>CM022945.1:24610570-25210570 GCA_012931725.1 Litsea cubeba | reverse complement strand
TTGGGTTTCTTTATTCACAAGGAAAAAGTATTTAAAACCTCCCATTTTCTGTGGAGATTTGTATCAACACCAAACATGGAAATATGGTATGGGAAGGAAGTGAGAGTTGTGTTTCCGCTGAAGCTCCATTGCACAAATGTGCCCTTAGATTACATTTGGCATCTGAGTCCTCTCGGAAACGATTTCTGCTTTCCACAAAGTTGTGGAAAACCCACGTTTGGCAATTGGCAATTGTAAATCCCCAAGGATTTGGGCCATTTGAGAATCCTTAGTCTGATCCGCCATAGGATGTGGGTAATCCTTAGCTGGATGGGGCGCCTAGAAAATCCTCATATCTGTGGATTCCTCTCATGTTACCAAACGTGACCTAAGGGATCCTAATCAATACAAGTCCTCGGAGTAAAAAGCCCGGTTCTAGGGGCAGTGAGGAATCCTCAAATCTGCAAATATCTCACCTATTTCCGAACATAACCTTAGTACCAGTAACAGTATTCTTGCCATCATTTTGTGTGCTTTTGATTGAGTAGATGGGGAAATTTGTAGATCAGAGGAATGGTCGGTTTTGAGAACAAGTATACTCTTACCACGTATCTTTTAAACAGATGTTTGCTTCAGGTTTTGGTGATCATCACCATGTGTGGTCTCTATCTATCCTCCTAGGATTTTGTCTGGTTTTTATTAGTTGAATTCTGAAGTGAGCACGGCAGGTAATCCTGGGTAGGAAGGAGCCCGGCGAATTATAATTGGGAAAAAGGGGAAATTTTTTTTTTTTTTTTATTTGGGGGGGGGGGGGGGGGGGGGGGTTGAGGTTGGGAATGGTAGCCTATACAATGTGATCAATGAGCTTCTTGGCATTGTTGGTGGCGCAGATGGTTGCAACCCTCCCCCAACCCCAGCCAAAAAAAAAGAAAGGGAAAGAATTGTAGGCACTGCGATGGGATTGTGGAAAGTGGTTAAGCTAAACTTTCTTAATCACTTTTCGTCAAATGGGATTCATGCTGCACTTTAGTCTGGTGAATGGGAAAATAAAGCGCCATTGAAGCTTAACAGTGATATGGATGAGCTGAAGGATCTCCTGGTTGATTCTGAGGTGTTTTTCGTCCTCATTCTTTTAAGGTACGGACAGAGAAGTGGATGTTCACTCTTACATGGGAGTAACACACAACCAGTAGTGTTTGGTCCATGCAATCCCTTTGTATTGATGTGCCTTTAAAATCTGTATTTTTCCTGTTGTCTTTGGCCAGTCAAAGGATCCATTGTGCCGTGGATGTTGTTGTACTACCCCTCAATGTGAATGCTCTAAGGAGCTTTTAGGGGCGCATTGCCCACACGAGGTGATAAATGGTGCCGAATTGAAGGCACTACTCATTGGAGTGCGGAAAGTGGTCAAGCTAATTTTTCTTCTGCTTTCGGTTCAAGGGGATTTATCCTGCCTCATAGGCTGGTGAATGAATAAAAATTAAGGCCCAGTGGAAGCTTGTGAATGGTATGATGAGCTGAAGGATCTCCCGGCTGGAGGTCACATTTCTTTCATCCTCGTTTTTGGAGTTTTTATTGGGGAAATCAGATGTTCTTTCTAATGTAGGAACAACACGTAGTGTTGGCAGTTGGCACGTAAACCCTTCGAACTGACCTGTTTTTAAACATGTAGCTTTTTTTGTTGTCTTTGGCCAGTCAAATGATCCACCGTGCTGTGGATGTTGTTGTACTACTAGTGTACTTAAAATCTGTAGTCATAAAGAAAATAGTATTGATACTGGTGCCCAAGCATGTGCGAGATGCAGTACAAGTTCCCAAGGCCTAAACACGTACAAGTTGAGTGATATTCTTCTAATAAAAAAAAGTTGATTGATATTCTTGTTTTGTGCTTCTTTTTCTTCGTTTTTTTTTTTTTGAATGGTGGCAAATTTTATTAAAACGCACATCAGTATAAGAGAAGGTATCGGCGGACCAAGGACTTAAACCAAGTTAAATGCATTAAGGATGATGATGAAAAGGTATTAGTAAAGGAAGAGGAGATAAAGGAGCGTTGGAAGAGCTACTTCTACAAGTTATTTAACGAAAGCAATAGTAGTGACATACAATTGGGGCAGCTTACCATTTCTAGAGAAGAAGCGAATCATATGTTCTATAGGAGAATCAGTAGGGAAGAAGTTAAAGAAGTATTGAAAAGAATGAAGAATGAGAAAGCGGTTGGGCCAGATGGTATCCCTATTGAGGTCTGGAGATGCTTGGAGGAGGATGGCATTAGTTGGTTGACAAAGCTTTTTAATATAGTGCTAAAGAGCAAGAAGATGCCTAATGCATGGAGGAAAAGTATTCTTATACCCATATATAAGAACAAAGGAGATATTCAGAACTGTGCGAACTACCGCGGGATTAAATTGATGAGCCATACGATGAAATTATGGGAGAGAGTTATTGAGAGAAGACTAAGAAGAACAACAACCGTTTTAGAGAATCAATTTGGTTTCATGCCTGGGAGATCAACCATGGAGGCTATCTTTCTCCTGAGGAGGTTAATGGAACAGTATAGAGAAGGTCAGAGAGATTTACATATGGTGTTCATTGACTTGGAGAAGGCCTATGACCGGGTTCCTAGGGAGATTCTTTGGAGAGTTCTGAAAAAGAAAACAGTGTTTGTCGCATATATTGAGGCGATGAAGGATATGTATGATAGAGTCGTGACATCTATAAGGACGACTGGCGGCGAAACTAAGGAGTTTCCTATCACGATTGGTCTACACCAAGGCTCAGCATTAAGCCCGTACTTGTTTGCCCTAGTTATGGATGAGATTACAAGACATATCCAGGATGAGGTGCCGTGGTGTATGCTATTTGCAGATGACATTGTTTTAGTAGATGAGACGAGAGAATGAGTGAATGCTAAACTAGAATTGTGGTGGAAAACATTAGAGACAAAAGGGTTTAGGCTAAGTCGATGCAAAACGGAATATATGGAATGCAAGTTTAGTCAAACTAGGACACCTGGTAACATAGAAGTAAGTTTGGGCACACAAAAGATTGTAGAGAAAGAAAACTTTAGGTACCTTGGATCTATGGTGCAACAGGATGGAGGGATTGATACTGATGTAAATCATAGGATTCAGGCCGGGTGGACCAAATGGAGGAGTGCTTCGGGGGTCTTGTGTGATCGGAAAGTCCCCCTCAAGGTTAAAGGAAAGTATTATAAGGTGGCGGTACGACCAACATTGTTATATGGATCAGAGTGTTGGTCAGTAAAGCATAATCATGTCAAGAAGATGGAAGTTGCAGAGATGAGAATGCTAAGATGGATGTGCGGGATCACAAGGAGAGATATGATTAGGAATGAGGAGATTAGGGGCAAAGTAGGAATAGCACCGATTGGAGATAAAATGAGAGAAAATCGACTGAGATGGTTCGGCCATGTTAGAAGGCGTCCAACGGAGGTACCTGTTAAAAAGTGTGAAAGCAAGGAGTAGGAGAGGGAGAGGGAGAGGGAGACCCAAGAGAAGTTGGAAAGAAACTATTAAACATGACCTTGCCTTCATGGATTTAACGGAGGACATGGCCCTAAACAGATTTGATTGGCGTCGTCAAATTCATATAGCCGACTCCACCTAGTGGGAAAAGGTTTGGTTTGGTTTGGTTTGGTTTGGCACATCAGTATAAGAGAAATATACAAATGGCTAAACCACGTAAAGCAGAGCAAAAAGAAAACACATCAAGAAGTGCCAAAAAAAAAAGTGTTCCATCAACGATTCTTGATGCCAGACACCTTGTTTTGCAATGATATCCGACGCAGTGTTGGCATTTCTTTTTACCTGAACAAATGAAATCTCGATCTCCTTAGATATCACTTCTTCCGCCGCACCAGCTAGGACCCAAGGAGCTTCACATCTTCCCGAAGCCCAACTAAAGGGAGTCACCTTCAGCCTCTATTCTTCTAAAGCCTAGGTGACGAGCTAAGGTATTGAGGGTTCACTTTCTTTTGGGAGATAGATCCCATATACTTCTAGGTGCCGTTTGGCAAGTATACTTTTGTGTTTATTTGACTTAAAACTTATTTAAATAGATGTTTTGCATGCTTTAGATTGTTTGGAAAAGTTCATGTGGATGTTTGATTCAATTAGTTTTAAGACATTTTGTCCCCTTTTTAGAAAGTAACCAAAAGGTAACTGTTTCAAATAAACATGAATGTCTAAAGCAATCAAACACTTTTGCCTTTTAGACTCAAGTGATGGATGTGCCAATTATGTATCAATGCGCTTTCAATGATAATGCCGAAAGCTAAACCAACATCAATTTTGACCATTGAAGTCACAATTGTGATACTAGCAATAATGCAATTAGCAAAGATTGATAGTTTCGTGTCGGAAGCCATTGTTTTCTAGCCAACGTGGAACACTCAGGTTAGATATCTCCCAGTAGGAGCAGGTTCAAGGTCAAGTTTGAGAGGACTGTACTGGTTTCTGTCTTGCCTGAGCCGCTATGTATTGACTGATAGAGTAATAGTGCCATTGCTAAACCAAACCAAACCAAACCAAGCCTTTTCCCACTAGGTGGGGTCGGCTATATGGATTTGACGACGCCAATCAAATCTGTTTAGGGCCATGTCCTCCGTTAGATCCATGTAGGCAAGATCATGTTTAATAGTTTCTTTCCAACTTCTCTTGGGTCTCCCTCTCCCTCTCCTACTCTTGGCAAACTCCATGCTTTCACACCTTTTAACAGGTGCCTCTGTTGGACGCCTTCTAACATGGCCGAACCATCTCAGTCGATTTTCTCTCATTTTATCTCCAATCGGTGCTATTCCTACTATGCCCCTAATCTCCTCATTCCTAATCCTATCTCTCCTTGTGATCCCGCACATCCATCTTAGCATTCTCATCTCCGCAACTTCCATCTTCTTGACATGATTATGCTTTACTGCCCAACACTCTGATCCATATAACAACGCTGGCCGTACCGCCACCTTATAATACTTTCCTTTAACCTTGAGGGGGACTTTCCGATCACACAAGACCCCCGAAGCACTCCTCCATTTGGTCCACCCGGCTTGAATCCTGTGACTTACATCAGTATCAATCCCTCCATCCTGTTGCACCATAGATCCAAGGTACCTAAAGTTTTCTTTCTCTACTATCTTTTGTGTGCCCAAACCTAATAGTGCCATTGCTAATTTAAAAAAAAAGGAGTTCCACCAATAATAATGACGCACACACATAAATGGTTCTGTATGCATAATAAAAAGCTCAGCTGAGCTATTTCAGGATATGAAGATTGATTCTCAGTCAAAAGGAGGTTTTAGCATTGTTATACATTTAACTTGGTACTAGTAGGCCGCTTGAGGACCGACTATTGAGGCTTCCTTTACTTCTTCCATAATGATGTTTCTGAGGTCAATGTTGTTGTGTGCTCACAGAGAAAGAGAACTTGTGCTTGTATGGACTTCCCAATGAAACTTGGGAAGTCAACCTGCCTGCTGAGGAGGTACCTCCAGAGCTTCCCGAGCCAGCACTGGGAATAAATTTTGCTCGGGATGGGATGCATGAGAAGGACTGGATAACTCTAGTTGCTGTTCACAGTGATGCATGGCTATTTGCTGTTGCCTTCTATTTTGGTGCACGCTTTGGGTTCGACAAAAATGATAGGTAACTTTTACTCTTTCTGATTCAATGGAAAATACTGTGTCTGTAATTGTCTTTATTATTATTATATTGTTGTGGTTTTTCCCTTTCTGAACCATGACCCAATAAATTTACTCAAAAATAGAAATGTTCTGTGAATTCAGTCTAGCTGTTTATTGTTAAGTTGGATCGCTTTATCTTTTATTTGTTTTCATATGTTTAAATGGTTTTATGATCTGGTATCCTTTTTTGTGGTTGGTAATTTGGCTATGCCTGTTCTTTGATAAAGAAACAATCCTACATCTGAACTCGATTGCCTATATCCATAAATTTTCACATGCATATCCTGTTTTAATTTTATTATCTTGGAAGGATTGCCATTTTTTTATATAAATGCAAATTAAACATCCACAAGCACAAAAATTCAGTAATAACAATGATTTTCTTTTCTTTCCAGTGATCAGAAAGTTTGTTATGTTAGATGCAATATTATTATTATTATTATTATTATTATGGTAACATGACATGAAGCCACAACCTCAAGGCTGCAATCGGGAGAACCTTCCATTCTGCCACGGGCTCTTGTCTTATGTTAAATCAAAATTTATAAGTGCTAAAATGCCCTAAGGAGTCGTTTGCCTTTTACGCATGGGATGGGACAATGGGTTTTACCTATGTAAATGTTACATATGCAAATGCTGAACATGTGAAACACATTACCATGTCTGCCAAGATCATCATTTTCACATGAGTAAATGAGTGCATCCAACGGTTTTAGATGTATTTGGATGTTTTGTGCCCTTTCACATATTTCTTGAAAGCTCTGAAGATTTAAGATATGAAGCTAAATGTCTTGACGCTTACTGTTAATATGAGAATATTGAATGGTTCAGATCATGAATTGGTGGGAGCCCACTAGAAAATTGGTCTGTAGGTTCGGACTTTTTCACAAATTATTCAAAATCTATGAAGATTAAATATAATCAGTTTCTTACTTGGAGTTTATTAGTTCAATAAATTGATTTAACGGTTTGGATAACAAATACAGGGCCCATAGGAATGAAAAATAAAGGTGGTTGTCGGGGTCCACAATAATGCAATCACCCTGTGAGAGACTGTATTGGCGCCTTTTTGCAAGAGGCGCGAAAGAGATTTTTCATATCTGTTTGATTGTGAAAATTTTGGTGTGATTGGCTTAATTTACACACTATTTCCACACCTCATTTACGCATCACATGCATAATGAGTGTAAACCAACATGATGATGCATAACCATTACACATGTGAATCATTTACCTATGTGAATGATGGAAAACAAATGACCCGTAAAGATAAATCTCAGGATGGTCATTTTTATGTTATCGTAAAACTTGCATCTCTCTCTCTCTCTCTCTCATTTGTTATGAATAATGAGAAATTTTGTTGATGGTACACGTTGTACGAGGTTTGGAATGAAAATTAAAATAATTTTATTGATGGCATATGCTTTGTACATGGGTCGGAATGTAAATTGAGATAGACATTCTAATCCAACTTAACGATGGAATATTTTTCCTTCCAACAACTAACTAAGCTCATCCCATAAATTCCTTTCTTGCAATTCTCTTTGTAGTTTGTAATACCTCATGTTGTAATCACGTGGATGGATTTTTTTTTTTTTTTTTGAATGGTACGTGGATGGATTGTTAAGCAACAAAGTATTCCAAAAAACTGAGATCTTACTCATTGAGAATTAGATCCTTATTCTTGCATATTATCTCATGATAATTTTACCAAAAAATATTATCCAATGATAATCCGTATCTTTATCAACCTTGATCTCATATTATCTTATGATATTCCTAATCCTTGCCATAGAGATTATTATCCTGCTAATATAATCTTGCTATTTACTCTAAACACGCCTCAAACTCGACATGATCTGAATCTTGAGTCTCATCATCATCATCACCAAAGCCTTGTCCCAAGTCCCAACTATGTTAGGGTCAGCTACATTAATTCTGTTTCTCCATTATTTTCTCAGTAATTCATGTTCAAGGGTTGTCAACCCTCCTCCATATGGCCTTGGGACTGGCATTTACAACAACTAGAGGAGTTGTTTAAAATACAACTCCAATTTTCAGAGAAGGTCATTACCTAGTGTGGGTCCTACCGAAGTACGGTCCTGGGAGGGTCTAGACTGGAGATGGACCTGACCTTTGGCAATTTTGCACGAAGTGGCTGCTCGAAGGTCTCGAACCTGCGTTATCACGCATGTGATGAATAATGAGTTTGCATAACAATAATATGACGAATCCAATGATTCATATGTGGCTTGTAGTTGATGCATATTGATGGGTGCAGATGGCGCAGGAGATTGATGGAGCTTATGAACTTGGACGCCAAAACAACAATCCAGTGCAGATCTATGCAAATAAATCTAGACAAATTGAGCAGATTCAAAGATCTAATCCAAACAAATAATTGGATTTGGACCCAATCCTGAACAGATGGAGATCTGATCCAGAAGAATATTATCACATCCAGGAAAATCCATTTAATATATGATCCAACCCAAAGACATGATGGAATCTATCAAACAGATGATTGAGTTTAAAATCCAATCCAAACAAATTATTAGATCTATAGCTTAGTGCCCGGAACCATAGTTGTCAAATCGTGAATCGTTCAAGGGGTTGAATCGAATCGAATCGCGAATCGTAGGATATTTTTACTTTTCTTAATATAAATGAAAAAAATCTAAAAAAATAGGAAAAATTATAGAAGTCCACAATCTATCTATTTTTCATTCATAACAACTGATGCAGTCCTAGGGTTAGGATGCAAGTGCTAGGGCACAATTAGGGTTCCTAGGGAACAATCACACGAGGAAGAAACAGTCTTCAACGATAAATCTTCTCTTAATTCAATTCTCTCTATGAGATTACCAATCTCTACAATGTCATATTTATAGGAAAAGATACTTAAGGCCTAAGAAAACAACCAAACTAGGAAACCAAATAATAATTAGAAACTAATCCTAATTATACTCTTACTAAAATAAAACTAATTAAAATTAGAATTTCATGGGTCCCACATGTGACCCACGAGTCTTGTTGCAATGATATGGTATTGCTGCTGCATCATTCTCCCCAGGTTGGAAAAGAGTTCGACCTCGAACTCGGCTCTTCTTCTTGATGTTACTTCTGTAGATAGTGTGCACGTGAAGTGCATCCTTGGTGAGACGAGAACTTGACCCTTGCTTCGGTGGCATCGGCTTCATAGATGGAGTGTGACTCTCTTGGTACCATGCATGAATGTGTATGTGTTGTCGCGCATGCTATTAGTTCCATTCTTGTCATACATCCACGGACGACCCAACAAGATATCACAACTATCCATGGGTACCACATTACACCAAGCTGTATCTGTATAATCTGTACCAATGGAAAAGGTAACTGGACATGCATATCGAACTTGCACTTCATCACCTGTCATTAACCATCTAGCAAAATAAGGACGATGATGCTTCCGAACTTTCAGCTTTAAGCGATTCACAAAATCTTGGGATATAATATTCTGACAACTGCCGCCATCAATGACTACCGTGCATTCCTGAGCATTGACTGTTCCTTTGGAGCGGAAAATATTTTCTCGCAACCACTTCGTCGCAGTAGTTGATGGAGCATCGGTGATGACCATGAGAGATTCACCGTCAACTGCAGTGTAAATCTCTAATTCTTCTGTCTCAGCTGCAACCTCTGTTTCTTTAGGATCATCTGGGACATCCTTCTCGTCACACTCATTTTCAATCAAGTGGATACGTTTGGGACATTCCCTTGCACGATGCCCTTGTTGGTGACAATTAAAGCATGTGATCCTATTTTGACCTTCGGGCTTGGTGAAGTCTTTCTCCGATGAATCACTCGGTTTAGAACCTGCAAATGAAGAATTCTTCTGCATAACCCATTTAGAGGCATTAAGTTTTCTGGCTTGATGATGTGCAATTCCCTCAGCTTTGATAGCATGTTGAACAATCTCATCAACATTCTCAAAATGCTTGAATGTAAGGATATCTTGTATATCAAGTGTCAGCCCATTAAAGTATCTGTCAACTAATACATCCTCATCTTCATTCAAACCACAACGAGCTTGCATGGTCATAAATTCCTCAGAATACTCAACAATTGTCTTAGATCCTTGTTTCAAGTATTGAAAATGTGAACGCAGATCTCTGGAGTAATTGACAGGCAAAAATTTTTGCTTTAACAAATTTTCATCTCGGCCCACGTGTCAACAGGGTCAATTTGCTGGTATCTTCTCTTCTTTTGCAACTCGGCCCACCATATCGCAGCATAATTGCGAAATCGAGTTGCTACCAGTGTAATCTTATGACCATCCGTCATTGGTTTATGTGCAAAAATATTTTCAACGCACACTAACCAATCCAAGAATTCATCGGGGTTCAATTTCCCATCATATTCGGGAATCACAAGTTTAATACCCAAATCACGATCAACGTTGACTACATGTGGATCTCGTTGATTTCGATGAGGTCCTCCATCATCGCGATGATTATCATCACGCCGATTAGTTTCCAAATTGGTTAATCGGGTTTCAATCCTTTCCAGAGTCGCTTGCATTTGAACTTGCATTTGAACCATCGTTGCAGATAATTGATTAACAGTTACCGATAATTGCGCAACGGTTCCCCTCAAATCATCATCATTGTGAGAGGAAGACTCCGCGTCAATCAGTTTCTTAGGTGGCATTTTTGTTTAATGCAAATGAAAAATTTCTGACTGACCTGATGTGTAGATCTGCTTTTCACGATCACGCTGGTGAAAACGGATTAAAAATCTGATGGTGGATGACTCAGATATCGCAAAGGAAACTTACCCGTGTGATCGGGTCAAATCTGCCGTTGATCAAAGTAGTCTGATGCAGGATGATTGCAATCGGGCTTAAGCTTGTGGGGCAGGTTTCAAGAGTCAGACTCAAACTGAACTCGAACTCGGCCCAACTGGAGGCCCATATGGAGACTGTCCTCGGTTTCGATGCAACCAAAAAGAAGAAAAGGTTTGGCTGCCCCTTTTCGTTCCTGGAAAGCGAGAGGGCAAAAGGCCGGATGCTCTGGAGACGTCGGAAGAGACTGGCCAAAGCTCACGACGACGACAAGCACTGCCGATGGAGAAGGTGTTTGACGATGCTGCTGATGGTGCGACGATCGTGCGAGGATGGCCGGACCAAAGCGAGACACGGCGTCGGTGAACGGTACGCCTCGTCCTCCTGCTCTTCTCTGTGTTCTGCTTCTTTTTTTTTTTTTTTTTGGGATCTGGCCGAAGAAGGTGGAGGATTCTCGGAAGAGGGTTCCGGTGGGGTCGGTGAGTTGGAGAGGTGTGCGGTGGTGCAGGAAGATGAGGGTGGGTTGGGTTCGGCTCGGCTGTGGGTTCAGTGATGGGCTGGGTTGAGGCGGGAAGTAGTATGGGTTACGGGAGTTGGAGGAAGAAGGAGGGGTATGAAGGTCTTCAACTGTTTGGAAATTTTTTTGTCACAGGGGACTGACGAAGGGCTGGGTCGGTGATGGTTTGGTGAGATGGGTTTAGGGTTTTGATTTTGGTGGTTTGGGGATGGTGGACGATGGTAGGGATGGGATAGGGGTAACACGCCGACGATCGAGGGATCGTTCGGCTCTGATATCAATTGATGCAGTCCTAGGGTTAGGATGCAAGTGCTAGGGCACAATTAGGGTTCCCAGGGAACAATCACACGAGGAAGAAACAGTCTTCAACGATAAATCTTCTCTTAATTCAATTCTCTCTATGAGATTACCAATCTCTACAATGTCATATTTATAGGAAAAGATACTTAAGGCCTAAGAAAACAACCAAACTAGGAAACCAAATAATAATTAGAAACTAATCCTAATTATACTCTTACTAAAATAAAACTAATTAAAATTAGAATTTCATGGGTCCCACATGTGGCCCACGAGTCTTGTTGCAATGATATGGTATTGCTGCTGCATCAACAACATCAATGCATGACAAATATTAGCGTCTTAGTATATTATTATGTGAATCGCTGAATATGATTTAGATATCAAAAGGAGGTAACATATCTATCATATCAAAATTAAAAATAAGCATGTAGGCTGTATAATCAGATAAATGGGCCCACACAAAAAACAGAAATCATAAAAAACTTGCACCGAAGCAAACATACCAAATTTCCACAACAAAAGAAAAGAAAAATGAGAGGTTGGAGTCGTTGGACGAACACATGTAATAGAAAAAGAAATCAGCCACCAGTGGGGCCCACACAAGGAATTCCACAATGATGGCCATGCCTGAAATCTTTACAAATCTAGTGGGAAGATGGGCCCCACTGAAGATTCAAAGAAAAAGAAAAAAGAGAGGGAGGGGCGGGGCGGGGCGGGGGGGGTGTGGAATAAATGTAAAAGAGGAAAATAATTATCCATTAGTAGGGGCCCGCTTTTGAAAAAACTTAACATGTGGGTATCCATCGATGGATCTACATCCATGCCCAAAAAAGGAATAACAGTTGGGATTTCATCCATCACTGGGACTGGGGGCCCATTCTAGGAATTTCACAGTGAGGGCCATGTCCAAAATCTTCACACATTCAAATGGAAAGTTGGACCCCACTGATGCTTGATTGGAAATATAGGTGCGGCCCACAAATTGATGAAAGACAACTACTTTCTGTGGTGGGGCTCACTGCTGATGGATGGAAAAGAATAAAAAAAAGGAGAGGGAGAAGAGGCGGTGGACTGAGAAGAGAGAGATTAAAAATAAATAAAAACACACACAACACCACATGCGTACCTGGAAATCGCAGATGGGCTGTTGCTCTTCATCTTCGTTTTCTCTGGATCTTGAGCTTGGAAAAACTTCACCCATCTTCACGGCTGCTAACTCTCAGCTTCGTCTCTTCACTGCCAACAAAGAAGTTGTCAGGCTTTGTCGTCTTTCTTGCTGGAAGAGGCCTTGAGGCTGGAAGAACTTCACGAGGGCTTTACAACACGAATTCAACACCAGCATTCAAACACAGATGCATGCATGCAGGAACAGCGAACTACCAGAGGGCTTGGATAGCAGCTGCACAAAGAGGAGCTGTCAATTTTAATTAGGGTTTCATTTTGTTTTTCCTTCCATTAGTGGAAATTAATTCAACCTGTAATGAAGGGGCAAAAAAAACCTCAAATATAGAAGCCCGAGCCTTCATTTTCCCTCCTTTAACAGAATCGTTGGAATCCCACGATTCGATACGAATTGAATTGCACGATATTTTCCTAAATGCGATTCGGCAGTGCGATTCGAATAATTTTTCTTCCGATACGATTTGAATTGCGAATCGCATGATTTTGACAACTATGCCCGGAACCTCCTCTCAGCCTTCTCGATCCCTCTCCGAAAACGCGGATCCGTCCTCGGAGTGCGGTTTGACCGTCCTCGGAGCGCGATTCAACCTAATATGGAGCGAACCGTGCAAAATCTTTGCTTTTATGTGCATTTTTTTCTGTAAGCTTGACATTTATCTTTTGAATGAAGAAACTTCTTCCGACTGATTAATTATTGTCTATTTTATGTGATCAAATTGCAAAGTTAATTTTTTCTCTCCATTTTTGATACTTGATATATGGATAAAATATATTTGTGCCCATTAGTTAATTGCTTATAAACCCACAAGCACTATGTTGTATAGGCGCTCCGGATATATAATTATTTTAAAATTTAGCGCTTTAGCGCCCTCGCTCCTGCTCCGTTCTTTGGGCACTTAGATCTATAGACAAAAGATCCAATCTGAATAGAAAAGCCAAACGATCAATGATCCATGGATGAGAATGGGTCCAGAGACAATGAGGAGGTCGAGGTCAAATATTAATCTAAACTAGGTATGATTGCATTCAAAAACTTATTCCAGAAAAAAAAAAAAAACAGATTAGATCTAAAGATCTGATCTAAAACAAATGGTCAGATGCAAAAAGATGAGACTTATCAAGACGAACAAATGGATCAAACAAACATTACGATTAATTCGTAAGCTCCTTTGTCCCTAGCTTTAGCTCAATGTTAGTGATACCAAACACCCTTTTTGAGGGCAAGAGTGTACAAGTTAGAATCCTCCCAAGAAATTATAAGTTTCTTTAGATCAAGGGTAATTGTAGCAGTGTAATGATGTTTAAGGTTCCATGTGAAAACAATGATAGTGGATGAGCATAGACCGGCAAGGAGATGTAAAAGACTCACGGTAATAGCAAGTACAATGAGCAGACAGGAAGAGTACCATCAGCGACATAGAAAAGCTGATACATCAAAGTATCCTATCAGGAGAGGAGGCACTGCTGGAGCAGGGCTATAGTGAGTCAGAGGACAGAGCAGATAGATAAAGTGGAGTAGGGCTGCTGCAAACAGCAGTTCAACAGACACTCTCAGATGATTGGAGAGGAGAAACTGATGAGTTCAGGAAAATGTAGGTGGAATGAAGACCTTGTTTGCTGGCCACCAACGAACCAACATTGTTGGATGTGGAAGAACTGGTTGCAGGTAGCAGAGGCAATTAAGAAAGAGAAGCAGCATTTGCAGATTACCTGTGCTGGATGCAGGCAGGTGATGGGTGCTGAGACACAGGCGATGGCCAAAAAAGGAAGAGAAGATGAAGCTGAGAATGTGCTAGATTAAGGCTGTGATCAACAGCCTTTCACAAGGCAGGTGTTTCTCATGGCAATGAAGCTATTAACAAATTGAGAACTTGTGTAGGAATAGATTGGTGGGTGGAAAGTCGATTTCAGTTGGGATAAGGTTAATACCAGTAGGAATTGACATACCTCGTAGTAAAGTGGCAAGAGGCATCTCACCTTGGGTAGCTGCCCACTGATCGATCCATGGGCATGTAGGTTAGTTTCACATCCCTGTACCTCCGTTCCAACGTAGCCAAAAAAGAGAAAAAAGTAAGACTGTTGATAGGATTGTTTGTGTTTATGGCAAGGATGAAAATAGCGGTTACGGCCCGCCGCCAAACCGCTACGAAGCGGGGCGATACGTAGCGTAGCGGCGTAGCGGTGCGATTTGAAAAAATCGCCCAAAAAATCTGAAAAAATTCCAGAAAATCCAGAAAATTGTAAAATGAAAGAATATGTGGTTCTTTTGCAATAGTAAGTAAGAAAATGGGGCGTAGCGGTGCCCTCAATATATGAAGTCCTGTATCGCTGTATAAATAGAAAATACTAGTAATTATTAGTTTTTTCACATGTATTCTTGTTTCTTAGTCATGCTAACTTATTTCTAATTAGAGTGAAATTTGATTGAGCTCTATTTTCAGGTAGAATGAAATTTGGCTAAAGCATTGATTTTAATTAAGTAATATTTGGCTAAGACATTACTTTTTTATTTTTATATTTAGCCTCATTGTGGAGCCCACCATTGATTAAAGTAATCAAGTGCTTTAGTTTTTATTTGTTCTTAAAGGGTCATTTAATTTTTATTGATACCTTTCAAAGGGTCCATTAGTGCCCTAATGAAATAAAAGATAGGTCCATTTAATTTTTATTTATACCATTTAAAGGACCCATAAGTGCCCTCTAATGAAATAAAAGAGGGGTCCATTTAATTTTTATTCATAACTTTCATAGGGCCCATAAGTGCCCTCTAAAAGAGGTTTACATTTAATTTTTATTTATAACTTTCACAAGGTCCATAAGTTTCCTCTTAAAAGATGGGGCACATTTAATTTTTATTTACAACTTTCAAAGGCCCATAAGTGCACCCTAATAAAATAACACAAAGATCGAAATGAAATTGGTTGTGGTGCCATGAGTGCCCTTTAAAAGAGGGGGTACATTTAAATTCTGCCCTTAACTTTCATAAGGGCCCATTAATTGCTTAAGGGCCCATTAAGTGCCCACTTAAATGAAATAAATCAAGGGCGTGCTGAGTGCTCTATTTCTTTTCCCCAAAATGAAGTCGACGAAAATCGAGAAAAGCGGGAGAGGGGAGAGGGGAGAGGAAAAGGAGAAGAAGAAGGAGGAGGAAGGAGGAGGAGGAGGAAGGAGGAGGAAGAAGGAGCAACTGCTGCTGCTGCCTTGCGCTGCGCTGGGCTGCTGCTGCTGCTGCCACCCTGCCGCCGCCGCCGCCGCACTGCTGCTGCCTCGACACTGCTAGTGCATGCATCAGGTATGTCTTCTGCTGCTCTGCAACTCTTTTTTTTTTTCCTTTTTTCCTCTGTCTCCCTTCAGTCCCTTGTTTTTTTTTTTTTCTTGTCTGTTGTTTGTTCAATACTTCAATCAGTGAAGCATAAGAGAAGAGGAGGGAGGGGGGTGTTGGTTTAACCCAGACCGCATTGTAGCGGCCGCTACGGAAATGTATCGGCCGTAGCGGCCGCTACGGTAATGTATCGGCCGCTACAGGCCGATACGGTTGCGAGCGGCGATAATTTCAATGAAGGCTGCTACGCCCGATTTATCGCGTATCGGCCGCTATTTTCATCCTTGGTTTATGGTTTGCAGAAAGGGTTTACAAGCATGGATTAAGTATTGGCCAATACATGCTGGTATCGGTGGAGACTGAACCAATATTTACAACTTACCAGGCTTGGTCCTGTATTGCAAACAAATTTCCAAAATATTGATAGTCCAAAATATTGGTCTCGATCTTGTAGTGACAAAAGTTCCTCAAAATATCGGTCGTATCGGCCAAAATATCGGTCTAGGCCGATATTTGAAAATATCAGCCTGGAAGTACAAAAATCCCTTCTTTCCCTCTTTATTCCCCCTTCCCACTTTCCTAAATGGCTGAATATTAGAAAAAAGATCCTCTTAAGTTGTAGGGAGGAGAGAGGCAGAGAACAGGGGAAGGGCTCTGAGTCTCTGACTTTCTATGTTTATTGGGAAAACTCAAGTGGTTGATCACTAAAATATTAGGAAAATGCAAGTGATCTATAGTGGCCAATCTTATGGTGTACCTAACATTGGGTCTTGCTAATTGTCCATCTAATGACATAAATGGATAGTAAGCACAGTGTGTCATGGTTAATTTGACGATGTGTCTAACTTTGATTTAAGTGAAGATTTTCAACAAAGCTAATATAAAGGGTGATATTTATTTTGAGTGATTTGGGTTTTAGATATGGGTTACATTGATGGATTTATAAATTATAAAGATGGGGCTAAATTTTAAACACCAAATCTTAACATCTTTACCCATCAAAGCTTAAACAAGTATGCAAGATGTTATGACTTGGGGGGTCGATAATTTGATTTATGGTGTGTACCAATGAAAACAATTGTTTTCTAGAATTTCTCAACATTCTGATATATATATTTTTTGTATATTTTTATTTTTTTAATGGTCACAAAAAATATCCCTCTGCGATAAGCTACGACGGCCGTGAATCACGATTAGTTTTTAGGATCGACCGTGACTGTGATTTTGAACATTGTTAAGCAATGATAGCTTGAGCTTTTGCAAAAAAGATGAGAGTTATTTTTTTTTTGGGAGTTACCAGAGGTGTGTTTTACGATGATGACACTGGTTTAAAATCATGTTTGTCGAACTACAAACGAGGTGGTGGATATTATGTCTGAGCAAGTTAAATGAACCGAGCCAATCAGTAAATAATATGGTTTTTATTGTATTTCTCAATCTTTGGTAGAGAGCTAATTTTTGGAATGAGAATTTTGGATTCCCTTTATTGTTGATGTTTGGGGGAATTGTAGCAGAGATGAGAATGTCGAGGTGGATGCGTGGTAAAACTAGGAAGGATAAAATTAGAAATGAGTGCTTTTGAGAGCATTTAATGGTAGCATCAATAGGAGATAAAATTGGAGAAACCCATTTGAAATGGTTCGGGCATGTCCAACATAGGCCAGCAATGGCGCCGGTAAGGAAAAGTTTGGCTATGCAGGTTGATGGCCCACCAAGGGGAAGTGGTAGGCCGAAGAAGACATCGATGGAGGTAGTAAAAACAGATATGAAGAAGTGTAACTTATCTATGGATTTGGCTCAGGATAAATCGGAATGGAGAAACAAAATTCTGTAGCCAACTCCAACATAGTTGGTACAAGGCTTTGATGATGATGATGATGTCTTTTTTGTATATGTGTGCAATATACTTCTCTTATACTATGTTTTCTCTTCCTTGCTGGTGGTACATTTTTTTTCTCAATTTAATCAAAATTTAACTGATAAGAAGAATGTGTGGGATTTTCTCTTTCATCTGTTTGGTGTGTCGTGGGTGACAATGGAAAAATTATTTCAGGTTCTTGAGGCATGAAGATGCCAGGTGGGTGGACATGTGGGAATACTGTGGATGTTGAGAGTTCTGGTAATCCTATGGTTGAGTTGGACAGAAAGAGATAGTAGAACCTTAGCAGATGAAAGTTTTGAATGGTTTGAGGTGGCAAAGTTTGCTGAACAGGGGAAGGTGCCCACTATTGCACTTTTGAGGTGGTGGAGTTTAGTCATGTTACCAATAAAAAAAGTGGGCTGAACTGGAGGCTATCTTTTGGGAAAAGATTAGGGGAAAGTTATTAGTCACTCCTGTGATCAAATTTGCAGGCATGGTTGTCAATTTAGTTCTGTTCCAGCTGTAATTCCCAGAATGTTGATGGAAACTGGACCTCACACAATTTCTCTCCAAATTCACCTTGTGGCTTGTGCTGGGTGGAATACATCTTTTCGGCTGAATCAGGCCTCTACTGGCCAGAAGAGGTGAAACAAGCCTTGCCCAACCAGTGCTGACTGGTTTTGTCCGGCCCGAACAACTAGTTTATTTTTTCAATTTGGCCCCTCTAAAAACCCTATTTCTCAGACCATTAAAAAAAAAAGGCCCCCCTGGGGCTGGGGAGGCAGAGAAGAAAGCCTTAGTACTCAGGTATAAGGTTGCCGTTATTCTGTAAAGGTACTGAGATGTCTTATTTTCTCTCAAAAGGTCTCTTTCACACACTTTTTACTTGTAAAAAGAAAACTAAACGCTCAAACCATGCAGTACCTGTGAAATAAAAATGGGCTGCATTTTTCCATCTGGTTGACCTTTTCATATTTTGATGCAATTAATCTAAATTTCTATTGTCTAAATTCTAAGTCTAGTGTGGTGTAGTTGTTTGTTTAAATTTTAAACTTCAAACTTTCTTGTTCACGCTCAGTCTTCCTATTTTATATTCAAATACGCCTGCATGCTTATTACTTCAGCAGTAATTTCTTTGTATGATGTGATTTAGATGCGTGACTATGAGTATTGACTTGACAGTTGACATACAGTAAGGTAGAAATAGCTATTTGAAGTCTATGTTAGATTATGTAAATATGATTGTCTTTTTAGAATTCTACTAATTTTTACAATTTTTCTAATATATATAATGTGTATATATGTGTGTTCTCCTTTGCATCCTCTCCGGAATGAGACACTGGAATGATCCATGCTTGAAGCATTCCATTTCATGGCCAAAGCGGATCTGTACTGGAATGGAACTGACTATTATGTTTGTATCATTTAGACTGAATCCTTTTCACTAAGACAATATATGATGTATCTTAATGAAATAGAAACCTAGTTTAAAATGAAAATTGATTTCTTTTATCTTCTGGATGTTTTCCTACCGGGTGTGGACCCTATTGGATGTTTTCTTGCTGGAAAAATGTCATTTTCAACTGCTGGAAAAGTTTCATTTTTCAACTAGTCCTTTCCTTTCCAATGATGCCAAAGGTAATCTACCATTGTGTTTCAGCACAAAAGATTGTGAATAGCCTCTGAGGTTTATGGGATGCAACTGTAAAAGATCAGTGAAATAGAGAAAGGAACTGATGGGAAACAAATTGCCTTACCTGATAGGCAATACAACTGCAGTTATCCCTTTCACAGTAGAACAAATAATTTGAAGGAACAGAGATATCTCGCAGACAAAAAATATTAAGAGGATGATCAATACCTATGCCTGAAGGTGATTGATTGGTGGTCTATAAAGATATTTCATCTATTTTCATGTTTCTTCCGCACAGATTCCATCAGGTCCTTGCCATTGTGCTGAAGACAGAAGAGTAGAAGATTCTTTACTCCTGTGACTGACTAGGATCTGTGGAACTGCTGGGAAGACACTGTTGGAGTAGGAGGAATGATTTTGAGTTTTAGTTTTTTAGACTCAACCAAGAGACGGTGGATTTTCCCATCCAAAGAAAAATAAGGATTGTCCTGAAAAACTCAGTATCCATAGAAACATAAGGTTTTCCAGGGACTGGATTAACAAATTTATTATATATTGAGATGGAGCATAAGTGCATAACCAACGAACAACACAATTGAGAAGTTCATTTTGTTGGGAATCAGTATTACAACATACAATACTCTCAATATGATATCTAGAGGAGAACATAGTTTTGGGAAATGCTAATGCTGGCGGTTCATTACACATTTGTTGTCGACAAGTAAGATGCTAGCATGCAGAACACACAACTTCTAATCGAACAGATTTGTTGTTATTGCAGTAAGTAATGGTTAGATCACTTAAACTGCAATTCTTATATTAGTCACTCCATTACATTGAGGTGTATTAGCAGTTACGGACATGAAGTTTGAGAGTTTATCACATGAATCTGCAAGTATGTCAAAGATCTGAGGCAAGTATTCTCTCCTATTATTAATTCGAAAGTGAGGAATAATATGGTATTAAATTGATTAAACACCCATTTTCTTTTTTATTCTTTCAATCAAGGATTTTCTCCGAAGGCGTGAATTAATGGCCTATGATATCACAGACAGGTTGTATACAAATAAAACCATTCCAAGGGATTTATTATTATTATTATTATTATTTATTTCTGAAATGCTTTGGTACATTCTCTCAAGCCTCATCCCACCCACACGCTCGCGCGCGCACACACAAAAAAAAAAAAAAACCCACACACCCCGACCCAAGTCCCTCATCAGTAGTGCCTCACGATTGAGATCCCAGTGGATTGTGGCATGAATCTATTATTGAATAGTGATTATTTTACGTGTTTTTGAATTAATTGTAATATCATGATGATTTTCATCTACATATCTATTTGTAACATCCTTATATTAGCGTCATATCTAACCTGAAGTGTGCTTCTTGTATACTTTTTTGTTCTATTAATCGAGGCCAGTGCTTCATTCCAACTTTCCTCCATTATGGCATGCGGTTTTATATTTTTCTCTTAACTTGAGATCTTATGATACACTGACTTCTTTGTTGGAAGCTACAAGACGTCTGCACACTGACGTTCTGATGCACAGCTTTAATTCAGGGGGGTCCTGGTTTGTTGACGCCCTCCCCCTCCTCCCTTCTTCTGGCAGATGTTCCCGCGGGGGAAAATTTCACTTATCAATATATAGAACTTACATAAGACATTGTATTGAAATAATCTAAGTTCCCATCTGAAGCAAAAACAGCAGCATTCTTTTTATAGGCAAGGAGCATTCTAATCTTGTTGGCCGTTATTGCTGGTTCAAATTTCTATATGCTTTAGTTTCAGTGGCTATTTTGATCCTTTCCATACTCTTATCTGTATTTAATTGTAAGTTTGTAACATGGTTTAATCTGCTTTGGGTCTGATTTTTATGTTCATGTCCTTTCTTCTTTTCGAAAATAATGATATAGAAATTGAGAATGCTAAGTTGCAAAGACATAAGGAAATTATTGTTGTTTCATAGAGATAATAGACAGAGTTACAGTAAGGATATGTTGTTGTCAGAATATCTTTGTCCACCCCCAATTTGCTTAGGGAACCTGCCGCTTCATTTAGGTCCTTAGCACATGCCTAAATACCCGTCCCCATATTTCCTAACTTCTTGATTCTCTTATTCGCTACTGATGATAGTTTACGGATGATAGTTTACGAGCTGTCTTCAATTTACCCTTCACCCATGATAATGGGCTCGCTGAATCTTTGTCTACAATAAGAGGGTGTGAGAAAGCATTATTGAACAGTTTTTGGTCTTCTTATTGCCATAATTTCTTGCTTCTTGGATTCTTCTATTATCACCATACTTGAAAAAGCAAGAATGAGCTCTCCTTCATTTTTTGTTTCAACATTCTAATGCCTCATTATCCTTATTTTATTTTATTTTAATTTTTTCTTGCATTCCCATCCGCATTCAGCATCCACCAAAAGCTGTCTTGGATATTCATATCAGCTTTGAGGATGAAAGATCACTTTTCCTCTTAGCACCACGATGTCACGGACCAAGAGAATCCCCTTGATTCTAGCTCTTGTGGCACTCGACTATGCCCATTGCACTATCGAGTCAGCCTTCCCTATGTTGGTCTAACCCTTAGCAGAAGAAATCATACCAAGGCTTGCGCACTCACACACCAAGTAGAGAGAACACTTGGGGAAGAGAGTTTTTCTATTGCTTTCTCAACCTTGCTTGCAACAAATGAATGGAATCTGCTCAATTTTAGTTCTGTAGTAAACAATCAATGGCATAGATTTATCTACTTGTCACTTATTCAAAAATGAGAACCTTCTACACCCTTCTCTAGAAACTTCTACACAACTCATTTTAAAATTGAGATCGAGCTGTAGTTTTAGGTACAAGCCAACTGTATTTTAAAAGGCTGAACCCAACATGGCCTAATTTGGGTTGTTTCACTTGCTTTGTGGTTGGGCCAGACTGAAGTTGCAGCCTGATGCCAAATTCCCTGTCATGGAAACCTGAAAAGCTTGAGAAAACAGGAATTTGCTGCCCACTGTTGCTGTTTCAGATTTATGTTTGTGTAAAGTTGAATTGGTGATTCTTGTTTTTAGCTGTTTTTACTTCTGTATGCATCTTTTGCAACAGAACCATACCTCTCTCTCTCATGTGTGTGCGCCTGTGACTCAAACTTCTGGACTCTCACTCACACACCCATCTCCCATGCATGTTTATGTGCATTTATATGTATGTGTATGTGTATATATGTATTTATTCAGGAACAGCTAGACCATTTGATGCAGTCCAAGTGCATCATGGGCCTCAAAATCTACAGAGGCGGCCTAAGAATAGGCCACTGTTGGCCAGTCCAACAGGCCCAACCTGTCGTGGGCCAGCCCATGGATGTCTAATCCATTGGGCCTAACCCATGGTCAGCCAACCAAAACCCAACTAGGCATGCCTTCTTTCTAAGTATGTACTTACTAGTGAAGTTTTGCAGATTTAGTTAAGATATCTTAAATCGAGCAAGATAACTGATTGACATGTATTCACTTAAAGATAATGGCATTAGAGCAGAAAGAAAATCTCATCACTTTTATAGAAGGGAAATAAAATCCTATCTAGGTCCTTAGTTGGCTGGATTTTATCACTTCCTCTATAAATACCTATTTTATCACTTCCTCTATAAATACCTTGTAATCTTTCATTTGTAAATCAATGAATGTTCCCTTTTTCCTCTTTACTGTTTTGAAGCAAGTGTTGTCTCTTGTGTGAAGACTCCTTGGCTGCCAATGGTGATGACTCTAAAGGTCAGGCATTCATGGTGAATGTGGGAAGACTCCATTCACATTGAGTCCAATCATATATATATATATATATATATTATCAGTGGGTCCAATCATATTTGGTATCAAAGCAAGTAAGATCCTCTAGTTATGTCTTGTTCTGATTCCCTTATTTTAGATTAGAATTTCCTTTTGATTTCATTCAGTTTTTTTGAAGATAAAAAATCATCCGAAAAATGAAAAAAAAGGTTAGTAGTTTTTCTAAATAAAATAAAATAAAAATTTGTGTGGTTTTTCTATATCCGAAAATCCCAAAAAAAAAAGAGGATTGTTCACTTCTGCTTTGTTCTTGAATTCCTTCAGTGTGTCAAGTCATTTATTTGTTACTGATTTAGTGCTTTCCATTCACTTTGATCCATATGTTGCTCTCCATATTGACGGATGCATTGCTGCTATCTCAATTCCTTGCAACACCCTGCTGAACCCAACCTAAAACCAGACCCATCCAAAAATCTAGCCTTGTACTTATGTGGTACATCAAATACCCCAAAACAGTCTCACACCTACTCAATTCCCATCCCAACACCGCATTGCAATGATTGCAATCCCTATCATACCCTAGATCGGTCCTCTTTTTTTTTTTTAACCTAATATTGGGTCGAAAGAAAGTTAAAGAAAAGAAAACCAAATTCTCAGCTTCGGTCCCTTTCTATAACCCAATCCTCACAACCTTCAAACTCTTATTGGAAACCTGCCCAAAAAACTGTTCTAAGCACAATCCCTTTGCAACCCTATGATCAGTCTCAGCCTCATAACTATTTAAGCCAGTAAACTTGCCTTTCATCCAAATTGGAAATTGAAAACCCTTTCATAAATTATAGTAGTGCTTCCTTGCTGAAACCCAACAAATGCAACACCTATACAATACTCTAATTGAGCCAAAACAGTTCTAAGCAACCCACCATACTGCAAGCATTAGTTGCTGCCCGGTTCCAATACAAAAGACAACCTTTAAGTTACCTTCCTTTGACCAAAATATTTTCATATAGCTGCCAGCAGATTGTCTCGTATCCTCACACACTAGTGCACCCGGTAGCAATCCTTTGTTGTAACATCTCAATCCAGCCCCACAAACCCACTTTTCATTTACTGTTTACAGTAATTATATTCACTGTTGTAACAACCACTGTGTAGTCCCCTCTTTTATATGTTTTGTAGACCATCTCGCGGCCTAACAGCTCAAAAAAAGTAAAGAAGTTTGCAACCATCAATTGGTTGCAAGAGCATAGAGAATTGTACTTGTAATTATTCGTCCTTGCAGATTGGTTGAACAAGACTCTTTTTTTGCTTAAAGGTTGAACTAGACTTTTGTACACGTGTGTGGAGCAGACTAATTGTCAATGAGAAATTAGTAAGAATGTAGTCACACTCACACAAGACGTCATCGACAAATTGAAACTTCAAATTGAGACACACCCAAGTCCTTGTCACATTACATGAGCGGAAAACACTAGTCTTGATCAGTCAAAAGTGCTTGATGACCTTTGGATTCAAAATTTATGAATACAACATTTGGAGTGATGCCTTTCCAACTAATGTAACTCATATATTGCTGGGAAACCCATGGCGTAATGAATTAGATGCATAGCATGCAGAAGCCGACACCTACTCTTTCACCCACAAAAGATGTAAACAACATTGGAAGCCAATGATGTATTTCAAGCATTACTCAGTAATAAGAAGCAAAGGAAAGAATATGAGGCAGAAAGGGTCCTGGTTAAATGAGAAAAGCCAGAGTTGATGATAGGAACAAAAGAGGATGCATCCTTTTTTTTTTTTGTGAAACGGTAACAAAGTTTTTTAAGCGAAAAGCCAAATACAAGGATAAAAAGCAAAGGAAGAGAAATAGGGGGATGGTACAAGAGCATTATACATCACACAACCCCAATTACATTACCACATGGTCCACACCCACCCAAGGAGACAATCTCATTACCCCTTGCTTAGCTAACACACATCCGCCATAGAGTTTGCGGATCTAACTACATGATGAAAGGAAACAACGATTCTAGCCGAAAGCTCCCTGATTTCATTGAAAATGAATTGAAATTTCCAAGGTCTCGCCTTCCGGTTTAATACCCAAGCTATCACATTAGAAGAATCACTTTCAACAACAAGGGCGCCTTCATTTCTTGTAGAGAACAATCAAGACCTTCCAAAATAGCTAACACCTTTGCTTCATTACAGTCACAAACGCTTACATTCTTGGAGAACATAATTGGCACCTCTCCTTTCTAATTCCATAGCACTCCCCCAATTCCCGCCTGCCCCGGCTTACCCCTCGAATCTCCATCAATGATGAATTTAAACACCCCAAAGGAAAGGGGAGACCAAGCGAGCTCACCTTAAAAGGACCACAACCCATGCAAGGTTTCCAATTGTGAAGAATATCATTTAAGCTGAACATTGAAAACTCCTTCCTACTTAAAGCCCACTTAGCAATCCTTAAGGATACCTTGGAAATCACCTCTGTTGTCGTAGTTATCCTCCATAAGATGTGTCCACAACCAACAAAACACCCACCACGCCAGGAATCCGCAGCCTCTGCAATATTCTTCGGACAACACCACGCCAGACCACATCTCCCTATAAAATTGCACTAAACCGTGACTGCCACCTCGTAATGAAGAAATAGATGGCTAACCGTCTCCTTCTCCTTGCCACACATAACATAAAGGTCTGAAATATTGGATGATGTCATTCCTCTCCTCAGATTATCAGCTGTGGAAACTTTCACCACAATTGCTAACCAACAAAATGCTTCAACCCAAGGAGGTGCCAGCCCCAACCACACATGGGAAGAAAGGAGCCCTATGGGTGTGACTACCCCCAAGAGAAAATATAAGGACTTTGCCGAGAACTCCCCGGAAGTGGAAGGCTTCCAAATCCGAGAGTCCTTAGAATCCTTGCAAAGAAACAAGTTAGTAAGAATACTCAACAATTCCAACAGAAGAACGAGGAAAAGATGAAGCAACTGAATAGGTAAAACAAGTTGTTGAAGAGTCACATCGAGAAGCTAAAGATCTAGACGCTCTGATCGATCATATCACCTTGCACGCGCCCACAAAATTATCGAATGAGATGATGCAGCCATGGGCCGCAAGTTCTACAGAAATAGGCCAAAGAATAATCCCACTAACATATCACACCATTGGATCATTGATCATGATGCTCGCGCTGATGTATCCCATCGTTCAACTGTCCTAGATTGATTGTGTTTAGAGATTGATGGTGGACGACTGCAGATGATACTTTGATGGACAAACTGCACTCTTTCGTGGATCCAATGGTTTAGATATTTATCCAAACGGGCGATGGCACCGTCGACTCAATCTACCCTGTCAAAAGGCATTCTCCCTTCTAGTTTTAGATGGAAGACCATGTGTAGCACCAAAGAGACAACAAGTGAACTGATTGGTTGATTGAGTGGGAGATCACGAGATTGATTGTCGATCTAGGAAGACTCAATCCAACTCATTAGTGCTGAATACTCTCAAGCCGGGGAGAACTTATGCATTCCAAGAGCATCATGGGCCTCAAAGTCTACGAAAGGAAGCTTAAGAATATGCCTCTGTTGTTTTAAAAAAAAAAAAAGAATAGGCCTCTGTTGGCCAGTCCATTGGGTCCAACTCATGGCGGACAAAGCCCATAGATGTTTGATCCATTGGGCTTAACCCATGGTCAACCAACCCAATAACCCAACTATGCCTACTTTCTTAGTATGCACTTTCCAATAAAGTTTCCTAGATCTAGATAAGATATCTTATATCAAACAAGATAACTAATTGACATGTAATTAATTAAAGATAATTGATTGGCAAAAGAGAGGAAAGAAAATCACATCAAGCATAAAGAGATTGACATGTAATCAATATCATGGAAGGGAATGGAGATCCTATCTAGGTCTATGCAACATTTTATCCCCTTCCTCTTTAAATACTTTGTTGTCTCATTCTAAATCAATGAAGGTTCTCTCTTTTCCTCACTATTGTGAAGAAAGTGTTCTCCCTTGTGTGAAGACTCATTGGGGCTGCTAATCGTGATGACAGCAAAGGCCGGGCATCCATTGCGAATGTGTGAAAACGCACATCCATTACTGGGTACTGTTTGTGTGTTTGCTTGTCTGGTTATTTCTTTTTAGTAGGTCAATGAACAGAACTATTTACTGTTAGAAATTTAACCTGGACTGATGTTCATGTTGATGCGTTATGGGCGGCAATAGTACTATACAAAGGGTTGTTGATTCATGGCATATGAATGAATCTTGTCCTTGTGATTTGGATGATGAACAGAATAAACAAATTCAAGCATTTATGACTATTTATTTGAAGGATTTGACAAACAAAGGAAAGGAAAAAGAAAAGAAACCGACAGTTTTGGAGAATCCGGAAGAACAACTCAACCCAAAAAATGAGGAAAGGCTATCAGTTGAACTTAGGTAGTATGGTTCAGTATGGGCAGGTCCTTCCTATATATACCTTTCCAAGCAAATTCATGTGCCGCTGCGCCGTGAGGGAAATTTCTTGCCTTGCTTTTCACCTTTAGGAATTTGATTGCCATTATATGTGGAAAGATATTTATTTAATACTTTCTTTTGGCCATTTGATCATCCAGTCCAGCTTCATGGGCAATGACTGAACTTTGGCGCCCTGAGTCAGTCAATGATAGCATTTTCAAAGGCTGTTTGTCCCGTGAGAAGCAAATTGACTGTAGATTGTATCCTTTGCATTGGAATCTTTGATGATAACATCAGAGTAGGGCAATGTAGTTCTGAAAATCTGTCCAGGTTGGAACCATACATTATCATTTGTATCTCTACATACCACCACACTCACAGAATCAGCCTATTAGATGCTACAACATTCCCATTACACTGATTGTATAATTTCTATCAGTCTTTAGGCATCAGTGGACAGGGAACATCACAAAAAACCAACTTGATTAGCTCCTTTCTCTGCTAAAACTGATCGTCCTCCTGATTCGCCTCAATGCCAATAACATTGCCCTTTTTTTTATAAAGTTTCGTAATAGGGGATGGTTTAGGGGTTCACCGCATGACTACTGCTACGCATATGGGTTGTTATTGTATACAGTGAACCACTGAACTTGGTGGTGCTCTTACATTAAATACTGGGCTACAGAATTTCATTGTTACTGGAAATTTTCTTTTTATATGCTTAGGCTACACCAAGTTCATGAAGGGTCTCTGATATCTACTTGCTTTGATTGGAGCTATGAATTACAGGAGGCGGCTTTTCCAAATGATCAATGAGCTTCCTACCATATATGAGGTTGTGACTGGGATTGTTAAGAAACAACAAAGAGAGAAATCGGCATCTACCCCCAACAGCAGCAGCAAGAGCAAGTCGAGCACAAAGCCAGTGAGTCTAAATGCTTTAGCATATGCATGTTATTAAAATCCATAGGCATCTCAATTGCTTGAACAATTTCATGTTCATATTTTTCTCGTAGGCATCTGAAAAGCGGATGTGAATTGTGTCAGCTCATTTCATAATTCTTAATGTTTTAAAATCTACTTGCTTGAAATTAGTTAGACAACCAGTCTGAATGAAATTGTAAACTTCGACCGAAAGGTGGGAGAGTTTTATTGTTTTACAGAACGAAATCATCAAAGGGCAAAGGGGGAACAAAAGAAAGAAAAAGGATAGAACATACTTGAAAATAAGAGCAGCAGTAAACTTGTAACAGTCTATGTTCTACCATGCTACCTTGTACTCTAGTCAATTTTTGACTGAGAAATTCCAGGGTTCCTCCTGTGAGAAGAGAGAATCTTTGACCTCTCTTTTGGTGCACATACCCTGTAGAATTCAATTCCATGCCATTACTTCCTTTGCAATTGAATTTGGAGACTAGATGGGATGTTCTACCAAATTTCTCCCCCTTGGCTCTCCTGGAACAGCTTCTTGAAAAATGTACATAGAATTTATGACATCTGTATGGTATCAAACTAAATAGACTCTCCAAACGAATAAAAAATGGATAGAGTTCTGCTTATGGTGTTTACAGGTCATGTAGTTTAATCACCCACCTTGTTATAAAAAAACCATTAGTAAATTAGTACCTGATGATATTGTCTTAGAAAATCACATTGAGTTTTCCCTCCACCTTCAGTTGGTAAATAAACATGAATTATATTCTATTTCATCGGGATTCAAATGTGAATATTGATCCCAAGTTGTAGGATTCTGGTAAACATTTGATAATTCCATGGCTGTGCTTTTGTTTCAGCAACCCAAACAACCTGAGTCTCAGCCGAAGGCATCCAAGATGCAACAACCTAAAGATGATGAAGAGAGTGGTGAAGAAGAGGATGAAGAGCAAGAAGCACTGACGCTGTGCGGAGCATGTGGAGAGAACTATGCAACTGACGAGTTCTGGATCTGCTGTGACATATGTGAGAGATGGTTCCATGGCAAGTGCGTCAAGATAACTCCTGCCAGGGCTGAACACATCAAGCAGTACAAGTGTCCAGCATGCAGCAACAAGAGAGCAAGAGTCTAGGAAGACATTGAAAGGATTGGGAAGTTACATGCAGGTAGACTCGGAAATCTGGGCACTGTTTGAACATAGCCAGCAAATCGCTTAAAGTTGATGAACAAATTGGTAGGTGCAACTGGGGATTTCAGTTCTGAGACCATTTTCTGTTTAAATGTTTCAAGCCATATTCTTGCAAGTTGCTGGTGTCTAACTAAGTATTAACTAAGTAGGATATCTTTTTATGGTTTCTTAACTTTGATTTATAATCTTCTATAAATATTATACAGTGTTTGTTCCAGAACACTTTTCTACATTCTCACAGAAAATTGCTACTGCATGCGCGTGCATGGGTGAAAGAGAGCGAGATTCGGCTACCAAACCATCTCTTCAAGGGTCTTTTTCAAGAACCTTAAAGATGTGACAGTTGAATATCATTTCTGATCTATAGTGCTGTCAATGGGTATCTGCATATCCAAGGAACAGTGTGTGGGTCCTAAAAAAAGTAGATATGGAACCTATTTTTCGGTCTGTCATTTTTCTAAAAGATCTGAATCGTAGTTGCAAGTTCTTATTCCATGATCTCGATCAGGATCCATACTGTGTTGAGAGGGATCCAGACTTGACAACAGTGCAAGCTGTTGCATAGAGGTAATGATATGAGATTAAATTAGAATAGATAGCATTATTAAGTTGCCACCTACTGTCATTTTTTTTTGTATGGATACAAGCCTTTTTGCCTGTGCTATGTGCTCTTCATTTTTCTCTTGCACTTAAGTGGTAAGCTTTGGTCAAATGTGTATTGCAAACTTAAGACTTTTGGTAATAATGGATTGCAAAGCCTATCAGAAATGCTTTAAAGGGTAAAAGGCTTGCCCTCATTGCAAATAGCATGGTGATAAGAGGAATGCCATCCTGTTAAGTAGGATGGGGTTTGGTTGCTCCTTATCCAATTATCATCAGGCCCCAGCTACTGATCTACCTACCAAAAGTTAAGTGAAGGGCTTGATCATATGTTAGAAAAGGGTCTTGTCCCTTTTCTAATTGCTGTGATCTTAGATCAACTTTTAAGTCGCCCCATTTCAGCAAGTGGATCAATGATCCAACTATTTGTTTATTTCGCCCCATGCTGTACCTCTGCTGGTTAGGGACACCAAACAAACTTCAAGGGTGTGAGGCCTTTCTGGGGAAAAAGAGAACTCTTTACTTTTTAAATTGATCAGCTTGCTAGATTTTCAAACTGATTTAAATCCCAATCATTTGAAAAGAGGGCCTTCCTGAATAATGTCTAGTTTCCTACTCCTATATTGAAAGATTATTTATGATGTTCAAAGTAAATCCAGAGAGGCAATTGCAGTTAATCTTGTTATTGGATAGTTATCCATTTTTTACCTCGCTCTCTTCTTTTTTTTTTGGTATTTTTTGGTAAAGGTTTTTTGCTTGGTAATTCACTGGTTATCAACAATTCAATTCTTTCAAATAGGCCAAATAAGCCGTGCAACTGCTGAAATGAAGGAACTATAACACCGGTTGTACATATAAGACGATGATAAAAGAAATGCATGATAACAAGGACTAGCAAAAACTTGAAATCCGATCAAACAAGGAACTTGTGAGAATATAAAGATAGAGAGGATTCAGGATATAAGTGGGCCCACTTGAAAATATAAAGATAGAGAGGATTCATAATCATGATATAAGTGGGGCCCACTTGATGGGCCATCCGAGTGGACCAGCCCTCCCTCCCCAGCTTATAATTTATGGGATACACTAAGTTTGCACCCATCCGAATGTGGGCTGTACACATTTAAATTTGTTGGGTTTGGATGTGGATGATAGAATGTTCAAATGGGACCCTAACTCGGCAGATAGGGCCCACCAAGATCTTCAAATCCCCATGCTCTTACTTGTAGGTGCAGCCCAGGTGGGACTCATGCCCATCTTAAGCCCATCCAATCATTTCACACATATCATCCCCGTGAATAGGTATAAAGTAAGTTTAACATTCCAACTTTTACTCACCATTTGATTGAAATTAGAAAGTAATGCCTTTAAAAAAACTCCCCGGAGTTTTCTAGTGCTCGTCATGGTGGTCCAAATTAATATTAGCTGTGTTTTGTAAGAGAGCTTTCTGCATTAGCCATGGTGTGATAATAAAACCCAGTTTGATGGCAAAAGAATGGTCCATCATGGTGGTCCAAATCAGTGTGACTTTTGTGCCATGCTCCATACGCAGTAGGTCCTATATTTTGAAGAGGCCACCAAGTGCATAGAACCATCTGATCAACATGACTTTTGGGCAACACCTATTACAATTTGGGCGGGGACTATCTAGAAGGCCCTGATCTGGATGATGCTCCACTACAAACGCTAAAGCTCATACACATGGTTCTGAGCCATCCCCTCATAGGATACAAGTTTTCCAAATAGGAGAAGATTAACCCTCCTAATTTCTTTATCTAATCTCAGGTGGCAAGGGATTTTCCTTCTGCAACATGGGTTGGACTTGGATAGTGGACCCACACCAGGGTCTAACATATCTAGCATTATGTGCTTATCACCTAGATGATCCAAAGACAATTGTGACAATCCTCTCATCACTGTTATTGGATAGTCTGAACTCTGAAGTGATGCATGCATACACACATGCTAAACAATACATAAACTACAAAAGATGGATGTTTTTTAAGAGAAAATTAATCATTCATTTCCCGTAAGGGTTCCTCTCAGTCACCCACCCCAATCTGATTTCTATGAAAAAGCTTAAAAAAGAAAAAAGGAATAGAGGATGTTGAAGACAGACACCAAGCATAGTAGAGTTGGACCCAAGTGTCTGAACCCAAAGCTTCTAACCTCTCAAACAATTGCCTTGCTTAATTACCATCCATCCACAGGATCTACAAATGGATTATAATAACCATTAGACTTTTCCTGTTTGATCTCCAGACCATCAATCCGTAAATCATCTGCAAAACCCGAAGATTGATCGTCAATTCCCGGGAAGAACAAACCAGAACTTTGTGTGTCTTCTTTGTCAAACTCCACCCACTCTCTGCTTATTTTGGTCTCAAGTTTGCAAGAAAATGGTGAGACGGCCAAGACGCCAATTGGTTCCTCCATGACTTCTTCACCTATATTTGCTTCTCTACTTGTATCTGTGACTTGCTTTGTCGGCCTTTCTACATCTAAAATTGAGGGAGGTGGATCAGTTGATATAGGCCAACTTCCAACTGTTTGCGAACAGCTAATGGATTCTTCCATGGCTGAAACACAATCCATTGTGATGATTCGAATGGATGGGTACTCCAAACTAATAGAACCAATAATCCTCTTACAGTTTTCCAAGAATGCGGAGAGTTTGTAGCTCTGAGAAGAAGCTCTTCTATAGATTTCAAGCGCCATCGCTCTCTGTGGCTCCTTATGATCAAAGAAACAATCAACTAGAGCTGTAATTCCTTCACTGAGGCTACTGTAAACTTGGAAACTCTCTCTTAAGATGTTGATTAGAGCGACCCGAGTTATGAAATCAACCCAGGTAATCTCAATTGGGAAGCAGTCCATGACCCTATCCAGGAATGCCTGGCATTTGGGCAATCTAAAAAAGATGGTTCCCTTAGATTTCTCTTCATAAAATTGAAATTCAGAGCCATGGGACAGGACAGGCTCTAGCTTCCCTTCCTGGTTAATGACCCACCTCATTCGCTCTTCGAGAAAGGCCGCGTAGTTATGCAAAAAGGCGATTGAGTCACCGGAATTCCTTGGAAACAAATGCAAATTCAAAGGGAAATTGCCATATAGGTAAGTCTTGAGGAGCTCCTGTTCAAAATCTCCGGTGCCTCCTCGCAGGAGACGGTGGACTAGAAGAAGGGTCTTGAGGGCGACTATCCAGTCTTGTGTCTTGTGGAGCCTGTGTGAGATTCTCCTGGTGAGGAAGGAGACCGCCCTTGGAGATTCTGACACAAGGGAGAGGATCTCACGGACGAATTGCTCGTCTACTGGTGCATTGTTGTGGGCAGTAGCTCGCACAACTGCAATATCTATAGCGCAGAAGAGGTCGGGGCGGAAGACCATGGCCTTGCCAATGGATGCATGGTCCTTGACTGAGCCAAGAGCTAACCTCAGCTTGGTCCTTACATCCATGGCAATTTTCAAGTGTTGGTTGCAACTCAAAGGGAATGGAGGTGGTAAGTGCTGCTTGTATTTTTATACAAACAGCTTTTGTGGGTGTATCTCAAACAGTTGCAGTAGGTTGAATAGATGTAGGGAATTTTGAATTTTCAAATGAAGATTGTTGAGTTTTCTCCTACGCGCCAACTGCATTAGGTTATGAATGCGGTCCTTCTAACGGGCACATCTAGATTCTAGATGTGTTTCTAGCGATGGGGGTTAGGGAGGATGGAAAGTTTTCTTTTTCCCTTGGGGATTCAAACTCACACACTCCACTTAGGGTGGCAAACGGAAAGGTTTCGGGTCGGAACTATACTGGCCGTTTCTAAATACCGGTTTTGATTGAGTCGGAACCTATTTTGTTGATTCCAGACTCAATTCCAATAGAAAAACTCGGATCCGGTTTTGGAACCAGGTTCACTTAGAGGACTGGGTCTAGTTCCAAAATCGGTTCTAACCTTTTTTTTTTTTTTTTTTTTTTTTTTTTTCATTTTTTCTTAAAATAAGTACATCATTCAACTTATAACGCCGCATCAAGTCTACTACCTCCAGTCAGGGATGTAAATGGATCTCCGATTCTCCGATGATCCGTAGGTTTCGACTCATTATAAACCGGGTCTGGGTCCTTATTTAGGCCTCGATAAGTAAATGGGTCCAGGTCCGGTTTGACCTTGGTTCGGACCCGAGACCTGACATATCACCTCAATTTTCGAAAAATCTCTCCTAAAAATCATATTTTTTTTTAATATCATTCTCTACCTAAATCCGGACCTGGATCCAGACCTGTCCAATATATGTTATAGTTCCGGTTCCGGAGCCAAGAAATTGGCTCCGAAACGGTTTCGGGTCCGGTTCCGATTCCACCTTCTCTCCTTAACAGTTCCGGTTCCGGTTCCGGGTCCACCATGGACCCAAACTAGAAACGACCCATTTACAACCCTACCTCTAGTATTATACATATAGGGTCCACGGGTTGAAACCTATATAGATCCAGAACGTTAGGATTTTACATTAGAGAGTAAATGAAGCTATATGGTCGATTTACTTGTCCCTCACCAGCTCAACTGCAGCTAAGGATGGAAGGATTTAATCATGGATAAATAAATGTCATATAAAAATCAGCCACATCATATTATCTTTCAGTTGATTTAATATGCTTAAAATTTATATGATTTGGGATTTAATCCCGATGATAAGTAAATGTCAAATGAGTGATAAGTTGGACCGGTGCCGGATCATGGGGAGGTAGATAGTGTAGTATATTGATCAAACGTGGGGCCAAAGTAGGTCCTACAGAGGTGGGTGCACATCAAAGAAAACTTTCCATTGAGAACAATGTCTCTACTGATTTTAAAAAGAGTACTTTGGAACTCAACCATCCGAGAGAGAGAAAAAAAAAATGATTTAGACATTGCTATTGTCCAATAGAAAGCTATTAAATGGATGGTCTAAATCAAGGACTATATAAAACATCGGGATTTTACATTAGAGAGTAAATAGACTCTATGTAGCATCTTTAATTTAGCACAGAAAAGGCACTGTTTCTATGGGATAGAGAGAAAACTGAGTTTGTTTTATTTTTTTGGGTGGAACACAAACGTGCTTAGGCCGATATAGACTTTATAATCGAGTGCCAGCAAATCGGTTTATGTGTAAATTTAGGTTCATGTATTTGGTTACCTTAAAATTTTAATTTGGGCACCGGCCAAGGTGGTGGACTTTTGTGAGACTGCACGCCCAAGGGAGATGACTGCTTATACATGCAGGGGAGAGGAGACCCATGAATTAAACTTTGAGAGGACCCATGAATTAAGCACTGGCAGTTGGGTGGGAACGGGTCTCCCGGCCACTGGGATCAACCTTTATTGTGGTTTGGTTAACCTTAATTATAGTGATGGGTTGCTCTTTGCAACATAACCAAAGTGTGATAATCAAAGTGTAATTGACATATCGAAAAATCCTGTACAACATTCCCGAAACAAACACATTGATATTAGGCATCACTTTATCCGTGAGTTAGTCGAAGAGTTTGTACTGGACAAAGTTCCTACCGAAAATCAACTGGCTGATACAAACCTCTGGACCCAAATCGATTTGAATCCCTTCGCAAGTCTTTGGGGATTTCCTCCCTTCCTTAACTTTCAGTTCTACTCTGGTTTTATGCACATGCACAATGCTCACTTCCATCTATGATTATTATTGCATGTGATTTTGTTTTATGATAGTGCACAGTTTACTGATATCATTTTTTTGTCACTATGAACGTTCCCCTCTGATCTTTCAAAAAAATAATAAAAAAAATCATGAGGAACATTATTTTTTCTTGAATCAGAGGATCAGGGCTACCTACAGACATGTGTGATAGCTTCCAATTTGATTGGTAAGTTTCGTTGGAGAAGGCTACCATGACTGCCAGTGTGAAAGTCACCCAAGACGGTTCATAGAAAAATTTTCAAAAAAAAAAAGAAAAAAGAAACATGAGTGAAAATAGCGATATGAATATGACCAGAGGATCAGGGCTACCTACGGTCATGAGTGATAGCTTCCACTGATTGGTAAGTTTCGATGGAGAAGGCTACCATGTCCGATAGTGTGAAAGCCACCTATGACGGTTTAAAAAATTGAAAAAAATTTTTTTTTTTATTGAAGGGGATCATATCTTTTTCACACACTATCACTATCATTTAAATTGTGCATTTCTTGAGCTTATCCATCGATATCTTTGTAGATGGAAAACACTTTTAACACTTTTTCTCTTCTTTAAAAAAAAAAAAAAAAAGAGGAAAACCACACTGACAGTGCGACAGGAGAACCCATTCCAGAATCTAGTCTCGCTATAGCAAGACTACAGAACTCGTTTTAAAAAACGAGTCTGCCTCTTTTTCTCTCTTCCTCCTCTTTTTCTTTCTCAAGCTAGGGTTTCTTGCTCCAATTTTTTTTTCTTCTCTCTCTATCCCCACTACATTGCTCATTGTGTTATTCTCATTTAGCAACTCCAATCCTTGCTCCTTCCTCTTCACCAAGGTATGATCTTTCTCTCTTCTTCTTCTCACCAATTTTCTTATCATACGATGCCTAGATTGGTTTGTTTGGTCAAGGATTGTTTGTTTTTGACACTTTATTATCAAATGTGGGCATTGAAGAAAATTCCTCTTTGGTTGGTATTTCTCATTTTCCAATTTCATTTGAGATTGGTGGACTTTCTCTAAAGATTGGATATTTTTGCATTGAATGGATTTCTATTTTTTTTCTGAAGATCATTGTGTCTCATTGATGGATTTCAGCTCGTTCTTATCTTTGTAATTACGTTACCCATTGGGTTCTTTTCGAAGATTGTCCAAATTTGTTGGAAATTACACTATGCATGTGTGCACACAAAGTGTTTGGGATATTGCCTCAATGAATATTTACACTGTTTTATATGCTTTCTTGCATTTTCTTGGCATCAGCATGGCTCCAAAATCTTCAAAAGGAAAGCGTCCTGCTAGTTCCTCAACTCAGTATGATGTTGATCGGTTTAGGGATGCTGAGAGTTCCGCTCGTTTCGACTCTAGCTTCAAAGATCGAACAGTGATTTTTGAGAGAATTGTTGTTCAAAATGCTCTAACTGCTTCAAACTTCTCTCAATGGTTTTATCAAAATCGTCTCATGCTTCTTATGAATTTGATAAATGAATGTTTTGAAGAATGGGTACGAGAATTTTACTGCAATATGTTTGAAGTTAAAGAAGACGGATTCCGCACATTTGTTCGAGGAAAGACTATCTCCGTTGATGCGAAAACAATCGCCACTTTGCTACAACTCTGGCGATCTGATCAACCTCTCTACCCTTTTCCTGATCTGGACAATCAAATTCATCTCTTAGATGAAGTGGCTACTGTTCTTTGTGGAGAACCAACGGAATGGTCTCTTCCAGTGCTGAAAATTTCTGGGCTACAATCTGATTATCGCCTACTTAACACGTTTGTCGTCCATAACATTGAGCCTCGAGGACATTCCTCTGATCTTCTTCCAACCCAAGCTCTCCTTCTCTACTACTTGGGTACAGGCACATCGGTCGATACTCCGCGTACAATTCTTGACTGCATGTTGAAGATATTCGATGAACCTCGGAAGCTTCAACTTCTGTTTGGGGCACTGATTAGCAAGTTGTTGATTGATGCTGGTTGCCATGTCTACCCACATGAAATGCCTGTAACAAAAAGGCAAAAGATAGATGGCAGGACAAGGGCCATGTCCGACACTCATGTTCGAAATCGTATTCAGGGGGAGCAAGCTCAAGTTCCGGTTGAAAATGTCGATGAAAACACAGTTGAAAATCGTCTCCTCGCTTTAGAACATGCAGTGTATGATCAATCTGTTCAGATTGAACAACTGGATGGCAGGATATCGTCTGGCTTCACTGATCTCCGTAATCACATCACAGACATGTTCAATCAGCTTCGCCATCAGTGATCTGTCTACAGTGCTGTTATTTATCTCTGTTTTGCATTTTGATTTCTTTATCTTTGCTACCTTATTCCTCCCTTGTTTCCTTTTATGCTGCTTTGTCAATCCTATTCACAAAAAGGGGGAGTACCTTATGTCTTAGACTTAGACAGACTTTTTAACAAACTGATTAATTCTATTTCTGTGATATTATGCTTGTTCTTTCCCTCGGTTTATTTCAGGTTTCATTTTGGACAGGTTATATCTCCAGACAAGTGGATTCATCTGTTTAAACGGTCTGTTTAAGTTTATGGTATCTTGTACTGGGATAAGAGATCTAGTCTGTATTAGGAGTTTTGTTCATGAATTGCCAAAGGGGGAGATTGTTAGAATTGTAGTTGGCTAATTCTTTTATCTTGAACAAAACTCAGAGTCCTAATCGAGTTGTATTTTCTATTTATTTTAGAATAGGACTGTGAAGGAAGCATTTGGTTTGTGAAGACCTCTTCGGAAGACCTTGATATACTTAAAAGTGTTCCAAAGTAATCAAAAGACCTCAAGAAGGACTTTCCCGGAAAGACTCCTCAGGCTTCAAGTGTTTTGACAGAACCCAGTCTCGCTATAGCGAGACTGAACCTCGCTATAGCGAGATACAGTTCTGTCAATGACAGAAAGCAGTCTCGCTATAGCGAGACTGACTTGCTATAGCGAGCAAGGAGTTTCTGTCCCAAACGGGACTCTTGTTTGCTGCATTTCCAAACTTCTTCTAAGAGTCCTGTTTTATTTCTAAGAGGATTTTGCACGAAGCTTGGGCTATTTATTAACCCCTTGCATCCACAAACAAGATACATAAGATATATTATTCACTTGAGTTTCAAGATTAATCTCTGGAGAGTTTTGTGGGCTTAATTGTGCAGGGGAGATTGTCCTGAAGAATTATTCTTTTTCCCTGTGATCAAGCACCTTGAAGGGGCATTCAAGGTGGGTTTCAAGCTAGCACGTGGAAGGTAAACGGCGGGTCGTCGGCAAGTTCTTCACAGTCCTTTTAGGTTGAGTTACAACTACGTCAAAGGTCTAACGAGTTAACTTGTAATCTTCATATTATAGTGCTTTGCTTTCGGTGGTCTCTACCACCCGTGATTTTTTCCCGAATTGGGTTTTCCAAGTAAAAACCTGTGTCTCTTTCTATTTTGTGGTGATTTATTTTTATTTAGACTTAGCTTAATTAATTAGTTTAATTATCTGTGTTTGAAATTTATATAATAATCTGAGAAAGGACCTTAGCCTGTGTTAACGCTTAAATAAAAGGTTTAGTAAAACCTTCATAGTTTCCCTTCCCCAAATGCACCTCCCTCGCCAGCCGAACTCCAAGAGGGGCAGAAAATGGGACTATGACGTTTCAACTGTGATGAAAAAAATCTGGTGGCCATGGATGTAAAAAGTCGTTCCTTATTGAAGGGTGTTGCCGTGTTGGCCTAAGAATAATAGTGGCGATGAACAACTTGAGGAAGAGGGGGCTGAAGGACCTGAGGATTTGAGAGACTCCTTAAATGTCACTTCATGCCATTTGTGGGGCCATGTTCCACAAACTTTGAGAGTTAAAGGTAACATTGGCTGTCAACTAGTGACTGTTTTGGTGGACTCAGGTAGCAGCCATAATTTCTTAAATGCAAGCAGATAGCAAAAAGGGTGGGATTAGAACCAAAAAGGTGAAGGCCAGTTTGATGTTGTTGTGGCTTGTGGAGAACGATTAACAAGCAATATGGAAGATAAAACATGGCATGTATGACATTGCAAAGAATTCTCTTATTGTAGATTTTTATCTTTTAGAATTGGAGGGTTATGATGCTGTTCTTGGAGCCCAATGGCTTCGGACATTTGGACCTATATATATGTAGTATGGGATTTCTCGCAATTACAAATGCGATTTTCCATTGATGGTAAAGAGGTAAAGTTGCAAGGATTTAAAAAAACCATGGATGATTGATCCTTTCGTGGCAATCAACCTACCCTATAATCTGATTGCAAATTAGAGTTCACTTTTATCTGTTTGTAAAATAAAATAAAAACCAATGTTAGAAGAAAAGAAGAGAAAAAACACTAATTAATTAGACCAAAGCCAAAATTAACAACATTAGAAAGGAGAGGTTAGAAACTGCTTGCTAGGAGTTTATGTTTCTTTGTGTATTCAACATAAAAAAAAAAAGCAGGAGAAAAGAAAAATATTTCTATTTATTTTATGAAATTTATCATGGATGATGTATTTCTTCATAAAAAAATAGTTATGGATGCTGGATCCTTTTTTGACAATCAACCTACCATATAATTGAATGCAAATCAAAGCCCATATTTCTATTTAATAAAGTGAGAGCATTGAAATATCAAAGAGCTAGAGAAATGGATAAAATCAACATAGAACAATTATAAAAGCAAAGACCTAAATATTACCAGAATAACACATAGAACAATTCAAAAATAAATAAATAAATAAATAATGCATTAAATCTTTTGGATGGATAGCAAAATGAAAAATGTAGAAGGCAGTAAATGACATGATAAACAAAAAAATGAATCGCCTTGTCATTGATGGAATAGATCATAGAGAGAGTTAAACTAATTTCTGTCTCTTTTTTTTGCACCCAACTTAAGAGGCCGGGACTCCAGCCCTCTGGTAAGGGAAGTAGAAGTTGAAAGTCCAAGGGATCTTAACCCTAGAGAGGGGGTGAATAGGGTGATCTTCAAAATAATGACCAATTTTAATTTCTTGCCAATTTACTTTTAACTAGTGATGATTATGTGAGTAAGTGCGGAAGATAAATAAATCAATCACCACAAGCCATTCACCATTACACAATGATTTATAGTGGTTCAGCCTCAATGCCTACATCCACTACCGGCTTGTGCTCAACACCCCACCGGATTTTCACTATTGATGCTTTTACAATAGGCTAAGCAATAACCTTTACAAAGTTGTTTTTCTAGGCTAAGCAACAACCTATACACTATGCTTTTCTTAGGCTAAGCAATAACCTCTACAATATATTTCTTTCTCAAGAAAGTGTCTATACACTAGAAAAGAAATAGACTAAGCTCTTAAAAGGTGCCTCTTAATTAGGCAAATATGAAAGTGAAAATAAACTCACACAACACACTAAGAAATGCGAAGATGAATGCTCATGGGTTGTGTCTGTGTAGAACTTCAATCAAGTTAAAATTAAGTCCAATGAATTTTATGCTTAAAGCATTTCAAAATTTAAAGCACATAAATGATATGATTGAAGTCAAATGCAAATCACTTGAACAATTACTAACTTGTGAATGATATGAAAATCTAAAGATCACAGGTTGTATGAAAATGATTAAAACTAATCAAGTGATGCATGTGTAAAGTTGTTTTCAAAAATAAAGGTTTAATTAAAGTTCTAAACAAATTGAAAACATCAAAGAAAGACTCAAACAAGTTAGTGTATCATACTATAAAGAAATCAAGGGTTTAGGCTAAGCATGATTAACAAGGTTTGTACTAAACTTGGTTTGAAATCAAGAGGTGGAATCCAAAACATGTGAATCAAATATTAAATAAGATATGAATTCCACACAACATAGTTAGCATGCTATAAAATATTTTCCAAAGGTCTAAACAAAGCATGAAACATATGAACTAGGAAATTAAAGCTTGCTAGAATTTAACTTCTTGTAATCAAGCTTTAGCTTTCCACTTGGACCAATTAAGCTCAATTAATTCATTCCCTTTGCTTGGGCACTAGAAACACCAAAAATGGCCTCCTTTTCCGTCACTTATTTTCTTGGAATGAACTTGCTTTTTATAGAAAAAGTAGTCCAACGGATGCATGTCGGTCAGCCGACAACTAGGTGTCGGTTGACCGATAGCTCAACGGTCACATGCAACGGTCATATTTTTGAAAGTTTTTCTGACCCATATGCATTTGTCGGTTGAACGTCATTTATCGGTTGACCGACAAGGAACCGATAGATGAACCGATAGCACAAAGATGATTAAAAAGTCGCTGTCTGTTTTTGGAACCGACGAGCTCTCGGTCTTACAATTCATGCACTATCGGTCGACCGATGGGAGCCGACGAGCTGACCGATGGAGAAAGCCTGAACCTTTAGCTCTCTGGAAATGGAACCGATGGAGCCATCGGTTGACCTTGGTTCATTTGTGGGTTAGCCGATGCGAACTGACAACTTGACCGACAGAATGGTCAGGTTGATTTTCTGAGGATCTGAAGTTTTGAAAAGTGAAACTTTGAAACCATTTGAAAACTCAGATTCAAAAGGTGTTTTTATAAATTGTTTCATCAAGAAAAACATGATTAAAATCAATATTCAAATCAACTAATCAAGAGTTTAAATTAAAACATGAGTAGGTTAATTCAAAAGATGATTTTCAAGAAGAAACTAGTGAAATGAAAATGCAAGTAATGAGATGAATATTATGCAAATGCAAGACATCAAATTGCAAACAACTTAGGGTCTAACAGACCTTGGGTGAGGTAGAAGGGCCCTTGGATTAGGGAAGGTTGACTGCCCTGATTTGAATCCTAGACAATCATGTAAGAACCGACACCTCTTACTTCTGGGATAGGAAGCCATACCTAACCAAAATTTGTCTTATACGTACTTGAACATTACTAGAGTATCACAAAAAACCTTTTAGAAAAAAAAATACATTAAATATTTTGGATGGTCGGTAGGATGAACAAGAATGTCCTAGGCATTAAAACGCATGATGAATAAACATTCTACTCACCTTGTCATTAATGGAATGGAAAAAAGATACAGAGAGAGTTAACTAATTTCTGTCATGGACGAGATTCGAAGATCTGAAAATCAAGATGAAGAAAGACATGTGAGAGGAAGAAGAGAAAACATAAAAACCAAGAGAAGGGAAGACACGTGAGAGGATAGTATGATTGACATAATCACAAAATTGATTCTATAACATAACATTAAAGCTACCAAAAATAATAAATCAAAACTCTCTCTCTCACACACACATATCTATAAGGAATTCTCAAGAACTCGTCATTTTAAAAACTCCCATTTTTGCTCCCCAATGTTTTTAGGGCGTGGAGCCCATCTTGAGCCAATCCAATCATTTCACACGTACTGCCCCCATAAATTGATATGAAGCCAAAATTTGACACTCATCCAACTTGTTAAATTTATTTTAAAATTATAACTATGGTTAAATCAACCATCTAGTTATCGGGTTGTTTCTTATAGTTCTACTTATTGGTCATTTTGATCAGATCTAATTATACTCCATATATTTTTTTCATATGCCAATACCATCTCTTCGTGATTGCTTGTGGGTTAGAATGAAGTGAGTGAAATGCACCAGTTCAATACATCTCTCTTTTTTTTTATTGGATCCAACTGATTAGATATCATAATATCAAACAGAAAGTTTATTAACTGTTAACAATTTAACAAGAATGGAAGAGCAGAGTTACATTTTTTTAACAAGAACCTGCCTATTTCTACGAATAGATGAGGAATTTAAAATATTCTGGTAAGTTATTTGTGATTGCCCCAAGCAGCTTGTTTGCAGGAAGAATCTTTTACATGACCACATTGTTAGGTTTATGGGTTTTGGTTTTTGGCTCGTTTTGTAAGCCCAATGCATTTGTATTAGGGTTGAGGGGTAATTTAGTATTTGTCTAAATTACCTATATATTATCTCTTTTGGTTGTAACCCTAGAGTAGGGGAAAATCTAAGAAGAAGACGAGTTTTGTCCGTAGACGTAGGTGTGGAATCACCGAACCACGTAAAACTGTGTTCTCTTTCTGTGTGGTTTGCATTGTTTGCTTGTTGATCGCACGCTTCCGCACACACGATCACAACAAATTGGTATCAGAGCATTGTTGTGTTACGCGATCAACAACGGAGATCGGATTGGATTTAGTAGACAGTGAAGTCGATCTCAAGAACCTCTCGCTGAAGTGGATCTGGCCAGATCGGCGAGATCAAGGTGGGCCGCACAGATTGTGTGGTTTTTGGCTGTCGCTGCGCAGAGGAGAACTCGCCATTGAAGACTGTCTGAAGGAAGAAGAAAGGATCTAGTTTGTAGAGGATCATCGTCTGCACGCCGGATTTGCAGAGAAGATCGCCGTCTGCTCAGTTGCAGATCGCCGTCCTCGCCGGAACTGCAGAGAAGATCGCCGTTTGATCAGAGGAGATCGATCACAGTAGTGGGCCACGCCCTTTATTGATCAGACGAAGTAGACCGGAGAAGACCCCACTCGCCGGAGAGAAGCAGCGGCGCTGCAGTGGCTGTTCTGCGTGCAGAACAGATTCAAAGAAGAAGACGACCCTGCATTGAGTCGTGTTCAGGCCGGTTTTGTGATTTGAATCTGCTACCGTCCATCGCCATCTTCGCCGGGACTTGACCGGAGGAGAAACGTCGTCGTTGCAGAATCCGGAGTTGGAGAGACTCGTCGCTGCACACCGGAGTTACAGAGGAGAAGAGTCCAACAGGACTCTATTTTGCCCAGTTTCTGTTACCGGAGAGGTTACCATCTTCACCACCGCAGCAGTCGCCGGAGTTTTCTGCTGCCGTGCCATCGCCAGACTAGACGAAGAAGGAAGGAGCCCAGCAGCCATCGACCTTCGTTGCTCTCTGGTTACAGAAACCAGAAAGAAACATAACCCATTTCTGTTTGGGAAGAAGGAGTCTGGGTTGGGTTCGGGTCGGGTTGACCCGACACATTTTCAGAAGCCCAGCGCAGTAAGCCCAGCCCACAGCCAGGTCAGGTTCAGTTCTGGGTCAGTTCTGCCTGACCCGTGAAGCAGGAAGCCCATCCAGTAGTTGTTGACGTCATCACCACGTCAGCGAACAATACGGTCAACAGCTTATTTTGACCAATTGGACGGCCAGAATTGTTTTGGGAGTTTCGGAGGCATCTGGACTCAGAATTGAGCTCCGTTTTTTTTGTTGGATTCGTATCGACTAGATCTACGATTTGAACGAAGTTGACTATTAGTTTGATAGACAGAAATAAAATGGCAAGCTCATCATCGGCAAAGACCACCATCTCGAGTGCAAAATTCGAAGTCGAGAAATTTGATGGTACCAATAACTTTGGTATGTGGCAATGTGAGGTTAGAGATGTTCTAAGCCAACAAGAGTTGGAAATTGTTCTAGAGGATAAACCCAAAGAGATGGAAGATAGGGAATGGCAGAAGATTAATCGTCAGGCATGTAGCACCATCAGATTATGTCTCGCGAAGGATCAGAAATACTCAGTGATGAGAGAAACTTCTGCAAAAGAGTTGTGGCAGAAATTGGAGGAAAAGTATATGACCAAGAGCTTGGAGAATCGGATCTATTTGAAGAAGAAACTTTTCCGCTTCGAGTATCGTCAAGGTATTTCTATGACTGAACATCTCGATGATTTTAATAAGATTTTTGCTGATTTGATGAACATTGATGTGAAAGTTGATGATGAGGATAAGGCATTACTTCTTCTGAATTCGCTTCCCGATAGTTATGATCATTTTACTCACACTTTGATCAACGGGAAGACTGAGGTTAAATATGATGTTGTGTCTGCTGCTTTGATGAATAATGAATATCGGAAGAAGGACAAACAGGCCCACAGGGATTCATCATCTGATGCATTGACAATAAGAGGCAGATTAGATGATAGGACATTTGGTAGTAAATCTCGTTCTAAGTCGAGAGGAAAATCAAAACCACCTGCAAAAGATGAATGTGCGTTTTGTCGCAAAAAGGGGCATTGGAAGAAGGATTGTCCAAAGTTGAAAAACAAGGACAAAGATAAATCTGATACAAACATTGGACACGATGGAGATGATGATTCTGAATTTAATTTGACTGTTTCTTCATTGGTATGTCATTCTGACGAAGGGATTTTAGACTCGGATTGTACCTATCATATGTGTCCCAACAGGGAATGGTTTTCCAACTTTCAAGAGTTGGATGGTGGAACAGTTTTGATGGGCAATGATAGTGCTTGCAAAACAAAAGGGATAGGAAAAATCCGTTTGAAGATGCATGATGGAGCAGTTAGAGTTTTGACAGATGTTCGGTATGTACCGGATTTGAAGAAGAATCTTATCTCATTGGGTGCTTTAGACTCCAAAGACTTCAAGATTACCATGGAAGGTGGAGTTCTAAAAGTTGTTTACGGTGCACTTGTGTTGATGAAGGGTGTCCGAAGAGGTAATCTGTATTTCTTGCAAGGGAGTACAGTTGTAGGTGGAGCAGCAACAGTATCTCATAGCTCAAATGAGACTGTTACAGACACTACCAGATTGTGGCACATGCGTCTAGGGCATGCTGGGGAGAGAGCATTGCAGGGTTTGGTTAAGCAAGGCTTGTTGCAAGGTGCAAAGACCTGCAAGTTAGGATTTTGTGAACATTGTGTTTTTGGCAAGCAGACAAAAGTAAAGTTTGGCACCGCGATCCATCGCACTCAAGGAACACTAGACTATGTTCATTCGGATGTATGGGGTCCTACCAAAGTGGCATCTTTGGGAGGTATGCACTACTTTGTTACATTCGTTGATGACTTCTCCAGAAGAGTATGGGTGTACATCATGAAGCACAAGGATGAAGTTTTGAATGTGTTCTTGAAGTGGAAGAAAATGATTGAAACACAGACTGGCAGAAAGATCAAAAGGCTTAGGTCAGATAACGGTGGAGAGTACAAGTCTGATACGTTCTTGAAAGTATGTCAGGATGAGGGGATCGTGAGGCATTTCACAGTTAGTGGGACTCCGCAACAGAATGGGGTGGCAGAACGCATGACCCGCACTATATTGGAGAAAGTTCGGTGTATGTTGTCTAATTCTGGATTAGGCAAAGCGTTTTGGGGTGAGGCAGTTGCTTATGCTTGTCATCTCATCAATAGGTTGCCTTCTGCTGCGATCGAGGGTAAAACACCCATTGAGGTATGGTCTGGAAAACCCGCTACTGATTATGATAAATTGCATATATTTGGTTGTCCTGCTTATTACCATGTCACAGAGAGTAAGTTGGATCCAAGGGCCAAGAAAGCTATATTCTTGGGTTTCAGCAGTGGTGTGAAAGGATACCGGCTATGGTGTCCAAATTCAAAGAAACTTGTTTTTAGCAGGGATGTGACTTTTGATGAAGCTGCTATGTGTAAACAGAATAAGCAAAATGGCTCTCAGGAGGAGAGCAAGACCAATGGTACATCGAAGCAGGTGGAGTTTGATGTCGTCCCCGTTGATTTAGATGGTGATGATACATATGAGGAGGAGACTCCAGCTCAAGAGCCTCTACAAGAGCAAGAAGAAGATGATTCTATTGCAACCAGTAGACCAAAAAGGAATATTCAGAAACCTCAACGGTACTCTGATATGGTGGCATATGCACTTCCGATGGTTGAAGAATCTGTTCCTACCACCTACAAAGAAGCAAAGAGGCATTTGAAAAACGCAGATATGCTGACCAAGGTGGTGACTAGGGTCAAGTTTAAGGACTTGATCAACATTCTGCGATTTTGAACACCTTCGGGTTTATGGCGCCTACGGGCGCATTTGGAGGCGTGTGATTGCATGCCAAGGTGAAAAATGTTGTGGCCTGCAAATCTCGCCAAGGTGGAGATTTGTTAGGTTTATGGGTTTTGGTTTTTGGCTCGTTTTGTAGGCCCAATGTATTTGTATTAGGGTTGAGGGGTAATTTAGTATTTGTCTAAATTACCTATATATTATCTCTTTTGGTTGTAACCCTAGAGTAGGGGAAAATCTAAGAAGAAGACGAGCTTTGTCCGTGGACGTAGGTGTGAAATCACCGAACCACGTAAAACTGTGTTCTCTTTCTGTGTGGTTTGCATTGTTTGCTTGTTGATCGCACACTTCCGCACACACGATCACAACACACATCACCTCCATCATCCAGGCTATGCTGCTATAGTTACCAGAGTCCAGAGACCCCTCAATCATAGAATATGAAGTTAATTGGAAATGTCTGCAATAAGATCTTTGGAGAGCTCTGTTGAGTTTTAGTAAGAGAAAAAAAAAATCAATATTGACAGGTGAATTTGAATTAGTTGGAGAGAAGGTATACCATTTAGGAAGGCTTAAACAGTCTGGATTTAAGATATGAAATTGGACATCGATAAATCAATAAAGAAGATAAATGGCCTGGATCATAAATTTGGAGCCCACAAAGCTGCAAAGAAACGTTGGTTGAGAGGGATTCCTTGCAACCAGTCTGAGCCACAGTTACATTTATTATACCAGTGCTTAGCTACAGTTACTTATAAAATCACTTACCACCTCCTCAGGTATATAAATGAGAGGCCGCAAATGGCATCATTGACACAACATTTTCAACTAAGCATGAACGATCCTAACACGCCCATCATTTACATATGTAAATGAGTGCAAACAAAGAACACATGATAAAATTCTCACTATTTCTGCCTCAAATTGACGTACGTCCAATGCAACGATCTGGTGTATTCATTATATTATAATATATGAAAGCAACTGATTTCAATTGAGAGAAATCAGCCAATTTAATACTCAATTTATTTTGACCTTGACTACTTTGTTAGAAAAATTAAGAACTTCCTTGAGTTTCCTATTTATTCTAACATTGAAAATTCTACTTTCAAATTGGTTGATGTGTTGACCGAAGCCTCTTGGCAAGAAGAACTTCTAGAAGTTTGATGGCTTAATTGCTTTTAGAATTAGCCCTTAAGATGAGAAGCACATTGTATGCAAGAGAACAAGAGGCATATAGGAACAGTAACAATACATTTATGTACAGGAGAACTTTCTGTTTAGATATAGGAACAGACAAGGGGGGCTGTTTATTCTAATGGAATCAGAGATTGGAAGAAGTTGATTTAAATGGGCATGTTGATTTGCATAAAATTGGAATACATAGAAATTTAATATTAATATTTATTATATATTTATAATAATAGGTAAGAGGGCAAGGCTTGGTATTGTCCTACTCCGACTCTCAAATTGGGTTTCGTTTTTCTGAAAAGAATTATTATATTTGTGTTACAATTTGTTCCGCATTTTAAATTTTCTTATTCATTTTTACATGAAGGTTCTAAATATGTAGATTTTTATAAATTCAAATTTGATTTTCAAATTATGTGACTTATATATATATATATATGAGGGAGGCTCCCCTAAGCTGCAGCTTAGGGGAACCTCAGCTGGAGCACACGAAATTCGCGTGTGGCAGATGCAAGTTGAACTTCAGTTTACCACAGTTGTGAGAAGTCTAATTCTGACTATCAATTTTTAAAAATCATTCAACGATTGCAACAGATGGCTTATAAGTGGGAAAAAAAAAAAAAGACCGGCCGCCCAGCTTTTCATTTCCCCCCAAATCGCTCTCCTCTTCCTCTCTCCCTCTCTCATTTTCCTCCGTCTCTCCTCCCCCCCAACCCAACATCTCAATCCCTTTCCTTCCCCCCTCTCTCTCTCATCTCCTCCTCCATCTCTCTCTCTCTCCCCCAACATCCCGAACACCTCACATCTCTCTTGTTTCCCACACTGTGTCGTCACAGATTAGCACACACTTTCCTGCTACAATCTCAAATTGCGATCCAGATCTATCGCTTCCTCTCTGACGCCTAATCTTGATCCAGATCTGGATATTAGATGTGTTGATTAGGTTGGGGTTTTGATTTCGCACGATAACTCTGTCTCTCCCTCTCTCTTTTGCTTCCTTTGTATGATTTATTTTAGGAAGGAGGTTTTGGTTTTTTTGTGCCGTTCGTGATATGCTTCTTAGTTTTCGGATCGGATTATAGTATTTGATTGTTCCCGGGGTAACTCTGTCTCCTTCTCTCTCATGCTTCCTTTGAATGATTTATGTTAGGAAGGAGGAACTTTTTTTTTTTTTTTGAAACTGATAATGATCTGCTTATTTGATCCGATTAGAGTATTTGATTGTGTCTGCAGTAACTTGTTTGTTTTATTTAATACAATATGACCAGCAATGGATAGATGGCATTGTGCATTGTTGCCCCTCCTAACTTTTAATCTGCTTGCATTTCATACCAATCAACAAGAGCAACGATTGGATGGAGGGAGGGCATGAACAAATAAAAAGCTTATTCACGTTCTCTAAGAAATCAAAGAGTTGATGCTGAAAGGCCAACTTTTAATTTTTTTTTATTTAAATGTGTTGTTGTTGATGCTGAAAGGATGACTTCCGATGATGACTAATTGATGCTGAAACCAGCTATTGATCGCTTGCAGTTGTGGGTTGGATGTGATTTAAAATGTGATTGGGCCAATTCCGCAACCTATTTTGTTCCAAGTTGCTTGGAGCCTGTTGTGCACTTTACTGTTTTGAAGAGGTTTTTTTTTTTTTTTTTTTTTTTTTTTTTTTTTTTTTTTTTTTTTTTTTTGAGCTGAAGACGGGGTTGTAATTTGATACATGTGTAAAACAGTTGATTGTGTTTGAAGTGATGAAATGAAATAGATGTAATAGGAGCTATTTTATTTCCTTCATTGTAACATGTGGATTGGATTTGTTAATTGATGCTAATATGGTATTTGGGATGAACCTTTTCTAGGATGTAGATATGATGTGCTTGGAATTGTTGAATTGAAGTTTTGTGGTAGAAATGCATGGGGGAAATTCTATATGCACCCTCCCTTATTGCTGAGCACACCCACATCCCTCTATGAACATTGATTTTAAAATCACTGTTCACAGAGGGATGTGGGTGTGCTCAGCACTTTTAGGGGTGCATATAGAATTTCCCAATGCATGGATGACCAGCTGTGTGATAAGTTCATATTGATTAAGTTTGAAGTGATGAGACAAAATGGTTGAAAGAGGGCAAATTTTGATACAATGTGGTTGGGTGCTCATTTTCATTGCTTTAGTGGCATTCAGATATCAACCCGATTTAGTTATACATAGATTTGACCTAAGTTAGAGCCAATTTGAAGCCCCAAGATCCCTACCACACTACTTTGATTATACAATTATTTACATAAAGATACTCAATTCACTGGTAGCTGTATAAAATATTATAGGAATTGCTGTTTGAAATTCATTTCTTAAACAAGTTGCAGAAACTAGGTTATTGGCAATGGGGAGATGCAGAGTTGTATTCCTATTTTTGAATTACTCAGTCATCATCCCAATTCCCAACCCTGAACTTGGTTACCGATTATTCATGTCACATGCGATTGGTTGTTGCAAATACAATGAACAGTAGAAACTTAGGTAGCGTTTGGTTCGCTGGAATGGTTGTAGACGGGAATGGAATGGAGATCGGAATGAGTCTGGAATGGAATGAGGCACGAATAGGTATTTCCATTCCAGCGTTTGGTACGCTGAGGAATCAACCCAGTTGATTCATGTTCCTGCGTTTGGTACGCTGGAATAAGTCCTGGAATGGAATAAAATTTACATAAGACTGACTAAAATACCCTTATTAGTTTTTTATCTTTGGCTCAGTCAATGTATAGATTATATTATTATATATAGGTGGAGCCCACACAAGCTCTTCTATTTTATAATATAATAATAATAATAATAAAATAATAATGTATAGATTATATTATTATTATAGGTGGGGCCTACACAAGCTCTACTATTTTATAATCTTATGATAATAATAATATATAGATTATATTATTATTATATAGATGGGGCCCACACAAGCTCTTCTATTTTATAATTTTATAATAATAATAAAATAATAATATATAGATTATATTATTATATAGGTGGGGCCCACACAAGTTTTTCTCTTTTATAATCTTATAATAATAATAATAATAATAATAATGTATATATATTATTATCATATAGGTGGGCCCACACAAGTTCTTCTTTTATAATCTTATAATAATAATAATAATGTATATATTATATTATTATATAAGTGGGGCCCACACAAGTTCTTCTATTTTATAATCTTATAATAATAATAATAATAATAATAATAATAATAATAATAATGTATATATTATATTATTATTATATGTGGGGCCCACACAAGTTCTTCTATTTTATAATCTTATAATAGTAGTAATAATAATGTATAGATTATATTATTATTATTATATAGGTGGGGCCCATACAAGTTCTTCTCTTCTATAATCTTATTACTATAATAATAATAATAATGTATATATTATATTATTATTATATAGGTGGGCCCACACAAGTTCTTCTATTTTATAATCTTATTATTATAATAATATATATATATATTATATTATTATTATATAGGAGGGGGTCATAAAAGTTCTTCTCTTTTGTAATCTTATAATAATAATAATAATAATGTATAGATTATATTATTATTATATAGGTGTGGCCCACACAAGTTCTTCTCTTTTATAATCTTATAATAATAATGTATATATTATATTATTATATAGGTGGGGCCCACATAAGTTCTTCTCTTTTATAATCTTATTATTATAATAATAATGTATATATATACGTGAAAAAGGGTATCGTGGTCTACAAAAAAAGTAGAAAGGAATGGAATGGCCATTCCTTCCCATCCCGGATGGAATGACCATTCCTCTACATAAGGGAATGAGATTCCGGAGGTAATGGTCATTCCGCCACTTTTTTGGAACCAAACGCTGTAATGACCATTCATTTGGAATGACCATTCCATTCCGACCTTCATTACAGCGAACCAAACGCTACCTTAGGTAATCAAACATGGAAGCTATAGGCTTATGCATGGCTTGAGTCACATAGATCTGGGCAGGGCCTTATAGGAAACTCAACAAATGCAGGGGTATAACCAAACACAAGGGTATGACATTGTAATCTGCAGTACCAAATCCAAGATGATTGGCAAGAGCAGTAGATGCACTATTAGTACCAAAGTCATACCCAGCCTGTAGACTTGCTCATTTGCTATCTGGTCATCAACTCATCCAGACATTCATTTTCAACCATAGAGGGCCACTCAATTTATAAATGGTCCCAAATATGAATTTGGTGATTAATAACTGATCATTTATGCCTTTAGATAGTTACATTAATTGATGATTAATAACTTGTCACATAGTTTACAAAAATATCAAAACAATCAACACGAATCTCTGAATTTGTCTTCAACATGAAACTTAACTAGCAAGAAAGACCCGTGCTAAGCCCAGGTCTAAAAATATTATTAAAATTTTAAATCAAATTGCGATCCCCTTTGATCGGTTAGGAAAATAAACTAAGATCATTTAAACTTTGTGGCAAACTTAACTAAAAATTATAATAAATTTTAATAAAGAGAATTCATTGGGTAAAAAGAAAAAAATTAATATGAAACTTGATAATAATAAATTGAACCCATGCTGCCCGGGCCGTATTTTGGAGCAACATGGGTTCAATGTGTTCTTATGTTTATATATTTGTGATTAGTTACATAAAGAAATTTATTTTCCTTATTTAAAGAGAGTTTATTGGGTGAAAAGAAAAAAACTAATATGAAACTTGATAAGAACAAATTGAACCCATGCTGCTCGGGCCGTATTTTGGAGTAGCATGAGTTCAATGTGTTCTTATATTTATATATTTGTGATTAGTTACATAAAGAAATTTATTTCTCTTATGTGAGGCCCCACCCCTTGTGGACCCTCACTTATATTTGAATTGTTCTAATTATATTATATAATATCTACTTATACTAATTAATAGGGGTTAGTGAGGGTAGTTATAGTAATATAACTCCTAATTAATAGGGGTTAGTGAGGGTAGTTATAGTAATATAACCCCTAATTAATATGGTATTAAATGTTTAAGGGAAGTACTGCCAAGTGTCAAAATTTTAATTTTTTTTTAACAGACACATGGCATGACTGGTTTTTTATCTTATAATATAGATATATTTGGATATTTCAAACACAAACTTCATTTGAAACTACGGATATTCAACACTGGATCTGTTTTCAATGTGGAACTTTAAACTCATCATAACTTCAACATGAACCCATTAAAACCACCAAGAACATTCAAACTCTTTTTCCTGTAGATATGAAAGTAGCACTGTACTTAGAAAATATAAACAATGGAATGCAAAACTATGATTTCTCAAAATTTAATATCCATCTCTCGGCATCGCGAGAAATCCAACATAAGTGCTTGCAAAATGGTGGGGTTTGGCCAAATAAACACTGTTTCGAGACAGAAACCACGTCTGATGTCAACAATCGTCCATCTTGGGTAATAAACAAACCATACACAACTCAAATTGACCCAAGACAGGACTAAAATCTGTCCAAGCATCTGAAACTGTAGGACTCAAATGGCGGGTCTATAACATTTTATAGCAGGCAACCAAAGATCCCTCGGGCACCCTCCTCCTTTCCCGGGCAAATGGGCATTTCCGTGGATCCAAACACATGGACAAATTCAATAAAACCTTCATAGACCCGGGTTTAAGAACATTGAGAGAAAGAAGGCACTAAAGGGTTCTATGTGGTGTCTCTGACCCAGACTTCGGGATGGGATCCCCGGCCTAGCTCTCAGACTCCGGCGGCAGATTCGTGTCGCTGGCGCAGGAAGAGAGTTGCAGGTTGCGGTTTTGGAGAGAGATTTGGGGGGAAATGAAAAGCTGGGCGGCCGGTCTTTTTTTTCAGCTTATAAGCCATCTGTTGCAACCGTACGTGGGATGATTTTCAAAAATTGATAGTCAAGGAATAGACTTTATGGTGAACTGAAGTTCAACTTGCATCTGTCACACGGAAATTTCGCACGCTCCAGCTGAGGTTCCCCTAAGTTTCCCTAAGCTGCAGCTTAGGGAGCCTTCCTATATCTATATATATATATATATATGGATTTGATCAGATGCGAACTGTTCGTTCACAAGCTGTGCGAAGTCCATTGTGGAGCGTTGGATCGTGTGGATGATCCAACGGCAAGTGGAGAGACTACTTAAGGCCAAAAAAAGAACTTTTTGTTGGCTCCTCCTTTCAACCTCTCTTTCCCGCTCACGTTTTCACCAAGATAAGAAGCCGCAGGTCTACTCTCTCCCTTCTTTCTTCCCAAAGCTCTCTTTGCCTCCTATCTCCATCGATCACACAAAAGGAAGTTCAAGCATCATCCCCGTCTTCCTGAGACTAGGTTAGTCTTCTCTTTCTCTGTCTCCCTACCCTTATCTGCCATCTCCCCTTGCCCTTTTAGATCCCTTTCCTCTCTCCCTCTCCCCTTTCCTTCCCCATCCCTAATTTAGAAACCATAAAAGCCTAAAACATGAAACCTTAAAGCCTTGAACCCGAATTCCCAATTCCACCCCGAACCCTAACCCCTAATTATTAAACTGTAAACCCTAAAGACCAACCCCCTACACCCTAAATCCAATCCAGGATCTCAATGTTGACTGTTGAATGTTGAATCACGAATGTACTTTCTCGAAAGTGAAGATGGTAGCCAATATTTGTTTACAGTAATTTCTTTTCCAATTTTTTGATCAAATTAGGTCTACCAAACAAGTTTCTGATGAAAGTAGTAATTTTCTCACTCTAATTTCTGATCAAAGTAATTTATTTCCTCTAAATTTCTTATCAAAGCAATATTTTTTTTTCTAAATTTCCGATCAAAGTAGAAAAATAGGGCTTTTTTTAAGATGAAGTCAATAGGCATGATTTGAGACTACATACGAATAATTCATTGGATAAGACATTTAAATCTTTGTGAGAAATTGGTTCCGGCATTTGCTCTGACATGTTGAGAGCCATAAACTCAGGCCAAAGTTTCTGAAACCTAAACCCATATTATTTATTCAGTTCTGGCATTTGCTCTCATCCCAGTTCCTTCATTTTTAATTTATCTATTGTAATGCAAAGAAACAATCCCTTTAGAGTTTTGACATTGTCAATGGCTTTGGTTTACAGGGTTTCATCGTCCAATTCTAATGCCATCGAATGGGTTCCAAAATGCTTGTGCGGATGTGGAGAAACATTCATGTGGATATTATGTCTTTGAGAACAGTGGAAGACAGTCTAGAAATTCACGATGTTTATTTTGATATTATCATGAATGGATGGATGTATATTTTGGAATGTCTAAACTAATGTTGAAACTTGACAATTGAAACCTGAATACCCATTTGAATGTATTCCCTGTTTGGTCCAAATAAGAAACACCTGAAGTATCTGGATGACTTTGGTTTCTTAATTGATTCATGAAATGGTTTGAACAAATGATACATGAAATGGTTATAGATGCCTGTAATAGGAGTAGAGTTTGTATTTCATGTGTTTATTCATGCAGAAGTGAAGTTTGAATTCCTTTGGAAATGGTATTTGCTGGAATGAAATGTTGTGAAGAGTGCGGTATATGGATTAGTCAGTGTTGGTGATATATGTATTTTTATGTTGTTAAGCGTGATTGTACATGTATTTTATTCTTTGCATTCTGAGGTTGGGTACTCATGAGTTTGGATCCTTACAAGTGTTTGTACAGGTGTGGATAAGTGAAACAATTTTCAAATCCATTACAACACTCAAATCATCTATTTCTACAAATACAAAGCACATATTTTTACTAATATAAACAAACTCTTTTCTACAAAGTTAAACCACCAATTTATACGAACACAAAAGACCCATCTCTATAGATCAAAAATTCAGATTTCACTTCCAAAACTGTATTGAAACCCCATTTTCATTCCATGTTTTAGAACACGCTACTGATCAATTACAACTATAAAATATATGTTCAACGTGCTATGGACCCACTGCGATCCCATCTTTCTTAACATGCTTCAAACCCTTTAATTTCTTTAAACCAACCTACCACCACTCTTTCTCTATGCAGTGAATCCCTGCCAAATATAAGGTAGGAAAACTACATGTAAAATCAACCATAAATCAGTCCCAGTGACAAAAGTATACAAAATAAATCACAAATAATTTGGAATAAATTAGTAAAATCACAATAAAATAGAAAATAAAATCCCAAAAAACAGAGGCCCTACTTGGGAACACTGATTCTTTGCCTAATAGTCATGTGATATTGAATTCCACTTTTGGCACACTGAGCATATAGTGCTGTGATTTCTACACACCAGAAACCATTTGTCATAGGCATGTTTAACGTGTCATACCTTCTAGTATCATGGCTGATTGATCATTTATAGGTGGGGGCATGCCAAACAATCTGGGTTGGACAATCAATCAAACACAAAGAAAAATAATAGTACCCAATCTGAATGTAGATCGTGTTTTTGAAATTTGGGGGTTTAAGGTTATGCGATTTAGGGCTTTAGGGATGTAAGGATTTGGGGATGTCGTGGTTATAGCTAAAATCCCCATCCCATCGATGTAACTTCCAATCACAGTGCCATCCCTCTTTAAACCAAATACATAAGCCAGAATCCAGGGAAAAAATAACAGGAAAGAGTCAGGGCGAGGGATGGCAAGACATTCGAGTTCATAGGAGGTGATCGGCGTTTCGAGCTCAGTGATAGTTATTGCAGTGGAGATGGTGTATGAGCTTCGACCTCACAGGCCGCCGGTGGGATATGATACAGAAATCGGAGAGAGATCGAGGGAGACATCTTTGTTGAGATCGAGAGAAACAGGCAAGGGGAGATTGCAGAGGAGGGTAGGAAGACAGAGAAAGAGAAGACTAACCTAATCTCGAGAAGACGGGGATAATGCTTAAACTTCCTTTCATGTGATCGATGGAGATGGGAAGCAAAGAGAGCTTTGGGAAGAAAGAAGGGAGAAAGGAGACCGGAGGCTTCTCATCTTGGTGAAAACATGAGCGGGAAACAGAGGTTGAAAGGAGGAGCCAACAAAAAGTTCCTTTTTTCGCTTTTAAGTAGTCTCTCCACTTGCCGTTGGATCATCCACATGATCCAACGCTCTACGATGTACTTCGCACGACTTGCGAACGAACAGTTCGCATCTGATCAAACCCCATAAATAAATAAATATATATATATATATATATGCTCCTATGAGAGATGCTCCCACCTTACGACTTACTATGAGAGATATGGTGGGGTCCTTCACAAAGGTGAGAGATGTGAGCGTCTTCCTTATATATATATATATATATATTATTTTAGATATATTTTTTTTTATTAATTAATATCTTTAAAAAAATAGTCCAAATTGAATATATTTTTATTTTTAGAGCCCGGGCCTGTTTTGCTAGTTTAAGATTGAATTTGTAGAAGCGCTGAATACGACGGTGGTGTTTCTATTTGAAAGTGATTACAAAGACAATATTATTGTTTAAAATTGAATTTGCACAAAGGCAGAAGTACAAATTGCATTCAAATACCATGCAACTCATTTTGCACATAGCGGGGCCCATTTATAGAGGTATAAATCGTTCTTATGTCTTTAAGGCCCATTGTATTGATTATATATAAAATATTACTCAAATCATTGAGACGAACTCCGTTGGGTTGTTTACTGCATCTTGAACACATTATCAACTTCCTCTGCATCTTTACCACAAAAAAAAAAAAAAGGGAAGAATTCCTCCACATTCTCTTCTTTTAAAATTGGGTTCAATTAGTGCATAAGATCCAATGAAAACCGATTGGCTTCAACGAAGTTGACTCTTTTTTTTTTTTTATTTTTTATGCCAACTTGGTAAAAAGGAAAAACATATCCACTCAAACATCAATCCCAAGGTGTAACTATTGGAACTCCAAAAGATAGTTCAGTTGGTCTAGAAACACGATTTCCACACGGAGGTTGTAGGTTCGAAACCGCACTACCATATCTATATATCTATTGGAATATTTTTTTTCCTTCGTTGAACCACGGGCTTCCAAAGTTTCAATCCTCACTACCTAACATACATCAGGCCAATGTCATAATGTTCATCCATCATCCTCTCCCCTCTCTCTCCAGTCTCCTAAATCTCCTCTCTCTAGACCCACCATATTTTACACCAAGGTATATTCAGGTGTGGAACACTTTTTTTTTTCTATGTTCTGTATGTGAAATTGAGGCCTGGGTGGGACTTATAGATGGGGTTGTCCCTATACCTGGTAGGTAATTAGCATATGATCATTCCATCTGAGGTATATTTATTGGTCTGGTGATTTTACACCAAGGTATATTCAGTCGTGGAACACTTTTTTTTTTTTTTTATATGTTCTGTATGTGAAATTGAGGCCTGGGTGAGACTTATAGATGGGGACAACCTTGTACGTGGTAGATAATTAATATATGATCATTCCATCTAAGTTATTTAAGGTATATTTATTGGTCTAGTGATGAATCAAATCCACTGGTATTTTAGATAAGACTAGTGGGACCCACCATATTTTACACCAAGGTATATTTAGGTGTGGAAAACTTTTTCTTTTCTATGTTCTGTATGTGAAATTGACGCCTGAGTGGGACTTATAGATGGGGACAGCCCTAAACCTGGTAGGTGATTAACATATGAACGTTCCATCTAAGTTATTTAAGGTATATTTATTGGTCTGGTGATTTTACACCAAGGTATAACCAGGCGTGAAACACTTTTTTTTTCTATGTTTTGTATGTAAAATTGAGGCATAGGTGGGACTTATAGATGGGGACAACCCTATACCTGATAGGTAATTAACATATGATCATTTCATCTAAGTTATTTAAGGTTTCTGTGTGGATATTATTAAGTCATACTGGACAATCTTCTTTGATTTGGTAGGCATATAATGTTGAATAATTGAAAGGATTATCATGTGATTATTAAGTTTGTTTGCTGTAATTTTAATGTATATTTATTATTTCAATTTTTTTGTGTGTTTGATTAATAATTATCTAGATTGGATATGTTAGGGAGGAAGTTTGTTATTCGACCGTAGGAAACTTTGATAGTGGAGGGATTTTGCGTTCTTTCATCAGATAATATATAGATTAGGGAATTCAATTTAGGGGTTTGCGTTTCATGAATATCTAAAATTGGCATTGTATAATGTGGTTATAGGTTTCGATCTAGGGGTTAGGGTATTAAGTTTTTGAAACCTTTTTTTCAAGAATTATATAATTGATGTTATAAAGCCTTCTAATTGTGCTATGTAACTCAATGACCTTATTATCCGAGTATAATTTATATTTATATGTGTATTTGGTAGTTCCGTGGTCCGTGCATAGCACGGGGTTTTGCTAGTTAAAACTATATGGGAGTTTACACGATTTCTCTTTCTTGTAGAAGAGATAAGTCCAGCTTAAAAGATTGAAATCTCAAAGATTGGGTACCGTAAGAAGAAAAAAACAAATTAGCAACTGTTGGGAGCAAGTGTGCAATCATAGCATCAACCTTGTGGTTCCCCAATAAAATTGACCTTTTGTACTTCGATAAAGTCTATATCACGAGAGTGTGAAATGGCTTATCAAAGGTGCATCCAAGTGGGGCCCGACGTAGCTGGATTGCATTTACCGTTGCACGTAGGATAACATTACGTCTGAATGGTTTAAAAAACAGGCTGATACCGGTTCGTATCGGCCGACACCGAACCGATATCTCAGCGAGATATCGGTATCGGCGATACCGGGCTTCAAATCGCCAATATCTCGCGAGATATCGGCCGATATGATGTTCATATCGGCCATGACGATATATCGGCCGATATTTTCAAAATATCGGCCGATTTCCTTTTTTTTTTTTTCGGGGGCGCTGCCCCTTGGACCCCCGCGAGCTGACCGGTCAGCTCGACCCGCGCCGGGGGATACCCCCAGACCCCCTCTGCGAAGCGCATGTTTCAGAGAAGTGGCAATCAAGAAGACAAAAGAATCCTACTTGACCATGATAGCTAGGACTCTTTTGCTAATTGTCTTTCTTTTTTTTGTGCTTGGATGTCTATTATTATCATAAGCTGCTAGATATGATATTAAACCTATTTAATTATGTTTGGAATGATATAGTAGTAAAGATTGTGTAGTATACTAATTCATGAACCAAAAGGCTTTATATTGAGTTAGATTCGATGTTACTCACTTATTTTTCCCTAGATTTAGTATTTTAAAGTGTAGATCTAAATTTTTTTATTTCCAAAATTTGGGGCTTTTCTTGAAATCAATTACATTTTTTCACATTAGTGTTCAAATGCATTGATAATGTGTTAGTTTAAAATAGATCTATACTTTTGGAACAAAAAAGTATGAGTTTTTGCCAAAAATTGTGGTTGCATTATGTCAAATTTATGATATTTCATCTTATTGATCATGAACATCAATAATGATTGCATTATATAAAATACTGGAGAATAAAGCGAACAGCGACACAAACAGGACTCATAACTTAAGGAGACCGAGATTTTGATTTATTGTTGTTACTAATTGAAAAAAATATTGTTTTCCAACATTTTCTAATATTTTGGATTTTTTGAATATTTTTGCGAATTTTTTTGGATAAAAAAAAATTCACACCGCGACGACCGCCACGGACCGATATCCGCGGCGTATCGGTTTTTCGGCCCGACCGATACCGCGACCGATACCGAGATTTTAAACCATGCGTCTGAAAAGGCTTTCATGAAAACCAAAATGATTATCCCTATAAAAATTACAGGCCTAGGAGAGCGATTGTGGAAGATGTATTAGGTCTTGGAAAGAGAATCCGGAAGATGGGTTGGGTCTTGCAAAGTGAATTTGGAAGATGGATCGGTCCAGATCTGTCTTGTGGGCAGGATATAAGTGGTTCTCCGATTATCTAACTATCTGGAGGACCCGACCCATTAAAAATCGATTTGGGTCCTTATTTAGGCCATCAAAAGTAAACAGGTTCGGATCTTTTTCTAACCCGTGACCTAAATGGGTCCGGATCTAATTCCACCTTGCTTTCGACCTATGAACTCATATTACCTCAATGGTCAACAATACCTCCTTTTCTAACCCTTGACCTAAATGGGTCCGAATCTGATTCCACCTTGCTTTCCACCCATGAACTCATATTATCTCAATGGTCAACAATACCTCCTCAAAATTAGTTTTTTTTTTTTTCCATAACTACCTAGACTAGGACCTGACCCAACTCATATATGAACGAGTTTCGATTTCAGTCCCATATTTTCATTAACAGTTTCAGCTCCGAGCCCACCATGGGATCAAACAGGAAGATGAAATCAATGACCAAGCATGGAAACTAAGCTTATATTAGGGAACGTGCGGAAAATTATCTTCGATGTGGCAAAATTTTCTATAGCATCAGAAAATTTTACATGCAAGACCTTATGATATAATAATAGACCTCAACGAACCATGTCAGCGTGTCAGCCAAGCAGAACTCTGAGGAGTAATTATAGGTGTCACTTCCATCTGGTGATCTCTTAAATGCAACTGGGACCGATCATTTAAAATAGGGGTTTTGACTTTTGACGTCATAGTACTCCCGAAAGTCAGGTTTTCCCATTTCATTTTCAAGATTGAAATTCATTTAATATCACTAGAGACGTTTTACTCTGATCAATGTTTTTTGAAATATTTTTTTATCCTCAATCCCACGTTTTACTTTGATAAATGTTTTTTGAAATATTTTTTTACCCTAAATTTCATGATATCATGAGAACATTGTATGTCACTGAAACATATAAATCATGTGATATCATGAGACTATCCCATGATGTCATGATTTTTATGTAGCATCTTAGGAGAATATTTTTATCGAATGATAAAACCTGAGAATTAATTGGTAGTCAAATGTTTACTTACATTTCACAAAATGTCATTTTTCGTATAATGTAAAAAAATAAATTCGCTTAATGGTTGCAAAAGTGTCAGTTTTCGAAACTGATAAATCCCCTGATATCATGCGACTATCCCATGACATCATTGGATATTAATGCGTAAAAAAGTTTAAAAAATATTGGCCAAAGTCAAGAAACTCTAATGACATTATCTGAATTTCGGATATGAAATTAGAAGAACTAGGTTTAAAATGACTACTATGTCAAAAATCCTTTAAAATATTATCATATACTTTTAACTTGCTCCATCCGATCTGGATCCTTAGGCATGTGTGTGAAACTTCGTGCCTAACACCACCAAGGGGATGTTTGGAAAATGCCGCGGAAAAGAAGATGGTGTTTTTCCTCTTCTGCGGAGAGTTTCTGACAATCCTACCCAAAATGATCGCTACGCCCAAACGGTCTTGAAAAGGCTCTCTGCACAAACAACCCCAAAACATTGTGGGATAAAACAATCTTACCTTTGGGTCATATTTATGATATTGCCAATAAAAGAATTTATTCAATGCATGCCCTGTGACCTCATAGTAGAGCCCCCCCCCCCCCCCCCCGTTCCATATGAATGGACGTAGGGAGTCCCCACTTAGTATTGATTGGTAATTTTATTTTGATCGGTTTGGATTTCTCATAGGTGAGCCAAAATTTATTTATTTTATTAAATAAACTTTGCATTTGGTAAGTCTAAAGATGACAAGAGTTCCATATAAAAGGATACTTGCTCTCTATCAATGGCAACTGAATCCAGAAGATGCATTCCATAAAGATGAGCATAAGTAAAATTATGGGTTTCTTAAAATTGTGATCCAATACTTTCAATAGTTTATGTAGACTCTGACAATAGCAACAGGAGATTGATAGAAAATTAATGGTGAAATTAAAGGCGGAAACACACACTAGTCATCTCAGTTTCGAGGCTATACAGTACTCTTAGAAACGCCCTCTTTGCGATTTTTGAGAAGTTGAAAGAAAAAAGCTCGAAATCGGATTATATAGGCTTGGCGGACAGCATCATCGCCGACCTTATTCAGTGTAAATAAGGTCGGCGCCGACGTTGTGCTCTTTTGGTAAGAAAAAATGAAAATCGGGCACGCCGACCTTATTCAGTGTAAATAAGGTCGGCGCCGACGTTGTGCTCTTTTGGTAAGAAAAAATGAAAATCGGGCACAATTGCTCTAATTGGTGCCACACATGTAAAGTGCTTGATTGCGTAACACGACCAGATTAAGTGTTTTTTCCGGTAAAATCCTCTATAATAAATTATGAGAATTGGTTATTTGAATTTAAATGGTTGATGATTAGGTGGGCCCCAAAATAACATAGTACTTTAACGTGGATTAATTGCAATTAGATTTTTAAAGCAAGAGGACCCAACGTTTTGATTTGTTTTATTTTTTTTTGGTTGAAATGAAAAAAATTATATGACCCACTACTTCAGGGATGATTATAAGCACCATGTAATGTGGCTCATAAGAGTCCACATCCTTGAGATTTTAGGAGATGTTAAATATTAATAGGAGGGAGAATAATTTAGTGAGAGAAGGGCCAAGCGTCAATCCCACATTGAAAGTTGAGCTCACATGTTATATATTAGTGTGAGATGTCCATGTTGGACGTATGTAAGATTTGTGAGATCTATTGAAGGAATGTGTATAAATGAAATCACAAATAGAATAAAAAAAAAAAAGCAAGGGCTTGCCCACTATGGTATTTGAATTAATAAATATAAAAAATTATATTTAAAACTTATTCAGAATTAAACAATCATTCGTAAAAGAATTCAAAAATAATAGCATAGGAATCAACCTTAACCCACTTAGTGTAACATTCAGTTTCCACCGGGATATGTTGATGAGGATTCGTTGCCAGCTTCAAAACAAGATAGGGGCGCACTAAACATGTGAAAAAATGCTCTCTTTTTAAGGCTTAAGAGTGAATTAAACTATGTAAGTAAAGTTTGAAATCACATGCCCAGAAGTAAGCACAAGATCAAGCTTTGTAATAACATATGGGTGGGATCTGGAAATACATACATACTAAGCAAGATGATTCAAAGGGAACCCTCGACGATTCAAAGGGAACCCTCCATCGATTGATGATTGTTGAAGTGAACCCTAAACCTAGCTGATTTTGAGGTGACAAATGGTACTGGGTCTCAAGTTTTCTGACTTGAAAAGCTTTTGGAGGAATGGGCCGAATGTTCATCCATCAAATTCTAGACCAATATCATGTGCGTCATCAATCATATGATTAAAAGCGATATTTGTGATAAGGATAGAAAGAGATTATTGAAGAGGAATTTTAGGAGATATGATAAAGATGAAGTTGAAGTAGGATAGAATTAGAAATAATATATGTGATAAAGATAGAAAAAAGATTATTTAAGAGAGATTTTAGGATGTTTGATAAGGAGGAGATGGGTGTGCCACATAACATTGAGAAACCACATGAGAGAATGTCACGTGAACGGGGTTGCCGCTTTAATATATACTAGCGCTTCAGGGCCCACGCCCAACGCGGGCCTTGTTTAAAGAGTTATTAAAATTTTAAATAGTAGTATTCACTTAATTTAAATTAAATGTAAATCACTATTAACATATGATTCATTACAATCATAGTTAAAATAAATAATTTAAAAACAATTATTTTAAGGATTAAATAACCAAAATGAACATTATTTTGTTGTTGGATAATGGAAATGGTGTAGGATATTTATGAAGAAGGAAACATATAAAAGTATTATGGTATGAAGAGTCAATTAATAAAAAGATGGGAATAAAGTTAAAAACTCCATCATTTGAATCATGCTATTGTTTTCTCTCCAATTAAAGTTTCAACTCGTGCACTTGTGAGGTAGAGAGAGGGGAGAGGACTGATCATGGTGAAACCCAAGTTGAATTCCAAACAAAAATCTCACTGGATAATGTGGGAAAAATTTTCAATTTGGAAGCAAATTTTCAATTTGGAATCAAAGATGGGCTAAAACAAATTTATATGAATAATAAAAATTAATTATTTTTTTTAAATTGAAGACTGTTGGACCGTGACCCAATTAAACAATGTTAGGTCTAGGTACAGGAATCCTAAAATTTGGATATGGGTCCAGAACTGTTTAAATATAATTGGAGCCTGTAAATCCCGACCCATTTGTAGCCTTAGCCAACGCAAAATAGAAACGAAAAGTGCGCAATGGAATATAGACACATCTATATTACTAAAGGGATGTATACACTTCCTCACATAAAGACACGTAGCGCAACCTCAAATTTTTTGCAATGTTATTTCCGAAGTTGCCCCTATCCCTAAAATCTCTATATCTATTACACACTCAAAATACCTAAAATCTCTCCATCAAGAATCATCTTCCACTCAAAAGCCTAAAATCTCTCCATGAGATCCCTAAATAAGTCAGCACACCAGATGTGCTAAATTTATATCAACCAATTCATGGGTCCCGGCCCGCATCATTTGATTTTACCCCATTATCTGGGTCCCACTTAAAAATATTTGGTCAATTTGTTAGGTCTATGATCATTTGATCCTTTGATATTTCTTAATCAATTCATGGGTCCCATCCCGCATAATATGATTTTATGGACGGTTAGAATAGAGATGGTTAAAATAGAGATGGTGGACCCCATTCATTTGGGGGTTTCACTTAAATAGGTTAGGTTTGGTCAATTTGTGAGGTCTATGATCATTTGATCATTTGACCTTTCTCAAGCAATTCATGGGTCCCAGCCCGCATCATATGGTTTTATGAACGGTTAGAATATAGATAGTGGACTCCATTCATCTTTGGGGTCCCACTTAAATAAATTAGGTTTGGTCAATTTATGAGGTCTATGATCATTTGAACTTTATCAATCAATTCATGGGTCCCGACCCGCATCATATGATTTTATGGACGGTTAGAATAGAGATGGTGGACACCATTCATCTGGGTCTCACTTAAACATATTTGATCAATTTGTTAGGTCTACAATCATTTGATCATTTGATCTTTTTAAATCAATTCATGGGTCCCATCCCGCATAATATGGTTTTATGGACGGTTAGAATAAAGATGGTGGACCCCATTCATCTGGGGGGTTCCACTTAAATAGGTTAGGTTTTGTCAATTTGTGAGGTCTATGATCATTTAATACTTTGATCATTATCAAGCAATTCACGGGTCCCAGCCCGCATCAGATTATTTAATGGACGGTTAGAATATAGATGGTGGACCCCATTCATCTTGGGGATCCCACTTAAATAGGTCAGGTTTGGTCAATTTGAGAGGTCTATGATCATTTGATCATTTGATCTTTATCAATCAATTCATGGGTCCCGGCCCGCATCATTTGATTTTATGGACGGTTAGAATAAAAATGGTGAACCCCATTCATCTGGGTCCCACTTAAAAATATTTGTTCAATTTATTAGGTCTATGATTATTTGATCCTTTGATCTTTCTTAATCAATTCATTGGGTCACATCCCGCATAATATGGTTTTATGGACGGTTAGAATAGAGATGGTTAAAATAGAGATGGTGGACCCCATTCATTTGGGGGGTTTCACTTAAATAGGTTAGGTTTGGTCAATTTGTGAGGTCTATGATCATTTGATCCTTTGACCTTTATCAAGCAATTCATGGGTCCCAGCCCGCATCATATAGTTTTATGAACGGTTAGAATATAGATGGTGAACTCCATTCATCTTTGGGGTCCCACTTAAATAAATTAGGTTTTGTCAATTTATGAGGTCTATGATCATTTGAGCTTTATCAATCAATTCATGGGTCCCGGCCCGCATCATATGATTTCATGGACGGTTAGAATAGAGATGGTGGACAACATTCATCTGGGTCTCACTTAAACATATTTGATCAATTTGTTAGGTCTACGATTATTTGATCCTTTAATCTTTTTAAATCAATTCATGGGTCCCATCCCGCATAATATGATTTTATTGACGGTTAGAATAAAGATGGTGGACCCCATTCATCTGGAGGGTTCCACTTAAATAGGTTAGGTTTGGTCAATTTGTGAGGTCTATGATCATTTAATACTTTGATCATTATCAAGCAATTCATAGGTCCCAGCCCGCATCAGATTATTTCATGGGCGGTTAGAATATAGATGGTGGACCCCATTCATCTTGGGGGTCCCACTTAAATAGGTCAGGTTTGGTCAATTTGAGAGGTCTATGATCATTTGATCTTTATCAATCAATTCATGGGTCCCGGCCCGCATCATTTGATTTTATAGACGGTTAGAATAATGATGGTGGACCCCATTCATCTGGGTCCCACTTAAAAATATTTGGTCAATTTGTTAGGTCTGCGATCATTTGATCTTTCTTAATCAATTCATGGGTCCCATCCCGCATAATATGGTTTTATGGACGGTTAGAATAGAGATGGTGGACCCCATTCATCTGGGGGGTTCCACTTAAATAGGTTAGGTTTGGTCAATTTGTGAGGTCTGTGATCATTTGATCTTTATCAAGCAATTCATGGGTCCCAGCCCGCATCATATGGTTTTATGGACGGTTAGAATATAGATGGTGGACCCCATTCATCTTGGGGTCCCCGCTTAAGTAGGCTAGGTTTGGTCAATTTGAGAGGTCTATGATCATTTCATCATTTGATCTTTCTCAATCAATTAATGGGTCCCGGCCCGCAATATTTGATTTTATGGACGGTTAGAATAAAGATGGTGGACCCCATTCATCTGGGTCCCACTTAAATATATTAGGTCAATTTGTTAGGTCTACGATCATTTGATCCTTTGATATTTCTTAATCAATTCATGTGTCCCATTCCGCATAATATGGTTTTATGGGCGGTTAGAATATAGATGATGGACCCCATTCATCTTGGGGGTCCCACTTAAATAGGTTAGGTTTGGTCAATTTGAGAGGTCTATGATCATTTGATCATTTGATCTTTATCAATCAATTAATGGGTCCCAGCCCGCATCATATGATTTTATGAACGGTTAGAATAGAGATAATGGACCCATTCATCTTGGTCCCACTTAAATATATCAGGTCAATTTGTTAGGTATGTGATCATTTGATCTTTCTTAATTAATTCATGCATCACTTAAAGAACAAAACATTTGGAAAAAAAATATAAAGATCAAATTAGCAACAAAAAAAAAGGACTCACAAGTTTACTAATTATTAAATTTATTAAAAATAATTTGGTGGTTTCGTAGTTATCCACGGGGTTTTGCTAGTAGCAACTGTTGCAATGAAAAGGGTGACTCTACAGCTGAATGCCTTAGTCATCATCAAGATAAAGAACCAATTGTTGCAAGCAATGAACTTATACTTCACACAGCAAAGAATAATTTCATAATTGATCTAATATAACTCATATTTGAAGCAGATATCCATGCATCAATTATACTGTATTAATAAAAAGATAAATACACATTCGTTTCAATGTAAAAAAAATTGCACTAAATTTTAAATTTCCACTTGTTTAATAATTGTCACATTGTTTGATGTCAGAAGTAGGAAATAAAATTACTAAGCTCACACTGATGGGATCATGAGAGGAAATTTGGGAAAAGAAATTGGTTTTAATTGAAACATAAAATTAGGTGAAAACTTTGAGATTTTATGGCTATGATTGGGTATCCAAGTAAGTATTCTAATGTGGGAGTTCTGAGTAAGTATTCTAATGTGGGAGTTCTGTTGTTCACAGTGTTAAATGAACCTTATAAATTTGAGAAAGAGAAAGAAAAATGCAGAGCATAAATAAAAAATAAAAAAATTTAAAAGCAAATATCTTAAAAATTAAGTAAATAGAATGAGTATATAAAAAAAACATATACAAGAACTAAGACATGAGGTGTCAATTTATTAAAATAAAACAAAAATAATTTTTTTAAGTCTCCATCATTCAATTCAATCTAATTGACACCTCATGTATAATTTCTTTTTTATTTCCAAAGAGAAGAAAATCATTCTAATTTCCTAAGATTCAAATCATTCATTTTACTTTATTTTAAAAACTGCTTAGAATAACGACAATATTCTCCGCCTGAACTGAAAATGTATTTGAACAAACAAAGCCTCTAGGCCCTAGGATATGCGACATTTCTATTTTGACTGTCTATTATCAGATATCTGATGGCAATCCACAAGCTCTGCTACCTGTCGTTTTTATTCTAAACATAGCAGCAATAGAGCTTATTGCAAAAGCATTATACAAATGTTGAGATCGTTCATCACTGGTAGCTCAGCTGATTAGGGACATCATGCGGTGTTTAAGGGTGCATGCATGAGTTAGTTCAAGTCTCTAGTAAGGAGGAAAAGGGACAAGATTTAAACATTCGGGTTATATTATTGTCTACCTTTTTTTTCATTTTTGAGCCATCAGCTTTACTCAAGTACAGAGAATTAGACATGCACTTTGTTAACAATTTCGAATGCTAATCTCAACTACTTCATTAAAATTTTAGATTTTACCATCAGTAACTCTACATCTTCACCTATTGTATAAGAAAATAGCATGCAAAATGATATACTAATGAAAGAAAAAAAGAAAAGCACTTGCTGGCATCAAACTAAACAAAGCAGAACAACATTGGTTTCATGTGCCAATCATATATGAAGAAAATGGATGCCATTACTACCATAAAAACTTCATGACTATAGATGTCCGTTGAAATGCTAAGTTCCAGTATCATCTACTTTGACTAACATCATTGTCACAAATTCCTCGTATTTCACCTACCCATCACCATTCACATATGCTTCACGAATCATCTCATCAACTTCTTCATCTGTCAACTTGGTTTCAATGAAAAAAAAATACATGAACACCCTTCCTACCGCCAACACCAACACCACCACCAGCACCGCGGTCGCCAATAGAGCTAGAGCTCCTACCACCATGATGTGCAGCACCATCTCTGCCACTGCTGACACTCCTGCCCGCACCGAAACCCCTTCCGCCTCCAGGTTGAAAATGCGAGGGGCCATTGAGACTACCACCCCCGATGGGGCCTCCAATATCACCACCAGTGAACATGGGTCCAGCACTGCCTCTACCACCAACAAAAGATGCAGGAGGGGCTAAAAAGGCATCAAATCAATAAAGACGGGAATAGAAACACATAATTATATTTTATCAATCACCCATCATTCACTTCCAAGCCATATGTCAGAGATGGAAGAAGAAGAGAAGGAAAAAAGAAGAAAAAAAGAAAAAGAGATGGGTTCAGGGGTTGTGCAGGTGGAGAAAGAAGAAGATGGAGAAGAAGGGAAGAAAAGTGAAAAGAGAAAAAAAAAAAAAGTGATGCTGCGATGTGTGCTACTGGGAAGATGTGTGCGTGTGTGCAGGTGTGGGTTGCAGTGAGAGAAGAAAAGAGAGGGAGAGAAAAAAGAAGAGGAAGGGAAGAAAGAAAAAAGAAAATAAGAGGTAGAGAGGGCCAGAGGGGTGATGATGCAGATCATGTAATGGGTGCAAGGAGAGGGGGAGGGCCCACCTGGTTCCAGAGTTCGACGATGAGAGGGAGACGCAATCCACTGGAGGAAGATGGAGAGGGTGATGGTGGCGGTTGGCGCTGCCTTGGGAAGAGATGGCCGAAGAGAGGGATCTGCGCAAGGGGGCTGTGAGACGGAGATGATGAGAGGGAGAGGGGGATGAGATCTGGACGGAGATGATGAAAGGGAGAGGGTGATGAGATCTGGAGAGAGAACGCCTGGAAGATGGAGGAGTGGGGTTAAGGAGATAGAGGGGGAGAGACGGGGCTTAACGGGGTTTGAGGGAGTCTAGAGATCTGGGAATCCTCTCTCCCCTATCTTTTCTGATGGGCCCTGCACTCTGGGCCGGGCCGTGGGTTAGGTACAGGTTGGGTTCAGGTTTTATCGGTTTGGTCTTGGGTTTCGTTCAGTTTTGAGGGGTTTGCTTCAGTTCTGTGGACGAGTTTGGTGGGTTGAAGTCTGGGCATGGTTTGATGGATTGGATTGAGTTTGGACTCAGGAAGATTGATTCGAGCCCAGAATGTGGGCTGCAGTGGGGTTTGGTTAATTGCATTGTATAGGGATAGGGATGTAAAGGGAAATATTATAAAAAGCGTAACGTTGCGCTACGTGTCGTCCTCCCATGAAGCCCCCTCCGCCACGTATCGCTCCCCCACGAAAAAACTGCTGCTTTAATATATATAACTAGTGTGAGAGGCCCGTGCTAAAAAAAATGGAGGATTTTACCAAAAAAAAAAAAAAAAACAGATTAAATGACCAAATTTTAACCCCCATTGCACGAGATCAGTCATTTTACATGAAATGATATTTTTTTTTTAGCATTTTCAACTAGCGTCGCTAGTGACCTTAGCTTTATAATGTTAAGGGTCGCTAGGGACCATGTAGTGTACACAGAGTAGCACAAAATAGGCGTGTTTCCTCATGTTTCGTTTAGCACTTTCAACTAGCGTCCCTAGCGACCTTGATTTTTATGACGTTAAGAGTCCCTAGGGACCCCGGGGTGTACACAAATTAGAACGATTGATCTCTGTAACGCCCCAATTCCGGATACCGAGAAAATCGTCAAAGTACCGAAATTGGCGCGCTACTTCCCGGAAAATCCGAGAACTTCCAAGATCGTAGGTCCGCAGTGAGGTCCAATTTAAAACTTTTTCATCAACATAGTAACAACGGTTAATTGCGGAAGCATGATAGTATAGCGGAAGCCATACAGAGATAGCGGAAGCATAAGGTATCATCGTATATATGTCAAATGTAGATGGGCTGATGTCCAGCCTAAATGTATAGAGATAACAAATCAAAGTTTAATTACATATTTTTCATTACTACCCAACTCACAACAAATGTCTCTCAAAACCCAGACAAAAGAACACTCAGACCCCTGCAGCTAGTGTCGGCTCTCCACCTTCCGGCTCGACCTCATGGTCGGCCGGCCCCCATCCGTAGTCGCCTGCTACGGGCACCTCAACGAGTGCGAACGCATCGCCCTCGAACTCGGGGTCAAGACCTAAGCACCAAGAGTGGGTCAGATCTAAAGATCTGGCAAGTCACGATATGCAGATAATATAGAATGTATGCATCAAATGAGTAGAGACATGTATAAGTTAAGAGAGTAACAAAGGTACATATGCTATGCAGTCGTGCAAGATAACCATGTAGAATCATAATAAGCATAACAGTAATAAACCTACACAATATGGCACATCCACATAAGCTGGTCACCGCGGGATATTATGCCGCGGCCCTCCCATACTGAACACAGTCGCGGTAGGGATCCTAAGCTAATGCTAGGGATTACTAACCCTGCAAAACATCATCAACATCATCCACAACGACCGGAACCGGCATCACACCGTCCGTCCCACCAGTGCTCATCATGATAGCCACACCACAAATCTCAATAGCTCCTACCAGTGATGATCAGTCCAACTGGCTGAGCTTAAATCAGCTGAGTGAATGTCTATGCCGACTCGGAAACAATAAAGGTCTGTGTCTGTCTAGGCTTTGCCTTGCGTGAACAAGGTCTTAACAAAAGTCCCTAAGAGGTCCAAGTACTTAATGCGACCTATGGATCATAGTTCAAGTCCAAATCCAATCATTGGGTCCATACCAAGGCCCACCAAATACATAACCTGGTCTACAACAGTCCATATAATATACAAGTCCGTGTTCAATAACATATGATCCATTTACATTCACAATGGGTCACAAGCCCATACAATCTAACCTCTCCATTCTAGGGTAATTCACATCCAACTTAGGCCATAAAAAGGGCCCGCCTAGCCACAGACACGGGTCAATGATCCACCAAATCAGATTACCGGGTCACCTCTGAGTATTCCTAAGTTTAGGTCCTCTATTTTCCATTTAATTAACAGGTATGAGCAATAATAAGGACAATAGAGTGATAATCGTAGTATGAGGGAGATGAATCTCCAAGTACACGAATCATAGGGAGATAGCAACAGTCCAACCTAGGTAAATGGTCCACTTTCGGATACAGGTCCATCTCAGGTAATTCGATCTTTAAGTGAAACCACAGATGCTAAGGAATATTGTGTTTGGTGCTTAGAAGTTATATGCATCATTTTGGTAACGTATAAAGGTCGAATCATCTTAGATTACATAACCTGGACTTTAATTAGTGGACCCCACGAGTCAAGGTTGAGCCGTACCATTGACTCGTGGCTGGCACAGTGATGGAAGTCTATTTGAATGGTCAATGGGCCCAACATATGATTGCAACAATGGAATTTAGAATCTGGGAAGTGTCACTGTACACAGTGTGCTCAGCCGGCCTCCTGGCCTGGGCGGTCAGCTCGGCACACTATGATCAGAGAAGGAAAAACACTCTACAGGCAAAGCCTGTTTGTCCAGAACTTCCTGTGAGTTCGGCTAACTCCCTGGCCTGGGTAGTTGGCCGTGCACACTAAGAATTCTGGCTAAAGGGAATGTCCCAGGTTCTAGTCTCCTTTGTTGAAATCCCGCCTTTTTGGAAATCCATCTCGGAGTTCGGCTAAGCAATGGAGCTCAATTGATACTCAGTTCGGCCACCCAACTCAGCTCGGCAAAGGCCTAGCTCAGTTCGGCCACTCAACTAAGTCCAGAAAATGCATTGAATTCGGCTAGGCATTGAGATTGGTTTAGCTCTCAGCTCGGTTAAGCACTGAGTTCGGCTAAGCTCGAAGTCCGGTCTGGCACGGAACCCGGTCTGGCGCTGAGCTCAGTAAAACACTGAGTTCGGCCATAACACTGAGTTCGGCCGTAACACTGAACTCGGCTGAGCGCTGAGCTCGGCCTAGACACTTAGCTCGGCTAAACGCGGATCTCATCGACCATTATGCTCGGCAGAACTCTGAGTTCAGCTAGTGTTGAATCTAGCCATCGCTGAGTTCGGCCAGTGCTGAGCTCGGCAGTTGCTGAGCTGCGCTAACGCTGAGCTCGGCAACCGCTGGGCTCTGCAAATACTGAGTTCGGCAGTTGCTGAGCTCGGCAACCGCTGGGCTCTGCAAATGCTGAGCTCGGCCATCGCTGGACTCTGCCCATCTCTCCTATCAGTGTTGTGTTCTGTTACAGAACCCAGTTCTGCGACAGGACACAACTCCTCTTCATTAAGCACAGGAATGGTGGTCCACCTCTGATCAGAATCCAGATCAAGTAGCACCCCATGGTCGCACAGGCCCCCTCACATAGACAGACGTAGGGTCCTGATCTACCAAGGGTGGTCCTACTTCGATTCCGATCACAACACAACGAGGTGGGTTCTCGTCATTCCATCTCCGGAAATTCATTCCCGTGACCCAATTCTTCTGGGATTCTCCATAGACCATTACAGAAACAAAACAAATCATTCCTACATCATCCACCCATCATCAACCGGCCATTGATCATCCAAATGAGGTAATCCCATCCATCAATGGCCAAAGGAACCAAACAAACATGCTCAAGGATCGATCTAAACAAATATATTACGAATTGGAATTCTACTGCAATCAAAGGAAGGAAACATGCAATCTAGACTACCAGCACAGTGCACTTGCCTGGATCAATTGAAGGTAGAAGGAAAAGAGAGAAAACCACAGGGAAAAAGAGAAAAGTCTCGACAGTAGCTCTTATGGTGCAGGTTGGTCTCGGCTGGCCTTCTGTCGAGGATTTCTGGGGCGAGGGGAGAAGAAGAGAGAGATCGGAGGAGAGATGATGGTTCGTTGGAGGGAATTGGGGAAGAAGAAGAAGAAGAAGAGAGAAGAGATTGAAACTCGAGAGAAAGGAAAAAGGAGATGAACAGTAGTTGTTAGGGCAGGGGGAGGGTTTTGTTTATATAGGTTGGGTTTTTGGGTTAGGGACAAAAATGCCCTTAGGGTTAGAATAGGATTAGGGTTAGGGTAGAGGGTATTTGGGTCTTTAGGTGGGCTTCTAGAAGATTCTTTGGTGCAAACCCCCTATGGTAAATACAAAACTCTAGCTAGGGCCTCTAACAAACTAACTAACTCTAAGAATAACAAAAGATACCCTATTGACTCTACTAATTACACCACTAGTCTAACCCTAGGAAAATACATAACTACCCTCACTAAGTCCCATAATTAGTATAATTAAAATACTTAGGTTAATAAATAGTATTCAAATTCACAATGAGGGCCCACCAGGGGTGGGGTCTCACATTCCTCCCTCCTTTAAAACATTTGGTCCCCAAATGTAAAAACAAAGTAGGGACAAACCTGCGGTAGAAGATGTGGATAATCTCTTGCCACCTGGTCTCGTAGCTCCCAAGTAGCCTCCTCTGGAGTGTGATGCTCCCACTGAACCTTCACAAAGTGAATAGTTCGATCCCGAAGCACCTTCTCCTTGGTGTCGATGACGGCGACTGGCTTGGCGCTGTAGGACGCGTCGGGCTGGATGTCGAGTGGCTGGTGGTGCAGAATGTGGGTAGGATCCTCCACATACTTCCTCAACATCGAGACATGGAAGACGTCGTGCACACCTGATAGCTCTGCTGGCAGCTGAAGTCTGTAGGCGACATCTCCGATCCTGGCCTTGATCTCAAAGGGTCCGACGTATCTCCGTGCTAACTTGCCCTTCTCGCCGAATCTGAGGGTGCCTCGAGCTGGGGAAACCTTCAGGAAGACACGGTCTCCCTTCTGGAACTCGAGTGGTCTGCGCCGATTGTCTGCGTAGCTCTTCTGTCGACTGCGGCTAACCTTCAGGTTCTCCACTATCTGGTGGATCTTCTCACTGGTGTCGCCGACGATAGATGGTCCATGGAAACTCCTGACACCAACTTCCTCCCAACAGACTGGGGTCTTGCACTTCCTGCCGTACAACGCCTCGAACGGTGCCATCTTGATGCTCGAGTGGTAACTGTTGTTGTAGGCAAACTCACAGAGTGGCAAGGAATCCTCCCAGTTCTCCTTGTAGTCTAGGACACAGGCTCGCAACATATCCTCCAAAGTCTGGTTGGTGCGCTCCGTCTGTCCGTCTGTCTGAGGATGATAGGCTGTGCTGAAGCTCAACTTGGTACCCAAAGCTCGCTGAAGACTATCCCAAAAGTGAGAAGTGAAGCGTGGATCTCTGTCTGAAACAAGCGTGTCTCTAGCTAGGGCCTCTAACAAACTAACTAACTCTAAGAATAACAAAAGACACCCTATTGACTCTACTAATTACACCACTAGTCTAACCCTAGGAAAATACATAACTACCCTCACTAAGTCCCATAATTAGTATAATTAAAATACTTAGGTTAATAAATAGTATTCAAATTCACAATGAGGGCCCACCAGGGGTGGGGTCTCACAATCTCTTCCCTATTTCTCAGCAGCCAAGCCTTCCAATTCCAGTTGTAGGAAGCCATAACCGCCTTTCTCCTCCACCAACAACCACCCTCCTCCGCCTCCTCTCTTCTCCTCCACTACCCATCCTCCCCCCTGCGATGCAAAACTAAATATAAATAATCACAGCTATGTAATGGAGGAAGCACATAAGACGATTCCAAAATGAATATGAGTTCAAGCTATCTTCAGATTTTGGACACACAATTCGACTTTAGTCTTCAGATTTTACACACATAATAGTTCCTTTTGAACTGCATTGTAAATAGTCACATGTGGTGAAGCCAAATCACCTTAATTTCTTATTTCCAGTTTCCTCTTTAACTTTTATCGTTAATCTTTTGCTCCTTCATTGTTAGACATTGAATTGGTTTTAATCTAGCAGTTTTAATGCTTGCTCCTTTAAAAAAAAAAAGAGATTGGATGCATTTGTAGAGTGTATGAAAGCAAAAGGAAGAGAGAAGGTTGATATGGGTTTCTCTTTGGGAATCGGGGTTGAGGGAGATGGGATCTGGGAGGGATGGGTGGTGGAGGAGAAGAGAGGAGGAGGAGGAGGGTGGTTGTCAGTGGAGGAGAGAGGCGGCTATGACTTCCTACAACTGGAATTGGAAGGCGAGATCGAGATTGGATTCTAGGGTTTCGGCAGCCATGAGTTTTCAATGCTGCTGAGAAATGGAGAAGAGATTGATTTTTCTTTTTTGTATATACACCGCAGGGTCCCTAGCGACCCTTAACGCTATAAAATTAAGGTCGCTAGGGACGCTAGTCGAAAGTGCTAAAAAAAATACTATTTCGTGTAAAATGATTGATCTCGTGCAATGGAGGTTAAAATTACCTTTTGAGCCCACTGGTAATATAATCTGTTTTTTTTTTTTTTTTTTTTTTTTTTGTAAAATCCTAAAAAAAAAAAAAAACATATAGTCCAATGTAAAAGTAAAATCCGTGCATATCAAACAACACATAAACAAAAAGTTAAATATTGAATTACCAATACAAAAAGATTTATTGAGGAAGCAATAAGGGAAAGACAAAGATTTGGATTGATTTGTGGGCACATAATGATATAATGCTCTAACCTAAGCTATCATATCTATATTACTAAAGGGATGTATACACTTCCTGGAGGAGGACACTTGGCATGTCTTGGAGATGGACACGTGGCAGCAGCCAGCCTAAAATGGTATTCTGCTAATCTCTCATTCTCCATCTAAAATTTCTCCATCTCTCCCTCCCTAAAATCTCTCCTTCTCCATGCTAATGCAATCCCTAAAATCTCTCATTCTCCATCTAAAATTTTACTTCCAAGACAACCACACAAAATGGGGAAGAGGAAAATCCCAAATTGTAAAAGATTAAAATATAATCCTTAATTCCATAGAAGAAATCTGTGCTCTCTGTGGGGCCCACTTGGGGCCTACATCACTGTCAAGGTTGGGACCCACTGATCATCCTAACCAATTCAACAGGAACCCACAAATTTTAATGGCTTAAAAAAAAAGAAACAAATAGAGTGGTCGATTGTGGGCTCAATTGATCAGAATGGGTGCAAACCTACATGGATCCATTGTGATTCAGGGGAGATCTCTGTTTTTTATCCATTTGGATATCATCTACACATCTAGCAAGACATTTCTGTCACACCCTCGTGATTTGATTAAAATTATTTTATCAATCAATTCATGGGTCCCGGCCCGCATCATTTGATTTTATGGACGGTTAGAATAAAGATGGTGGACCCCATTCATCTGGGTCCCACTTAAAAATATTTGGTCAATTTTTTAGGTCTAGGATCATTTGATCCTTTGATCTTTTTAAATCAATTCATGGGTCCCATCCCGCATAATATGCTTTTTTGGACGGTTAGAATAGAGATGGTGGGCCCCATTCATCTGGGGGGTTCCACTTAAATAGGTTATGTTTGGTTAATTTGTGAGGTCTATGATTATTTGATCATTTGATCTTTATCAAGCAATTCATTGGTCCATCCCGCATCATATTATTTCATGGATGGTTAGAATATAGATGGTGGACCCCATTCATCTTGGGGGTCCCACTTAAATAGGTTAGGTTTGGTCAATTGAGAGGTCTATGATCATTTGATCTTTATCAATCAATTCATGGGTCCCGGCCCGCATCATTTGATTTTATGGACGGTTAGAATAAAGATGGTGGACCCCATTCATCTGGGTCCCACTTAAAAATATTTGGTCAATTTGTTATGTCTATGATCATTTGATCCTTTGATCTTTCTTAATCGATTCATGGGTCTCATCCCACATAATATGATTTTATGGACGATTAGAATAGAGATGGTGGACCCCATTCATTTGGGGGGTTCCACTTAAATATGTTAAGTTTGGTCAATTTGTGAGGTCTATGATCATTTGATCTTTTGACCTTTATCAAGCAATTCATGGGCCCCAGCCCGCATCATATGGTTTCATGAATGGTTAGAATATAGATGGTGGACTCCATTCATCTTTGGGGTCCCACTTAAATAGGTTAGGTTTGGTCAATTTGAGAGATCTATGATCATTTGATCTTTATCAATCAATTCATGGGTCCCGGCCCGCATCATTTGATTTTATGGACGGTTAGCAACAAAAAAAAAGGACTCACAACATTGAATTGTATGTTCTTATTTTCTCCTTGAATCTAGATTGAAGGAATTGATTTTGTAGAAATTCAGGTGTACGTGTTCGGTAGTAGTGGTAGCATCACCTTTCCTCGATGACAACATAGATTAAACATGGGTCTTGAAATTGAACTGTCCCTGATTCTTTCTTCAAGCCACATAAAAGCTCCACAGTGAGAGCATACTGCAACTCTGGAACCGAAGCTCCAACGCGTGGAGATATTTCTTCTCCTTGAGCTCAAGAAAATATTATTTCCTGTAATTAAATTATTCTATCAGCCTTTAAAAACTCATTATTTTTGGGGAAAAATAGTGAGTAGCTAAAATTTAAATTCAGTACTTGATGTCGAAGCGATTGTCTTGCCCGACGTTAGATTGGAATGAGATGTTAAAGCTAGTCTGCTGCCCGACGTCCCATTTGAATGACCATGATGTTGCCGCCTAAGATGCAAGATTGTGGATCTCACACGCCGTGCCTCCATTTGCATGACTCTTTTCCTAGACCCTGGTTGATCTTGTTCATTTTGGATCGATTGACAGATGTGACTCACATTATTTGTATTTGCACCTATAATTCATTGGTAGCCATTATTTATTATTTTTGTATATATAATAAGATATGATTTCGAGTTATGTAGATGTTGAAGATGTATATATTTTACCGATTCTTGTATGCATGAAGTGGTATCCATTGTGAGAATATGTGGCCTCCTGAATACCCTCGAATTGCATAGTACGTTTACGACGCAAAATCGACAACCTTAAGAACCGAGACATCTTATACTTGATTCTTTTTTGATGATCTTCTATAGTTGTAAGTCTATCCATCCTGAACATATATAAATATGTGTCACTTAAAATAAAGGCCCGCTTAATATATGAGGTATCATCAAATTAATACAAACCCACCAGTAATGGATATATCTATGATTAAAAATTCACGCCAATTGTTATATCGCTAGGAATATGTAGTCATTTAAATAGTAAATCTCAAAGATTGACTAACGAATAGTTAATCAAGCCCATTTAGGGATCTAATGGAGAGATAATTCATAGTCCACTTGTTTAAAGAGTTATTTAAATTTTAATTAGTAGTATAATTCATAGTCCACTTGTTTAAAAATAGTGTAAGAGGCCCGTGCTGGATAAAAAAAAGTATTAAAAAAAAATTTGTAGATGAAGCAAGATAGTGGAAGGAGTAAGGGAAAGATAAAATATTCGAACCGATTAGGTGGTCTCATAATGATATAGTGCTGGCCTAGTGGTTAGGAATTAAAAAAGAAAAAAAAATTAACAACACTAATTTATAGAAAACTTTCGGGAATGTTGGCCCAACCAGGGCCCATAAGCTTCTGCTAAGTTCAAATTTAAATCTTTTCTTTCCATGTAAAATTATTAAAATTTAAAATCAATTGAAAAGTAAAGAATCAAGATCTTTTTAGGCATTGTCTCATAGAATTATGTGAATACGACCCATGATGAGGGTGCGCATGATTTTATTCTATATTATTATGTATTTTTATGTATTTTTATAAGGTGAAACTTAGCTCAGGGATAACGGGATACTACACTTTGAATAAGGTAGAAAGGAAACCATCCGTTGAATAATTATCAAATGGGCATTTTTTTTTACTCCATCTCTATCAAATGAAAAAACAGTAATAAAAGAAAATTGAGAATGGATTGAAAAGCGAAAATAATTAACATCTAATATTATAAAAAATTAAAATATATTACCTTATTATGTGAAGATTAAAATAATTTGATGAGCTTCTCCAAACGTATAAAAAATTAAAATATATTACCTTATTATGTGAAGATTAAAATAATTTGATGAGCTTCTCCAAACGCCTCAAGCAGAGATCCAGCAATGTCTATCAATATTAATCATAAATCATAAGTCATAAATACCCGGCAAAGTGCAGGGAAGGAGAAAAAAGAAGAAGAAGGAGAAAGAGAGGGGAGGTGATGCATATGGGTGCATGGATGATGGGTCCCACTGGGCACCACCCTAAGATTAAAGACATCTACATTGGGTCCTACATACATTTAACGAAATCACCATCATCTTTTTGCAGGGAAAGAGGAAAAAGAAGAAGAAGGACAGGGTGATAATGGGAGGAAGAAGATGATGAAGGCGCAGGTGCTGTCAAGGTCCAATCAACCATGGAATGATAGGCCTAAAAGGGGCATATATAGCTGTCCCAATTACAGTTCAGGTTCAGCAAAACGTGGGAGTTGGGACGGCGGTGATCTCAAAGAGCTGGACCCAAGTTTTTGAATTGCTCAGATCGGGCATTTTGAAATGGGCTTCTCTCCTTGGCCCAAACTTGTAATAAAAAGTGCATAATAACACCTTCATATTGGGGTCACTCATTTTCATAATCCTTCCTCGCTCATAGATTGAAAGTGAAAAAGAAAAAGAAAAAAGAATGAGACTTTCTATTATCAACATCACTAATATATGGGCCCCACCGTTTCCAGCTATTGAAGTCCCACAACGGATTTCAGTGCTGAATGATAGGCATAAAAGGGCATATATAGCTGTCCCAATTACAGTTCAGATTCAGCAAATTAAACGTGGGAGTTGGGACGGTGGTGATCTCAAAGAGATGGACCCGAATGACGCTATAAGCCTAATAAGTCACCAATGCAGGTACAGCTGAAGTAAGAAATAGATAACAGTCCACATTTAATGTAAGAGGATAAATTTTACTTACAATCAGAGGGCTCAATCCTAACAATTTTTTGCAAGGTCTAAAATTCAAGATCGAATAAAAATACTTTCAAACAACATAGATCAAAATCGACGTTTTAAAACAAACCTCAATAGCAAACAATCTTTCCCTTCACCATAGAATTTGGCATCGTAGGCAGGGCCACTGTGTCCTTGAATGAAGTGAAGCGGTTCAGCCACTAAAAAATCAAAAGGCCTGCAAATGTAGTTAGATTAATAAGTAAAGAGAGCAAATCAACAAACCCAATTTGGGTCCTAAATACATTTAACGAAATCACCATCATCTTTTTGCAGGGAAGGAGGAAAAGAAGAAGAAGGACAGTGTGAGAATGGGAGGAAGAAGATGATGAAGGCATTTTAAATTGAATGAATAATCAATGTTTAACCTGTAGAGATGGCTATCAACTAATTTTCACTTTAAACATGAACTCAAGAGGAGATAGTCAACAACTTTAATCCTTCCTCGCTCATAGGTTGAAAGTGAAAACAAAAAAAGAAAAAAGAATCAGTCTTTCTATTATCTACAGCACTAATATATGGGACCCACAGTTTCCAGCTATTGAAGTCCCACAATGGATTTCTGTGCTGTATGGTCCCATTGTCTGTATCACTACTATCTGCATTGGGTCCTACATACATTTAACGAAATCACCATCATCTTTTTGCAGGGAAGGAGGAAAAAGAAGAAGAAGGACAGTGTGAGATGGGAGGAAGAAGATGATTTCCTTCCAATTGGGATGAAACTGCAAGTGAAATTCCCTTTTCATGTGAAACAGTGAATCTGAGCTGTTAGATTTAACAACCACTGATTAATTTATGGCCTTGGATTCAGCCCAAAATGGAATCCGGATTCTCGATCGCAAACTTGACATCTCTTATAAAAGGAAGCGATCATCTCTGTCTGTATCGTAAGACAGACTTTCTTTCTTTCTCTCACACACACAGAGGAAAAGTAGAAGGGAAGTAGAAGAAGTTAGACATGGCAGGAGCAATGAGCTGTTCTACAACAGACCTAGCCACACTTCTTGGCTCAACAACTTCGACGATGTCTCTTCTCTGCGAGTCCGCGCACCTCGTCTTCGCCATGCAGCTCTGCTTCGGCATGGTTTTTTTTTTTTGGAGAATAAAAGATCCAATGGAGAAGAAGAAAAGATGATGCAACGGCCACGAGAGGATGATGGAGGAGATGGGTTCAGGGGGAGGGGAGAAGAAGACGAAGCAGGAATAAAAGATCCAATGGAGAAGAAGAAAAGATGATGCAACGGCCACGAGAGGATGATGGAGGAGATGGGTTCACACGCCGTGCCTCATTTGCATGACTCTTTTCCTAGACCCTGGTTGATCTTGCTCATTTTGGATCGATTGACAGATGTGACTCACATTATTTGTATTTGCACCTATAATTCATTGGTAGCCATTATTTATTATTTTTGTATATATAATAAGATATGATTTCGAGTTATGTAGATGTTGAAGATGTATATATTTTACCGATTCTTGTATGCATGAAGTGGTATCCATTGTGAGAATATGTGGCCTCCTGAATACCCTCGAATTGCATAGTACGTTTACGACGCAAAATCGACAACCTTAAGAACCGAGACATCTTATACTTGATTCTTTTTTGATGATCTTCTATAGTTGTAAGTCTATCCATCCTGAACATATATAAATATGTGTCACTTAAAATAAAGGCCCGCTTAATATATGAGGGTATCATCAAATTAATACAAACCCACCAGTAATGGATATATCTATGATTAAAAATTCACACCAATTGTTATATCGCTAGGAATATGTAGTCATTTAAATAGTAAATCTCAAAGATTGACTAACGAATAGTTAATCAAGCCCATTTAGGGATCTAATGGAGAGATAATTCATAGTCCACTTGTTTAAAGAGTTATTTAAATTTTAATTAGTAGTATAATTCATAGTCCACTTGTTTAAAAATAGTGTAAGAGGCCCGTGCTGGATAAAAAAAAGTATTAAAAAAAAAATTTGTAGATGAAGCAAGATAGTGGAAGGAGTAAGGGAAAGATAAAATTTTCGAACCGATTAGGTGGTCTCATAATGATATAGTGCTGGCCTAGTGGTTAGGAATTAAAAAAGAAAAAAAAATTAACAACACTAATTTATAGAAAACTTTCGGGAATGTTTGGCCCAACCAGGGCCCATAAGCTTCTGCTAAGTTCAAAATTTAAATCTTTTCTTTCCATGTAAAATTATTAAAATTTAAAATCAATTGAAAGTAAAGAATCAAGATCTTTTTAGGCATTGTCTCATAGAATTATGTGAATACGACCCATGATGAGGGTGCGCATGATTTTATTCTATATTATTATGTATTTTTATGTATTTTTATAAGGTGAAACTTAGCTCAGGGATAACGGGATACTACACTTTGAATAAGGTAGAAAGGAAACCATCCGTTGAATAATTATCAAATGGGCATTTTTTTTTACTCCATCTCTATCAAATGAAAAAATAGTAATAAAAGAAAATTGAGAATGGATTGAAAAGCGAAAATAATTAACATCTAATATTATAAAAAACTTAAAATATATTACCTTATTATGTGAAGATTAAAATAATTTGATGAGCTTCTCCAAACGTATAAAAAATTAAAATATATTACCTTATTATGTGAAGATTAAAATAATTTGATGAGCTTCTCCAAACGCCTCAAGCAGAGATCCAGCAATGTCTATCAATATTAATCATAAATCATAAGTCATAAATACCCGGCAAAGTGCAGGGAAGGAGAAAAAGAAGAAGAAGGAGAAAGAGAAGGGAGGTGATGCATATGGGTGCATGGATGATGGGTCCCACTGGGCACCACCCTAAGATTAAAGACATCTACATTGGGTCCTACATACATTTAACGAAATCACCATCATCTTTTTGCAGGGAAAGAGGAAAAAGAAGAAGAAGGACAGGGTGATAATGGGAGGAAGAAGATGATGAAGGCGCAGGTGCTGTCAAGGTCCAATCAACCATGGAATGATAGGCCTAAAAGGGGCATATATAGCTGTCCCAATTACAGTTCAGGTTCAGCCAAAACGTGGGAGTTGGGACGGCGGTGATCTCAAAGAGCTGGACCCAAGTTTTTGAATTGCTCAGATCGGGCATTTTGAAATGGGCTTCTCTCCTTGGCCCAAACTTGTAATAAAAAGTGCATAATAACACCTTCATATTGGGGTCACTCATTTTCATAATCCTTCCTCGCTCATAGATTGAAAGTGAAAAAGAAAAAGAAAAAAGAATGAGACTTTCTATTATCAACATCACTAATATATGGGCCCCACCGTTTCCAGCTATTGAAGTCCCACAACGGATTTCAGTGCTGAATGATAGGCATAAAAAGGGCATATATAGCTGTCCCAATTACAGTTCAGATTCAGCAAATTAAACGTGGGAGTTGGGACGGTGGTGATCTCAAAGAGATGGACCCGAATGACGCTATAAGCCTAATAAGTCACCAATGCAGGTACAGCTGAAGTAAGAAATAGATAACAGTCCACATTTAATGTAAGAGGATAAATTTTACTTACAATCAGAGGGCTCAATCCTAACAATTTTTTGCAAGGTCTAAAATTCAAGATCGAATAAAAATACTTTCAAACAAACATAGATCAAAATCGACGTTAAAACAAACCTCAATAGCAAACAATCTTTCCCTTCACCATAGAATTTGGCATCGTAGGCAGGGCCACTGTGTCCTTGAATGAAGTGAAAGCGGTTCAGCCACTAAAAAATCAAAAGGCCTGCAAATGTAGTTAGATTAATAAGTAAAGAGAGCAAATCAACAAAACCCAATTTGGGTCCTAAATACATTTAACGAAATCACCATCATCTTTTTGCAGGGGAAGGAGGAAAAAGAAGAAGAAGGACAGTGTGAGAATGGGAGGAAGAAGATGATGAAGGCATTTTAAATTGAATGAATAATCAATGTTTAACCTGTAGAGATGGCTATCAACTAATTTTCACTTTAAACATGAACTCAGAGGAGATAGTCAACAACTTTAATCCTTCCTCGCTCATAGGTTGAAAGTGAAAACAAAAAAAGAAAAAAGAATCAGTCTTTCTATATCTACAGCACTAATATATGGGACCCACAGTTTCCAGCTATTGAAGTCCCACAATGGATTTCTGTGCTGTATGGTCCCATTGTCTGTATCACTACTATCTGCATTGGGTCCTACATACATTTAACGAAATCACCATCATCTTTTTGCAGGGAAGGAGGAAAAGAAGAAGAAGGACAGTGTGAGATGGGAGGAAGAAGATGATTTCCTTCCAATTGGGATGAAACTGCAAGTGAAATTCCCTTTTCATGTGAAACAGTGAATCTGAGCTGTTAGATTAACAACCACTGATTAATTTATGGCCTTGGATTCAGCCCAAAATGGAATCCGGATTCTCGATCGCAAACTTGACATCTCTTATAAAAGGAAGCGATCATCTCTGTCTGTATCGTAAGACAGACTTTCTTTCTTTCTCTCACACACACAGAGGAAAAGTAGAAGGGAAGTAGAAGAAGTTAGACATGGCAGGAGTCAATGAGCTGTTCTACAACAGACCTAGCCACACTTCTTGGCTCAACAACTTCGACGATGTCTCTTCTCTGCGAGTCCGCGCACCTCGTCTTCGCCATGCAGCTCTGCTTCGGCATGGTTTTTTTTTTTTGGAGAATAAAAGATCCAATGGAGAAGAAGAAAAGATGATGCAACGGCCACGAGAGGATGATGGAGGAGATGGGTTCAGGGGGAGGGGAGAAGAAGACGAAGCAGGAATAAAAGATCCAATGGAGAAGAAGAAAAGATGATGCAACGGCCACGAGAGGATGATGGAGGAGATGGGTTCACACGCCGTGCCTCCATTTGCATGACTCTTTTCCTAGACCCTGGTTGATCTTGCTCATTTTGGATCGATTGACAGATGTGACTCACATTATTTGTATTTGCACCTATAATTCATTGGTAGCCATTATTTATTATTTTTGTATATATAATAAGATATGATTTCGAGTTATGTAGATGTTGAAGATGTATATATTTTACCGATTCTTGTATGCATGAAGTGGTATCCATTGTGAGAATATGTGGCCTCCTGAATACCCTCGAATTGCATAGTACGTTTACGACGCAAAATCGACAACCTTAAGAACCGAGACATCTTATACTTGATTCTTTTTTGATGATCTTCTATAGTTGTAAGTCTATCCATCCTGAACATATATAAATATGTGTCACTTAAAATAAAGGCCCGCTTAATATATGAGGTATCATCAAATTAATACAAACCCACCAGTAATGGATATATCTATGATTAAAAATTCACACCAATTGTTATATCGCTAGGAATATGTAGTCATTAAATAGTAAATCTCAAAGATTGACTAACGAATAGTTAATCAAGCCCATTTAGGGATCTAATGGAGAGATAATTCATAGTCCACTTGTTTAAAGAGTTATTTAAATTTTAATTAGTAGTATAATTCATAGTCCACTTGTTTAAAAATAGTGTAAGAGGCCCGTGCTGGATAAAAAAAAGTATTAAAAAAAAATTTGTAGATGAAGCAAGATAGTGGAAGGAGTAAGGGAAAGATAAAATTTTCGAACCGATTAGGTGGTCTCATAATGATATAGTGCTGGCCTAGTGGTTAGGAATAAAAAAAAAAAAAAATTAACAACACTAATTTATAGAAAACTTTCGGGAATGTTGGCCCAACCAGGGCCCATAAGCTTCTGCTAAGTTCAAAATTTAAATCTTTTCTTTCCATGTAAAATTATTAAAATTAAAATCAATTGAAAAGTAAAGAATCAAGATCTTTTTAGGCATTGTCTCATAGAATTATGTGAATACGACCCATGATGAGGGTGCGCATGATTTTATTCTATATTATTATGTATTTTTATGTATTTTTATAAGGTGAAACTTAGCTCAGGGATAACGGGATACTACACTTTGAATAAGGTAGAAAGGAAACCATCCGTTGAATAATTATCAAATGGGCATTTTTTTTACTCCATCTCTATCAAATGAAAAATAGTAATAAAAGAAAATTGAGAATGGATTGAAAAGCGAAAATAATTAACATCTAATATTATAAAAAACTTAAAATATATTACCTTATTATGTGAAGATTAAAATAATTTGATGAGCTTCTCCAAACGTATAAAAAATTAAAATATATTACCTTATTATGTGAAGATTAAAATAATTTGATGAGCTTCTCCAAACGCCTCAAGCAGAGATCCAGCAATGTCTATCAATATTAATCATAAATCATAAGTCATAAATACCCGGCAAAGTGCAGGGAAGGAGAAAAAAGAAGAAGGAGAAAGAGAGGGGAGGTGATGCATATGGGTGCATGGATGATGGGTCCCACTGGGCACCACCCTAAGATTAAAGACATCTACATTGGGTCCTACATACATTTAACGAAATCACCATCATCTTTTTGCAGGGAAAGAGGAAAAAGAAGAAGAAGGACAGGGTGATAATGGGAGGAAGAAGATGATGAAGGCGCAGGTGCTGTCAAGGTCCAATCAACCATGGAATGATAGGCCTAAAAGGGGCATATATAGCTGTCCCAATTACAGTTCAGGTTCAGCAAAACGTGGGAGTTGGGACGGCGGTGATCTCAAAGAGCTGGACCCAAGTTTTTGAATTGCTCAGATCGGGCATTTTGAAATGGGCTTCTCTCCTTGGCCCAAACTTGTAATAAAAAGTGCATAATAACACCTTCATATTGGGGTCACTCATTTTCATAATCCTTCCTCGCTCATAGATTGAAAGTGAAAAAGAAAAAGAAAAAAGAATGAGACTTTCTATTATCAACATCACTAATATATGGGCCCCACCGTTTCCAGCTATTGAAGTCCCACAACGGATTTCAGTGCTGAATGATAGGCATAAAAAGGGCATATATAGCTGTCCCAATTACAGTTCAGATTCAGCAAATTAAACGTGGGAGTTGGGACGGTGGTGATCTCAAAGAGATGGACCCGAATGACGCTATAAGCCTAATAAGTCACCAATGCAGGTACAGCTGAAGTAAGAATAGATAACAGTCCACATTTAATGTAAGAGGATAAATTTTACTTACAATCAGAGGGCTCAATCCTAACAATTTTTTGCAAGGTCTAAAATTCAAGATCGAATAAAAATACTTTCAAACAAACATAGATCAAAATCGACGTTAAAACAAACCTCAATAGCAAACAATCTTTCCCTTCACCATAGAATTTGGCATCGTAGGCAGGGCCACTGTGTCCTTGAATGAAGTGAAGCGGTTCAGCCACTAAAAAATCAAAAGGCCTGCAAATGTAGTTAGATTAATAAGTAAAGAGAGCAAATCAACAAAACCCAATTTGGGTCCTAAATACATTTAACGAAATCACCATCATCTTTTTGCAGGGAAGGAGGAAAAAGAAGAAGAAGGACAGTGTGAGAATGGGAGGAAGAAGATGATGAAGGCATTTTAAATTGAATGAATAATCAATGTTTAACCTGTAGAGATGGCTATCAACTAATTTTCACTTTAAACATGAACTCAAGAGGAGATAGTCAACAACTTTAATCCTTCCTCGCTCATAGGTTGAAAGTGAAAACAAAAAAAGAAAAAAGAATCAGTCTTTCTATTATCTACAGCACTAATATATGGGACCCACAGTTTCCAGCTATTGAAGTCCCACAATGGATTTCTGTGCTGTATGGTCCCATTGTCTGTATCACTACTATCTGCATTGGGTCCTACATACATTTAACGAAATCACCATCATCTTTTTGCAGGGAAGGAGGAAAAAGAAGAAGAAGGACAGTGTGAGATGGGAGGAAGAAGATGATTTCCTTCCAATTGGGATGAAACTGCAAGTGAAATTCCCTTTTCATGTGAAACAGTGAATCTGAGCTGTTAGATTTAACAACCACTGATTAATTTATGGCCTTGGATTCAGCCCAAAATGGAATCCGGATTCTCGATCGCAAACTTGACATCTCTTATAAAAGGAAGCGATCATCTCTGTCTGTATCGTAAGACAGACTTTCTTTCTTTCTCTCACACACACAGAGGAAAAGTAGAAGGGAAGTAGAAGAAGTTAGACATGGCAGGAGCAATGAGCTGTTCTACAACAGACCTAGCCACACTTCTGGCTCAACAACTTCGACGATGTCTCTTCTCTGCGAGTCCGCGCACCTCGTCTTCGCCATGCAGCTCTGCTTCGGCATGGTTTTTTTTTTTTGGAGAATAAAAGATCCAATGGAGAAGAAGAAAAGATGATGCAACGGCCACGAGAGGATGATGGAGGAGATGGGTTCAGGGGGAGGGGAGAAGAAGGCGAAGCAGGAATAAAAGATCCAATGGAGAAGAAGAAAAGATGATGCAACGGCCACGAGAGGATGATGGAGGAGATGGGTTCACACGCCGTGCCTCCATTTGCATGACTCTTTTCCTAGACCCTGGTTGATCTTGCTCATTTTGGATCGATTGACAGATGTGACTCACATTATTTGTATTTGCACCTATAATTCATTGGTAGCCATTATTTATTATTTTTGTATATATAATAAGATATGATTTCGAGTTATGTAGATGTTGAAGATGTATATATTTTACCGATTCTTGTATGCATGAAGTGGTATCCATTGTGAGAATATGTGGCCTCCTGAATACCCTCGAATTGCATAGTACGTTTACGACGCAAAATCGACAACCTTAAGAACCGAGACATCTTATACTTGATTCTTTTTTGATGATCTTCTATAGTTGTAAGTCTATCCATCCTGAACATATATAAATATGTGTCACTTAAAATAAAGGCCCGCTTAATATATGAGGTATCATCAAATTAATACAAACCCACCAGTAATGGATATATCTATGATTAAAAATTCACACCAATTGTTATATCGCTAGGAATATGTAGTCATTTAAATAGTAAATCTCAAAGATTGACTAACGAATAGTTAATCAAGCCCATTTAGGGATCTAATGGAGAGATAATTCATAGTCCACTTGTTTAAAGAGTTATTTAAATTTTAATTAGTAGTATAATTCATAGTCCACTTGTTTAAAAATAGTGTAAGAGGCCCGTGCTGGATAAAAAAAAGTAGTAAAAAAAAATTTGTAGATGAAGCAAGATAGTGGAAGGAGTAAGGGAAAGATAAAATTTTCGAACCGATTAGGTGGTCTCATATGATATAGTGCTGGCCTAGTGGTTAGGAATTAAAAAAGAAAAAAATTAACAACACTAATTTATAGAAAACTTTCGGGAATGTTGGCCCAACCAGGGCCCATAAGCTTCTGCTAAGTTCAAAATTTAATCTTTTCTTTCCATGTAAAATTATTAAAATTTAAAATCAATTGAAAAGTAAAGAATCAAGATCTTTTTAGGCATTGTCTCATAGAATTATGTGAATACGACCCATGATGAGGGTGCGCATGATTTTATTCTATATTATTATGTATTTTTATGTATTTTTATAAGGTGAACACTTAGCTCAGGGATAACGGGATACTACACTTTGAATAAGTAGAAAGGAAACCATCCGTTGAATAATTATCAAATGGGCATTTTTTTTACTCCATCTCTATCAAATGAAAAAATAGTAATAAAAGAAAATTGAGAATGGATTGAAAAGCGAAAATAATTAACATCTAATTTATAAAAAACTTAAAATATATTACCTTATTATGTGAAGATTAAATAATTTGATGAGCTTCTCCAAACGTATAAAAAATTAAAATATATTACCTTATTATGTGAAGATTAAAATAATTTGATGAGCTTCTCCAAACGCCTCAAGCAGAGATCCAGCAATGTCTATCAATATTAATCATAAATCATAAGTCATAAATACCCGGCAAAGTGCAGGGAAGGAGAAAAAAGAAGAGAAGGAGAAAGAGAGGGGAGGTGATGCATATGGGTGCATGGATGATGGGTCCCACTGGGCACCACCCTAAGATTAAAAGACATCTACATTGGGTCCTACATACATTTAACCGAAATCACCATCATCTTTTTGCAGGGGAAAGAGGAAAAAGAAGAAGAAGGGACAGGGTGATAATGGGAGGAAGAAGATGATGAAGGCGCAGGTGCTGTCAAGGTCCAATCAACCATGGAATGATAGGCCTAAAAGGGGCATATATAGCTGTCCCAATTAAGTCAGGTTCAGCAAAACGTGGGAGTTGGGACGGCGGTGATCTCAAAGAGCTGGACCCAAGTTTTTGAATTGCTCAGATTCGGGCATTTTGAAATGGGCTTCTCTCCTTTGGCCCAAACTTGTAATAAAAGTGCATAATAACACCTTCATATTGGGGTCACTCATTTTCATAATCCTTCCTCGCTCATAGATTTGAAAGTGAAAAAGAAAAAGAAAAAAGAATGAGACTTTCTATTATCAACATCACTAATATATGGGCCCCACCGTTTCCAGCTATTGAAGTCCCACAACGGATTTCAGTGCTGAATGATAGGCATAAAAAGGGCATATATAGCTGTCCCAATTACAGTTAAGATTCAGCAAATTAAACGTGGGAGTTGGGACGGTGGTGATTCTCAAAGAGAGATGGACCCGAATGACGCTATCAGCCTAATAAGTCACCAATGCAGGTACAGCTGAAGTAAGAAATAGATAACAGTCCACATTTAATGTAAGAAGGATAAATTTTACTTACAATCAGAGGGCTCAATCCTAACAATTTTTTGCAAGGTCTAAAATTCAAGATCGAATAAAAATACTTTCAAACAAACATAGATCAAAATCGACGTTAAAACAACCTCAATAGCAACAATCTTTCCCTTCACCATAGAATTTGGCATCGTAGGCAGGGCCACTGTGTCCTTGAATGAAGTGAAGCGGTTCAGCCACTAAAAAATCAAAAGGCCTGCAAATGTAGTTAGATTAATAAGTAAGAGAGCAAATCAACAAAACCCAATTTGGGTCCTAAATACATTTAACGAAATCACCATCATCTTTTGCAGGGAAGGAGGAAAAAGAAGAAGAAGGACAGTGGTGAGAATGGGAGGAAGAAGATGATGAAGGCATTTTAAATTGAATGAATAATCAATGTTTAACCCTGTAGAGATGGCTATCAACTAATTTTCACTTTAAACATGAACTCAAGAGGAGATAGTCAACAACTTTAATCCTTCCCTCGCTCATAGGTTGAAAGTGAAAACAAAAAAAAGAAAAAAGAATCAGTCTTTCTATTATCTACAGCACTAATATATGGGACCCACAGTTTCCAGCTATTGAAGTCCTCCCACAATGGATTTCTGTGCTTGTATGGTCCCATTGTCTGTATCCTACTATCTGCATTGGGTCCTACATACATTTAAACGAAATCACCATCATCTTTTTGCAGGGAAAGGAGGAAAAAGAAGAAGAAGGACAGTGGGAGATGGAGGAAGAAGATGATTTCCTTCCAATTGGATGAAACTGCAAGTGAAATTCCTTTTCATGGGAAACAGTGAATCTGAGCTGTTAGATTTAAACAACCACTGATTAATTATGGCCTTGGATTCAGCCCAAAAATTGGAAATCTGGATTCTTGATCGCAAACTTGACATCTCTTATAAAAGGATGCGATCATCTCTGTCTGTATCCTAAGACAGACTTTCTTTCTTTCTCTCACACACACAGAGGAAAAGTAGAAGGGAAGTAGAAGAAGTTAGACATGGCAGGAGCAATGAGCTGTTCTGCAACAGACCTAGCCACACTTCTTGGCTCAACAGCTTCGACGCTGTCTCTTCTCCGCGAGTCCGCGCACCTCGTCTTCGCCATGCAGCTCTGCTTCGGCATGGTTTTTTTTTTGGAGAATAAAAGATCCAATGGAGAAGAAGAAAAGATGATGCAACGGCCACGAGAGGATGATGGAGGAGATGGGTTCAGGGGGAGGGGAGAAGAAGACGAAGCAGGAATAAAAGATCCAATGGAGAAGAAGAAAAGATGATGCAACGGCCACGAGAGGATGATGGAGGAGATGGGTTCAGGGGGAGGGGAGAAGAAGACGAAGCAGAAGAAGAAAAGGATGTCTCTCGTCTTCGCCATGCAGCTCTGCTTCGGCATGGTTTTTTTTTTTGGAGAATAAAAGATCCAATGGAGAAGCATAAAAGATGAGCCAACGGCCACGAGAGGATGATCGAGGAGATGGGTTCAAGGGGGAGGGGAGAAGAGAGACGAAGCAGGAAGATGATGCAACGACCATGAGAGGATGATGGAGGAGATGGGTTCAGGTGGGGACAGCTCTGCTTCGCCATCTTTTTTTTTCGAGAAGAAAAGATCCAATGGAGAAGAAGAAAGATGATGCAATGGCCATAGAGGATGATGGAGGAGATGGGTTCAAGTGGAGAGGGAGAAGAAGACGATGCGGAAAAAAGAAAAGGAAGAAGGGGAGTGGTGTGGCGAATGTGTGGTGGGTGTACAGTGTGTGTGGTGGTGTGCAGTGTGTGGTTGTGATGCAGGTGGAAGTGCAGGGCGAGCGAAGAAGAAGATGGAGATCATACCTGGTCAGGAGAGGAGATGGGTTCAAGGGGGAGGGGAGAGAAGACAAAGCAAGAGAGAAAAAGAAGAAGGGGAGTGGTGTGGCGATGGAGAAGGAGATATTTTAGGGAGTGAGAGATGGAGAAATTTTAGACGGAGGGAGGGAGAGATGGAGAATTTTAGATGGCAGATTTAAGGTGGATGGATAGATATTAGGAAATGATGGAGATTTGTAGATGGCAGATTTAAGGTGGATGGATAGATATTAGGAATGATGGAGATTTGTAGGAAGACATTTCCATTTGAAGGGCGGAATGGAAGGGTGTGATTGGAATGATATAGATATTAGGAAATTATGGAGATTTGTAGGAAGACAATTCATTTTGATTGGTGTGATTGGAATGATTTGTTTTGAGTTTTAGAATAACCTTATTGGGACAGAGCATTCTTGGCTGGACTGCTGGCAAGTGTCCCTGCCACGTGTCCCTCTCCAAGACATGCAAGGTGTCATCCTCCAGGAATCCTCATGAAGCATATTATTTTATTTGGTCAATTTTTTAGGTCTACGATCATTTGATCCTTTGATCTTTTTAAATCAATTCATGGGTCCCATCCCGCATAATATGCTTTTTTGGACGGTTAGAATAGAGATGGTGGGCCCCATTCATCTGGGGGGGTTCCACTTAAATAGGTTATGTTTGGTTAATTTGTGAGGTCTATGATTATTTGATCATTTGATCTTTATCAAGCAATTCATTGGTCCATCCCGCATCATATTATTTCATGGATGGTTAGAATATAGATGGTGGACCCCATTCATCTTGGGGGTCCCACTTAAATAGGTTAGGTTTGGTCAATTTGAGAGGTCTATGATCATTTGATCTTTATCAATCAATTCATGGGTCCCGGCCCGCATCATTTGATTTTATGGACGGTTAGAATAAAGATGGTGGACCCCATTCATCTGGATCCCACTTAAAAATATTTGGTCAATTTGTTATGTCTATGATCATTTGATCCTTTGATCTTTCTTAATCGATTCATGGGTCTTATCTCACATAATATGATTTTATGGACGATTAGAATAGAGATGGTGGACCCCATTCATTTGGGGGTTCCACTTAAATATGTTAGGTTTGGTCAATTTGTGAGGTCTATGATTATTTGATCTTTTGACCTTTATCAAGCAATTCATGGGTCCCAGCACGCATCATATGGTTTCATGAATGGTTAGAATATAGATGGTGGACTCCTAGTAAATCCCCGTGCTATGCACGGACCACGGAACCACCAGATGCACAGACTTATACATATTATTTTTATTAAATTTATTAATTAGTAAACCTTTATGTGTCCTTTTTTTTGTTGCTAATTTGATATATTTTTTATTTTTTTTTTCAAATATTTTATTCTTTACGCAAGTTATACATTGAGTTTGATGTAGCCCGAGCACATGGAAAAAATATTAAACTGAAGACATATTAACAATAAAACAACTGAATAAAGCAAGTAAATGTAGCTTCAATAACACGGGGTTCACAATATATACATTCGTACGATTTATACAAATGAAAAGACAATAAATATGTCCAAATTAGGACACTAACAATATCAAACAAAATATTAATGCCGAGCAATTGTAAATCCATCTTTCAAGTGCTTCGCAGTGGACCTGTACGCATATAAAAACTATGTTAATAAACCAAACCAAACCAAACCAAGCCTTTTCCCACTAGGTGGGGTCGGCTATATGGATTTGACGATGCCAATCAAATCTGTTTAGGGCCATGTCCTCCGTTAGATCCATGTAGGCAAGATCATGTTTAATAGTTTCTTTCCAACTTCTCTTGGGTCTCCCTCTCCCTCTCCTACTCTTGGCAAACTCCATGCTTTCACACCTTTTAACAGGTGCCTCTGTTGGACGCCTTCTAACAGGCCGAACCATCTCAGTCGATTTTCTCTCATTTTATCTCCAATCGGTGCTATTCCTACTATGCCCCTAATCTCCTCATTCCTAATCCTATCTCTCCTTGTGGTCCCGCACATCCATCTTAGCATTCTCATCTCCGCAACTTCCATCTTCTTGACATGATTATGCTTTACTGCCCAACACTCTGATCCATATAACAACGCTGGCCGTACCGCCACCTTATAATACTTTCCTTTAACCTTGAGGGGGACTTTCCGATCACACAAGACCCCCGAAGCACTCCTCCATTTGGTCCACCCGGCTTGAATCCTGTGACTTACATCAGTATCAATCCCTCCATCCTGTTGCAACCATAGATCCAAGGTACCTAAAGTTTTCTTTCTCTACTATCTTTTGTGTGCCCAAACTTACTTCTATGTTACCAGGTGTCCTACTTTGACTAACTTGCATTCCATATATTCCGTTTGCATCGACTTAGCCTAAACCCTTTTGTCTCTAATGTTTTCCGCCACAATTCAAGTTTAGCATTCACTCCTTCTCTCGTCTCATCCACTAAAACAATGTCATCTGCAAATAGCATACACCACGGCACCTCATCCTGGATATGTCTTGTAATCTCATCCATAACTAGGGCAAACAAGTACGGGCTTAACGCTGAGCCTTGGTGTAGACCAATCGTGATAGGAAACTCCTTAGTTTCGCCGCCAGTCGTCCTTATAGATGTCACGACTCTATCATACATATCCTTTATCGCCTCAATATAAGCGACACAAACTCTTTTCTTTTCCAGAACTTTCCAAAGAATCTCCCTAGGAACCCGGTCATAGGCCTTCTCCAAGTCAATGAACACCATATGTAAATCTCTCTTACCTTCTCTATACTGTTCCATTAACCTCCTCAGGAGAAAGATAGCCTCCATGGTTGATCTCCCAGGCATGAAACCAAATTGATTCTCTGAAATATTTGTTGTTCTTCTTAGTCTTCTCTCAATAACTCTCTCCCATAATTTCATCGTATGGCTCATCAATTTAATCCCGCGGTAGTTCGCACAGTTCTGAATATCTCCTTTTTTCTTGTATATGGGTATAAGAATACTTTTCCTCCATGCATTAGGCATCTTCTTGCTCTTTAGCACTACATTAAAAAGCTTTGTCAACCAACTAATACCATCCTCCCCCAAGCACCTCCAGACCTCAATAGGGATACCATCTGGCCCAACCGCTTTCCCATTCTTCATTCTTTTCAATACTTCTTTAACTTCTTCCCTACTGATTCTCCTATAGAACATATGATTCGCTTCTTCTCTAGAAATGGTAAGCTGCCCCAATTGTATGTCACTACTACTGCTTCGTTAAATAACTTGTAGAAGTAGCTCTTCCAACGCTCCTTTATCTCCTTTTCCTTTACTAATACATTTCATCCTCATCCTTAATGCATTTAACTTGGTTTAAGTCCTTGGTCCGCCGATCTCTAGTTTTAGCAAGCTTGAATATCTCTCTTTCGCCTTCCTTAGTGTCAAGTCGCCTATATAGCTCCTCAAATGCCTTTGCCTTGGCCTCACTAACTGCCTTTTTGGTTTCTCTTTTTGCTTCTTTATACCTCTCCAAGTTCGCTTCAATTCGATCATTTTGCCAAGTTTAAAGCACTCTCTTTAACTCTTATCTTGTCTTGGACGGCTTCGCTCCACCACCATGCCTCTTTCTGTACCGGAGCACCCCCTTTAGATTCTCCTAAGACTTCTTTCCCTACCCTCCTAATACACTCTGCTACCTTATCCCACATATTATTTGCACTCTCTTCTGTCGCCCAAACGTCTTCCTCTAGTACTCTTTCCCTTAAAGCTAGTTGCTTATCATCTTTCAGGTTCCACCATTTAGTCCTTGAGCATCTATACAACTTCTTTTTCTAGTCCACCTTTGTAACTGCACATCTATGATCAACAACCTATGTTGGGAAGTCAAGCTCTCCCCCGGTATAACCTTACAATCTTTACAAGCTAAACGGTCTCTTTTCCTAGTTAAGAAGAAGTCAATTTGTGTCCTCGATGAGCCACTCTTATAAGTCACCAAATGCTCCTCTCTCTTTCTAAAAAATGTGTTAGTTACCATGAGATCATAAGCCACTGAAAACTCCAAGATATCCTTCCCTTCTTCATTTCTATTACCGTACCCATGTCCCCCGTGTACTCCTATGTATCCATCTACGTCACGTCCTACATGACCGTTCAAATCACCTCCTATGAAGACCATGTCCCCCGTGTACCCATGTCCCCCGTGTACTCCTATGTTAATAATTAATAAATTATTATGTTGATGATAAAAAATCAATTGAGAATATTGTAGAAATCATCATAAGAGGACTTTTTTTACCTGGAATATGGAGATTGACTTTCATACCTCATTGTTGTTTTTCTCCAGTCCATCATCTAAATCTTCTAAAACCCTTATTGTTATAAGGTCTAACTCGATATCTTCCAACATTTCTCCTAATTCCCTCATGTCCACGAAATTAGCCTTGACTTTAGCATGGATGTCATGTATAGGCCAAGGAGGTGGTAGAGTGCTTATTATGGAACGTACCAGATCTGCAATATTGGTTCAAAACCTCTCCTTTTTAGATCGTAATACAACCTTTCCTTGGTTAGCAAATGTTCTCTGACACCCGTTCCTTCAATCATTTTCTCTGTCCTGAACTGTATCCATAAGGGATGAATATACTTCTCAAACGATTCCAAGAGGTCGACAAACTCCACTGCATGCCATGGTCGAAAAATCTCAAATATCCTCCTTTTTACAGCATCATAAGCTGGTGGCAAACTTTCAGCAATTTTGATAATTATATATCTTTCCGGGATGAAGTCTCCACAGACTCTCAGCCACTGAGCTAACTGTATTTTTCTCGAACAGTGTCTTGCTATTGGTGTGTCATTTTCAAACGGTTTAATTTCGAACTCATTTGCCCATTCCCTGACACGTAGAGAGTCTTTTCCACGACGATATTCGAGTGGTGTACTCATATTATCTGGGTTAGAGTTTTCCAAAATAAATTATAAATTATAATTTAAATGAAAGCAACAACAGATCAATCAAATTAGTAATAACACAGGAAGCAACTTAATAACTTGGCACACATTATAAAATACATGTAAAATAAACGTAACGACAAATTAGCAAACACAGAATAAACTAACAACATCGTCAAATGAAGAAAAAGCCAACCAACTATTACACTAAATTCAACAAAATCTCAAACCTCATAACATATTTTAATGGGAGATATCGTTGAAGACTTCACTGTACACAACATTTTTGTGATATCATTTGGCATCCCTTCTTTATTGATCAGCAACATCTTCAAACCCGACGGAGATGTAGCACGCGACAAAGCTACATATAGCTGGCCATGTGAAAACACTGGATTCGGTAGATAGACCCCTACATTTTTTAGAGTTTGTCCTTGACTCTTGTTTATGGTCATTGCAAATGCCAACTTGATAGGAAATTGTCTTCTCCTCAGTGCGAATGGTGAATCAACAGCCGTCGGTGTTAGGATAGCACGACTTATCAATACAACTTCTCCAATGCGGGACCCCGTTATGACTTTAGCTTGTATGACTTTATCCCCCATCTTGTCAACAACCAATCTGGTACCGTTGCACAATCCCAAACACTGATTCAAGCTTCTCAACAACATTATCGGAGCTCCAACTTTTAACTCAAGAGTATGACTTGGTAATCCCGGAAAGTCCAAAGAATTCAGAAATTCTGGAGGATGCAAAACATGATCATTAGATTCCCCGGACATTGGACATAGCTTATCTGCACTATAAAATACCCGCCTTTCACCTGGAATCATCGATAACATCACGGAGTTTAGCTTGTCGACATCGATGTTTTTCGGAGCCAGTATTGCACGCTCATTTAAGTACGACAAATCAATGTATCTATTAAGCATTTCAGGATAAGTCGATTCAATCAACCGATGTACTCCCCCCTCATCATTTCGTATGAGAAACTCATTTGGGATTTTGATCCAGTTCGCATCATTATCATTTCCAAAAGACGTCCCGGATATCTTTCCCTCGCCAACCATCTTAATCCACTCCGTAAAATCATGTAACCGAGATTTTAAAGCTTCGGAGACATTGTTTGCTGTAACACGCATATTTATATGCAGATGTAAAACCTGGCAATATTTCCAAATACTCGATCTTGGTAATGAAGCTCCAACTATCTGTTCACGTCCCCCTTTTGTTATAATTGGCAGTATCTGTCTAAAATCTCCTCCAAGTACGAATAATTTTCCTCCAAATACTTTATCCGAAGAACAGTTACTTGTATTTTGAAGAATGTCTCTAAATGTTCGATCAACTGCATCAAAGGCATAGCGACCCAACATTGGAGCTTCGTCCCAAATGATTAACTCCGCTTCGGAAATTAACAGTGCCAAATCGGTTCGATGGGTGATGTAACAACATGACGATTGATGAAGGTTTAATGGTATTTTGAAACGGGAGTGCGCTGTTCTTCCATTTGGCAAAAGCAGAGCAGCAATGCCCGATGACGCTACTGAAAGAACAATTTTATTTTGTGACCTTACCTTTGCTATTAAAGTCCTCCATAGATACGTCTTTCCAGTTCCTCCACTACCATAAACAAAGAATAGACCTCCTGTCCGTCTCTCGTACGCATCCATTATCGTATTGAAGACCCTCTTTTGATCATCATTCAAGCCGACATGTAAAGATTCAAACAAATGGCTTTCAGCAGTGCTATCATAATCGAGTTCTTCCCTTATGAGTTTGTTTGTAACGAATTGACCCAACCGAGAAGATGGCATAGGCATAGGATGGAATTCTGTCAAGGACCTACCATTCCTATTAAGTATACGCTCGATATCCAGCAGTCCTTAATTTCTCAATTTATTTTCATCAAGACGTATATCTCTGTCTCCAAGCTCTCTCCTCGTTCGACTTTGTAAATCATCTGTGAGGTCCACCCAGTGTTTTTCCCATAATTCTGTCTGATTTGTAATCTCTGAGAACATGAGCATTGAACAAAACATGTTTCTGAGTTGTGAACCTGTAGCCCACTTCGAGGCCTCGTTAAGTGCTTCGTGCCATTCACCATCATGATCGAGTAAGCCAAGTGCAAAACATGCCGATTTGTAAGTTGGGTGCACCACCCCTCCAATGGTTCTTATATCCAAATGGCATTTCGCCCCCAGAACTTTGTTTAGCAGGATACCCAGATAATGACGTTCTCCTGAGTTTGGATGTGCATAAGCAAGCCTACCAATACTAATGCGTTGTTTTCGCCTTGTCCATATTTTCTGCTTTGCATTCCAGACCCCCCACTTTGTTGGAAACTCAAGGTATGTAAATTCATTGGCATCCGGGTGGTTTATATTTGCTTCGAACCATTTAGTGAACATTGTTTCATGAATGCCATCCCGATTAACCACGGATGCAACATCATCTGTGTCTCTAAACACAACAAATTGTTCTCCTGGTAAATGATATTGTAACCTCTGCACAGAGGGATATTGTTTTTGCAAGTAGAATTCAAATATTCTCCAGCATGCTTCAATCGAAGATATGTATCGACCGTCTTGAAATTGCTTGATCTCATTCACACATCTGTACATACATTCTCCATTCTGATCATATTGTACAATATTATCCTCGATCACAATCGTTGCACGATCTGGACCCTTATGAATGTACTTGTATAAGTATTTAATGACCTTGTTGTGGGCACACCGCTCAATATTTATGTGTGAGTCATATCTTACAATGAGATCACGATTATATGGAATAACTCATCGGTTATCGACATCAAAACCATTGATTCTATAAGTCATGTTATTATTTCGACGTCTGTATAGCACGAATCCATTCTCAGCTATTGTCGTTGAACCGACAAATGGTTTTGGATAACCTTTCGAGCACTTTCCATTTACCATGCATGGAGCATTTATATTTTGAAAACCACAAGGCCCGTGTAACATGCATCTCGTCACAGTAGCGAACGCCAATGGATCTTCAACCTCACTTGGTATTTCCGCCGAAATAATGTCATCAATCTCTTCAGGTAACTGTGGTTTGTCTTCACCGGTCAATGTGAGGATGATGTGAGCATGTGGTAATCCTCGCTTTTGAAACTCAATGACATGAATATCTGTTCAAGATTGGTGTGAATGTTGTAATTAATAAAAAAATTATAATTCCAACATAGTAATAAAATTATGAATTGATAATGAAGTCTCATGCTAAGACCCGATTTTGTATACCTGCAATCACTTTGCCGAAGAAATTATTTTTTTTAAGGTCCTCCATCAGTTGTTTCAGCCTAATATGAAATACCCTTGCAACTATATCTGGCCTGTCCTCAGTGCGTTGACCAGGAAATCGTGATAGTTGTTGCTTAATCTCTGGCCAACTTGGGTTGCATGTGAACGTTATAAATAGATCGGGGAATCCCATCGTACGACAAATCGCCATAGCATCCTGATAATGTTGAATCATGTTCCTTGGACCACCAGTGAACGATGAAGGAATAATGTAGCGCATACCAACTGCAGTCGCATCCGTATCACCAGCGTTGACCGCATCCTGTAAACCCCTATATAAATCTGCACGCAAAGCATTCTGATTGTTCCTGATGAAACTCAGTCTTTCCTGCTCTATTGCCGCGAAGCAATCAACCACAAACTGTTGGAAAAGTCTGCCACCTTGAAGCAGCGAAGTGCCTTCATCATCCCGAGACATCAGTCTAAATGCATAGAACTCTCTTATCGATACACCCTCACGCATATAGTTAGATTCAGGTGCGAACTTTATGAATTTCGTCCATCCATCAGTTCCATATGGAAAGAGCAATGGGTATTGGAACGGCATGTATGAAGGGTGTGTTTCGTTAATCCTCCGGAGACTACCATCTAACTTTCGAACAATGATGTCACGATTTCCTGTAATTTCAGACTCATCTCCGACAATGATGGCCGCAACCTCATTTGTGGTCGGTCTAGCGTACTGTCTTCCTTCCCGTGAATGCAGAATTCGAACATGCAAATTTTGATTGCCATTTTCAGAGAGCGCATCCCTCGCGTTACGGAACAATTGTACGTAAGGGTTAGTAGCGTTTAGCATTGACTGCAAGCCCTCCAACACAATCAAGTCAAAATCATTTGCGTCTTCATTTCCTTGAAGAGCCCTTAATCTATTGGATGTTTCACGTTCCGTGTCATATATATATAGTTGTGCAAACTTAGGCATGTCTCCAGGCGAAGGAAGTAACGAACCGATCCTGTGAAAATTTGTTCCACTTATTCGGAAATGATATGGTCCTCTTCCATCGAGCAAAGAATGATCAATTTTACCACCCATTGACGTGAAGGACAACATTGAATTGTATGTTCTTATTTTCTCCTTGAATCTAGATTGAAGGAATTGATTTTGTAGAAATTCAGGTGTGTTCGGTAGTAGTGGTAGCATCACCTTTCCTCGATGACAACATAGATTAAACATGGGTCTTGAAATTGAACTGTCCCTGATTCTTTCTTCAAGCCACATAAAAGCTCCACAGTGAGAGCATACTGCAACTCTGGAACCGAAGCTCCAACGCGTGGAGATATTTCTTCTCCTTGAGCTCAAGAAAATATTATTTCCTGTAATTAAATTATTCTATCAGCCTTTAAAAACTCATTATTTTTGGGGAAAAATAGTGAGTAGCTAAAATTTAAATTCAGTACTTGATGTCGAAGCGATTGTCTTGCCCGACGTTAGATTGGAATGAGATGTTAAAGCTAGTCTGCTGCCCGACGTCCCATTTGAATGACCATGATGTTGCCGCCTAAGATGCAAGATTGTGGATCTCACATGCCGTGCCTCCATTTGCATGACTCTTTTCCTAGACCCTGGTTGATCTTGTTCATTTTGGATCGATTGACAGATGTGACTCACATTATTTGTATTTGCACCTATAATTCATTGGTAGCCATTATTTATTATTTTTGTATATATAATAAGATATGATTTCGAGTTATGTAGATGTTGAAGATGTATATATTTTACCGATTCTTGTATGCATGAAGTGGTATCCATTGTGAGAATATGTGGCCTCCTGAATACCCTCGAATTGCATAGTACGTTTACGACGCAAAATCGACAACCTTAAGAACCGAGACATCTTATACTTGATTCTTTTTTGATGATCTTCTATAGTTGTAAGTCTATCCATCCTGAACATATATAAATATGTGTCACTTAAAATAAAGGCCCGCTTAATATATGAGGTATCATCAAATTAATACAAACCCACCAGTAATGGATATATCTATGATTAAAAATTCACACCAATTGTTATATCGCTAGGAATATGTAGTCATTTAAATAGTAAATCTCAAAGATTGACTAACGAATAGTTAATCAAGCCCATTTAGGGATCTAATGGAGAGATAATTCATAGTCCACTTGTTTAAAGAGTTATTTAAATTTTAATTAGTAGTATAATTCATAGTCCACTTGTTTAAAAATAGTGTAAGAGGCCCGTGCTGGATAAAAAAAAGTATTAAAAAAAATTTGTAGATGAAGCAAGATAGTGGAAGGAGTAAGGGAAAGATAAAATTTTCGAACCGATTAGGTGGTCTCATAATGATATAGTGCTGGCCTAGTGGTTAGGAATTAAAAAAGAAAAAAAATTAATAACACTAATTTATAGAAAACTTTCGGGAATGTTGGCCCAACCAGGGCCCATAAGCTTCTGCTAAGTTCAAAATTTAAATCTTTTCTTTCCATGTAAAATTATTAAAATTTAAAATCAATTGAAAAGTAAAGAATCAAGATCTTTTTAGGCATTGTCTCATAGAATTATGTGAATACGACCCATGATGAGGGTGCGCATGATTTTATTCTATATTATTATGTATTTTTATGTATTTTTATAAGGTGAAACTTAGCTCAGGGATAACGGGATACTACACTTTGAATAAGGTAGAAAGGAAACCATCCGTTGAATAATTATCAAATGGGCATTTTTTTTTACTCCATCTCTATCAAATGAAAAAACAGTAATAAAAGAAAATTGAGAATGGATTGAAAAGCGAAAAGAATTAACATCTAATATTATAAAAAATTAAAATATATTACCTTATTATGTGAAGATTAAAATAATTTGATGAGCTTCTCCAAACGTATAAAAAATTAAAATATATTACCTTATTATGTGAAGATTAAAATAATTTGATGAGCTTCTCCAAACGCCTCAAGCAGAGATCCAGCAATGTCTATCAATATTAATCATAAATCATAAGTCATAAATACCCGGCAAAGTGCAGGGAAGGAGAAAAAAGAAGAAGAAGGAGAAAGAGAGGGGAGGTGATGCATATGGGTGCATGGATGATGGGTCCCACTGGGCACCACCCTAAGATTAAAGACATCTACATTGGGTCCTACATACATTTAACGAAATCACCATCATCTTTTTGCAGGGAAAGAGGAAAAAGAAGAAGAAGGACAGGGTGATAATGGGAGGAAGAAGATGATGAAGGCGCAGGTGCTGTCAAGGTCCAATCAACCATGGAATGATAGGCCTAAAAGGGGCATATATAGCTGTCCCAATTACAGTTCAGGTTCAGCAAAACGTGGGAGTTGGGACGGCGGTGATCTCCAAGAGCTGGACCCAAGTTTTTGAATTGCTCAGATCGGGCATTTTGAAATGGGCTTCTCTCCTTGGCCCAAACTTGTAATAAAAAGTGCATAATAACACCTTCATATTGGGGTCACTCATTTTCATAATCCTTCCTCGCTCATAGATTGAAAGTGAAAAAGAAAAAGAAAAAAGAATGAGACTTTCTATTATCAACATCACTAATATATGGGCCCCACCGTTTCCAGCTATTGAAGTCCCACAACGGATTTCAGTGCTGAATGATAGGCATAAAAAGGGCATATATAGCTGTCCCAATTACAGTTCAGATTCAGCAAATTAAACGTGGGAGTTGGGACGGTGGTGATCTCAAAGAGATGGACCCGAATGACGCTATAAGCCTAATAAGTCACCAATGCAGGTACAGCTGAAGTAAGAAATAGATAACAGTCCACATTTAATGTAAGAGGATAAATTTTACTTACAATCAGAGGGCTCAATCCTAACAATTTTTTGCAAGGTCTAAAATTCAAGATCGAATAAAAATACTTTCAAACAAACATAGATCAAAATTGACGTTAAAACAAACCTCAATAGCAAACAATCTTTCCCTTCACCATAGAATTTGGCATCGTAGGCAGGGCCACTGTGTCCTTGAATGAAGTGAAGCGGTTCAGCCACTAAAAAATCAAAAGGCCTGCAAATGTAGTTAGATTAATAAGTAAAGAGAGCAAATCAACAAAACCCAATTTGGGTCCTAAATACATTTAACGAAATCACCATCATCTTTTTGCAGGGAAGGAGGAAAAAGAAGAAGAAGGACAGTGTGAGAATGGGAGGAAGAAGATGATGAAGGCATTTTAAATTGAATGAATAATCAATGTTTAACCTGTAGAGATGGCTATCAACTAATTTTCACTTTAAACATGAACTCAAGAGGAGATAGTCAACAACTTTAATCCTTCCTCGCTCATAGGTTGAAAGTGAAAAAAAAAAAGAAAAAAGAATCAGACTTTCTATTATCTACAGCACTAATATATGGGACCCACAGTTTCCAGCTATTGAAGTCCCACAATGGATTTCTGTGCTGTATGGTCCCATTGTCTGTATCACTACTATCTGCATTGGGTCCTACATACATTTAACGAAATCACCATCATCTTTTTGCAGGGAAGGAGGAAAAAGAAGAAGAAGGACAGTGTGAGATGGGAGGAAGAAGATGATTTCCTTCCAATTGGGATGAAACTGCAAGTGAAATTCCCTTTTCATGTGAAACAGTGAATCTGAGCTGTTAGATTTAACAACCACTGATTAATTTATGGCCTTGGATTCAGCCCAAAATGGAATCCGGATTCTCGATCACAAACTTGACATCTCTTATAAAAGGATGCGATCATCTCTGTCTGTATCCTAAGACAGACTTTCTTTCTTTCTCTCACACACACAGAGGAAAAGTAGAAGGGAAGTAGAAGAAGTTAGACATGGCAGGAGCAATGAGCTGTTCTGCAACAGACCTAGCCACACTTCTTGGCTCAACAGCTTCGACGCTGTCTCTTCTCCGCGAGTCCGCGCACCTCGTCTTCGCCATGCAGCTCTGCTTCGGCATGGTTTTTTTTTTGGAGAATAAAAGATCCAATGGAGAAGAAGAAAAGATGATGCAACGGCCACGAGAGGATGATGGAGGAGATGGGTTCAGGGGGAGGGGAGAAGAAGACGAAGAAGGAATAAAAGATCCAATGGAGAAGAAGAAAAGATGATGCAACGGCCACGAGATGATGATGGAGGAGATGGGTTCAGGGGAGGGGAGAAGAAGACGAAGCAGAAGAAGAAAAGGATGTCTCTCGTCTTCGCCATGCAGCTCTGCTTCGGCATGGTTTTTTTTTTTGGAGAATAAAAGATCCAATGGAGAAGAAGAAAAGATGATGCAACGGCCACGAGAGGATGATCGAGGAGATGGGTTCAGGGGGAGGGGAGAAGAAGACGAAGCAGGAAGATGATGCAACGGCCATGAGAGGATGATGGAGGAGATGGGTTCAGGGGGGCAGCTCTGCTTCGCCATGCTTTTTTTTTTCGAGAATAAAAGATCCAATGGAGAAGAAGAAAAGATGATGCAACGGCCATGAGAGGATGATGGAGGAGATGGGTTCAGGGGGAGGGGAGAAGAAGACGAAGCGGAAAAAGAAAAGGAAGAAGGGGAGTGGTGTGGCGAATGTGTGGTGGTGTACAGTGTGTGTGGTGGTGTGCAGTGTGTGGTTGTGATGCAGGTGGAAGTGCAGGGCGAGCGAAGAAGAAGATGGAGATCATACCTGGTTCAGGAGAGGAGATGGGTTCAGGGGGAGGGGAGAAGAAGACAAAGCAGAAGAAGAAAAAGAAGAAGGGGAGTGGTGTGGCGATGGAGAAGGAGATATTTTAGGGAGTGAGAGATGGAGAAATTTTAGACGGAGGGAGGGAGAGATGGAGAAATTTTAGATGGCAGATTTAAGGTGGATGGATAGATATTAGGAAATGATGGAGATTTGTAGATGGCAGATTTAAGGTGGATGGATAGATATTAGGAAATGATGGAGATTTGTAGGAAGACATTTCCATTTGAAGGGCGGAATGGAAGGGTGTGATTGGAATGATATAGATATATATTAGGAAATTATGGAGATTTGTAGGAAGACAATTCATTTTGATTGGTGTGATTGGAATGATTTTGTTTTGAGTTTTAGAATAACCTTATTGGGACAGCATTCTTGGCTGGCTGCTGGCAAGTGTCCCTGCCACGTGTCCCTCTCCAAGACATGCAAGGTGTCATCCTCCAGGAATCCTCACGAAGCATATTATTTTATTTGGTCAATTTTTTAGGTCTACGATCATTTGATCCTTTGATCTTTTTAAATCAATTCATGGGTCCCATCCCGCATAATATGCTTTTTTGGACGGTTAGAATAGAGATGGTGGGCCCCATTCATTTGGGGGGTTCCACTTAAATAGGTTATGTTTGGTTAATTTGTGAGGTCTATGATTATTTGATCATTTGATCTTTATCAAGCAATTCATTGGTCCATCCCGCATCATATTATTTCATGGATGGTTAGAATATAGATGGTGGACCCCATTCATCTTGGGGGTCCCACTTAAATAGGTTAGGTTTGGTCAATTTGAGAGGTCTATGATCATTTGATCTTTATCAATCAATTCATGGGTTTCGGCCCGCATCATTTGATTTTATGGACGGTTAGAATAAAGATGGCGGACCCCATTCATCTGGGTCCCACTTAAAAATATTTGGTCAATTTGTTATGTCTATGATCATTTGATCCTTTGATCTTTCTTAATCGATTCATGGGTCTCATCCCACATAATATGATTTTATGGACGATTAGAATAGAGATGGTGGACCCCATTCATTTGGGGGGTTCCACTTAAATATGTTAGGTTTGGTCAATTTGTGAGGTCTATGATCATTTGATCTTTTGACCTTTATCAAGCAATTCATGGGTCCCAGCCCGCATCATATGGTTTCATGAATGGTTAGAATATAGATGGTGGACTCCATTCATCTTTGGGGTCCCACTTAAATAGGTTAGGTTTGGTCAATTTGAGAGGTCTATGATCATTTGATCTTTATCAATCAATTCATGGGTCCCGGCCCGCATCATTTGATTTTATGGACGGTTAGCAACAAAAAAAAGGACTCACAAGTTTACTAATTAATAAATTTATTAAAAATAATTCATATCAGTCTGTGCATTTGGTGGTTTCATGGTTATCCACGGGACTTTGCTAGTAATAATAATAATAAAGATGGAGTTGAAGTAGAAGATATGATAAAGGAGTTAAAATTTTGATTATTGGAAAATTTTAAAAGAAGTTTTATATTTTTTAAAATTGAAGAGTATGAATTATAATGTTAAGAAATAGTAATAATAAAGCCAAGTAAAAATGTTTTTTATATGATAATATGATGAGAATATGATGGTTCCTATAAAAAAAGAGGATCTAAAAAAAAAAAAAAACAGATTAGATGACCAGTGGGCTCAAAATGTAATTTTAACCTCCATTGCACGAGATATGTCATTTTACAAGAAATTTTTTTTTTTTAGCACTTTCAACTAGCGTCCCTAGCGACCTTAGTTTTATAGCATTAAGGGTCGCTAGGGACCCTGTGGTTTATACAAAAAGGAAAAATCGATCTCTTCCCCATTTGTCAGCAGCATCAAAAACTCATGGCTGCCGAAACCCTAGAATCCAATCTCGATCTCGCCTTTCAAGTCCAGTTGCAGGAAGCCATAGCCACCTCTCTCCTCCACCAACAGCCACCCTCCTCCTCCTCATCTCTTCTCCTCCACCACTCATCCCTCCCAGATCATTGGGATAATTGGTCCTTGGCCCCGTTAGGGACCTTGAACTCAGTTTACCTTCAACTCTGTTTGCCTATAATTGGTTGTAAATAACTTCCAGTTAATCACTTCCAGGTCCCTAAGGCTTTTGGTACGCATAAAGCTTCATTATTTATACCTAAAAACAAATTTCCTTCACTGGGGTTTATGAAGATCCAAATGGGCCGTTTGGAATGCATAGATAGTCATAACTTTCCCTCACAGTGTTCTCACTGTTACCCCCAGGGCATTGAGAATTGTTCAGTTGCAAGCCGGGGGCTTAGCTTGACTTCGTGCCAAACAGAAATCAATTAATCCAAGCAAAGATCACAACACACAAGTCACGGCCATCTTACATAACCGATCAGGAAAGGAAATCAACCACTTCATTCTCATGAAAACTAAAACCAAAGCAGCAGAAAAACTTAACGCTAATAAACCAAATATATTTTGTATCAAAAGTGCAAGCGCCTGCTTCGTGTATTCTATTTTGCATACTTGTAATCTTGTTAGGACTAAGCCTTTCGGATTTTTCTTATAAATCAAGAATCACACATTAATGGGTATACCTTGTGCTAGTGTGTCGGGTTGGGGATCGGGGTTGAGGGAGATGGGATCTGGGAGGGATGGGTGGTGGAGGAGAAGAGAGGAGGAGGAGGGTGGTTGTTGGTGGAGGAGAAAGGCTGGTATGGCTTCCTGCAACTGGAATTGGAAGGCCTGACTGCTGATAAATAGGGAAGAGATCGATTGTTTTAATTTGTGTACACCCCAGGGTCCCTTAATGTCATAAAAATAAGGTCGCTAGAGACGCTAGTTGAAAGTGCGAAACGAAACATGAGGAAACACGCTTATTTTGTTCTACTTTGTGTACACCGCAGGGTCCTTAGCGACCTTTAATGTTATAAAACTAAGGTCGCTAGGGATGCTAGTTGAAAGTGCTAAAAAAATATCATTTCATGTAAAATGACTGATCTCGTGCAATGAGGGTTAAAATTACCTTTTGAGTCCATTGGTCATCTAATCTGTTTTTTTTTTTTAATCCTCTAAAAAATAGTCATTTTGACCGAAAAAGTTTGGTGCTTATCAATCAATGCTATAAAGAGTTTTTTTAATCGACTAATTCTTTGTAGAGTTTTGAAAAAATAGAAAAGATTTAGAGAGATTAATCTACTATTATTGAAGTTATGATTTTATATTTTAAAAGGAAAGTTATTTATTATAGGGTTTTGAAAAAAAAAAGGAAATAACTTAATTGACTGTTATTTAAGTGGCAAAAAAAAATTGCAAAGTTTGAGATCAACCAATAATGGCTCCACACATGGACATTGGCATGGACTTCTTGAGGAGGCTTCACAATTGTACGCTGGCATGGACTTCTTGATGAGGCTCCACATATTGACCCTAGATTTTGAGGAAGAATCTTAGCCTGTTACCATCTTTGAATAAAATTATAACACACAGATAATTTAATAGATGGAAAGAAAAAGGAAGAAGAGATGAAGAGTCCAAATGATTTTGGTATAAAGTACTCTTGAAATCGGATGTCATGGGTAATTTTATGGTGGATATCATGGTAGTGCTATGATCATGCATTGCAACATAAATGGACCCATTATATATATTAAAGCAAAGGAAGAGGTGGGCTGTGAGGGTGCCACCTCATCCCTGAAAAGTCTCTCATTTCATAAAAAAACTTATAAAATCACAATAGAGCTTTGGGTGTGAGAGGTGAGCTGTGAGGGGTGCCACATTATCCCTAAAAAGTCTCTCCTTTCAAATAAATATATAAGAAAAAGTGGGTCACCACACTCATCTAAAACAAATCTCCTCCCTAAATCTCCATTTCAACCCCTAAATCTCTCCATTTCATTCAAGATTTTTTTATAAAGATAACAAACTCACATTTTTATCATATCTCCTAAAATTTCTCTAAACAACTTCTTCCATCCTTATCACACCATCCTTTCTCCACTTCTACCAAGAAGTTAATAATACTGTGGGATATTTCTTTCAAGTTAAAGACTAGACAAACAAGGTCACCTTTAAACACATCATGATGTACCTTAATGAATTAGGATAAGATGCTCACTTTTAAATATTACATCATATGACCCCACCCATGCTCCTTAGAACACCACATCAGCAAGGGCCTACTGACCAAATATTCAATTAGACACACCTTTAGATATTTGGATATGGGCATATCTTTAGATGTTACATCATGTGACCCCACTAAAGATCCTCGGAATGACACATCAGCAAGGTCTCACTGTCCAATTTGACACACCTTGAAGGAATTAGGATATGATGCTCACTATAATATTTTAAAATAATTCTTAAATTTCTAATATATTTTTACTTTTGGCCCGGGCTTAGCATGGGCATTTGGGCTCACTTTTAAATATTACATCATGTGACCCCACCAATGCTCCTTGGAACACCACATCAACAAGGGCCTACTGACCTAATATTCAATTGGACACACCTTTAGATATTTGGATATAGGCATATCTTTAGATGTTATATAATGTGACATCAGTAAGGATCTTCGGAATGACACATCAGCAAGATCCTACTGTCCAATTGAACACACCTTGAAGGAAATAGGATATGAGGCTCACCGTTAGATGTTACATCATATGACCCCACCAAGTTATTTTTTTATTAAAATTATATATAAAATAAATATAAACTATTTATTTATTTATATAAAATTTGTTCTTTTCCGATAATATCTCAGAAAAGAATCACATATTTCATTATATTTTTTTAGCCCGGGCACCATACCTCTCCGTTTAATTCTGTAAGCTTACGCTCGTGGGGCCCACCCTTGGTCCATCCAAATGGACCAAACACACGACCTCCCTAAATTGTATATGTCCACTAGCTTTTGGTCAGATCTGGATTTACTGGACCGTTGGATCGACTATGTACCGATCCGAATGGATTGTTGACCATTAAACTTTTGGGGCTAGATGGAGATGGTAGAAACCACGGTTGAGATTAATTTTTTTGTAAAGAGAAAGGTCCCAGTGATTCATTGAAATCCCCGCATCACCACCCTCATGTGGGTCGCCAGGTGGGCCCCACCACAAACTTGAGCTTACCTTAACCTAAGTTTTAGCTTAGGAGAGCTGCCCCAATATGGACACACATTCATACTTGTGTAACTAGCAAAACCCCGTGGATAACCACGAAACCACCAAATGCACAGAGTGATGTGAATTATTTTTATTAAATTTATTAATTAGTAAACTTGTGAGTTCTTTTTTTTGTTGCTAATTTGATCTTTATGTTTTTTTCCAAATGTTTTATTCTTTAGGTGAGGCATGAATTGATTAAGAAAGATCAAATGATCGTAGACCTAACAAATTGACCTAATATATTTAAGTGGGACTCAGATGAATGGGGTCCACCATCTTTATTCTAACCGTTCATAAAATCAAATGATGCGGGCCAGGACCCATTAATTGATTGATAAAGATCAAATGATCATAAACCTCTCAAATTGACCAAACCTAGCCTATTTAAGTGGGACCCCCAAGATGAATGGGGTCCACCATCTATATTCTAACCGTCCATAAAACCATATGATGCCGGCTGAGACCCATGAATTCCTTGATAAAGATCAAAGGATCAAATGATCATAGACCTCACAAATTGACCAAACCTAATCTATTTAAGTGGAACCCCCCAGATGAATGGGGTCCACCATCTCTATTCTAACCGTCCATAAAATCATATTATGTGGGATGGGACCTATGAATTGATTTAGAAAGATCAAATGATCAAATGATCGTAGACTTAACAAACTGACTAAATATTTTTAAGTGGGACCCAGATGAATGGGGTCCACCATCTCTATTCTAACCGTCCATAAAATCATATGATGCGGGCCGGGACCCATGAATTGATTGATAAAGATCAAATGATCAAATGATCATAGACCTCTCAAATTGACCAAACCTAACCTATTTAAGTGGGACCCCCAAGATGAATGGGGTACATCATCTATATTCTAACCGTCCATGAAATAATCTGATGCGGGCTGGGGCCATGAATTGCTTGATAATGATCAAAGTATTAAATGATCATAGACCTCACAAATTGACCAAACCTAACCTATTTAAGTGGGACCCCCCAGATGAATGGGGTCCACCATCTTTATTCTAACCGTCCATAAAACCATATTATGCGGGATGAGACCCATGAATTGATTTAAAAAGATCAAATGATCAAACGATCGTAGACCTAACAAATTGATCAATATGTTTAAGTGAGACCCAGATGAATGGGGTCCACCATCTCTATTCTAACCATCCATAAAATCATATGATGTGGGCCGGGACCCATGAATTGATTGATAAAGTTCAAATGATCATAGACCTCATAAATTGACCAAACCTAGTTTATTTAAGTGAGACCCCAAAGATGAATGGAGTCCACCATCTATATTCCAACCGTTTATAAAACCATATGATGCGGGCTGGGACCCATGAATTGCTTGATAAAGGTCAAAGGATCAAATGATCATAGACCTCACAATTGACCAAACCTAACCTATTTAAATGAAACCTCCCAAATGAATGGGGTCCACCATCTCTATTCTAACCGTCCATAAAATCATATTATGCGGGATGGGACCCATGAATTGATTAAGAAAGATCAAAGGATCATAGACCTAACAAATTGACCAAATATTTTTAAGTGAGACCCAGATGAATGGGGTCCACCATCTTTATTCTAACCGTCTATAAAATCAAATGATGTGGGCCGGGACCCATGAATTGATTGATATAAATTTAGCACATCTGGTGTGTTGGCTTATTATGGATCTCATGTAGAGATTTTAGGCTTTTGTGTCGAAGATGATTCTTGATGGAGAGATTTTAGGTCTTTTGAGTATGTAATAGATATAGAGATTTTAGGGATAAGGGCAACTCCGGAAATGGCATTGCAAAAAGCTTGAGGTTGCGCTAGGTGTCGTTATATGAGGAAGAGTACATCCCTTTAGTAATATAGATGGCCAATGCTTTTAAATTCAAGAGGGCATTATGTTATGTAAGTTTACTTCTCATTTTGTATTTATTTTCATCACATGTTAAAATATTCTAATATTCAAAGATAATAAATTTCTTTCTTTCAGACTTATTTTATGTTAATAATGTTTTAAAATAATTCTTAAATTCTAATATATTTTTACTTTTGGCCCGGGCTTAGCACGGGCGTTAAGTGCTAGTTTAAAAAGAAGAGAATGCTCATCTACTGCTTACGATATATTATCATGGTTGCTATAAAACATAATCCATGGTTCTTTCTTCCAAAAGCAATCATAAAGCCGACAAAGAGGTTTAGGTGTGAGATAGAGTAGGTTTTAGGGGTGGCCCACTGATGGGTTAATGGGAGTATGCAATAGATAATTCAAAATTGAATGACTGTGGGAGAGAGACGGAAGGGATTATGTCACTAATGAGAGAGGGAGAGAGATTGTAGGGATTTTTGAAACTATTCAGGAAATGAGATTTGAGAGATACTTTTAAATGAAAAGATGTGATTAGATTGACATAATGAGAGAGAGATAAAGTAGGGATTATGGCACTAAAAAACGACCGTGGGAATGTGATTTTGAGATATTTTAGGAAGTATTTGAGATTTTTTAGCAATAGCATTTGGAGTCGCCCTCGAAATCCCAAATGGGCTTTGATTTGTTATTAAATAAAAAAAGAATAAATATAATATTAGTGGTAGATGCAATATTTCTATAATCATTGATGACTTTTAAAGCATTTAAATAAACTATTATAAAAAAAAATCAAATGTTCTTACAGATGATATAATCTAATGACAGGTCCAGATAGATTATTTTGACCGTGAGCCGAGATAATAAAAATAATGCAAGATCAACAGGTCAAATCCCATCCATCGGATGAGTTTGTGGCCAATTCATACAATTTTTAGACCTACGACCAGCTCACCTTACCAGAATCATTCCTTTCCATGGATAATCAAGAAAAAGCTAAAATAAATAAAACTTAAGATGAAATTAAAATAATAGAGAGAAATTAGGGGATGTTTTAATTGAGGGATTTTATGGAAAATTAAAAGGGTAATTTCAAAATATATGGAAGATTAGAAGGGTAATTTTGAAATGTAGCGTTGTAAAAAGTTTTAGGATGCACCACGTGCCCCACTCTCACGAAGAGGGTTGCTGTTATAATATATATATATAATATAATAATATAATATAATTAGTTTTAATTGTTTTATCTAATGTGTAAATTTAAATACTAAAATGAATTTATTCAATATACATATATGTACAATGTATAAGGGATCCTCTGACGGTCTGACCGCAGCTGTTACACAGGAACCTTGTCGTGCTTGTCCGGAACTCCATTTTGAAGCCAGATAGACATGATGTGACGATCCACGTCGGTGTTTTGCCATAGTACGTAATTGAATAGTACTATCAAGGGGTGGGTGGATTTGGAGATATTTATTGTGAGCAGTCGCGATTATCTCTATGTCAAATCAGAGTTTCAGGCAACTGTCACATCTTTCTTGTGTGGATTCGGACTGACAACTGCTACATTGTTCCTGTGTAATTGTTGCGAAAGAGGATTCAATCCGGGTGTTGCCATCCATTGGGAAAGGTGTTTTTCTTTTTTGTTTTTCTGGGTAAAGCTACAGAAAGGTTGGGAAGCATGTGATGTGATCTTGAATGCAGCTGTCACAATTCCATCTATCTACCACACCTATGCTCATTTATTGGGGGTGTGTACATGATGAATGACTTCACTTCACTTGACAATTCCACGAGGGTGCATGCTTACTTCACTTACCCTTTTTATATTTTTAATTTCTTCATTATCGTATACCGTGGACTTGTTTTGGGTACCGGTCAAATGGGCCGGGCCGCCGGCCTTATCGTGCCCATCAATGTCATGGCTCACTAGGGACGGCCCAAGTCATGGCCGTGCTGGGCTGAGGAAACGGGCACGTCCAGCCTGCGTCGGTACAGCCCGCTGTGGTCCTATCACATATAAAATAAGGATTAAAAAAAAACATGACACATATCAAAATTTTACATGTAAGAGATTATAATGAAAATATCAAATTAAAACTCAAAACCAAAAGAAAATAATACCACTCAGATGTTGATCCATTTTTTGTTATAATTTTAAATTGTGATGAATGCCCGTGTAATACCGAAAAAGCGAAAAAAATTAATCGAAAAATAAATTAAAAAGACACGCCGAGCACGAACAGCACGGCACGGCCCAGCCCGCTCCAGGCACGACTCGTTGGAGAGATGCATCGAATGGGTGACGTCGCGTCGCGAATGCCCATCTATGACATTAGAAAAAAGAAATGACTCCACCAACCTCTATAGTATGTATACCAAGCTCTTTAATGGAGTAAAAAAAAATAAAATACGGGAACCATTATAATAGAGTCCACAATGAACTTAATTTTGAAAAATAAGAAAACTAGGCTTTGCTTAATATTTATTGCAAATCTTTCACTACTAATACAAATTATGATTCATCTAATTCAATGATTTCAGAAGGAAATATAGAACGAGATATGATGCAAGTTATTCTGTATATGGTGTAACCCATGCAGCTGAGGCAACCTGAACAAAGTGATTATTATTAAAGAACCCGATAGTGATAGTAATATGTTCATGCGACAGTGGAGGCACTAATCGTAGTGGCAAAAATGTCAAGCACTGTTCAGAACTAAGAAGTTGTAATATGACATTGTAACTGGAAGCAATCAAATTGAACGGCTAGGGATCGTTCTTCAGAAGATAGCCCAGCCTTGATGATCCAATGCTGATCACTGATGAAATGGATCCCACCACAGATACAAAAAATCAAAAGATCCCACCCATCCAATTTCAGCCATTCTCTCCCCCAGTGGTGGCCCATGTTCATCCACCCATCCCCAAGTAGAGCTCCCATCAGACCAACGGCCCGGAAAGAGGTCAACGAAACGTGGGAAACCACTTTCAAAGAGCGGTTCTGGTTTTCCAGAAAACCCAAAAACACCCCTATATACTGTTCATAGTTGGGTGTAATTACGAGACTGCCACTGTCTGAATGCCCTGTGATGAGGAGTTGTACTTGGCAACTGCTTTGATAATACGGTCTATCTCACAGGCATAATATAGATTTGGTGCAACTAGTAACTAGCCTGGTGCATTTATCATCGGCCTTGCAACTGGTTTTCACCTCCACGTGCGTTCATTAGACCGGTGGAACCGTGGAACGTGGGTGCACATTAGAAATTCACTTTTTTTTATTCTTTATCTAAAGCTCTGCGTCAAATCAAATGTCACAACATTCAAAGTCTAATCCGAATGTGGTGCACCCATGAATTGATGTGGTGCGAATAGGCACTCTTCAAGAGAATGTCATCAACTACGCTGACATATCCGTATCTCACATATGATTGAGCACATATTAAAATACTATGTCACTAAAGGGCCCTCCTAATCAATCATAGTCATCGAGATTTCTCCAAACCACCGCGAATCCCGATCTCATCCCATCACCTCTATAAAATCCGTTGTGACCCAATTGAGGGAGATGGAATTCACTGTGAATGATCCGGATTATTACTGCATGGCCCCCAAATTGGAGTTCCGTGTGAGTCATACACAGTTCCAAATGTATTAGGTGCAACAGAGGATTTGGACTCCAGTTGTCAAGAAAAAAGAAGATTCTTTTCTTGAGGGTCCACTGTCCACCTGACTAACAAAAATGAGGGATCCATGAGGGATCCACCTTAGGGCTTGTTTGTTTGTCATACGATAGAATAGAAGTGGAGTAAAAAAGGTTGCATCGGTTGAAAATTTTACCTCAAAAGCATGTTTGGATGGAGCAATGGGGACAAGTGAAATAAAACTAGGGATGTTCATGGATTGGGCTAGCTCGAGACCGACCCGGGCCAGCCCGATTTGGCCCGGGCTTGGGCCTTAATGTTCAAGACTCGGGCCGAGCTCGAGCTATTTATTTTAGCCCGTTTAATAGATGGGCCAGACTTGGACCCAGCGGCAGAGAGCCCAAGCCTAGCTGAAAAAATAATTATAGTAAGATGGAAATTGAATCCATGATACCTTGTTAGAAACTCTACAAACAAACCACCTAAGCTCCTAAGTTTTTATAGTCAAACTAGCTTTTTTATATTTTATAATGTACATCTGGACGGGCTCATGCTTAATTAAACATTTTCAGGTGGGTTGGGCTGCCAGCTAGATCTGGCCCGAGTCGGGCTTGGATTTAGAGTTTTTACGTTGGGCAAGGCCTTGATATTCCTTGGCCCAGCCCATGAACTCCCCTAAATAAAGGGGTCGTGTGACGTGGCACCCCCATTTACTCTACTCAACCCATTAAAATTTCATTCCAGCCAACTTGAATAACTTGCTTACTTTAACCCTACCTTCTTTCTCTCCCATTAAAGTTGCTTACTTTATTCCAACAAACCAAACACAAGTAAAGTAATTCAATATTAATTTTATTTCAACCTACTCCACTCTACTTTTATTCCTAATATGAGATTTACTCTACTCTTGCTCTATCCATCTTGGAAATAATGAGTCCCTAAATATCTCTACCTATAGTAGGTATATAGATGGAAAATAGAAAAATGCTACGAGGCCCAAAAAGGGCCCCGAAAATGGGCACAGCTCCCATGGGAGCCATGGGATCCCAGTGCATGCTGGGAGCCATGCTATTTTTCGGGCCCGGGCTCTGTAGCACGTTTCTGGGAAATATTCAGGGTTCTGGCCGTGCCAACTAGTAGTGTGGCCGACTGTTTGTCCATGCCATAAATGGGATGGTTCTTAGCATAAATGCATCACTTAGCTTAAATACTCACCTCTCTCTCTCTCTCTCTCTCTCTCTCTCTCTTTTTTGGGTTCTGGCCGTGCCAACTAGTAGTGTGGCCGACTATTTGTCCATGCCATAAATGGGTTGGTTCTTAGCATAAATGCATCACTTAGCTTAAATACTCACCTCTCTCTCTCTCTCTCTTTTTGGCGCTTAAATACCTCACCTTTCTCTCTTAAAGACCGCACCATTATCCTTTGCCTTTAGTTTTTGCTTTCTTCATGGCTCTAAGTGGCATTGCAGAGTCTCTGGAGAATAAGAGTATTTTGGTCACTGGTTGCACTGGCTTTCTAGCAAAGGGTAGCTTCTTCTTTTGTTACCCACTTTCATTTGAGTTCTTATTATTATTATTTTTTAACATGAAACCCGCTGACCCCCCTTCGGTTGAAAATTGATAAATCCACGGATACATAGAACCACCCACTAGCCTTATGTATTGGGTAAGGGATTCGAAGGTAGGTCCTCCAGGTTAAAACTGGACTTCCTAACCACACGAATATTTTAAGTGCGGGTTAACATTTTAGGTGCACGTGTGTTAACATTTGAGTTCTTCTCCTCCTTACTATTGACCATTTCTGCTTCTTTTGATGTAGTGTTTGTGGAGAAAGTACTAAGTATTTTGCCTCATTCTTCCTCTCCTTACTATTGACCATTTCTGCTTCTTTTGATGTAGTTTTGTAGAGAAAGTACTAAGGATTCAGCCTCGTTCTTCTTCTCCTTACTATTGACCATTTCTGCTTCTTTTGATGTAGTGTTTGTGGAGAAAGTACTAAGGATTCAGCCTCATTTGAAGAGACTTTTTGTGCTGCTAAGAGCTGCCGATGATGCCTCTGCAAATCAGCGCTTCCATGATGAAGTACGGTATTGTGTTTGGATCGGAGTGTGGGACTCCTAGAACACCGATCGATACAAATTCATCAGTGGACTCATCCTTCCAATTCAAATTGCGCACAAATCACTTTTTACTCTAGAAACAGCTTTTGCGCTAATCAATTTAATTACATGTGAAACATATGGTTTAATACTTTATATTCTTATAGGACTTTTACGGTTTAATCCCTCTTAAACTTAGAACCCACGAGATAATGATAGTAAATCACACTTCAAAAGGTGATTTTTAGTGGCGGGAAAACACGCTTTTAATGGCCGTTTTTTACCTCCCCTAAAAGTGGTGGAAAACAATTTCCACCGCTAGAAGTGGCTTTTAGCGGCGGAAAGAAATTGCCTTCATCGCCAAAAATTACTTTTTTTAGTGTTTGTTTGACTCTAATCAGTTTTTTATATTTCTCCAATATTCCATGATAATGAAACTCATGATATCATGAGTCTCTATAGTTAAAATCCTATGATATAATGGACTTTCTGTGGAATTAAAAAAAATCACAGATTTATAGCTCCCACTAATTGATTATCAACATGATTTTGTTTTTCAAAAATCAATATATGGTGAAAGATAAAACCTCATTATTTTGTTATTTTCAATCACCATATTAAAAAAAATTGAGAAATCCCACAGTATCATGGGACCCATGAATTCTTAGGTTATTTGCAGAATTTACAAAAAAAAAAAAAAAAAGATATACAAGTTTATACTTCCCGGTTCCCACTGACTGATTACGAAATGTGGATATATGGTGAAAGATTAAATAACAGATTTTCCTTTTTGTTTTCAGTTGCGTGATTATTTTTCAAAACTGATAAGTTTCTATATAAATAAAAACGGAGTTCCGTGTGTGATCAATCTAACAAATGACCTGCTAAAAATTTCTTTGAACCCTTAGATACAATAAATATAATGGGTGTTAAAGCTTGCTGCATCTTATGTGCACTTTTCATGCTACTTTCCCTTGAACACTCAATGTTTCTCGTGACCGAACAAAGTTTTTGGCATCAACTAAACCAAAAATAGAACTCTGGTAGATTGTTTATATGAGGCAGGGGTGGGCCCCCTATATATAAAAGTATTCAGTTCTTTATCCCAAAAGATGAAGTGATATTGTGGGATTAAATTACATTGTCTTATTTGTAAGAGGATTAAAAAAAGAAGAAAAAACACATTAGATGCACCCAAGATCGAAAAGATCATTTTATTTTTCCTCACATCAAACCGGTCTTCTCGCCAATTTTTTTTTCGTACCTCTTTTTTACGTAGGTCGATATCATCCCTCCCATAACTAGACCTCCTCTCACATCCACATCTCTCTTCTTCATTTTTACCTAATGTAATCTCTCTCTCTTACCTTCTCCAAAACCTCTCTTCCCCCAAACTCAATCCACTTTTTTTTTTTATACCTACGGAGGGTTGATGATATGGACCCTTGAAAAAAAAGGTGAAAAATAAAATTTTCTTGACGAGAAGACCACTTTGGTGTGAGGGAAAATAAAATGGCCAGTTTTAGTCTTTTAGTGAATCTAATGTGTTTTTTTTTTTTTTTTTAATTCTTTATAATGAAGTACCTTATTTAATGGTATAATCATTAAATGCATCTTTTGAAAAGTACTTTTGATGTTTAGTATGTGCACCCAAAACGCACATGTATAACTTGAATGAAAAGAAAAGAAAAGAAAAAGGAGTCATATTCACGTGACGCGGCATTTTCAGGTGCTGGGGAAAGAGGTATTCAGCATTTTGAAGGGCAATCATGGGACGGATTTTGATTCATTCATCTCGGAGAAGGTGTACCCAATAGCAGGAGATATTTCTGTTGAGAACCTAGGAATAAAAGAACCTCATACAATTGAAATGATGCAAAGAGAAATCAATGTCATCATCGACTCGGCTGCCACCACCAACTTCGATGAGAGGTATACAAGGACCCCAACATTTTATAAGTTGTTTTAAGAGAAGGGAAAATTTCAAAAAAGTTTTAAATGTTGGCTCATTTTAGAAAACATATATATGAAAATTTAAATATTAAAAAAAAATAAAAGTTATCCTTAATTTTTTTATCAAGTCATCTCCATTAGTTTTTAAAAAAATGATAAATACACCTTTCTCTTCTAACCGGTTTTTGTTTTCTCTCAAACCTCTTTTTTCTCTAAATTAGCTAATTTGGTTTGGATGATCATAACCATTCAATGAAGTTAAAAACGTTGTTATACCCGAGTGGTAAGATACGTCAGTTCTTACTGGACTTGGCCTCCTCCCTCTTCTTACATATGTGAGTTCGTCTCTCCTCACATTTACGAGTTTGCGCCAGTGTTTGCGGATTCTTCTTCTCATATATGCGAGTTTCTAGGCGACTCACCCCACTCTTTTGGGATGCCACAACAATAAAAATAAAAACCATTTAATGAAGCCAGCTTTTTAGTCATTTGGAACCTCTTTATTACCCATCCATGCATAAAAAGGTAGTTGAAGTGGGCCTCTGTGGGTCATTTGGGTTGGACTTGATCATTTCTCTTATATAATTTATGACAGAAAAAAATTGAAAAATTGATATAAGGATATTTTTGTCATTTCTCAAAAAAATTATTTTTAATACTAATCTAAAATACTCAAATCTTCATATACTTTTTTCAAAATGAGTCAAAAGTTTTATACATTTTTGAAGATTTTCCTTAAAAGAAATTCTTTGATGCATTTCTTGGTTTTTGTATGTAGATATGATGTGGCTTTGGGTACTAATACCCTGGGAGCAAAGTATGTTCTTGAGTTTGCGAAGAAATGCGTGAAAATTGAAATACTTGTTCATGTTTCAACGGGTACGGATATGAAGAATGTTGTTACTTTGGGTGCTAATTTAAAGTATGACATATGACAAGGTGTCATTCAAGTTTGCTATAATTCAATTTGGATGAACAGGTTGCGTTTGATTGTTATCTAATGAATATGATATGTATTGAATTCAATATATAGGCTATAGTCAATTGCCAATGTCTATTTTGTAATTTACACATAGGAATTAGATTACTAGGTCCATATGCAAGTTCATTTCAATTACCAACCCTACCTATGTGCGAAAAATGGCCAAAGTTAGATTCGTCTCCGGTCAAGACCCTTCTAGGACCCTATTTTGGCGGGGCTGCACAAGATGATTACCTAACCTACAAGCTGATCAGCCATGCAAGCTGTTTATAGGACCCACACAACATAAGGAGCAAAATGAGGTTTGTAAACGGGTCGGTTCCGGTACGGGTCCATGGTGGACCCGAAACCGAAACCGTTAAGGAGAAGGTGGAACTGGATCCGGAGTCGGAATCATTTCGGAATCGGTTTCTTGGCTTCGGAACTGGAACCAAAACCATATATGGGACGGGTCCGGTTCCGAGTCCGGTTCTAGATAGAGAATAATATTTAAAAAAAATATGATTTTTAGGAAATAAATTTAAAAATTGAAATAATGTCGGGTCTCGGGTCTACGGGTTCGAACCAAGGTGGAACCGGACCTGAACCGATTAACTTATCGGGGCCTATATAAGGACCGAGACCCGATTTGGATTCCGATTTTTAATGGATGAAAACCTTCGGGTAGTAAGAGAAGCAGAATTCACGGTCGCCTCAATTTACATCCCTAATTGATGGTCGCATTGCTATTGCTTAAATCCTATTCATAGTCATGTTACAAACTCCCAAGAACATGTCAGAAATTTTCTAAAGGAGCAAGAAGCCCGGGAACGAATGCCCTTTCGTTGTCACTGAGATCAGACAACAGAAAGGGAAGGAATGGGAAGGAAAATGAAGAGGAAAAGAAAGGAGAAGCAAAGAGGAAGAGGAAGAGGAAGAGGAAAAAGGGAAGAGCAATGCCCTTACTCTGCATTGTGCATTTTGATTGCGTTCACTGACATCGTCTGACGTGAGTCCTGATGTCTCTACCTCTCTTGCCCACGGCCTTCCATCCAGGTTTACATCCCTCCTCTCTTGTTTAGATTCGGACGAAATGGGCTGACATTTTACAGGGGCTAGTTTCGTTTGGACCCCTAGCTGAACCTAAATTGCTCAGCCAGTCGGCCGACCTGAACCGAGTTTGACAACTATGCTAAAGAAAATTCCTTGGAAACCTAATACATTGAGATTACTTAAAAAGGCTATGAATGAGACAAGTTGCTAAAGAAGTTTCATATCCTTGATAAAGAGCTATGGTGAATTTTATCCCAAATGGTGTCTCCTGAATTTCTTTATGGTAGTTTAGAACGATTGAGATCAGCTGTTGGAATGAGAAATATACTGTAAGCAGAAAAAAAAACCATTTTTGGCTCACAAAAATGGGCCAGGGTAATGGCTCTAGCAGACCTTGAAAGTAATTTTGGCTTAAAAAGAGCCCTAGGGTCATTCAATGACCCTGGCAATTCTTAAAGGTATTCTGGCTCAGGAGCAGTCTTAGTGCGTCAGATGTCACTGATTGCAGCACAACAATAGGGATTTAAGGGTATAATCCTGTTGCTCATAGGTAGTGTCCAACAAACACGCGGCTCATAGGTAGTGTACTGCATTGTAAAGATGCATTGGCTCCACGCAGATTGCAAAGTTGCAGCTGTTCGCCACTGCACAAATAGGCGTTACAAATACAACCATGCTTGGTTCTAGAACAAACTATTAGACTTACCTAGGTGTAACTTGTCCAATGACTCACAGAAAGTCTCATTCAGTCTCGCGATCCACATTACCACACTGCACACATGATTGATTCGGCATACCATAAAGACAAGCATGCACTAAGGAGGTCCTCGCGTGCTCAGTCGGCATAGCATACACTAGCATGGACCACACCCTGTTACTCACTAAGAAATCAAGGGCGGTCCAATCTGTCGGAGTGGATGACCTCACCTTACTTGGTTGAAGGTTGAGTGCCAGAGGGGGAAGGGGTGGAGGGTTGTTGTGGGTGTTTGGGTTTTTCGCTCCCTGGCGAGGAGGATTAACATTCATTTAATTTAAGGTTCATAATAAACTGCCAACAACATTTTCCTCAAAGATGATCATTCATTGCATTATTATGGTGTTGACTACCGCTAATGACTTGATTTTACCTGTTTGGGGTGCACTTTCCTTGATTAAAGCCAGTGATATCATAACTCACCTTGATTCTTTGAACTGGTCCAAATTTCACTCTTGTTGGCTATTATGCACTACTGAAATTTTCAAATGTGGAATGGAACTGATCGCGTGTGAAAAAAGTAGCTGTAATTCTAACAAATGGCCAACTCTTATCTGGTTAGACCCAACTCAATCTGGTTAGAAGGTCCACTATCCAAACACAGAAATCGAAAGTTGGATGTAACAAAGGTGCCAACTCTGTATGTAAAAGTATGGCTTGGACCTACTTGTACATGGGCCAACAGACGCAAATCTATATGCATTGCAAAACAAGGGCCTTTGGACTTAAGTATGCAAGCAAAGCGAGTTGGAGTCAATCTAGAGCATCTACTTTCAACCTTCTTGCCTAGTTCTCATATCCAAAATGATTCACCTTCTGGTTTTGTTTCAGCATATGTTGCAAGGGAAAAGGAAGGAGTCATACAAGAGAAACCATTGAGCATAGGTGAAGTACAGAATCAAATCCTGAATTTAGATATTGAAGCGGAGGTCAAGCTGGTACAAGAGAGATTGAATGAACTCAATGTTAAGGGAGTAAATCAAGCAGCCCAAAGGGCGGCCATGAAAGAGTTGGGCTTGGAAAGGTAACAGTCATTGAACCTTAATGGACATGATCATACACGACTCTAATGGTTAGAGCTATTCAAATTTTGAGAATGTGTAATCTTTATTGCCTTATCAGTAAATTTTGCTTCAAACAAAGTGAGATGGGGCACTTATGGGCCATAGAGGTGGACGTGCATAGGATTTTTTAAATATGCTAAGGGGATGGTGAAGTTTCACCATTATTCAACTGATGTCTACCATTTGTTTTCTTGACTAATGATAGCATTAAGAAATAGTTGGAATGTCTCGACTCTTGAAAGCGGAGGCAGGAATTTCTGTGAAGGGGGCCATTTAATATAAAATAATCATCAATGGAGATGCCCACCTTAGTATAAAAAGAGGTTTTCAACAAGGCCCTCCCTGCCACTGCTTGTTCCGCTGCTGCTCGCTAGTTTCATGATTGATAATTATCTGAAATTAATCTACTATGATCCATCAATCTATATATATGGGCTTCTGTTGGGCGGAGAACTGAGATTCACTTCCATCCGACCAATATCAACCAATTAGATTCTTATGAAAAGAAATAATCAATACTTTGTAATCTGTTAAAAAACACTGCCCTTGCTTGACATTGAAGATCAGTCCGATGGGGGTTAAAGTGCACCCACTTCCTGTTCACTAGTTTTGTACACATCCAATATACTACCCCTCCCTTTTTGGAACCATTGGTGCACATTCTGGATTAAGTGTTGGGAAACACCAAAGTTATAATTGCTTAATCCATGACCATAGAAGAGTTTGGATTGGGATCATACTCTTGAATCTTGATAGAGAGTTTTTCACGTACATCGAACTCGTGTGGCTTATCTTCCCATCCTAGTCAAGAGATGTGGAGTTTTTGGCTGAGTAGTCTTCTACTACTAGCGTGACACCTCAAGATTGCTATTTGTAGGGAGATGGGGAACCATGTTTTGGATCATCTTGAGATCCTTAGCATTTCAGACCGTTTGCTGTGACTATGATCATTGAAACACAGAAAGATACTTGGAGTAGAGCCGGTATTGACCCCATCTGAAAATAGAAAAAATTACCTTAGTTATGCATATTGCATATTGTGTTCTCTTGCTGTGGTGTAAGGGTTCAATGACTTGGACATAAATGGGATGCAGAGCCATGGGAATGAGGAAGTTTCACCAAAATCACTGATCACGTTTGAACATTCATCTCAACAATTGAAAACATAAATTAATGAGTTCTCCTCATATAAGCTATTAGCTATATGTGGACCACATTTGGGGGCCCACTTTGGCCTACCTATCATCTATCTCACTTCCTTCAACCCCAGACATCCCTGATTTGACACTCATTCAGGTATTAAATATTGTTGGAATAAGAAACCTTTTTTTCTTATGTTTTCATTGTTAAACTTTATTAGAGCTTTGAAATCAGTATCTATTTAGGATTGTTAGAGCTTTAAAATCAGTATCTATTTAGGATTGTCACCCTGTTGACAACCAATAGCAGTGTTTACACTTCCCATCCACCCTACTCCAATTAATTGGCACAAGTTTTCCCTAGTAAGGGGTTCCACATAGAACTACATGCACTGCTGGAAAGGAGAAGTATACTGTATGTAAGGATAATTTTCTCCTACAGGAAAGTCCGAATGGATTGGTGCTGTAATATGATCACCATTAAACTAGTCATAGTTGTGAGCATCATTTATCATTTCCTTATGGTCAAACCAAACCCCTCATATCATCTACCCTTCTATCTTAAAGGATTCCAAAATCTTATTTGAATATAGTGATATTCACTGTTGGATTAAAGCAGAAATAAGTTTACACATTTATATATTTTGACCCTTACATCAACTATTACCAGGAGGTTGTTAGTGTTGGGAAGTCTCACATCCCACATCGCCTAAGTCCTGACTTGGACATGGCGTCATATACTTGTTTGGGCCTTCCACCTATCAACTTAAGTTTTTGGGTTTGTATGTGGTTTCTTACATGGTATCAGAGCGGGTTCCGATCCTGTCGTTCTTGTGTACCCCACGTGGTTGGGCCGTCCATGAAATCTGTTGGTCCTGCATGTGAGGGGGAGTGTTGGGAAGTCTCAGTCCTTAGTTGCAGGAAACTCCTATATGGGTGGCGCTCCCACCTCGGAACCTCGCTCCCGCGCTCCCATCCTAGGAACCTCGCTCCCATTGAGAAAGGAACCTGCTCCCAACTAAGATAGAAACTCTTAGGCATATAAATCCCAAAAGAAACAAATATAGAAGGTACCAAGTAAGAGAAAAAAATAACTAATGATAAGACAGAGAAAAAAATAACTAATGATAAGACATTAGAAAAATATCAACTTAAATTTGCTCAATTACTTAATATGACCATAATATTACTTAGTCAGTATGACAATCTTTGCAATTGATATGAATGACGCATAATAATGTTTACTTGTATTACATATTTTCATGTATTATTCCTAAACGTTTCCTGTCCCGAAAGAGGAGCTCCTATAATGCACCAGCACCGATAATGACTGCTCCTGCCCCCCTTCGTGCAACTAAGATACAAAGAACAGCTAGAATCACATATAAAAATTATAAATTTTTTGATGTTTTGCAATTTAAGTGGTAGAATGATATTTTCTGTTTGACATTTAACTATATTAAAAAAACATAAAAATACTCATAATTTTTCCTGAACGCTCCCGACGGCGCTCCCACAATTCTGTGATCATCCGCTCCCCTGCCCCTGCCCCTGCCCCCGCTTCGTGCTACTAAGAGTCTCACATCCCACATCGCCTAAGTCCTGAGTTGGACATGGCTTCATATACTTGTTTGGGCCTTCCGCCTATCAGCTTAAGCTTTGGAGTTGGTACATGGTCTCTTACAGTTAGTTTAACTTTATGCCATGCAAATCCAGAGAGTGTACTTGTGTCTTAACTTTTAAATCAAAATTTTTTATGGATGGCCCACATTTCACTAATCAAACTGTAAAGAGACAAAAAATAAACAAAACAGAATATCCTCTTTCGTTGATGTAACACATCCAAAATTTTCTTTTGTCAAGTTAGTACTCACTATTCAATTGGATCCCTCCGAACACTTAAAATCATTAGGACATTTATATCAATTTTTATTACATTACTACTACTATGATATTTTTGTACCTTCCATATAATAGGATCTTCACATCCTGCTGGAGGGTACATTTTATATAGTTGTGGACCTAAATTAACCATCTCCACTATTTGTGTGCAGAGCTAGATTCTTTGGATGGCCAAACACTTACACTTTTACGAAGGCAATGGGAGAGATGCTTATTGGGGACTTCAGAGAAACTTTGCCTCTTGTTATCGTGCGCCCAACCATTATAACTAGCACTTACAAAGATCCATTCCCTGGTTGGATAGAAGGCATCAGGTAATTAACTATACATAAAATGGGTGCTGGATTGACTTACAGTTATAACTGAGTCTCTTTGGACTGAAGACTAGAATGGACCAAATACAAAATACTAGGTTTAGTTCCAAACTTTACGTGTCAAATCAGGTCTATAGCCCAAGATCGAACAAGCCCAAATAATATGTGCCCCACTAGGTGGTATGTACTGTGAGACGGCAAGGACCAACCTCACAAGACTATTACTCTATGTATATACATTTTTGCATACCTTTTGTGTTAACAATCAAATGATCCTTTTCAAAAACGGCCTGTGCAATCATGAAGGATGTTAGAGATAGTAGGAGAGAGATATTAGGTGATAAAAGAGAGATGTTAGGAGAGATAGTAGGAAAGCTGAATTTTTGAAGTTTCTTCTTTATTATTCCTTTCTGACGAAATCTTGATTCACAAGCGAACTATCCAACAACAAAGTTAAACTGCAATTCTTGATTGATCAGAAAACTTAACATCAACTCTATCGGATCAACAAAAAATAAGCAAAATAAGGTCCAAAAGTAGAAGATAGGTTAATCTTCCTCTATGCCTTGGGCTTCCTTTAGGAAGTGTTTGGCACTTAACTAGTTAAAGTGAAGTAAAGTGAATCTAGACAAAAAATGACAAGGGGTCACATCAAAAGTACATAATTTAAATATTCCCTCCCAATTTTTCAAAAAAAGTCAAAAAAGCAACCTCCTTTCTCCACTAAAAGTAAAAAAAAAAAACTCCACTTTTCTATAGAAAAAGTAAAAAAGATTCCATACCAAACAACTAAAAATAAAACACCATCATAACACCTTATATTTTATTCTCTCTTGATTTGATGCTTCACCTCACCATACTTCAATTCACCACACATCCAAACCCTTATGTCAATATGGTTTGGAACCCAGTTGTTTGAAGAATGGAACGAAAGTTGGTTTCCTAGAAGGCAAAGTACCTATGTCTAGGAGGTCATCTTTTATTGATCAAGGCTGCTCTGTATAATCTTCCTGTGCATTTCGTGTCTCTGTTTAAGTGCTCTGCGACAGTGTTAAAAAAAATTGCAAAATTGAAAGGGACTTACTTTAGGACAGAAGATAGGTAAATTATTATTATTATTTCCTTTTTCATCTTGTTAAGTGGGCTAATGTTCGTAGACCTAAGAAGGAAAGGGGATTTTTGTTTGAGACCTTTGAAGGCAAAGAACAAGGCTTTGCTTGGGAAATAGTTCTGGAGAATTGGGGAGGGGGTTGTGGAAACAGGTCCTATCTGCTAAGTATGCTATGCAATGGAATGATTGGGATATCAAATTTGCAAATGCGTTAATTCGGCTTTTGAAAAGGTTTCTCCTCTGCTAGGGAAGAATTTATGCAGAGTAACAATTTCATGGTTGGATCCTGATATTGAACCTCATTCTGGTTGGATTCTTGGATTGGCAGCAGTCCATTGGCTTCTCAATAACTAACCTTTTTCATTGTACTAGAAATCAACATATTCCAATCGGTGTTTATTTTTCCTGGGTTGGCAGGAACATGGTGTAGAGCGCTATCTTTTGAAGGATTTTGATCGAAGTGGAGGACTTACAATTTACCATGGCCTTCCCAGTAGTATATGTCATACATACTTCCATTGGTGCGACATCACACCACACTTGGTCATGATACTTGCTTCCAATGGATTCGTGATTAAGAAAAGTTCCCCGTCACTATAGTGATGGCGCAGCCCGGAGGCCGCGGTGAAGATCTATACCTCTAACGGTTAGATGGAGCCCTAAGACTCAAAACCCTAAGATCACTTAGGGGAAAATACCCAAAGGCGAACTCATAATAACAATTCTGAAATCTTATTAAAAATATAGCATACCTTACAATCAAGCATCACTCCCTATTTATAATAGAGGAATGGTCTAAATAAAGAATCTACCATTCTCAGTGTTTCCTAAAATCACTCCCTAAAATCACTCCCTAAAATCTCTCACTAAAATCTCTAAGTAAATCAATTCACTAAAATATCTCTACTGAGAGATTACATCAAATTACTAAAATTACTAAACTATTTAACGAAAGAAAATCATCCTTGGTGGGGACCATTAGTGGGCCCTATTCTTCTTGGATCTCACTGCATCAACTCTCCCCCTCTTGGAAAAAAATCGACTCCGGCGAGTTGAAAGGTGGATAACACAGGAGAGAATCCGACCACAAGTTCGGAAAATGTCCGCCTAGGTCGAAAATCAAACGCACAAATCTCTGCCTTTTCTTCAGATTTGCATGGCATGGCTAGGGAGTTTGACGCAATGTGTTCAGTCATCTAAAAGTAGATCGGAAGCATTGCTTCTTCTATGCATTTAGCGCGAACGTGCGCTTTTTCCATGAGAGACTGCAACTGTAAAATCTGCCATATCTGAGTGCAATCTTCAAGCTTCCATTGTTGATGCCTGAAGATGAAGTCAATGTGAGGAACTTTAATAACTTGATCTTCTTGGGAAACCACTGGGACAATTGATTTGATTTCTGATGATGCAATTCGATTTTCTGGAAGTGGCATGACAATGAGATCTACCGGGTGTTCAATTTTTTTGCTAACCTGGTCAGAGTCTTCAATATTTGCTTGACCTTGTACTTCCTCAACCCTTTGAGGCTCCTGAGTGGCACTACCTTGATCAATGTTGTTTGTACTCACAAATCATCTTTGCCATGAACTTGCTCTTCAATGTCATCTTTGTTGTTCAAAATCAGCTCTTTTGGTGCAATTATGACTACTTTTTCAAGTTTTTGATCCGTTTGTGGCACTTCTGTTGAAGGTGCAGGTGACAACAGAGATGTTGATGTCATTGGCATGAGTCTACTCCATCTTCCATTCCTGAAAAGGGTATATGTGTTTGCCTCTGTATCATGATGCACTTTCCGATCAAAAAGCCATGGACGACCAAAAAGGATATGAGCAATATTCATATGGATCACATCACACCAAATCTGATCTTCATAGCCGCCAAGCTTGAAAGATACCAAACATTTGGAGTCACGGGAATGACATGAACGGTAGACCATGTGACTTGGTAGGGCTTAGGAAGTTCCTCAGTAGGCAAATTAAGCTTGTCAATGACCTCTTGTGCGACAAAATTAATCGCACTACCATTGTCTAAAACCACATCAACAGCTTTGTCAACGACTATCACCCTCGTGTGAAATTTCTTAGCATGTTTTCATTCTGCTTCCTCTTCTTCATTGGTATTGAGAAGGTGACAAATGACAAGAGTGGGATTATCTTCTCCTTCAAAAAGTCTCCACAATATGAGCTCTTCGTCGACATTGTTGCTTGCGGGTAGCATGTGCTCAACACGGATGGCTTCTAAGTATGCCTCTTGACTAATTTTGCAATAATTCATATTTTCCAAGATATTTTGTCTCAAGCCGTAGACATAACGAGCTAAATCGTGTCTCTCATTTCCCTCCAATTCGCATATCTCATGCAACTCTCGAAATTGGCGGGTGTATTCATCAAGCGGGTGTATTCATCAACCGTCAAATTTTCTTGCTTCAAGTTGAGAAATTCTTCAAAATAGAATTCATTCAAAATACCAATTGCCATATTTGCGCTCATACTGAATTTTTTGAATTTTAATGGGGCTCCCAAAAAGTTTCATATTGACTGGAATCTATGATTTAAATATTGTTGCTTGTAGATGGACAATTGTCTAACTGGGCTGGATTGAAGACACCCCAAAAGGGTCGGACTAGAAACGGGTCCACCTGACTCACGCTGCAAAATTCTGCACTTTTCTTTTCTTTTTTCTTTTCCTTTCTATTTCTGCAGGTTTGGACTTGGGCTCAGGTTGGGCCCAGAATAGAAGACGTGGGAGAGAAGCTTTTCCTTTTTTTTTTTTTTTTTTATGAGTGGGTTGGGTCAATAAGGACGACTGGCGGCGAAACTAAGGAGTTTCCAGCGTTAAGCCCGTACTTGTTTGCCCTAGTTATGGATGAGATTACAAGACATATCCAGGATGAGGTGCCGTGGTGTATGCTATTTGCAGATGACATTGTTTTAGTGGATGAGACGAGAGAAGGATGAATGCTAAACTTGAATTGTGGCGGAAAACATTAGAGACAAAAGGGTTTAGGCTAAGTCGATGCAAAACGGAATATATGGAATGCAAGTTTAGTCAAAGTAGGACACCTGGTAACATAGAAGTAAGTTTGGGCACACAAAAGATAGTAGAGAAAGAAAACTTTAGGTACCTTGGATCTATGGTGCAACAGGATGGAGGGATTGATACTGATGTAAGTCACAGGATTCAAGCCGGGTGGACCAAATGGAGGAGTGCTTCAGGGGTCTTGTGTGATCGGAAAGTCCCCCTCAAGGTTAAAGGAAAGTATTATAAGGTGGCGGTACGGCCAGCGTTGTTATATGGATCAGAATGTTGGGCAGTAAAGCATAATCATGTCAAGAAGATGGAAGTTGCGGAGATGAGAATGCTAAGATGGATGTGCGGGATCACAAGGAGAGATAGGATTAGGAATGAGGAGATTAGGGGCACAGTAGGAATAGCACCGATTGGAGATAAAATGAGAGAAAATCGACTGAGATGGTTCGGCCATGTTAGAAGGCGTCTAACAGAGGCACCTGTTAAAAGGTGTGAAAGCATAGAGTTTGCCAAGAGTAGGAGAGGGAGAGGGAGACCCAAGAGAAGTTGGAAAGAAACTATTAAACATGATCTTGCCTACATGGATCTAACGGAGGACATGGCCCTAAACAGATTTGATTGGCGTCGTCAAATCCATATAGCCGACCACACCTAGTGGGAAAAGGCTTGGTTTGGTTTGGTTTGGTTTGGTTATGAGTGGGTTGGGTCGGGTTCCGACTCAGACCAGGCCCAGACTGCAGGTCAGGCCGAAACTCAGGCCCAAATGAGGAACTACCAGGCACGTGGGACTGCTTCTTTTGGGCTCTGCTTTGGGTTTTGTGCAGGAAGGGAAAAAAATAAGAGGGTTGAACCTGTTTTGCCCTAGAGAGGGAAAGAGCTTCAACGAAGAGGGCAATGGCGGGATTGCGGGAGCATTGAGCTGGTGGATGGGCTACAAGGCTCTGGCACACGACTGTGTGCTGTTGTCTGTTGTTGCTGTGGAGTGTTGATGGGTGGAGACGAACTTGCATGTCTATTCTCATCATGAATCAAACCTCTATTGGCTTGATTAGACGACGGATCGGCCACTCGTTTACTTTTCTTTTGACACTAACATAAAGTTTGCGTGATGCATGGTTAAATCTCGTGCAAATTGTATAGTTGTTAAAATCCAGTATCAAAATAGCGGTTGCAACAGGCGCACCAACAGGCAGCCAAAACGCTATGGAGAGAGTGATACATAGCAGTGTGGTGGTGTGAGTTTTTAGAGTGGTAAAAAAAAATTTGAATCTTGTAAAAGTCAATCTTCTGTTTTTGGCAGTGATTTGGGACCATGTAAGGGTGGAGACAGCTTTAGGAAACACTCTATGGGGAGAAGAGATAATGAAAACATTGTTTTAAATGAAAATTGCTCAGCTCAGTTGGATTTTATATCCACCCTGTTGCGGTGATATTTTCTTTGTGGCATAGGGGCCATGGCTACTATGCCTGACATATTGGCCACTACTCTACCTAGTGGCCGATATTTTGTTCCATGGTTACAATTAATATCCAAATTAGATATAATTAATAAGGAACTCATAAATAACATGAATGATAAACACATTCTGAAATAATCAATATGAATTATTTCTAAAACATATTTAGTTAAAAAATTCATATACAGTGCTTCAACAATATATGAGCAAATATTTGTAAATTAATTTGAGATTCTTCCTGCTAAAACCACTTGTATATTTAGTTAAACGTTCACATTAACTTTGGGCTTTTTTAAAGTGTATTTAGTTAAAAGTTCACATATAGACTGTACGCTGTCTACTTGTGAATGACTCGAATTACCAAGCTGTCCTTTGACTGACAATCAAATCAATTCTTAATGTGTGCTAACCTAAATAACATAATTGACATGCACTTATCCTAAATTTCCTACGTTCTGCTGATTGCAGAATATCTCCCTGTTGATGCTACTCATTTAGCTGCTAATGTGATTTTATATGCTCAAACTGAACATATTTAAGTCAGCAATCGCTTACATACACACTTCCCATAGGACTTCAAACCACTATCTTTTCAGTTGGTTTACATTTTCACCAGACCTTTTGCATTGCTCCCTTCAACAGACTACAAAGCAAACAATTGGGTCCTTTTCTAGCAATAGACCCCATCAGATCCTAGGGCAAGAAATATAACATTCCTAGATGATTTCAATTACGTGGTTCTGTCATCGATTGATTTTCGATTACTTTAATTAGGATGATTGTTGTATGCCTGGATATTTCTTTTAAAACATTTCATAAAACATCCAAAAATCGAATTCATTTTTTTTTTCAATGCAGACCCTTATATGTGTACTTTCCTTTCAATTTTTTAAATATATCCTCATAATCCAATCAATTCACATATACTTGGTAATTGCAGAACCATTGATGCCGTGATTGTAAATTATTCTAAGGGTATTCAGAAGTGCTTCATGGCGGATCCTAACTCAATAATGGATGCGGTAAGCAATATTTAGCCTCTCATGTATGTACAACTTATTCAAAAATAGATGACCATGCTATGAGATAGGTACAATCGAATGTTATCTTGTTTTGAAATCGATGTCAAATTTGTATTTTGTCCTTTTTCATTGGCTAATACATCTTAATCTTGATTAGTTGTATTTTTTTTAATGGTTATTTTCATTAAAAGCAAGCAGTACAGGAGAACTATATTGACAAGCTTCCAATGAAAAGAACACCATCCCTAAAGGGAAAAAACACCAAAAAGAAAATAAACACCAAACCATCCTACAGACAACCCTTAAAGAGCTACAGACACCCAACAAGAAAGAAACTGAACAATAACCATCCTACAAAGGACAGACTTGAGAGTAAGCCACTTCCATCCAGTTATGCATAATTTGGTCCACTGAGTAGGGTAAAAGTGTTGATCAATCATCACCCAAGATGCAACCAAGAGCTTGATTTTTTCTATTAAAGAACCAACATTGTTGGACTTCCCCTCAAAGCAACGTAGATTTCTTTCTTTCCAAGTAGTCCAAGTGACTGCTAGAAAGGACAGCCCCACATCTCCTTCCCTGTGTGATCGGACCAGAGATTTCCAAGCTTGGAATAGGTCCACTATACAGATTGGAAGAACCCAGCTACACCCAAAACAATCCTGACCTCCAAAGCATTTGAGCGATTTTACAATTCAAAAGCAGGTGATCCACTGTTTCCTCTTCGCTTTAACACATAGGACACCAATTGACAACAACCTTTCCTCTCCGTCTTAAGTTGTCCATCATGAGGATTCTTTTCCTTTGAACAAGCCATCCGAAAACTACAACCCCAGGAGGAGCCTTGATCTTCCATATGCTAGCCATAGGGTTCCTCCCATCACTCCTTCCCGTAATCGCAGAGAAAAAAGAAGACACTGTGAATGACCCATCCTTAGAGGCTTTCCATAGTCTTATATCCTCCCCACCTTCTGCAATATAAACCCCACTCAGAATATTTAAAAGGGACATAAGGTGAACCTCCTCATCCTCCCTAATGTTTCTCCTCAATATAGGGGTCCAAATCTTCTGCTCACCTGAAAAGGAAAAGTAACAGCTGACCTTAGCCTCCTTATCCACTGCACAACCGCATTGATGCTGATCGACCTCAGGCCACATATATAGGGCCCAAGTAGATTTAGAAAATTTTCTATTTGTTTAATTGTTATTAGTTAGTAGTTTTATTTGATGAGTTGTATTTAGGATTAGGTTTCCTATTTATTTGGTTTCTTATTTTTAATTAGGTTTCTTAGGGCTTAAGCTATGTTTTCCTATTTATATGGCATTGAAGAGAATTATTTCTCAGAGAGTTGATTAATGAAATTGGGTTTTTTTCCATTGAGGTGCGTCCTCGTTATCGTCTCTGCGGAGACTTTTGTGTCTTCAAACACGCGCTTCGGAGCCCATTATGCTTTGAGCACTTTCATGCAAGCACTAATCCTAGGGCCTTCATCACGCATAAGTCAGGGAATTGATTTGCCAAAGGCAGATTACCAATCCAATTATCTTCTCGTCCGTTCCCACTCGATAGGTAATATTCTTCATAAAATTATCTTTAATAGAAAGGATCCCCTTCCAAATAGGTGCTTCTCGCCCGTTCCCACTCAATAGGAAATATTGATTGGTTGTATCTCATCTCTTAATCCCTAAAACCTACACCGCATGTATGCGCTAAGCCAATAAGGGCTTGCTTGTTTGCATAGAATAAGTAGGAATTATTAATGAGGTGAGGGTGAAGGATGTGAGGTAAGGGTTGAAGGATATAAGTGAGGGATGTAGATGGGGCGAAAAAAAAAAACGTGTTAAAAAATCATCTACTGAAGCTGAATATCGTGTCATGTCTTGTGCTTCTTTTGAGATTGTATGGCTTGCTGGACTCCTCATTTGGCATTAAAGATCCTACTGCCATTCCTCTAAATGCCGACAATTAGCACAATACTGATCGCTCAAAATCCCATCCTTCATGAGTGGAGAAACATATTGAAGTTGACTCCCATTTTGTTAGGGGAAGCTTCAAGAAAATCTTCTCACTCCCTCAGGTTTCGTTGATCGATCAAGATGTTGACATCTTCACCAAAGTTATGTCTAGAGCTGGGTTTAAAAACCCAGACAATTAGCACAATACTGATCGCTCAAAATCCCATCCTTCATGAGTGGAGAAACATATTGAAGTTGACTCCCATTTTGTTAGGGGAAGCTTCAAGAAAATCTTCTCACTCCCTCAGGTTTCGTTGATCGATCAAGATGTTGACATCTTCACCAAAGTTATGTCCAGAGCTGGGTTTAAAAACCCAGACTCGGACTCAGACTCGGCCTGTGTCGAGTTGAGTTGGAGCGACTTGACTTGGCTGAGTTGACCTTGTCAGGTCCAGGTCAACATTTTAGTTTTCTTTTTTCTGAATTTTAGGGCTTTCTTGGCGTTCTTTTCTAGACATCTTTATGATGGGAGAGAGATTCTAAGATAGAGAAATAGAATTTGAAGATTACAAAAGGAGAAATGAAATAGGCATGGAAGAAGAAAGAGGGTTCTAGACAACTCAAGGTTGTCCCTCCTCCTCTCTCCTCCTCTGTAGGGGCAGTTGGCAGTGGCACACCAAACATCTAGACACATATCGAACAATTTTCCATTTCACATTATTCCATCTATATATGCCCCACCAATTCTGGTACATCTTTCTATTACTGGGATGCATGGCATAACGAGAACGATGGGCCGCATCTATATCTCCCTTTTCATATATTGATCATTTGGTACTCAAATTCTCCCTTTGTATCTTAAATCGCCATCTACCCAAACCTCGAAATCTTGTCGGAATCCTTTAGTAAATAATTGTGAAATTCATCTCGGATGCCATTTTGGTTGGCCTCCAAATGAATTTTCCGCTCGATTTGGAAATTTCGGTGAAATATTTCGAAGTTGTGTTTCGGAAAAATATAAATTTAAATATATATTTGATTAGGGATTTATTTTAAGTGGAATAGTTATTTAATTTCAATCTAGGGACCAAATATGGTGAGGCCCATTGAGTGGATCACATTATCAATAAGGTGGGCCTCACTAGACCAATAGCCTAACATAGAAACAAAAAATAAATTGGACTGACAGGACAAGTAGCCTGATAGTGGGAAAAAAAATAAAACAAAGAGGGGGCCTGTACTCATTCATAAAAAGTGAATGGGCCTTATGCCCCTTTTCGCTTACTACAGCGTGCGTGCGTGTATCTATATAAATATAGATCTTGTTCCGTCCTTTCTTTTCCCATTCCAATAAATATATACATACAAATCTTGTTCCAGCCCAGATCTCTCATAGTAAGGTGAGAGATGCTCTCATAGAAGCATCTCCCATATATATATATATATATATAATAGAAGGTTTTGTGGTTAGGGCATTTTCAATTAGCCCCTTCTTTCTAAAAATGATTTTATTTGAAATTGGCTGAAATGCCCAAATTTGTACGAAATCTAATGAAATTTGGAGCGAAGTTTTTGAGTATCGTTTCGTCTTGTTTTTTGTGGACAAATTGTCACATCTCGAAATCCGGGGCCCTATCGGATTCCGGATCGTGACTCATAGACATCATACAAATGCATAAGTTAAATCAAAATCACATAAAGATTCATGCATTTACCTACTTAAACCATCTTTCATAAAAGAATCCAATATAAACAATAAAGGAAACGTTGTCCAATAAAAATTAAAGAAATTCCATACATAGCCAATTAAGGTTTAATCTGCTAAAAGTAAATCACCTAAATTTTTATGACGCCAATCCCTTGAACTAATCAATCTTGATCCGGTGTTTCAGCCACACATGTCGAAGCCTTTGGGCTGATCGCCATAGAACTTTTGATCAACCTATATCCCGGTTACCTGAAGTGAGGGCGAACAACTTATCAATACACCCTGATGAATGAATTTTCTATTCTAACATGCATATAATAAACAAATAACACTTTTTTTTTTGAATGGTTACTTTCATTAAAAATAGCAAACAGTACAAGAGAAAAGTACTGAAAGCATAATAAAACAAAACATGACAAAGAAAAGACTATCTCTTTCCAGTGATACACAATTTGATCTAATGAGTATCCCTTAAAAAGAAGGGAGAATAGACACCCAAAACGCTACCAAAAACTTTGACTTCTCCACCAGTCTACTTTCACTAACAGTAATTCCTTCAAAACTTCTTGAGTTTCTTTCTTTCCAAATCGTCCATATCACCACTAGGAAAGACAGTCACCACATCAATTTGCCTTTCGGGTCCCTAGTTGGAACCTTCCAAGCTTGGAAAAGCTCGAGAAGAGAATGAGGAAGAGCCCAACAGCAACCAAATCCTCCTATTATAGCCGTCCATATAGTCTGAGCTAAATTACAGTTTAGTAAGAGGTGGTCCACTGATTCTTCGTCTTTCAAACACATAGGGCATCCATTCACTATCGACATTCCTCTCTTCCTCAGTAGGTCCATAGTAGGAATCCTTTTCCTAAGAGCAAGCCACCCAAAGACAAGCACCCTAGGAGGAGCTTTCATCTTCCAAATCCCATACACTCCACTCCTATCCCTGGGATTGTTAAGGATTGTCTGAAAGAAAGAAGACACTGAAAATAATCCATTCTTAGAGGCAATCCGTACCCTCTCATCTTCTCTGCTGTCTTTAATGGTGAAGCTATTCAGGGAATTAAGGAGATCAATGAATTGGGATTCTTCGTTGTCCTTTAAATTCCTTCTAAAAGTGGGACACCAAACCCTTTGGTCTCCAGTGGTAGTCATATAAGAGCTGACCGTTGCTTCCTTGTCTTGAGCACATCTAAACAGGTCTGGGAATTGAACACAGAACGGATCCTCACCTCCCCACCTATCTTTCCAAAAAAGGATCCTTTCCCCTGATCTAATTTGGTACTTGATGTTCTCCATGAAAATTCCTTTTACCGAGAGGATTCCTTTCCATATAGCAGATGAGTTCCAAGGTGGATCCTGAACATCCCACCCATGTCTTGGAAGGTTGTATTTCTTTTCCAGCACCTGTCTCCAGAGACCCTGTGAACCGTCTCCAATCCTCCACAGCCATTTACCCAGGAGGGCTTGATGCAACTTCTTAAGGGGTCTAATTCCCAGGCCTCCTTCTTCCTTCGATTTACATATGGATTCCCAAGGACAGGACTAACAATCGTCAAGGACAGGATAATGATAGTCATAAAGAGCATCAATTCAAGTTAAAGTGGCTTATGAGAGTGATTATTATCTTTGCCCATGGCATTCCCCTTATCTGCATCATGGCATTGGTCAACATATGCTTGCCCATAAATGTGCAAGGCATAACATAAGGTCCCTTGATACGCCTCATATCTCCCAAATTCCTTTAAAGGGACCATAGCATAATCCATAACATAACAACCAGCAAAGGGTCCATAACATAATGATCAGCAAAGGGTCCATAAATGTAGCACATACATTACAGAGATCGACCCCAAAAGTCCATAGCATAGCATAGCCGGTATCGAAATCATTTCCCATGAATCTCACATAACATAAACATAAAACCCAAGTACGGCGACGTCATGTTTTTTGAACCATTGACGACAATCCTCCTGTGCTGTTCTTCATCCTTAATGACATTTTTGGAACCATCAACGCCACACATTGGCTCCTTATTTGACCATTTAAACACTTCATTAATTGCGCACACATTCTCCTTGGAAACTTGAGATACCCTCCTTGGGTGTTCATAATTACCATTTTTTCCATTTAGGTGACTCATCCGAGTGATTGTTTCTATGTCAGAGTCAGCTGGTTGGCTCTTGGACTCAATTCCCTTCCATCTTCCTTGAGCCTTCTCCTGACCGTTGCTCCCATCGCCTTCTTCCAGCATTCTCTAATTCTTATTCCTGTTTTTGCTCCCACCTCCTCTCCATGCTGACCTCTCAATTGCTTGCCTCTCTGATCCCCTCTTAGGAACTAAGGTGTTTTGTAGTTTCTTCTAGCCACTTGATTATTGGTGATGCATGCAAGACAATAGGTCGGCCAACCCATTGGGTCCAGTCCATAGGCCTAATGGGACATCCATTTAGCTAGGAAGTATTATTAAGTAGTTTGATTTGTTTATGATTAATATTAGTTACTTTCCTATTTTATTTTAGGCATCATTCAAATATTAGAAAGTATTGTTGCTTAGGGATTAAACCAACTCCTCTATATAAGGATGTTAGGCCTTTCTGTAATGCAATGCATATTATCGTTTAATCTTTGAGTTATAAGAGTTTTCTCTTCAATTATGAGGGATCTCCTCATCATGAGTATGCCTTAGGGCTGGAATCGAGCTTGGATTCGATCAATCCCTCAGGAGATTGATTTCTTGTCTCGATCGCGGATCCGGGTTGTGCCAATTTGGTATCAGAGACGAATTCCGGTTGCCGAGGAGTCTTTCGTCCTTCCCGGATATTCCCTCTCGTCACTTTTCTCCATCCCACATCGTCACCCCCATCTCAATCGTCTCTCCCAGAACCCCTGCCGAATCCCACCTGCCGTCCGAACCCATTCCCGAGACCCATCAAAAGCTTCCTATAAACCCAGCCCCATCGTCCTCCCTCAGAACTACCAAAAAAAAATCCCAGCCCAACGTTCGAATCCCATTGTCCAACAGAAATATCACTGCCGAACCCACCCACCATCTTCCAGCACCTCCGAAAACCACAAAACCCATCTCCCAAACCTCTGCACCGAGGCCTCATCTCCCCCATCGATAACCCCTGCTCCCCATCCAAATCATTCCCAACTCACCCAAACCCAAAACCTTGCCCACCAAACCCATCCATGATCAAACTAAAAAAAAAAACAGAGAGAGCAAAAGAAGAAAAACAAGAGGGAGGAGCACTGAGTTCAGAAGAGCATACCTGGCACTTGACGAGAAACTCCAGCAGCACCATCAGCTTCATCGTCGCTAGCCAACAGTCCATCGCCAATTGCAGCTCTCCCTCGGTTTTTTTGCTCTCTGAGTCGAATAGGTAAGAGGCCAAAACCCTCTTATTCTTTTCATCCTGCACGGATTCCGAGATAGAGAAGGCTTTTTCTCCCACGTGCAATCTGGCAGATTACTGAACCAGGCCTGACCTGAGTCCGGGTCCAACCCCGAACCCAAATTCAGCCACTAGCAGCAGAGAAAAAAATAGTGCAGGCCTGAGTCAGGTGGGCCCAATTCCAATCCGACTCATTCAGAGTGCCATTAGCCCGGCCTATCAAGTAGCAAATATTTGAATTATCCGGATTCCAAAAGGTGACCCGCTTGTACCTGCGATCTCCAAAACCAGGTTAGTCCATTCAAAGAAAAATATTATCTCTTCATGTTTCCTCTTGCATTCAATCAATATGAGACACATTGAAACCGTTATATATCAGTTCATGTATGGAAATCAATATTTCGAGAGGGAGTTCTACTTTAAACATATATCAATTTAAAGCAAGAAAACTTGACTATTGATGACTATACCTTGCGGTATTAAGAGTTAGAATGTTTATGTTGTTTGAAAGAGAGAGAGAGGAATGATGGAGCTCGATATATCAAAGGGTTAAGGCCAAACATACGAGCAAAGGTAAACTTTTGTGAAACCATTCCAGAAGCGTACAAGGAAGCTATTCGTGTTGAGCACATGCTTCGAAAATCTCGTATGTGTCAATCTCATTCTCAAGAAGAAAAATTTCAGCAAAGATCAAGCGCCCATATTATGGAAAGACTTTTTTCAAGAGAAGATAATCTCACTATTGTCATTTGTTGACTCCTTAATACAAATGAATAGGAATAAGAAGAATGGAGACATGCTAAGAAATTTCACACGCGAGTAACAGTCGAAGACAAGTCTGCTAATTTGATTATTGACAATGGTAGTGCAATGAATTTTGTCGTGCAAGAGGTCATTGACAAACTTCATTGGCCAACTGAGAAGCTTCCTAAGCCCTACCAAGTCACATGGACTAATGGTCATGTCATCCCTGTGACTCATAAATGTTTGGTATCACTCAAGATGGGTCATTGTGAGGACAAGATTTGGTGTGATGTGATCCATATGAATATTGCTCATATTATATTTGGACGTCCATGGCTTTTTGATTGAAAAGTGCACCATGATAGAGAGGCGAACATATATATCCTTTTGTGGAATGGAAAAAGGGTTGTGCTCATTCTAATGAATTCAACAGCTTCATCTTCATCTACATCGTCACCTTCAAGTGAAGAACCACAAAAAGAGCAAAAAGTTGAAAAGAAGTCATGATTGCAACACAAGTGAAGCTAGAAGACATCAAGGATGACATCAAAGAGCAATTTTATGGCAAAGTTGATTTCATGGGTACATACAATATTGATCAAAGTAATGTTAGTCAAGAGCCACAAAAGGTCGAGGAAGAGCAAAGACAAGCATACATTGAAGACTACGATCAAGTTAGCAAGAAGATTGAACATCCGGTAGATTTGATTGTATTGCCACCGCTTGAAAGTCTAATGGAGTCATTAGAAATCAAATCAATTGTTCCAGTGGTTTCACATGAAGATCAAATAGTTGAAATTCCTCACATTGACTTCATTTTTGGCAATCAACGATTGATAGTCAATGTTCATCATCTGTTGGTTCAAAGGAAACAATTGAAGATTCTAATGGTCAGATCATGCATCTGAGCTCAATGCAGACATCAGAAGAAGCGACACCACCCTTCTACTTCTAAATGGAGAAAAGGACTGCATGAAGCTTGCAAGACATGCAAAGCAAATGAAGATCGAGAGAACATTCTGGAGTTTGTGCGATTGATTTTCGACCTAGGTGAACATTTTCAGAACTTATGGACGGATTCTCTCCAGCATTATCAAGCTGTCAACTCGCCGGAGTTGAGTTTTTTCAAGCGGGGGAGAATTGATGCAAGCCAGACAATAGGTTAGCCAACCCATTGGGTCCAGTCCATGGGCCTAATGGGACATCCATTTAGTTAGGAAGTATTATTAAGTAGTTTGATTTGTTTAGGATTAATATTATTTAGTTTTCTATTTTATTTTAGGCATTATTCAAATATTAGAAAGTATTCCTGCTTAGGGATTAAGCCAACTCCTCTATATAAGGATGTTAGGCCTCTTTGTAATGCAGTGCATTTTATCAATTGATCTTTGAGTTGTGAGAGTTCTCTCTTTAGTTATGGGCTTTCTCCTCATCATGAGTATGCCTTAGGGTTGGAATCCATCTTGGATTCGATCAATCCCTCGGGAGATTGATCTATCATCTCGATCGCGGATCCGGGCTGCGCCAATTGGCCTGGATTGCCCATGTCCCTGAGAATTCCTTCTATTTGTAGACTTGTATTTCATCACCTGCCAGTGTTCCACACACATTGGTTCGTCTAACTCCATCGTAGCATCATCCTGATTGTTCTCCTCCATTTTTCCTTTCCCCTTCATCTTGGAAGCGTCCATCCTCATAGTGTTGCTATCCTGGCAGTGGACACATGTCTGAGTCCTAGCTTCAACTTCCCACAGGTGCTACATTTCTCTGGCAGATTTTCATAGACGAATGTCTGTCGTCTTGGGCCCTCTGGGATCTAGAGAGTGACTTCTTCAACCATCTTCTTGCTAAAGTCTACTTCCACTAAAAGCCTCACAAAGGTGGCCTTGTTGTACTTTCTTCCTTGTGATTGAGTCACTTCATCCATTTGTAGGTACTTCTTAATTGGTGCCACAACCCTTATAAGGTGGTTATCAGCCCATAGCTCTATTGGGCTATGATGCACAGATACGGCAAGGACACGCGATAGACACGGCCGGGACATGGATTTTACACATAAAAAGTGAAGTATCGGACATAATACGACACGATACGTTGCCCATTTTAAAGTATCCGTGCATCATAGCTATTGGGAGCCCTGGCAATTGGACCCAAACTGAAGCTAGGGCAATGAAGACTCTGGTGGAATCAAAACCTGGCACGTCATCGGCTTCCTACCTGAAACTGACCATGGCGACCATTTCCTAGCTGGCAACAAGTTGCTTTCCAGGGTGAAGGCAAAGATAAAGAACTGATTTTGCAGCTCAATCACTTCCAACTCTCCTTGAAGACTCCAGATAGAAGGAAGTCTTTGTTGGAGTCTTAACGTGAACGCTACAAACCAACAATCTTCCCAATCAGCGATTTTGAGTTTCTGTTCCTGCTCTCTTCCTGCCTCTTAACATCAATTTTTTTTTTATAACACTTAACATCAAAAATTATCACTGGAAGTATTAAAATCCTCTTCCACTGGCTTCTCAAAGCATCTGATTCCTGAGCTGAAGGATGTAGTAGGACAACTGCTTTGAGTTGTCTCACATAGATCCTCCTTGAAGCTCCGTACTTCCCTAGTAGTGGTGCAAATTGGATCCACTTCCATGTGGACCTTATTATGGCTGAGTAGGTCAGATGTAACTATTCCCTGAAGGTTTGGAGGGGGACCTCAATCATGCGGTAAAGGTCGTCTATATTCTATGTGTTAAATAGGCCCAAGGCCCATCATAGGATCCAGTCCAGCAGGTTATCTCCACGTGGAGATAACCTGCTGGACTGGATCCTATGATGGGCCTTGGGCCTAAGATAACCTGCTGGACTGGATCCTATGATGGGCCTTGGGCCTATTTAAATCCACGTGGAGATAACCTGCTGGACTGGATCCTATGATGGGCCTTGGGCCTATTTAACACTATGGAGAGTGATTCTTGCTCTTGTCTAGTTGGAGAGTTAGGGTCTCCACAGCTCATGTTTCTTGATTCCTGACCTAAAGAACCTCTAATTTGGAGGTTTCTTCATATTCCAATACACAAATTAAAATCCATATTGAAGATGACCTTTAGACTCATGACTCTTAGATTCCCTTGGAGTTATTCTTGGATCTCATAACCGAAATATTAATAGTAATAATTCCAACAGGTTAGGATTCCTTGTCTATTGTTTGATCTGTTACGTATTCTTAATATAGTCTCTTTTTTTATAGTCCACTCAAGACAAAAAAGTACTTTCTTCCAACATTGATAGATAAATGAATCTTTGTTGCGTTGGTGATAGTTTTGTTCTATCTTTTGTTTGCAGCTTTTTTTTTATATGGTAGTTGATTTTTACTCGTCGATGTCCTGTCCTATCTAGTCGAGGCAAGTTTTGTGCATGTTCAAAAGTTCAGGCCAACATACCCTCACTCAGCCAACTTGACCCGACTCGAAGAGTACTAACTCAAACAATTATGACTAAGTACACCAAGAACTCCGGTCAGGCTCCTCCAAGTCATCCAACTTAGTAACTTTCCATGCCAAGACATTGGAGTTTAAACATAGGATTTATTAATTATGCTGCTATTGTGATACTGTGCTTTGTTCTTTGTTACTCCACGGTCTAATGTATCATTTTCCCCTTCATTAAAAACATTAGAGGACCTAGGATCTTTTTTTATTTTTATACTTTAAACCAACATTTAAAATATCAACAGATAGAGAGTGTACCGAACGATACCTATCATACTTCACTAGCCATGGTATACCAAGTCTTAGTATTCTAGCTGATAAGAAATCCATGTGATTATTGGTTGAAACAATAGATGAACTCAAAATGAAAATGATTCCTTTTTGTTTTTGTTTTTTTGTTTTTTTTCATTTGATTTGCATTTGTTCTTCTTTGTGAAAGTTCGGACTTTTTAACGATGTTAAAGTTAGATATAAGCGAAAATTGGATTATATGCTCAACTTGTAGGATGTTTTCATTTGAGCCAATTTTTCTATTGTGAGCTCTTTCCTTGTTACCCTTTCTTCAATTCTACAGTGATAATGACTAGAATTGGCACTTTGATTACAAAAGTTTCTAATAAAGGTTTATTACCGTTATTAATTTTATTCATCGTGGTTCTCAATTCCATATCTTGCTATGTTCATTCTTCATTTAACTTCATAATAAAATACTATATTATTATTTTTTTAAACATAAGTTAGTCTTTCATTTCTTTAAAAGCATTATTTACACAAGAAAATCACCAACTCCCATATTCACCAAAATATAAGAGAAGAGACTCCCATTGGGGCATACCTTTATTGATATTCATATAGTATTGATTTTTATTCCTTTTCGTTTATAAATAAAATGAATAACATCTGTACAATAACTTTTAGCCGCTAAAGTAAACAGAATCACCGAGGACACTACAAAATCAAACAATAATACATGTCCTAGTTGACTTCCTAGGTTTGAAGCACCAATATATTATAATGTCAGTGTAAAATATTGTCATATGTAATAGTTTGCAACATTGTAAACCGTATTTCTTATATTACAACATTTATGTCTTAAAAATAACGTTGATAGGGACTGATACAGCTCATAACCAATATATATCTGTCCATACATATCATTTTCCACACCAATCAATATGCCACCATTTTTGAACCTTCATCTTGATACTGAATACTCAATGTTAAATGGTGTTTTGGTATTATCTAAGATCTTAATTCCCTTTATGTCCTGGGGGCTATTTCTGTCGTAACAAAATATTGAAAAATGTGCTCAGAAATGACATTGAAAGAATTTAATGTGCTCAGAAATGACATTGAAAGAATTTTCTATATAGCCCCCTGTTAGCTTTCCTTTCCACATTTTCCTCTCTCTCTTGTGTTGAGAAGGCTAAGATAATATACTTAATTTCCCATTAAGTTGTAGTGATATCTGTAACTAACTTATTTCCAAATACCTAATGCAGATCCCTGTCGACATGGTAGTGAATCTCATGATCATCACCATCATGGTTCATTCCTCTCAACCGTCCCAATTTATTTATCATTTAGGTTCATCTGTCAGAAATCCAGTAAAGTACTGCAGTATTCCGAATTGGTGCTACCACTACTTTCTAAAGAACCCATGCCTCAGAAACGATGGCAACCCTATCAAGTACCAAATCTGCAACATGCTCGCCACAAGTTCCAGCTTCAACAAATACATGAATCTGCACTACAACGTACCAATACAGGTTAGTACAACGCATAGAAAAGGAGATAAATTGAAGGAAGTGGATGTCAAAAATAATGTGTTGATTGTTCTTAGATGCAATTTGTTGAATGGAAAAGAGGGAGGGAGATGCCCAAAAACCCCATCAATTACAGACAAGGGTTTCCAAAAAGTTGTGCAAACATCCCCTGGCTATGGATTGACACTTAAAGGCCTATTTGCCAACTTTGTAATGGATTCCTATAAATTCATAGCAATGTGGGTTGTGCTGAAGGAATATTAAAGAGGTAAGGGATGACGATAAGATGGAGATGTGGATGGGGACCTCCATTTTTTTAATAGGATTTGATCTAATAGAATGATGGCTTGGTAATTATTTCCGACCAAAGGGGAGACTATTTGATGGCCTTTTGTGGCTTTTCAACTAAGCTAATTCAATTTTTGCCCCTTTGATAGGTAGTGTTGACTGTTGATAATATTGATAAATATTTTGGTTTATTTGAGATTTGGGTCATTGAGTTTTTTATCTATAAATTTGTGATCAAGTTTCCTAGATTAGGATTGAGCTATTTTAGGATAATGTTGTGATCAGATAAGAATTAGATTTCCTTGATCAAGTTTCCTAATTTGAGTGGTTGTTTGTACTCTTATAAATAGCCATTGGCTATTCTTGATATAAATTCACCTATGAGATTGATATCAAATCATACTATCACAGTGTAGTCTCTAATTTCTACTCCATATACATATATGTTATAAAGAGATAGCACTTTCGTTCCTTCTTTTTTTGTTTCATCTAATTTCAATGTTTTTTTTATGTAGGTGTTTCGCATAGTAAATGGAGCATTGTGCCAACTTTTTAATAGCCATTACAACCATCTTGACAAAAAATACAAGCGAATAATGAAGACCGCTAAACTATATGAGTTTTATCTTTTCTTCAAGGGAAGGTATGATATGTGAAGAAAATATTTTGATTGGTACCTTGCACAATGATTTGATAATATCCTTTTGCACTAGCTAGGTTTTGCATCCCTTAGATACGAGTCCCACATGTAGTGTACAATCGTCGATCAATTATAAGCTTTTAACTTTTTGTATAGTTACGCTAGCTTAAACTGAGAGAATTTTTTCTATTGGGAATATCTCTTATTAATTGTAATTAAGAATCCCTTATAAGAAATCATGATAAGTGATGAGTCAGGCCCAAGTGGCCTAGAATATGATGAGCCAGATCCAAATCCACCAGGGAAGCCCAGGTCCAGATCCACGGAGTGACCAAGTCAAGGCAGGCATCTACGTCGCTTTGGAAGCAGTCCCGCTTCTACCAATTCCTGCGGAGAATATCTCACCTGCCCTCCACCTTGCTCGTTCCTCGAGGACACGTCTGAGGCTCCAGGCCCTCCGCCTTGCTCGAGGACACGTCTGAGGCTCCAGGCTCCAGGCTCCAGAGAGACGTTGCTTTATTTTCGAATCCCATCTGTTGGGGAAGTGTTATAAATTCAGGATCTCCTCATCACTTGAGGGGCAATGATTAAAATCTTACTCACCTCTCTCTCGCTTGTAATCCACCTTATCAATCAAAGATCACCATATTCAAAGTGGACGTAGGTCATACAGACCGAACCACTATAAATTCCCTCTCTCTCTCTCATTTATTTACTACATTCTCATCTAGCATTTATTACTTGACCGGTGGTGTCCGAAACCTATTTTTGGCATCATCAATAAGACTAGCCAAAACTTGCCGGATCTAATTAGAAATATAATCTAATATATTAGATTAAATTAGGAGTTCGAGTTACCTTTTAGATAATAAATCTAGATCTGTTAGTATTAAAATTAATTTAACTGTACATAAAGGGATATATGCGTTATGGGCTGGCCTTTGGTGCAGTGTCTTTCCCTGGCCAACCATAGTATGCCCCATAAGCCTCAATGTATAATAGAAATAACTACTTTTTTCTTCACTTTATGCAATAGAAAAAATTCTCATGTGGGACTCTTATCATGTTTTTTTTAACATTCTAATCTTTTTAAAAAAACATGAAAATTTTGTTAGTTGGGGATACTCTACTTAGGGTTTTTATTAAGACTATTTAATTTGATCAACGTGTTATATAATCCATCCATTTTTGTAATTTTTTTATTAGATGGTTGCTACTATTCATTTGCTCAAAATCTTTTTCTTTATAGCTCATCGAACAAAATCTGTGGCGCAGCCCGGATCCGTGATCGAAGCGTTAGATCAATGTCCCGAGGGATTGATCGAATCCAAGATGGATTCCAGCCACTAGGGCACAAACAAAACCATGAAACCAAGCATGGAACTCATGATGAACTTAGAAATCTATTTATTGATTGAAATTAAGCATGCCTAATACAATGAAGGCTTCTCTATTTATAATGCAATAAGAACTTCTAAAAAGCAAGCCGCCAATCCTAATTAATCCATAAATTAGAAACAATCCCTAATTGAATAAACTTAAGATAAATTAGCATGCCACAGTAGCTTCTCATTCAATTGGGCCTGTGGGCTGAACCCAATAGACTGGGTTGGATGGCTGGGTCCATCATGTAGGCCCATGGCTCTTTTAACCTTCCGTACTGCATCAACTTCTCTCCCCTGCTTAAAAAAACTCTGACTCCGGCGAGTTGACAGCTTGATAATATGGGAGATAATCTGACCACAGGTTCGGGAAAGGTCCTCTGGGGTCGAAAATCAGTCGCACAAACTTCAGAATGTTCTTGTGGTCTACATTTTCTTTGCGTGTCTTGCAAGCTTCATGTAGTCTTTTTCTCCATTTAGAAGTAGATGGGAGGTATCGCTTCTTCTGATGTCTGCATTGAGCTCAGATGTGTGATCTGACCAGTAGATGCTTCAGTAGTTGCCTTCGAACCAATAGATGATGAACATTGACTATCCATCGTTGATCACCAAAAATGAAGTCAATGTGAGGGACTCCAATAACTTGATTTTCTTGTGAAACTACTGGTATAATTGACTTGATTTCTGATGACCCAATTGGATTTTCTGGAAGTGGTATAACAGTTGTATCCACTGGATGTCCAATCTTCTTGCTAACTTGATCAAAATCTTCAATGTATGCTTGTCTTTGCTCTTTCTCAGCCTTTTGCTGCGCTTCAACTAATATTACTTTGATCAAGATTGTCTTTACCCACGAAATCAACTTTGCCATAAAATTGCTCTTCGATGTGGTGTAGTCAGGGCTTTTGTTTCAACTATTTGCTCATTTTGTGACTTTTTTTATAGAAATGTAGACGAAGATGGGGTTGTCGATGTCATAGGAATGAGCATAACCCTTTTTCCATTCCATAAAAAGGTATATGTGTTTGCCTCTTTATCATGGTGCACTTCTCGATCAAAAATCCATGGACGTCCAAAAATAATATGAGCAATATGCATATGGATCACATCACACCAAATTGTCTTCGTAATGTCCCATCTTGAATGATACCAAACATCGATGAGTCGCGGGGATAACATAACCATTAGACCATGTGACTTGGTAGGGCTTATAAAGCTTCTTGGTTGGCCAATGATGTTTGTCGATGATCGCTTGCACAACAAAATTTATTGCACTACCATTGTCAATAATCAAATTAGTGGACTTGTCTGCGACTGTTACCCATGTGTGGAATTTCTTAGCATGTCTCCGTTCTTCTTCCTTCGCATTTGTATTAAGGAGTCGGCGAATGATAATAGCGGGATTATCTTCTCCTAAAAAAAGTCTTTCCACAATATAGGCTCTTGATCTTCGCTGAAAGCTTTCTTCATCAATATGGGCGCTTGATCTTTGCTGAAAATTTTCTTCTTGAGAATGAGATTGACACATGCGAGATTTTCGAAGCATGTGCTCAACACGAATAGCTTCCTTGTCCGCTTCTGGAATGGTTTCACAAAAGTTTACTTTTGCTCGTATGCTTGGCCTTAACCCTTTGATATATCGAGCTCAATGATGCAGCAGCAATACCGTATCAATTCAGCAAAGTACGTGGGTCACATGTGGGACCCATGAAATTCTGATTTTTATATTATTAGTAGTTTTGATTTTAGCAAAGATTGTAATTAGGATTAGTTTCTAACTTAGATAGGATTCTTATTTTGTTTCTTGGTTTAATTAGGATTGCTTTCCTAGTCCTTAAAGACTCTTTTATTATAAATAGAGCATTGTAGAGATCAATGATCTCAGATTTGGAGTTAGCAAATTTTCCCTTTTGTGGGTTAGATGGTTCGGTCATGTTAGAAGGCATCCAACGGAGGCACCTGTTAAAAGGTATGAAAGCATGGAGATTGCCAGGAGTAGGAGAGGGAGAGGGAGACCCAAGAGAAGTTGGAAAGAAACTATTAAACATGACCTTGCCTACATGGATCTAGCGGAGGACATGGCCCTTACCAGATTTGATTGGCGTCGTCAAATTCATATAGCCGACCCCACCTAGTGGGAAAAGGCTTGGTTTGGTTTGATTTGGCTTGGTGGGTTATCATTGGAGAGTTGTCTTCTTCGTGTGATTGTTCCCGTGGGAACCCTAATTGTGCCTCAGCACTTGCGATCGTAACCCTACGATTGCATCACTTCATTCCTATCTCGCACTTTCAAACCACATAAACATTCCAACTAATGATACCGCAAGGTATATTCATCAACAATCAAGTTTTCTTGCTTTAAATCGATATACTATTTAAAGTATAACTCTTTCTCGAAATCTTGATTTCAATACATCAACTGATATATAATGGTTTCAATGTGTCATATTGATTTGAATGCAAGAGGAAACACGGCGAGATAATATTTTTCTTTGAATGGACTAACCTGGTTTTGGAGACCGCATGTACAAGCGGGTCACATTTTGGAATCTGGATGATTCAAATATTGCTGCTTGATAGGCTGGGCTAATGGCACTTTGAATGAGTCGGATTGGAATTGAGCCCACCTGAGTTAGGTTGCAAAATTCTGCACTTATATATATATATATATTGCTGTCGGTTAGTGGCCTGGGCTTGGATTTGGGTTCAGATCAGACCCGAACTCAAGTCAGGCCCAAACTGTATCTTGCACGTGTGAGAAGGAGACTTTCTCCTCTTTTCAATTACCTCGGACCTTGTGGAGTGAAGAGAATAAGAAACCAAGAGGTCTACTTACGAACTTTTAGTTCGACTAAAGCGACGAAGAAGAGAGATGCAGAGGCGATGTAGCGGAAAGCAGTGATGAGATCTCAGCAATAGGAGCCCAGGCGATGGCTACTTCCGTGTGACAACGAATTTCAACATTGCAAATTGTCTCCGGTGAGCTTGATGCAATGAAGAGGAAGAGCCCAACGTGAGGCGATTACTGTGTGATGGTTGTGTCGGGTGTTTCCTAAGATACCGAGATCACAGTTGTCTTTGATAGACTGAGCTACCAAATCTCGCCACAACCCCGGTCAGAGCGCACCTCGGCACCGAACCAGGTCGCAAACCAGGTCCAGGTCGTTCCCGACCTTGGTCGCTCCCAAGCTCAGCTTATATCCTGGCCTCGGTCGCGTACCTCGGTAGTCCCGCCAGAAGGTCGGCCAAGACGGATATTAAAGGACCGGGCTCCTATGTTAGATCAGTCATGTCATGGACACGCGATGGGACAAGGGCCTGAGCAAGTATGACTCCTGGGTAATCCATATCGTCCGTGATCTCTTACAGAAAGGCCTCCAGCGGCTGCCACAGAGCGTGACCCGATTGGACTCGCATTTAATGAAAGATGGGCCGACAGGACTAGCATTTAATGAAGTATAGGCTGAGGGGACAGTATCACTCAAGTACCAACTCCAATCATAAGGCCCTTCTTCACAAGTCAACTCCATCTCCTATAAATACAGGATCCAACTTCACTCCAAGGCATGACAAAAAACATACTCCTACTCTGCCAAATTTCATCTTCATCCTTTGTTCAGTTTTCAAACTAACTCAGGCATCGGAGAGCCTTGTGCTGCCCGCAGCCAGGGTCCTCTGACCATTTCTTTCCTCCCTTTTCAGGTTTTCAGGCAACTTCCCACCATCAAAGGAGTATCAATCTCATCCAAATCCTCTTTATTAAGTCTGTATTATTTTAGGCACTTACAATTGGCGCCGTCTGTGGGGAAGTATTAACTCAAAACCTTCCTAAAAAACTTCCTAAACACCATGGCTCCCAAAGGCAAGAAAGGCGGAGGATCATCTAAGAAACCACCATTACCTATGTTTCTAGAATCCGCTCCGGCCGCTCCTCTTCAAGAGGGGCTCGGGGCGGGACCCCGGCGCGATCATCATCGAAGAACTCCCCGAAGGACACCATTTCGTCCAAATCATCGCCGAGGACCTTATGTCACAATCCGTTTCATTCTCAAAGGAGGTGATAGAACCTTCCAAGCCAAACGAACCTCATCGGGAGCGTCCTCGGAAGGATAAATCCATAGCAGCGAGCAAGTCACACATTCTCGTCGCCAGGCCCACGGTGACGGTGACGATGGCGATTCTCTCCATGCCGAGATCAGGGCCCAAAATCTTGCCCTCCAGGAGAAAGATAAACTGATTCAGCAGCTCCAACGGCAGCCTGGGCATAAAGCAAAACCTGGGGCCCAACCTTTCAAAGGTAGGCCGACTCATGGAACCGAGCACGACCTCAGGCAACACCTTGATCGCAAAAGGCATCGACGAGCTCAGGACGAAGGCTCCAGCAACAACCACTCCAAGAGGAGGTCAGAGCCCATGCCAGAAAGCAAAGAAGACCAAGAAGAATGGGTTGACAAGCTTGTCAGGCAGGCCGTCCAACGCAATATGGAAGAAGCAGGATTCGCCCGAGGTCACCTGGACTCTTACGACTCCGGCGATCACGGCGCATCTCCCTTTTCTCAAGAGATAAAATAGTATCCCCTGCCAGAGAGATACAACGTCCCGAGATTTGTCCACTATGACGGTATCTCGGACCCAGCAGCACATCTCTGGCATTTCACCCAGAAGATGTCGATGTGGGGCGATGTCGGCCACCTAAACTGCATAGTTTTTTCTTCGAGTCTGGGAGACCTTCCCCTCAAATGGTTTTGCAGTCTCCCAGAAGAATGGATTTCGAGCTGGCGACAGTTACGAAGCTCTTTCCTCGGAAAGTTTCTGGCGCATCGGGTCATCCCAAAGACCGACAACGACATCATGGCCTTTAGAATGGGGTGGAATGAGAGTGTCACCCAGTTCGCCAAGAGATTCTGGACGGTCTACTGCCAGATTGAGAACTCCAACGGCGGAGTGGAGATTAGATCCTTCCAGCAAGCCCTACTTCCGGGCAATGATCTTCGGAAAGAGTTGGTAGGGAACCCAGTGGCCTCGGTAGAAGCATTAATGGTCAGGGTGAACAAATACATTGCACAGGAGGAGGACGAGGTTAGGGCCAATGAGAGTTTCGGCGTCTCTAAATCCTCCAAAGGCCAGTTCAAGCCTGAAAGCCGACCTGACAGCCGAACCTATAAGCATAAGGATCGAGCACCCCGGCTTGACGACCGCTCCTCCAAGAAGTCCTTTTCCAAGAAGGAGAGGAAGGTGTTCCAAAGGGAGCAGTCGAACCGGAATCGGGCATCCACCAGCTCTGCAGCAGTCTCGACACCCAGCACGGGTGGTGACAGGAAGTACAGGTCGACCGTCTATACAGTCTTCGTGGAGCCAATCCATAAGATCTTTAACAAGATCAAGGAAAAACCGTACTTCAGTTGGCCGCGGCCTATGACGAGAGACCCCGCCTCCCGCGACCAGAGTAAGTTCTGTGCCTACCATAAGCATAATGGGCACAGGACCGAGAACTGTTGTTCCCTCAAAACGCATCTCGAGAAGCTCATTAAGGACGGGCACCTGAAGGAGTACGTGCAAAGAGGAGGGAACGTGAACAATAATCGAGCGCAACGCCGGGATGACCGAGATCATTCCAGGGACGAGTCGGAAAAAATTATCAACGTCATCCACCTGGCCCCCGCACCCCAGGGGGGAAACCAGGCCCGTGCCGAGGCCAGGAGGGCTTCACACGGCAAACAGGTGATGACGGCCGCACTGGATGAGGTCGGTCGAGATCCCGAGACTAAGAGCTTCGAAGACTTAACCGAAGTCAGAATCGACCCCCTCTACCCTGGAAGATTCTTCTTACTGGGAAGCCAGCTCACCGAACCAGAGCGGGCTGAGCTCGTGAACTTCCTTCTGCAAAACAAAGAGTTCTTCGCTTGGACACCGTCCGAGGGGCCCGGCATCGACCCCGAGGTCATGTGCCACAAGCTAAGCATGGACCCCAAACACAAACCAATAATGCAGAAGGCTCACAGGATAGGGGTGTCGCAGACAGAGGCAGTGGTCGAGGAGGTCAAAACTCTGTTGGAAGCCGAGGCAATCAGAGAAGTCAAGTACCCGGTATGGTTGGCAAACACAGTGGTCGTAAAAAAGAAAACCGAAAAATGGAGGCTCTGCGTGGACTTCATAGACCTCAACAAGGCGTGTCCTAAGGACAGCTTTCCACTCCCCAAGATCGATCAAATGATCGACGCCACTGCCGGACATGATAGAATGAGTTTCCTAGATGCCTACTGAGGATACCATCAAATCCCGATGTACGGGCCCAACGAGAAGAAAACAGCGTTCATAACTCCCAGAGGCATCTACTGTTACAAAGTGATGCCCTTCGGGTTAAAAAATACAGGAGCAACCTACCAGAGGTTGGTGACCAAGATGTTCCAGGCCCAGCTCGGCAAGACGATGGAGGTCTACATTGACGATATGGTTGTCGAGACTAAACGGTCCCACGACCACTTAGCCGACCTAAGTCAGGTGTTTGACATCCTCCGACAATTTCGGCTAAAACTGAACGCCTCCAAGTGCGCATTCGGTGTCGGCTCCGGCAAATTCCTTGGAAGCCTAGTCACCAGAAGAGGGATTGAAGCCAATCCGGACCAGATCTCGGTGATCATTGCAGTACAGAGTCCAACTACGACGAAGCAGGTCCAGAAGCTCACCGGCATGGCTGCCGCGCTCAACCGCTTCATCAGCCGATCTTTAGACGAGTGCAGACCATTTTTCCAACTCCTAAAGAAAGGCCTGAAGTTCGAGTGGACTCCGGAGTGCGACGAGGCCCTGCAAAGGCTGAAAACCTACCTTTGCTCGCCTCCCCTGCTCTCGACCCCGAGACAGGGTGAGGTGCTCTATTTGTATGTAGCAGTCTCGGATCATGCACTAAGCTCGGTCATCATCAGAGAGGAGGATAAGCAGCAGCAACCAATCTACTACACAAGCAAGATCATGCTCGATGCCGAGACCCGACACTCTTCGTTAGAGAAGCTCACATTAGCGCTCGTCAGCGCTTCTTGCAAGCTCTCCCACTACTTTCAAACCTTCACTATCGTGGTCATAACAGAACATCCACTCAAGTCCATCTTCAAGAAAGCAGATTTCTCCAGCAGAATCTCATGCTGGGCCATCTAACTAGGACAATACGACATCCAGTATCAACCTAGGACGGCGATCAAAGCTCAAGTCTTGGCAGATTTCATTGTGGAGTTCGTTTCTCCGAGTTCAGCACCGACCGCGCTCGATACCAAACTAAGGGGCAACAAGCATGAGGATGAAGTCACGGCGACCGAACAGTTCCTTGCTTCGGCCTGGAAAGTCTTCGTTGACGGATCCTCTACCTCCAAGAGGGCCGGCGCTGGCATAGTCCTTCAATCTCCAGAGGGACTGGTCATCGAGCAGGCCCTAACACTAGACTTCAAAGCTTCAAACAACAAGGCAGAGTACAAGGCCCTCATAGCAGGGCTGAATAGCGCTAAAATCCTCGGTGCTCAACAGCTTGTGGTTTTCAGTGATTCACAGTTGGTAACAAGTCAGCTCACTGGAGACTATCAGGCTCGCGACGCTCGGATGGCAGCCTACTTACCCCGCACAAAAAAGCTTCTTTCTCAATTCCAAGATGCCAAAGTCAAGCAGATCAATAGAGATTCTAATTCTAACGCCGATGCTCTCGCCGGCCTGGCTTCAGCGGTCGAGGCCGGGAGGAAAAGAATTATCGAAGTGGAATCACTTGGAACATCGAGCATAGAGCTGCATAAGTGCCATTTCAGAAACACACACAAAAATTCTATTCATTACATATATGACTGAAGGACAAAGAAAATAATTTAATAGAATTTCTAATGATGAAAAGATCTAACTATGAACACATCATAATTTTTTTTTGAAATTGTATGTCATTCATATTACTGAATAAGCATAAATACACTTCAATGAACATCCACATTTGTAAAAGATATAATCTATATTACTAAAGGGATGTACTATTCCTCACATAAAGACACCTGGCGCAACCTTAAACTTTTTGCAATGCCATTTCCGGAGTTGCCCTTATCCCTAAAATCTCTATATCTATTACACACTCAAAAGACCTAAAATCTCTCCATGAAGAATCATCTTCCACTCAAAAGCCTAAAATCTCTCCATGAGATCCCTAAATAAGCCAACACACCAGATGTGCTACATTTCTAAGTGATGGTGCCTTCTCACACACGTCTATTCACACATGTCTATGGGGCCCATTTCTAATTAAATGTAAGGTCTATGATAATTTGATCCTTTGATCTTTATCAATCAATTCATGGGTACCTGCCCGCATCATATGGTTTTATGGACGATTAAAATAGAGATGGTGGACCCATCTGGGTCCCACTTAATGATTTTATGGACGATTAAAATGGAGATGGTGGACCCCATTCATCTAGGTCCCACTTAAATATATTTGGTCTATTTGTTAGGTCTATGATCATTTGATCATTTGATCTTTCTTAATCAATATTGGGTCCCATCCCGCATAATATGGTTTTATGGATGGTTAGAATAGAGATGGTGGACCCCATTCATCTGGGCGGGTTCCACTTAAATAGGTTAGGTTTGGATAATTTGTGAGGTCGACTATGATCATATGACCATTTGATCTTTATCAATCAATTCATGGGTCTCATCCCGCATCATATGGTTTTATGGATGGTTAGAATATAAATAGTGTAGCCCATTCATCTGGGTCCCACTTAAATAGGTTTGGTCAATTTGTGAAGTCTATGATCATTTGATCCTTTAATCTTTATCAAGCAATTCATGGGTCCTATCCTGCATCATATGGTTTTATGGACGGTTAGAGTAGAGATGGTGGACCCCAGTCATCACGGTCTCACTTAAATAGGTTACGTTTAATCAATTTGTAAGGTTTGTGATCATTTGATCCTTTGATCTTTATCAATCAATTCATGAGTCCCAGCCCACATCATATGGTTTTATGAACGATTAAAATATATATGATAGACCCCATTCATCTGGGTCCCACTTAAATATTTTTGGTCAATTTGTTAGGTCTATGATCATTTGATCCTTTGATTTTTCTTAATCAATAAATGGGTCCCATCCCGCATAATATGATTTTATGGACGGTTAGAATAGAGATGGTGGATCCCATTCATATGGGGGGGGGGGGGGGGGGGGGGTTCCACTTAAATAGGTTAGGTTTGGTCAATTTGTGAAGTCTATGTTCATTTGATCATTTGATCTTTATCAATCAATTCATGGGTCCCAGCCTGCATCATATGTTTTTATGGATGGATAGAATATACACAGAAACAACATCCACGAGTCCCTAATGACGCGACCACATCACCACCTCCATCCGTCGTTGCCCATTTTCTCTCCAAACACCTGGACTGGATTGTCGCCCTTGGTTGAGCTGCAACACTCGATTACAGTGGTAAGCTGCCTCCTCCTCCAGTCCTCCTCATCTTCTTCTTCTCCCCCTTTCTTCTGAATCTTTCCTTTCTTTCTCTTGGTCTGCTTGAAGGGGAACAGGGTTAGTTTTTTTTTTTTTTTCCTTTTTTAGTTACAACAAAATCACATAAAATATACCAAAAAACACAAAATCAGATGAAGGAAATTAGAGTTTCGAACTAAATTTGTTGTTTTGCCTAATTTTTTTTTTACTATAAAATACAAGAAAGCCGTATCCGAAAATTTTGAGCCGTATCACAACCGTATCTTGCGGTATTCCTTAACCGAATCCATATAGTACCGTGTCTGCACGGGTACCATGGGCAAAGTGCCGTATCCGGATATCATAACTAGCCAGCGCCTCCCCACAAATAAAAAATATATATGGGGAAATGGGATTTCCCTGATGCAGACCCCTCGTGGCCACAATAGGATCTGTTGGATGATCATTAATGCAAACACGATATGCTGTTGCCGTTGCACAGTGCATGATCCGGGCCACATCACCTTGATGAAATCATAATTATAGGACATTGGGTTAGGAACGGCCAAGATATCATGTCATAGGCTTTCCGAATATCAAGCTGAACGACACAAATCTTCTTTTTTCCAATAGCTTTGACTCATATGATGGAACACTTCCTCGGCTATAGGAATGCTCTGTAGACCTTTGTCCAGGTAAGGAAGCTCCTTGATTTTCAGAAATACATTCTGCAGGATTGGCCGTAGGTATGCACTAAGATTTTGGTTATAATTTTCTATTGAACATTGCATAGGCTTATGGGATGAAAATCAGAGAGTTAAAAAGCACCTTTTTTTTATGAATGAAGTGAATATTGGGTTGGTTTAGACCATTATCTATCACACTATCGGATGTGATGATTATTTTCTGATACGATTCTTCATTTTCTTCTCCTTAAACTTCTTAGTTTTTCATTTCGAGGAGACAACCATTTTTCTTCATATGACCCTCTTTCCCCAATGTAAGCACTTAACCCTATTCTTTTACATCGACCTTCACCCTCATTTTCTCATGGTCGTGTAACTTTCCTTTATTACTTCTTCACCTTCTTGTAGTGAAAAAATGCTGACAAAGTATACACATTTGTAGATGATGTTCATTTTGTTTTTGAGAAATCTACTTATAACTTGATTTGTGACCACAAATACCATTTGGAGTTGATTTACTCGCGGATACCTCCAAGGCTTTTCAGCTATTTAATAAAGTTCAAACAATTAACAAGGCAACATCATTGTAACGACCCAGGACTCGGGGCCCACGAATCCCGTGTCATGTGCATTTAGTATCATGTTCACATACATAGGTCAAATCATAACTGCTTGATAAATTGAGCACTTATCGAAACAATTCCACTTAATTAATAAAGGGTTCCAAAGAAACTGTATTTAGCATATTTTTCATTTTTGTTGTTTTGGTGTGCATATGCCTTTAGTTAATCATATTATCATTCTGAAATTTGAAGCCCCCCTTTGTTGACAGATTTGACGACTCAAACTCAGAAAGTTTTAGAAAGCTGCTGAAAGAGGAAGGGGTAGAGGAACAGATGTTTCAGATTGATCCCAAGTATATTGATTGGGAAGGCTATTTCATCACTATCCACCTTCCTGGAGTCGTAAAATACTTAATTAAATGAAGATCTCCGATTGAGGTTTCTGTACTCTGTAGACAATAAATACATCTTGTCTGTTGTGTTCTTCTTAAGAAATATTTATTGACTTAAGAAATATTTATTGAATAAAACCACTGTAATGGACTTGTGTGATTTCCTTTGAAGCCTGAGAATTTGCTTGCAATGATAATTATGGAACCCAAAAACTCTATCCTATCAACCATGCTTTCCACCATATGATTGAGCATCATGACGAGTGCATCATTACTTATGTGTGTTTTCATATTTCTATCGCACATGGGATCCATTGTTTTAGAAGATATGTGATTGGTGGGGATGAAATTCTTCTTGAGTGGTCTAAATGATCTATTTATGTCTACCACTATAGAGTTTCGTATAATAGTTGCAACAGAGGATCTGGATTGGACGCCACCATACTTTCTTTTAGGAGCTAGGACCCTCACAAGGCCGAACCGCTAAAATGGGACCCCTCCTCAAATTTCAATCCAACAAGGTATCCTCCAGTATTAGGATTGATCCTGTAATGACAAGCACGGAACACAGTAGTCAAATGCGTTAATTACATTCCTAATCATATGCTAAATCTTGCAATTGCAGTGAGATCAAATTCTAAAAGAAAATCTCGGGGACATCCATAATGCCGGAGATGGTTTTCCTTTTAGTTGAAGATCAAAGGATGCACTTCACGTTGATGGCACAGGTCAACACACAATTTGACCAATATGGTACGGGTCAATCATTGAAACCTTGTTTTGATGATTATGAAATCATCCAGACTCAAAATATCAATCCATTTCTCTTATGGCCCTCCTTGTAATTAGATCTATCAAACTACATGGTTAGACTACTCATCTAATGGTTATTAATTAGTGTATGATTTTGATTTGGACCATACTAGGCCTAGTTCGGGGCTCAGCCCTTCTATTTTTCCTTTGTTTTATATAATATGTATTTATATACTTAATTTATACTAAAATGCCCTTTAAAAGTCACTTAACAGTAATCGAGCGTCCCTCGGGCTCAAGGCCAAAGGATCTTGGCCTGGGCTTGGTGGGAGATGCCCTAGGTTATCCAAGAAAAGAAAATCACTTAACAGTAATAAATTTATAGTAAATTGATATTGAAGTAGTAGGTGATCTTTTAAATGAATTAAAAAGAAGTGTAAATCATTTAATTTTAAAAAATATTACAAAGTGTAGTATCATTTGTAAGTGTGTTATTTCTATAAGATAAATATTTTCTAATCTGCCATTGGCCAATCAAATAAAAAAAAATTGACTTCATTGCGTTGCTTATTGCAATTTGCAAGCATTGTTAGTCACGCCCGAATAAAAGGGAAGGGTAGTTTAGTTGACATTAGATGCTTACTTATGACGTAAAAAGAAAAAAAAACTTATATTTTTCCTCCGGCCATTTGACCCTATCATAGTCGGCCATTTGAAATTACTGGTGTTTCCATTTGAAAATTGAATTATTACATTGGCGGGGAATACGATGGTTGTGTTTCTATTTGAAAGTGAACTTGCACCGGTGCAAATCACAATGACAATATTCTTGTTCGTACAAATCACAATGACAATATGAAGATTCATACTGTTTAATAGTGAAGTTGTGCTATCCACAACACCCACCTTGTGATTCCCCAATGAAATTGATTTTTTGTACTTAGATATCATGAAAGTGTGAAACGGCCCTGATAAAGGTGCACCCAAGTGGGGCTCAACGGAGCTTGATTGCATTTACTGTTGCACGTAGGAGAACATTAATTGAGTCTGAAAAGGCTTTCATGAAAACCAAAATGATTATCCTTCTCTGCATGTCGATCGTGGAAGATGGGTTGCTCCAAATCTGTCTTGTGGTTGTTTCGATAGTCAAAGCTAAGTTCAAATTTTGAGCTGTACTAGGTAAAAGGTGATGCAAAGGCCAACTGCACGGGGTCTCTTCTAAATTGAATGCTTGCATGTATAAAATTAGAAAAAGTTTATATGGGCAAACTTTTTTGGACAGAATTTGTGACAACCCCTATGAATATCCCTTGAATATGTTGATATTCAAGGAATATCATAGGGGTTGCCACAAATTCTGTCCAAAAAAGTTTATTCATGTAGTACAGCTGAATAAATAAATAAAAGCAGCAAAGTGTTTCCAGCCAGGGGATCAAACTGGAAGATGAAATAAATGATGAATTGAAGGGCCGCTCACTTGGTTTGAGCCTGCTCCCCAAGGTCTCAGTTTGACTCACGTCCCTTGTTTAATCTTGATACTATGGGCACGTTTAGCAACCAGAGAGGAATCCTCTATCAAGAGGATTCATTCCTTCTTATACAATGCAATCCACAGTGAGGGTTTCTCATGCAGAAGATCCATTACATTCCACATTTGGCAGAGACAAGGAACCTATGGATTTACATATGCTACATCCAACGGTGATGATTTTTTGCCATTTTCTTGCAATCCGTAATTAATCAAGCCATAAAATTTGAATCCATGGCTGTCTTTTGGCCTTCTATATATGATGGACGATTCGAATTTTTCATTATGGGTCCCACACAATTAAAAAATTATAACTCTTTTGCAAATATCTCAAAATATATATGATGAATCAACGGCTAAAAATTGACCTACTGGCCATTTTGGACATTCTAAACATGATGAATAGTTTGGGTCTTGATTATGGAACCCATAAAATAGGTTTCCAAGTAAAAAATGAGTCACCAAAAATTACTGCCTAAGTCAATTTTCCTTTGCAAATCAGACTTGTTTTTGGCATTTTGGATGATCAACGATCAAGAGTTTTTTGCCATTTTCCCATGATCTATAATGAATCAGGCTACCGAAATCCACCCCATGGTCGTTCTAGGCTTTCTGAAGAGACTGAATGGTTCAGATTTTGCAAATGGGGTCCACAGATGTCCAGAAATCATGATCAATGGTTTGGACGTTTTTACAAATATCTCAACATATATTAAGGATCAACAATTGGTTTTTTGTGTACTAACCGTTTTGGACATTATAAACATGATGAACGGTTCAGATCTTGATTAGGGAAACCATAAGATAAGTTTCCAAGTAAGATATTGGTCACCACAAATTACCACCTGGGTCCCTGTTCCTTCGCAATTAAGAGTTGTTTTTTGCATTGCGAATGATCAATGGTCAAGAGCTTTTTCTTTCATTTTCTCACGATATATGGTGAATCGGGCTACTAAAATTGACCCGTGACTACTTTAGGCATGTTGAAGAGAGTCAAGAGACTGAATGGTTCAAATTTTGTAAATAGGGCCCACAGAAGTTCAGAAATTATGATCAACAATCTAGACGTTTTTACATATATCTAAAAATATATTATGGATTCTGTTGAAGCATAAATTTGTGCTTGTTCTCAACAAAAGTAATGGTTAAAGAAGCTGCCATTGTTAGTTTCGAAAATTTCTGAAACAAGACCACATCCATTAGTAATCACAAGAATATAATGATCATAAATGGGAAATTCTATGGATTTGTCTTTTCAAATCGCTCGAGGGACATGGTCCAACTCAAGCGACATGAAGAAGGCAAAAAGTCATAGAAGGTACAATTGTTCTAATCGCAAGTATGGTGAGCCTAGAATGAGCGATCCAGTGACTGCTAGAAGCAATTGTAAACCTAAATTTAACTTATCGAGAAGCAAGGCTTGCTCGAGGTAAGACGAATATAAGGTTGGAGTTGCAAATGTACCGGTCGCAAATACAGTAGACCTTGAAAGGGCATACCAATACCGCTGGGCACAAATGTTGGAGATAACAAGAGTGTCGGTCACGAACATGGTTTAAAATCTCGGTATCGGTCGCGGTATCGGCCGGGCCGAAAAACCGATACGTCGCGGATATCGTCGCGGATATCGGTCCGTCGCGGTCGTCGCGGTGTGATTTTTTTTTTTAATCCAAAAAAATTTGCAAAAATATTCAAAAAATCCAGAATATTAGAAAATGTTGGAAAACAATATTTTTTTTCCATTAGTAACAATAATAAATCAAAATCTCGGTCACCTTAAGTTATGAGTCCTGTCTGTATCGCTGTTCGCTTTATTCTCCAGTATTTTATATAATGCAACCATTATCGATGCTCATGATCAATAAGATGAAATATCATAAATCTGACATAATGCAACCACAATTTTTGGCAAAAACTCATACTTTTTTGTTCCAAAAGTATAGATTCTATTTTAAACTAATACATTATCAATGCATTTGAACACTAATGTGAAAAAATGTAATTGATTTCAAGAAAAGCCCCAAATTTTGGAAATAAAAAAATTTAGATCTACACTTTAAAATACTAGATCTAGGGGAAAATAAGTGAGTAACATCGAATCTAACTCAATATAAAGCCTTTTGGTTCATGAATTAGCATATTACACAATCTTTACTACTATATCATTCCAAACATAATTAAATAGGTTTAATATCATATCTAGTAGTTTATGATAATAATAGACATCCAAGCACAAAAAAAAAAGAAAGACAATTAGCAAAAGAGTCCTAGGTATCATGGTCAAGTAGATCATTTTGTTTTCTTGAATTTTGATTGTCATTTATCTAAAACATGCGCTTCGCAGAGGGGGTCCGGGGGTATCCCCCGGCGGGGGTCGAGCTGATATTTTCAAAAAAAAAAAAAAAAAAAAAGAGATCGGCCGATATTTTCAAAATATCGGCCGAGATATCGCCACGGCCGATATTTTGAAAATATCGGCCGATATATGGCGATATTTTATCTGTATCGCCGCGACCGATATCTCGCTGAGATATCGGTGCGGTACCGACCGGTACCGGTACGTATCGGCCGGTACGTACCGGTACCGGCCGATATTTTCAACCATGGTCACGAATACAGTAGACCCAAAAAGGGCGTACTAGTACTGCTAGGCACAAATGTTGGAAATCGCATCCATGAGATGAGATTCTCTGTTTTGAAAGGTCAAGATTAGATTCATTAAAGAGAGCAGATGATATTCCGATCCAAATATGGCTCAACATTTCTGCGAGCACCGGTATCCGGAAGGGAAGGAACCACAATTTCTCGAATCTAGATCCAAAAGTGACGAGAGTTTTTTTATTTTATTTTTGAAAGATCAAGATTGGATTCATAAAAGAGAGCAGATGGTATTCTGATCCAAACAGGGCTCAACATTTCTATGAGCACCGGTATCTGGAAGGGAAGGAACCATAATTTCTCATATTTGAACCCGAAGATGACGGAAGTTTTTTTTTTTTTGAAAGGTCAAGATTGGATTTGTCAAAGAGAGCAGACAGTATTCCGATCCAAATAGGGCTCAACATTTCTATGAGCACCGGTATCCGGAAGGACAGGAACCATAATTTCTCGAATCTGAATCCAAACATGACGGGGTTTTTTTTTTTTTTTTTTTTGAAGATTTTTTTTTGAAAGAAGATCAAAAGACGGAAGAGTACACATAGGCCTCTTAATCCAGTATTATGAAAACCTCGTGATGGACCGCGCTCCTGGCGCCTGGTCCTACCGAGGTCGGCGGACGTGGGAGTCCGTTGGGTCCGACCCTTTCGTAACCGGGGGGCAAGGGGCGTGCATCAACATTTCTTTGTGTGGGTGTGCCAGATTTTCTATTTTACTTGGAATTGCAAGTGGTGATCCGGAGATCAACCTTTGCAAGTAAAAAGGAAATCAACTTCTTTCAAGTTTCCCATTGCACATATATTTAAGAAAAGAGATATTTTCTTGATTTGTCGTGAAAGGGGATTTTTTTTGCATTTATAGCCGATTTTGGCGTTTATAGCCGATTTTTGGCGTTTATAACCGATTTTGGCGTTTATAGCCGTTTTACAATTCTTATCAATAATGAAAGACAAGAGTTGTGATTTTTTGTCTCTTTAAAAAAAATACAAACTACAATGAAAAGCAAGAAAAGGAGGATCTAACTTCTCAGGAGATTGTGGGGGACCCGTTCAGATTGACGGTCGCAAGCCATATGTGGACTTCGCCATCATCCATGCAGATGAGAACAGAGGATGCTATTGATTCGCTTGGCTTGGCTATAACCTCAGGTTTTTAGAGAATAAAGACCAAAGGGAGGTCCTATGTCCAATAAAAAACCGAGTAGACGGGCTGAAAAGCCATGTCTAAGCCATTGGAGGCAGAAGGAGAAGACAAGGACCTTGGGGGGGGGGGGGGGGGGGGGGATACCCCCCCAAGGGACTTTTGTCACCTTGTAGCGGTGGTCGGTGTAGGATTTCCGCAGAGTTTTCTCTCTTAGATTTCTGACGCCTTTTTCTGTCTGAGTTTCCGGATTTTCTGCAGTCTGTTGTCTGTGTGTTTGTGATTGTCCTTTTCTTCTTGGAGAGCTCTCCTATTTATAGGCTTTTAGGTAGCCATTTAGGAGGGTTTATGAGCCTTAATTGTCATAAAGCTACATAAAGGGAGGAGTTACAAGATTGAATTCTTTATTTTGTAACTCCTTTTTTCTTGGCTTCTGATTGGCCGGAGGAGATTGAGGGCATTTAATCGCCTTTAATCGCCATGATGGGAGGAGTTTCATGGGTTAAATGCCATGAATCTCTTGACTTGTAACTCCCGGATGCTTGCTTCTGATTGGCCCGTCCAAAGAAATGGATTAATGACTGTAATAAAGCTAGTCAATTAATCGCATTAAGTGGTCGCCGAGAAATTGAAGAGTCACGGGCCGTGCCGCGTCTTTTGGGATTCTTCTGGCGATGATCATTGATGAATCTTCATGTAGATCGATATCGGATGACCATGTAACTTCAGGTGTTAGTTGCCAACAGCGGGTCGGTACCATCTGTCCTGTCGATTTCTCGATCGGTCGGGTAGAAAGCGCATTTTTTGGTTGACCGGGTGGCGATCAATGTTGTTTTTGATACTCTTGATGATTAACCCATGTTTTTGACGGATGTCAGAGGATTTGGTGTCTCAAAAGTATGAATTTTGGAAAATACCAGAGGCGGACGCTTCGAATCGCGAAAAAAGGGCAAAAAACGGGGTTTCCGGGGCCCATCGGGCGATCCCGGGCCCCAGGGTCGCAGGGGCCTGCGACCCTGGGGGGGGGGGGGGTTTCCTCCTTTTGTCCCGCTTTGTGTTCGTTTTTGCTATTTTTTTATTCTTTTTTTCTTCTATATTTTTCCTTGACTTTTTTGATCATTTATTGGCCTGATTTCCCTGTAGAAAACTTGATGAGAATCCTTGCATTTTATTTTGCAAAGTTTCCAATTTTCTGAGAAAGCCGAAGACTTTGTCGCGCAGAGCTGCCGATTTTCCGTCAGAAGCTGAAACTGGGCCAAACAATGTCGGAATGACCTGAAATTTGGGGTGAAGCCTGCTGAGCAATAAATAAGACCAACCATAGGCTTTTGTTTAAGTTTTGAAGCCATTTGGGGTCCTATTACCAGTAGACTTGCTTTTGTCGCGATGAAGACGTCGCGGTTTGATGTGCGGTCAACCGATGTCCGATTGACTTGAAATTTGACAGGGAACCTATTGGAGTCATTTTAAGATGATCCATAGGCTCTATCTTGGAAACCATGGTCTCGGAGAGCTTCGTCGCCGAGGGGCCTGATTTGGCTTCCGAGCGTCAAACTATGGTCAAATGTTGTCGAAATGACCTGAAATTTGACGTGTAGCCCTTTGTAAGCATTTTGAAGCCGTCCATATGCTCTATCTGATGAGTGATGGCCTTGGTGGTTCCCGCCGCCGAGAGGCTTGATTTAGTTGTTCGAGGGTTGATGTAGGGTCAAACGTTGTCGGTTTGACTCGGAACTTGACGTGGAGCCTTTTGGATGTATTTTGAGACCATCCATCGGCTCCGATCGAAGATTTGGTGTCTCCGATGCTTTCGCCGCCAGGAGCTCCTTTTCAGTTGCCGGAGAAGCGAAGTTAGGCCAAACGATTTTGAAATGGCCCGAAACTTCTTGTGTACTCCTCTTTTGGCTGTCTTTGAAGGATCTTGCAGTTTTTGTTTGATTCTGACAATATTTGATTTTTTGGAAGTAGCATTGCCTATTTATGGCAGGTTGCGACTTCATGTAGCGCTTTGGATCTTGAAGAGGCAAAGTGACATTTTTGGTGTCAACAGATGCCCCCTCGAGGTACAGCGACGAGTTGCTTAACTTTTGTAGTCGATGTGCCTCGAAGAGATTTGTGAAGGAGAGCCTGTGACTTGACCAAGAGTCTTTGAACAGTCTTTCTTTTTGGTATTTATGGCCTTTTGAGCTTCCAGGGGAATTTTATGGTAGTGAAAGGGTTCACGTACCATCTCGAGGTAAAGTTTTGAATATGACATCGGGGATGTGGATTTGGATTTTGACCTTGTGACCTAACAGGCTGTATGTGGCAGGTTAGGGGGCCGGGTTTGGTTTTGACTGTGTGACCCAACAAGCTGTATGTGGAATGTTGGGGGATCAATTTTGGTTTTGATCTTGTGACCTAACAGGCTGTATGTGGCAAGTTAGGGGATCAGGTTTTGGTTTTTGGTTTTGGTCTTGTGACCTAACAAGCTATATGTGGTAAGTTAGGGGACCAGGATTTGGTTTGATATTTGTGGAATGTCAATTTCAAGATTTTGGCTCAATTTGGTAGATGAGGCTGAGTGGTTTGATTTTTGGAAGCTCATGGGGCTTGGAATTCTCTTTTGTATGGTCGAATCAACTCAAAAGAGGCATAGAACCATTTGTGTATGCTCTTGGTAAGAGGGATTTCTCTTTGACTAAAAGCCCAAAAAATATTATTATTATTTTATTTTTTTTTTATGCCTAGGTGGTCAAACCTGGCTCATATGGGCTAACCGATGGGACCTTAAGCTTTTGAAATGGCTTAGATCTCCTATGGTGTCATTTTCGTAAAGAATATCCAAAAATATCTCATTTGGATAGAGAATATCTAAGAATATCTTTACTTGGAGAGAATCTCTCTTGTTCCCTTTATTTTGGGATAGGATATCTCAAGATATCTTTCTTTTTGGGAAAGAATCCATTATTGGTCCTATCTTTTGGGAGAAAATCTCTCATTGATTTCTTTTTGGGAGAGAATCCCTTAAGATATCTTTCTTTTGGGAAAGAATCCTTCTAATCTCTTTCTTTTGGTAAGGTTACTAATTAGTAACACTTACCTCTTTCTTCTTTCCTTCTTTGGTTTGCTCTTTTCTATAAAAGCAAGGAGGAGGTTGGATCTCTTGCTCTTATTGCTTTCTTTTGCAACAATCCCAAGAGGGCTTCAAGACCAAGAGTTCTTCTTCTTCAAGATCTTCAAGACTTTTCTTCTTCTTCTCCATCAATGGCTTCAAGTAAGTTCCCTTCTTCAAGAAAACCCCATTGTAGGAAAAAAAAATTCTTTCTTTCTTTTCTTTTCTTTTTTTTCACGTGTTTTCTTCTTTCTTTTTTTTTACACGTTTTTTTTTCATGCTTTCTTTCTTCTTTTTTTTTTGCATGTTTTTTTTTTTCTTTTGTGGGCCGTACGGACAGATCCGTACGGATCTGGCCGTACGGCCACGTGGCCTGTGGGCCATCCCCTTTTTTTTCTTCTTTTTTTTTTGTTTTCTTTCCCCCCTTTTTTTTGAGAAAGTTTTCTTTTTCTTTCTTTTTTTTTTTGTTTTCTTTCTCCTTTTTTTTTGAGAAAGTTTTCTTTTTCTTCTTTTTTTTTTTTTGCTCATCATTGATAATGCATTTTTTTTTACCAAGATGTTCATGCATGTATATTTTTGTAAATTGAATTGTAGCATGATGTGATAGCATACCTGAAAGTTTTCGCAAATTTGGGAATTTGGAGCTTGTAGCGATGTTGAGCCCTTCCTGATTTTGCGGGGACTTTGAGGTTTCGAAAGTTTGGAGTTTCGGAGCTCGTACCAATGTTGAGCCCATCTTCAAGCTTTCTATTTCTTTCGAGATAGTTCCTTTTCTTCGGAATTGCCCCGGCATCATGTCAAAATTTCGCCAGATTTTTTTTTAGCGAGATTCAATCATTTTGATGTTTGATCTTTTTCTTTTCCATCCTTTGCAGGTGGTTCTTTCAAAACGAACAAGGGTAAAGAGTCTGCTACAAGCATACCTCGTCGATCTTCTAGATCTTCTAATCCGGTCGTTCAGCAAGCCTTTGAGAAGGTCCAGTATGTTGAGAGAAATCTGGAAGAATGCGACTCCCTCAACAGAGATGAGATGAGACAGCGACTGATCGCTCTCAAGGGAGAGGAATTCTATAAGATCATGGTAAGTAGTCGTCCATGGGTAATGGATTATCAGAGTGTTTTACCCAAGCCTACCTTCTTCTTTGGTGATGCCGTCCCTGATGACATGACATACCAGAGGAGATGTTTTCAGTTCTATTTCACAGCAGATGGTGAGAAGACTGTTGCTACCCGGTCGACGTTTGATCGCACTGTCTCGATCATAGCCTTGCCCCCACGTGCTCTAAGAGGGAAGATCTGTTGGAATTTGAGATGCATTGAGTTGAATCTTGAAGCATTGGTGTGTTTGGTGTCTCAAGCATCAAATTGTATTGGAATTATTGTCAACACTATGTCTCAATCATGTGTTGAAAGAGTGGAAGTGATAGAGCTCAAGAAGAATGAAAAAGGAAAACAGTGAAGAAAATCAGTTTTTCCTGGTGCAGTGTACCCGGTCGACCGAGCTCCCTGGCCGGTCGACCGAGCATGAAGAAAGTGCAAAATCAGAGCTTACAGTTATTTTTTGACACAGAGGTCATCCGGTCGACCCAGCTCCTGGTGCGGTCAACCGAGCATGCACGCGGTCGACCGAGGCTTCCAGGATGTCGACCGAGCTCGGGTTCCAGAATTTGACAACTTACAACTTTTTGAAAGTTTGTCAGGCGTCCAGTTCACCCGGTCGACCGAGCACAGTATGATGTCGACCGAGCACACACAGACAGCAAGTATTGCAGAATTAGAAGTCTTTTGCTAAAAGTTAGGAATTTTTGGTAATTCGTTTGGGACTCTTTCTAAACGAATTGTAGCCTATTTTGGACACTCTTTGGGGTTGCTAAAACCTATATAAACACTCCTAATCTCGTTTTCAATAACAAGCATCAAAGAAAGAAGAGTTTGAGAGAGTTTTGGAGAGAAGAGTGCTTGGAGAAGAAGGTGCTTGTGTCTTGCTGTTGTGGAGCAACTTTCTACAGCAAGTGTGGACGAATTTGAAGCCTCATGAAGATGGTATTTTCGTTCATAAGATAAGTCTCTCTTTTATGCTTTAGATTTCTATTTGTAAGGGATTGAGAGAGAGAGAATTGTAGAGGGGAAAGGGCTGTAGATCAGTTTATCTTCTTTGCTGTAATCATCAAGTTGGTGCTTGGTGTTTTGGGGTTTGGTGATCCTGTCTGTGGGTGCAGACAAATTGTAAAGGGAGTTGTAGCTTCCTAGATAGTTGGTGCTATCTGAAACCTAAGGGAGTCGGTGCTTCCTAGATAGTTGGTGCTATCTGAATTTAAGGGTTGGTGCTCTTTGTCGTCGGTGCGACTAAATAAGATTCAGACCTGTACCGGATTGTTGTTCGGACGGGATTGAACCGTGGACGTAGCCTTTTGGTGAACCACGTAAAATCTGGTGTCAATTGTGTGGTTTGATTTGAATTGTTGTTAGCAAGGACCTGTTTAAAAGAGATCACTGATTCACCCCCCCCCTCTCAGTGATCACGAGATCTAACAATTGGTATCAGAGCGTAAGGTTTCCCTTGATAAGCTTAACACGCTAAGGGTGATCTTTGTCAAATCACATGGCAACCAGCACAGCGAATATGAAAGCACCGTTGTTTGATGGTTCTAATTACAGCTTTTGGAAGATTAGAATGCAGGCCTTCATCAAATCTCTTGGCTATGATGCCTGGGAGACTGTCAGAGTCGGTTACAATTCTGCCATTGTACCCACTGATGCTGCAACGAAGAAGTTAGCAGACAACGACTCTAAGGCGCAGAATGCACTCTTTAGCGGCCTTGTTGACAGCGAGCTGATTAAAGTTATAGCATGCAAGACAGCCAAGGAAATCTGGGATAAGCTGAAAAGCATCCATGAAGGAGATGAGAAGATCAAAGAAGCGAAATTGCAAACTCATCGCTCCCAATTTGAGTCGCTTCGCATGGAGGATAACGAGAATGTTGATTCTTACATGCAACGGGTGAATGAAGTCACGAATGACATTCGTGGACTAGGAGAGGAGATTAAAGAACCAGTCATCGTCAAAAAGGTTCTAAGATCTCTCCTTCCCCGGTTTGATTCTAAAGTCTCAGCCATAGAAGAAGCCAAAGATCTGAACGAGTTTTCAATGGATGAGCTGCATGGTTCTCTCACTGCCTATGAGATGCGCATAGGTAAGACGTCTTCATCGGATAGAGAAGCGGCCTTCAAAGTTCAGAAAAAGGCAAAAGAGATTGCTGGTCATGATTCTGATGATGATGAGCTTGAGGCTCAATTTATTAGAAGGCTGAAGAAAGGAAGCAATGGCAAGTATAAAGGGAAGCTACCCTTTAAATGCTTCAATTGTGGCGGTGTTGGCCACTTTGCTGCGAAGTGCCCGCTGAAAGAAGACAATGATAATGACTCTTATGTTGATAAGAGTAAATGGAAGAAGAATTTCAGAAAGAAGGGCAAAGCAAAGAGCTTCATCAGTCAGCATAATGACAGCACGTCTGAATCTTCGGACGATGATGAATCAGTCGAGGCGACTGAAGCACTCTTCATGGTTACTATTGAAGAAGACGATGAGCAAGAGCTGGAAAACGAAGAGGAGGCTGAAGTGAATCTTGAAGAAGAGCTCATTGCTGCACTTGAGGAGCTTAGCAAGGAGCGAAGATCAAGTAAGAAAAATCTGAAACTTCTTCATGAATCTGAAATTTCAGTTATTGCTTTGAAAACTGAATTAGAAGAGTATAAAAGAATGGTAGATGTCCTAGAAATACAAATCTGTACCAAAACTGAGGAAGTGATGAAACTTGAGAATGAAATCCTTGGAGCAAGGACTGAAAATATGCAAATGAAACAAAAGCTCAAGGAGTTTCAAGCTATCAATGGTACATTGAAGCTGAATGAAATTTTGAAAGTTCAAAGACCCCCTCACTTCAGATTTGGAATAGGATTTGAGAATGGAGAATCTTCTAAGGTTACACCTTCTGTAGAGACGGTGTTTGTAAAGCAAGTTACTACACCTTCCAATTCTGTGAAGCCCACACTGCCTAGAAAAGAGCCCATTCAAGTGAGAAAGGACATGAAGCCTAACCAGCCATATAAAAGATACAAATTTTATGGCTATTGTTATCATTGCAATAGGTATGGACATAGAAGGGCAGATTGTAAATTCTATGTGAGAAACAGCCCAGTTGTGAGAAGGAACCCTTTCTCAATCCTAAATAGCCACAATATTGAGTGCTACAAGTGTCATAATTTTGGACACATGGCTAGGGATTGTAGGCTGCCTACTGCTAAACCAATTCAGGTTGAAAAGAAACCCAAGTTAGTCAAAACTTGGAGGGCAAAGAAAAGTGCAGAAAAAGGCAAGGAATCTCTCATTGTGCAAACCGCTTACAATGCACAAAAGAAGACAGCACCATGGGTCCTTGATAGTGGCTGTTCGAGTCATATGACTGGTGATAAAGAAAAATTCATCAAGTTACAGCACTATGAAGGTGGTTCGGTAAAGTTTGGTAACAATGATGGTGCCAAAATTGTTGGAAAAGGTGTTGTTCAGCTGATGGCAAACAAGATCAGATCTGAAGAGGTCTTATATGTGTCTGGATTGAGACACAATCTGTTGAGTGTGAGCCAGATCTGTGATAAGGGCCACGAAATTGTTTTTACAAAGAATGGGTTTGCTATCAAGAAGTGTAGCAACGGCAAAACAGTGGCTACTGGGTCAAGGACAGCTGGAAATCTTTACACCTTGTCAGATGGAGCTGAAAAGACATGCTTATTGAGTCGGTCAGAAGAGAGTTGGTTGTGGCACAAACGCCTTGGGCATCTAAACTTTGGCAACATGTCAAAGATTTGCAATTCAAAGGCTGTTAGAGGTATGGCTACAGTTGAAAAGCCTTCAAACCCCATTTGTGACTCTTGTCAAAAGGGAAAGCAAACGAGGGTAATGTTCAAGACGAAGGAGCATCATACGAAGAAACCTCTTGAGCTGGTACACACTGATCTCTGTGGACCGATGCGGACTCAAAGCACCAATGGATATAAGTATTTTATGCTTTGCATTGATGATTTTACTCGCATGACATGGGTATTATTTCTTAAGCATAAACATCAAGCACTTGATCGGTTCAAAGTGTTTAAAGCACAGGTTGAAAACATGCTAGGGAAGCAGATCAAGACGCTAAGGTCTGATCGTGGAGGCGAATTCACATCTGATGAATTCACTAAGTATTGTGAACATCATGGCATCCAAAGACAATACTCAGCCCCTAGAACTCCACAGCAGAATGGAGTTGTTGAGCGCAAGAACCGCACTGTGCAAGAAATGGCACGCACCATGCTGGTTGAAAGTAAGATGGCTGATAAGTATTGGAAAGAGGCGATTCATACGGCTGTTTATATTCAGAATCGTTGCTTGATCAGGCCACATGAAGATAAAACACCTTATGAGCTATGGTTTGGAAGAAAAGCTACAGTCAAGCACTTCAGAGTCTTCGGTAGCAAGTGTTACATCAAGCGGCTCGAACAAAATCCGGGCAAATTTGAAGAAAGAGCCGATGAAGGTATTTTTCTGGGTTACTCATCCTCTAGTAAAGCTTACAGATGCCTTAACAAAAGGACCAGAAAAATTATTGAAAGTGCTGATGTTAGAATTGATGAAAACCATGAGTCAAAGAAGGTAACTCATAATGACAGTCCAGTTTATGAGGACTCGAGTGAGATTGATGATGAAGTGGCTGAACCTGATTCTGAAAAGGCAAAAGATGATTCAGAGGATACTTCTCCTAGAAAGAAAAGTACTTGGGTAGAGCAACACCCTAAGGATCAAATCATTGGAGATCCTGAGGCCGGTGTAAAAACTAGACAAAGTGTAGTTAGCAATTACTCACTTGTGTCCACCATTGAGCCCAAGACAGTAGCTGAAGCTAGTCTAGATGAAAGCTGGTTAAAAGCTATGCATGAGGAGTTGGAGCAGATTGAGAAAAACTCCACATGGGAACTAGTCCCTAGACCTACTGATAAGAATGTGATTGGTACAAAATGGGTCTTTCGGAACAAGCTGAATGAAGATGGTCAGGTCATACGAAACAAGGCAAGGTTGGTTTGTAAAGGCTATGCACAAGTTGAAGGCATAGATTTTGAAGAGACCTTTGCACCGGTGGCTCGTCTGGAAGCCATTCGTATGTTTCTTGCATTGGCTGCCTATAAAACCTTCAAGGTATTTCAGATGGATGTTAAGTCAGCTTTCTTGAATGGTTTACTTGAAGAAGAGGTCTACATTGAGCAACCTGATGGCTTTCTAATTAGCAAAAATTCAGACTTAGTTTGCAAGCTGAAGAAGGCTCTATATGGACTGAAACAGGCGCCAAGGGCATGGTATGCAAGGCTGGATCTTTATCTTCGCAAGATTGGTTTTGGAAAAGGACTAGTTGATAGCAATCTGTATGTCAAATCTGATTCAAGCAAACAGCTGGTGGTTATTGTTTATGTTGATGACATAATATTTGGAGGCAATGATGAGAATATGTGCAGGATTTTTGCTGAAGATATGACGAAAGAATTTGAGATGTCTATGCTTGGAGAGCTAAAGTTCTTCCTAGGATTACAAGTTCAGCAGCTGAAAAATGGTATTTTTATATCTCAGATGAAATATATAAAGGAAATGCTGAAGCGTTTTAACATGGAAGACAGCAAGCCCGTGAGCACGCCAATGACAACGAACACGAAACTTAGCAAAGATGATAAGGCTTCGTCCGTTGATCACACCACCTATCGTTCTATGATAGGAAGCTTGCTTTACTTGACTGCTACAAGACCAGATCTTCTACAAGCAGTATGTATGGTGGCTCGATTTCAAGCATCACCAACTGAGACGCACCTTACAGCAGTGAAAAGGATATTTCGATATCTAAAAGGTACTATGGAGCTTGGAATATGGTATCCTAAAGGTAAATCCTTTACTCTTGTCGCATACTCAGACGCCGATTGGGCTGGTTGCGTAGATGATCGCAAGAGTACAAGTGGTGGTGCATTCTATCTTGGTGATAGATTGGTAGCTTGGCACAGCAAGAAGCAAGACTCCGTCTCACTTTCGACAGCGGAAGCAGAATATATTGCAGCGGCAACTTGTTGTACGCAAGTGTTATGGATGCGGCAAATGCTCTCTGATTTAGGAGTTCCAACAACAGATCCTACGCCGATCCTCTGTGATAACACTAGTGCAATTCATATCTCCAAGAATCCAGTTCAGCATTCAAGGACTAAGCATGTTGCAATCCGCTATCACTTTCTCAAGGATAAAGTTGCAGATGGTGAGGTAAAGTTGGAATACGTTCCTACTACTGAGCAAGTGGCTGATATCTTCACAAAACCTTTGCCAAAGGAAGTCTTCGAGTATCTCCGAAAGAAATTAGGAGTTACTCACTCTCCTACACCTTAGGAGATGTGCCAGAAAGGGGGAGCAATGAATTCGTTGAATATCTTATTTGCTCCTAGATTGGTCCCTTTGGAATTATTGTCAAAGGGGGAGAAGATTATGCATGGAAAGGTTGATATGCATGTCATCTTGAGAAGGTTATCTGGAGATTGGTATCAAGTTATGCTGAGAAGATTATGCAAGGAAAGACTATATGCATGGTGAAGTTAGTCTTATGCTAAGAAGATGGAAGATTGGAATGAAAATTGGTATCAAGATAGTGAATGAGAAGATCATGTTCCAAGGGGAGTTTATTGTTCTAAAAAGGCTCTATGATGTCAACATGTTCCAAGTGTCTGTGTTGAAGTTCCAAGTGTTGCCAACAATTCCAAAGGGGGAGATTGTTGGAATTTGAGATGCATTGAGTTGAATCTTGAAGCATTGGTGTGTTTGGTGTCTCAAGCATCAAATTGTATTGGAATTATTGTCAACACTATGTCTCAATCATGTGTTGAAAGAGTGGAAGTGATAGAGCTCAAGAAGAATGAAAAAGGAAAACAGTGAAGAAAATCAGTTTTTCCTGGTGCAGTGTACCCGGTCGACCGAGCTCCCTGGCCGGTCGACCGAGCATGAAGAAAGTGCAAAATCAGAGCTTACAGTTATTTTTTGACACAGAGGTCATCCGGTCGACCCAGCTCCTGGTGCGGTCAACCGAGCATGCACGCGGTCGACCGAGGCTTCCAGGATGTCGACCGAGCTCGGGTTCCAGAATTTGACAACTTACAACTTTTTGAAAGTTTGTCAGGCGTCCAGTTCACCCGGTCGACCGAGCACAGTATGATGTCGACCGAGCACACACAGACAGCAAGTATTGCAGAATTAGAAGTCTTTTGCTAAAAGTTAGGAATTTTTGGTAATTCGTTTGGGACTCTTTCTAAACGAATTGTAGCCTATTTTGGACACTCTTTGGGGTTGCTAAAACCTATATAAACACTCCTAATCTCGTTTTCAATAACAAGCATCAAAGAAAGAAGAGTTTGAGAGAGTTTTGGAGAGAAGAGTGCTTGGAGAAGAAGGTGCTTGTGTCTTGCTGTTGTGGAGCAACTTTCTACAGCAAGTGTGGACGAATTTGAAGCCTCATGAAGATGGTATTTTCGTTCATAAGATAAGTCTCTCTTTTATGCTTTAGATTTCTATTTGTAAGGGATTGAGAGAGAGAGAATTGTAGAGGGGAAAGGGCTGTAGATCAGTTTATCTTCTTTGCTGTAATCATCAAGTTGGTGCTTGGTGTTTTGGGGTTTGGTGATCCTGTCTGTGGGTGCAGACAAATTGTAAAGGGAGTTGTAGCTTCCTAGATAGTTGGTGCTATCTGAAACCTAAGGGAGTCGGTGCTTCCTAGATAGTTGGTGCTATCTGAATTTAAGGGTTGGTGCTCTTTGTCGTCGGTGCGACTAAATAAGATTCAGACCTGTACCGGATTGTTGTTCGGACGGGATTGAACCGTGGACGTAGCCTTTTGGTGAACCACGTAAAATCTGGTGTCAATTGTGTGGTTTGATTTGAATTGTTGTTAGCAAGGACCTGTTTAAAAGAGATCACTGATTCACCCCCCCCCTCTCAGTGATCACGAGATCTAACAAGATCCTCCAAGCTGGGTGAGAAGGACAAATGTAATCAAGACCGGGGTTTTTGTTGGCGGTTCTCCTGGATATACGGAGAGGTCGCCTGTTGACATGGACCTGTTGATGCCATCCAGCGGCTACCAGGGTTCTGATTATCCGTCGGTCGATTTGAGACCGGTGGGCCTTGGTATTTTCAGCGGTGACGGCAGCAATTGGATAAAGCCTTTTCGACTTCGTGGCCGTTTCAATGCTGACTCCGAGTGGAAGTCGTGGACTGATCGTGTCCTGCTGATTGGTGGCGCCGTTTTAAAGGATGCCGGGATTTTTGATGCGGTCCGTGCCTTTAGGGAGACCGTGATCTTTTCCGACGAGGCCTTCATGGCTATGCTGGAGTCATTCCTCCCACAAACCAATACCTTCGTTGTGACGAATGGTGAGATTGGTTTTTCTTTGAAGGAGCCGAGCGCCATTACTGGATTGCCCATCCTTGGCAAACTCTATGAGGAGTTTATGCCGATTGACAGCGTCCTTGAGTGGCAGTCTGAGGAGCTCAGGCTTCTGTACTTTCAGCTTGTCGCCTTCTATGATTTTTTGAAGGAGAAGGAGGGTTTGAAAGTTAGATCCAGCAGTTGGAAGAGTTCTAGCTCTTCGTTCCCCAACTTTTTTGACAACAGGGAGTCTTCTGATAGTGTGACCCAGGAAGCCAGGGCTCAGGATCCAAGTTCGAAGAAGATCTTGGCTATGCAAGAAGAGTTGAGAGATTTCTGTGCGAGTACAAACGCCATATGTCCTGACATTGCACTGCGGAGAGATCTCGCTGTTTACCTCACTTATTGGCTTGGTGAGGCTATTTTTGCTGGAGGAGATGGAACGCACATCAGGCCGCATTGTATTTTTCCGGCTTGTCAGATGGCGTTTGGAGAGCAGCTTGCTTTGGTGCCAGCTCTTTACTCCTACCTGTGTACCGAACTGCAGGATGCTGCTTTTTTGGTTCGGCTTGGGCTTCCCATGAATAGGTATTTTCAGCCCACATCTTTTATTCGTGGTATGTGTACCACTGTCTTGGCTTCCACCGGCTGGGTGCTGCACAGGATGATGATCCTCGGATGATTCGACTGGCTAAGGGCAAAGCCGTGTCTGAATCACTTTTGTTTGCCCGCATGAGGATCCGACGGTTCAAGGACGTCGAGATGGGGCAGTCTTCGGTGAAGCTTTCTCCGGAGTTGCGGAAGAAGGCTTTTGATTTTGGTGCCTCCCGAGACTCTACCAGGGCGGGGTCGGGAAGGCATTACTCCTTGACAAATGCAGAGAGAGAGTGGCTTTTCAGCATACGTGTCGGCACGATGGTGTACCGCAGACATCTTTTCGTCGACATCCAGCCGTATGTACCCTCTCGCTTTGCTTTGCAGTTGGGTTTTTCTCAAGGCGTTGTTGGAGCGCCTTCAAGCATGGTGAAGCGCTTTAGAGGTTTACAGGACGGGAGAAATGCATGGGCTTTCTATAGTGCTGAAGACACTACAGCCATGATCTCTTATCCCGTGTTGTTGACTTCCCGGACTGCCGGCTTTGCGAAGTGGCTCGCGGAGAGCTTTTCGGCATATTGGGGGCTTTCCAAGAAGGAGCTTGATGTGAAGCTAGCATCTGGAAAGGGCCTTGGAAAGTCGGATGGCGTCCGGCGAGAGGAAGTTTGGGCCTTCCTTTCTGGAGAGAAGCACAAGATAGGCTTTCTCGGTGACCAGGGCGTCATTGGTTCTGAAGCTGTTCGAGAAATACCTGATGAGGTTTTAGAGCAGCTAGAACAGGAGGAAGCCGAACTTGGTGCTTGGATGCAAGCGGCACAGAGGCAAGCTTCCGTGGAGTCTACTGGCAAGAGTAGACCATCCAGTGAGGAGTCAAGTGGGAAACCTGTCTCTGACAGCGGGGCAGGTTCCTCTAAGAAGCGAGCCCGCAAGAGTAAGAGGAGGAGGAGTCATCATCGCAGCAAGGGGCAGCATGAGGACTCTCCTGACTTGGAAGTTCCTCTTACTATCAATGAGGATGTGCCAGTGGATGCTGACGAGCCTCCAGAGAAGAGAAGCCGAGAAGAAGAGACCGTCGGTGAAGGTATGAATCTTCCTTTTTCTCTTTCCATTTCTTTTCATGGGATTTTTCTATGTTCTGATATGCTTCTTGTTTCTGCTTTTCTTTTCTTTTTTTTAGCAGAGGAAGACTTGATGATGCCTGAGGTTCCAGTCGATGAGGTGGTGACGGATCCTGTCGGGGCACCTGAAGAAGAACCAAAGGACTCTGGAGTGAATCCAGAGTCTCCAATTGGTATGACTTCTTTTATTTTCTTTCTTTTTTTTTGTGTCTGTGACTTGGTTCGCTAACATTTTTTTTTTGCCTGTTGACTTGCCACAGGATTCCGATGACTTTGAACCATCGATGGACGTAAATGTTGATGATGCTTCCGATGAGTTCATGGAGGAAGAGAGTCTTCCGCCAGTCGTCGAAGAAGGTATTTCGTAGTAATAACCCTGATAATGATTTTCAAACAGGATTATATTCATACCTTTTTGTGTTTCTTTGGCAGGTTTTGAAGTGACATAGGAGGATCCGTCGCTTCTAGAGCAAGGGATGCCAGAGGTTGATCCAGAGGTAGAGACTCGTGGGACCAGTTCTGACAATGTTGAGGAGATACCTCGTGCTGAGATTCCTTCCCGAGCAGGAGCAGCTTCAACTGGAAAGAGTTCTTTTGTTACTCTTCCAACAGGTGATGACATGAGCAGCCGACCAATAGAGTTGGGCGAATCTTAAGCTGGGCCATCTCTTCTTTTTCCGAAGAAGGTGGTGGTGCGAGTTCTGAGCTCTTGGATTGAGACTCTGTTTTCTAGGCATTTAGATGCCGGATTTGGGATGATCCAGCATGTGCGTGAGATTCTCGGTGATGCCGAAGAGGCTGGTCTGGATGTCACAAGTGCCAGGGCGATCGTTGATAGGATCATTGAGCTGGGTGACAGGTGGTTTGAGACCATGGGTTTTCCTGACGACCAGTTCTTCAAGGAGATGTTCCTGGACCCTGCGGATAAGGCTCAGTCTAACCTGGATGAGGCTACAGAAAGTAGGAAGCAGGTAGTCCGAGAGAAGAACTTAAAAGAGCTAAACATCATTGGGCTGACACATGACCTTAACATCCTTGATAGGGAGGTCAATGAGGCCAGGAAACGTCTTGAGCATCTGCAGGCACAAGTCGCTGCCAAGTGGACTGCAATAACAGAGGCTCGTGACAGGGAGAGTGCTCTGATTCGTCGGGTTGCAGATGCCAATCGAGTTCTTAAAAGGAAGTCTGAAGAGAACAAAAAATGGCGAACTGCTCGAGATAAGCTTCCCGGTGCGAAAGAAGGGTTACAGCCCACCCCAGCATCTCATGGCAAGTTCCTGAAGAAGCGTGCCTTGGAATCCCTGACGGCTGAGGCCAAAAGTTTGCTTAAGGAGCTGAACTCTTGGCTGGAGACCATTTTTGATTGAGCTCCTGTTTTTTTTTTTTAACAGAAACCATCCTTCTCTCTCTTTTTTTTTGTAGTGTTTGTTAACACTTTCCCTTTTTTTTTGTACTAGATGTACTTTTTTTGTACTCTTTGTTTTGTTATCCCTGCGCTCACTTGAATCATTTTGTGATAAAGTAATTGTTAAATGGGATTCTTTTTTTTTTTTTGGTTTTCCCTACGCTTACTTAAATCTTTTTGTGATAAAGTAATTGCTAAATGGGATTTGATCAAAAGCTTGTCATTTTGTGAAAATCTTTTGTCAAATGATTGCTTTGGCATGGAAGCCAGATTTTTGTTTGTGGAATGGAAGCTGATTTTTGGCATGAGAGCCGGTTTCGGTGGCATCTATAGCCGGGTATGTGGCATTGATAGCCGGGTTTTGGTGGCATTGATAGCCGAGTTTGTGGCATTGATAGCCGGGTTTTTTGAAAGCCAATTTTTTGTTTGTGGCATTGATAGCCGGTTTTGTTTTGTGGCATTTATAGCCGGTTTGGTTTGGTGGCATCTATAGCCGTTTTGTGGCATTTATAGCCGGTTTGGTTTTCAAAAAATGCAAGTATCGACTAAAATTCGCCTCCCTGCTGAATGTTCTTGTAAGTATCGATGGAATGTCGCATCCTTGCTCATTCAGTTGCGAGTATCAATGGAATGTCACATCCTCACGAATTTGGGTGCAAGTATCGATGGAATGTCGCATCCTTGCTTTTCAAAAAAAAATTATTTTGCGGGTACTGACTTGATGTCGTTTCCCCATGATTTTTGAAATTTGTGGTTTTCTCGAACCTTTGGGGTATGGATATAAACTGAAATGTTGCATCTCCATGTTTTTTTTTTTTTTTTTTTAGGTTTTTTCGAACCTTTGAAATTTGGGTTGTGGATATCAACTGAAATGTTGCATCTCCACGGTTTTGGATTTTGCAAGTATCGACGAAATGTCGCTTCCCTGCAATTTTGGAAGTGTCGAACGTGGTTTGCATGCTTCCAATTTGTGCGAGTATCGACTAAGCGTCGCTTCCCCGCGGTTTTTTTTTTTTTTGAAAAACCTTATTTTTTTTGTTTAAAGACACGAGGGTCATAAGTTTTGACCTAAAACCATTTTGGCGGTAAAAGGCAGGGTGGACTAGGGTAGAAATCCCTGAATCCGAATTTTGTTTCAAACCATGAATTTTGGGTTCAAGGGTTGAAAATTTTGGTCAAGTTAGGGAAAGGTTCCTAAACTTGGGTTTTTTTTTTTTTGAACAATGAAACGATAAAAGTAAGCATTGTTTAAATTTCTAGAAATTTCAACATTTGATATGAAAATTCTAAAAAAAGGTGGGTTTAGCGAGCGTGTACCTGGAAACCGGTTTTGGTCGTACAGGCATTGCTCTTACCCAATTGGGTAAGTCTTTAAGGGTAGTACCGCTTTAAGAACTTGCCGTTGATGGGCAGCATACATCTGTCACCTTCCATGTTTAGGAGTGCGCATGCGCCGTTGGAGAAAACCTTGTCGATGACGTAGGGTCCCTCCCATTTTGGCTCAAATTTGCCTTTGGACTTGTGAGCGAAGACCATTGGTCTCTTTACCGCAAGAACCAAGTCATCCTTTTTGTAGGCGCGTTGCCTGACCTTTTTGTCGAAAGATCCTGCCATGCGTGCTTGGTAAAGTTCAATGCTTTGTTGAGCTTCGAGTCATCTCTCATCGAGATTGTCTAGCTCATGGAGTCGCAATTTGACATTGCTTTCTTGAGTCATGTCATTTTGCAAGGATACCCTCAAGGAAGGAATTTGTACTTCCAAGGGCAGGACAGCTTCGCATCCATAGACCAAGGAGAATGGTGTGCTATGGGTTGGTCCTCGAACGGTGGTTCGATAGGCCCACAAAGCTTCAGACATTTTGTCGCTCCAGTCTCTTTTGTGACTAGAGACCATTTTTTTGAGGATTTTGCAGAGTGTCTTGTTGAAAGCTTCTGCTAATCCGTTTGTTGCCGGATTGTATGGAGTCGAAGGACAGCTTTGGATTTTGTATTTGTCGCAGAACCTGTAGAATCGATGATCCCGGAATTGTGGTCCGTTATCATGGACGAATCTTTTGGGTACGCCGAAACGACAAATGATGTTGGTGCACAGGAACTGAAGGACTGATGAGGTCTTCATTTCGTTGAACGCAAATGCTTCTGACCACTTGGAGAAATAATCCATAGCGGCGAAGATGAAGCGATAACATTTGCTCGAAGGGGGTGAAATAGGACCTATGATGTCCATACACCAAGCTTCGAAGGGCCATGAAATCGCTGTAGGATGCAGCCATTCTGGAGGCATGTGAATGTAATCTCCATGAATTTGGCATTGTTTGCAGCGCTTAGCAAATTGCATTACGTCAGCTACCATGGTAGGCCAGTAATATCCTAACCTTTTTATCTGATCATAGAGCTTGGGACCAGCCTGATGAGCTCCGCAAAGACCAGCATGAACTTCTTTGAGTGTTTCCTCAGCGTCTTGTTGTGACAAGCAGCGTAGAAGTACTCCGTTGAAGGATTTCCTGTAAAGGGTTTTTGAAGGTATATCCAAATGAAAGCTTGGGGTTCGCCTTTGGATGCTTACCCGTTCTTTTGGATCTTCAGGTAGGATTCCGAACATAATGTAATCAATGAACGGACCCCTCCAGTCGCCGATTGAAGTTTGAAGGATTGAAATCCAACTTCCGACCACTTGGTGGCATTCAGCAACTGCTTGGTGTGTGTTAAGAGGAGGAAGGATTCTTCTTTCGCACACTGTGATTTGCATATTTTCCCCTTCCTGGATTGCCATGGATACGGCAAGTCCAGCTAGGGCATCTGCACGTATATTTTCACCTCTACGAATGTGGGTGATGTGATAGATGTCAAACTTCTGCAGGAGCGATTGTGCTTTGTTATAGTAAGGCAACAAATCTGGCTTCCTGACTTCAAATTTCTGATTCATCTGGTTGACGATCAGTTGAGAGTCTCCAAAGACTTCCAGCATGGTGATACCGGATTCGATGGCGAGTTCCAATCCTAGGATCAGAGCTTGATATTCAGCTGCATTGTTTGTGCATGGTTCCAGTAGCGAGAATGCGTGTGGAATCATGTATTTGTCGGGGCTGACAAAGAGGATGCCAACTCCTGAGATCAGCTGTCTTTTTTCATTTATCCTGGTTGCACCGTCAAAGTACATATCCCAGGAGGCACTTTGTAAGAAAGTCTCCACATTGTAGACTGGTTCGTCTGGGAGATCATCTCTGAGTGGAGAATCTTTAGGCAATGGGTGCTCTGCGAGGGAGTCCGCTAGAGCTTGCCCTTTGATTGCCTTTTATGGTACATACCTAATGTCAAATTGTGATAGAAGGATGGACCATTTTGCCAGTCGAGCATTGAGAGAACCTGCCTTTGTGACAAGGACCTTCAAGAGGTTGACTCTCGAGACCAGGTATACTGTGTTGGAAAGCAAGTAGTGACGCAGCTTTTGTACGGCGAACATCACTGCAAGACATTCTTTTTCGACTGGAGAGTAGCGATGCTCTGCACCTACTAGCATGCGGCTGAGGTAATATAGAGCAGCTTCTTTTCTTTGATCATTTTCTTGTGCAAGCAGAGCTCCCAAAGAGTGATCAAGGGCTCTTGTGTACAACATGAATGGTTTTCCAGTGGTAGGAGCAGCTAACACTGGAGGTTTTGTCAGGTATGACTTGATGTCTTGGAAAGCAGCTTCACAGTCAGCATCCCAGACAAAGTTTACACCTTTTTTCATCAACCGGGAGAATGGACGGCATTTCCCCGAAAGATTGGAGATGAACCGTCTGATGTAGGCCAATCTCCCTTGAAGCCCTTTGAGTTCTCTCAAGGTTCTTGGAGAAGGCATTTCTAGAATGGCTTTGACTTTTATAGGGTCAAGCTCTATTCCAGCTTTCCGTACTAAGAATCCGAGGATCTTACCCGACGAGATGCCGAAAAAGCATTTCAAAGGATTCATCCGCAGTTTGTGTTTGCGAAGCCGGAGGAAGACTTCTCGAAGGTCTTCGAGGTGATCTTCTTTTCTTTTGCTTTTGACGACGAGGTCATCAACGTAACATTCAACCGTCTTGTGCTGCATATCTTGGAATATTTTCATCATAGCCCTCTGATATGTGGCACCAGCATTTTTCAGACCAAATGGCATGACAGTGTAGCAATACACGCCAAATGGGGTCCGAAAAGATGTATGTTTTTCATCTTCAGGATGCATCTTTATCTGATTGTAGCCAGAGAAACCATCCATGAATGTCATTCGCTCGAATCCACAGGTATTATCAATCATTACCTCTGGTATAGGGAGCGGAAATTCATCTTTTGGGCATGCGCCATTCAGGTCTCTATAGTCAATACAGACCCTGATCTGCCCGTTTTTCTTTGTCACAGGGACAATGTTGGCCAACCATTCAGGATGTTGTTCCTCACGGATGAAGCCGACGCTTTTGAGTTTTTGAACTTCTTGTTCAATTTTATCCATCACATCTGGACGGAATCTTCTTTGGCCTTGCTTGACAGGCTTGATGTCTTCTTGAAGATTGAGTTTGTGAACTGCTATTTTGGGGTCTAAGCCAGGCATTTCAGCGTAAGACCATGCAAAGCAATCAACGAACTCACGAAGAAAGGCGATATACTCGGGTAACTCATCATCCTTTATATTCTTGCTTATGAATACAGGACGTGGGTTATCAGGTGTTCCCAAGTCTATCTTTTGAACAGGATCTTCTGTTGGAAGGTTCGAAGGTGGTTCCTCCACAATATTTTCGGAGGCTTCCAGCTCAACGAAACCTTCTGGGGTTTCAAAGGTATTTCCAGACCAAGGTTTTGTTCCTTTCCACGGGTCTTCTTGATCGGTAATTTTCCCAAGGCTTGCTATGAGATGATCCCAATCGCCTGTTGAAACCGGGTCGAAGTAGGCTACTTCTTTTGGAGATGAGGGTTCTTCTGGGTCAGAAGACCACACGTCTGTGCCATCGGACAACTCCTCTTCATTTTCGGAGAAATCGTGCCAATTAGATGAGCTTCCTGGATTTTTATCAGGTGACTCATCGAAGAGATATCCAGGGAGATCGATGTCTTCATGGACTTGAGATGTTGAGGCTTGGTCAGTATATTGACTTTTAAGCCTTTGTGTCAACTGTCTCAGTGGAGTGTCGGGATCATACCCTAACCCGTGTGAAGACTTTTCTACATAACCGTAGAGTCTCCAATCTTCCAGCTGGCTTTTGGTCAAGACGGGCCCCAATGGCGTGAGAATACCGCGTCCTTTTCCCAAACCGACTGGATTTTGAGCGTCATAGCCCATTTTCTTCATAATAGCTTGTGCCACAGAACTATATAGGGATAGTTGAGGCATACCTTCATTTTGGAAAGGTTCAAGCATAGAGTTTGATGAAGAAGCATCCGATCTATGGAAGAAGATCGGCTTTTCCTTTGCTGAAGTTGCTGGAACAACGAAGGAAGCTGACGTAGGATCTTCTATGTCAGAAGTTGTCTCCATTGGAGTGAGAGCAGGCTGAACTTGCTGAGTGTCAGCTTGGCTTGACGATGTGTCGTCTTCTGGCTCTGAATCCGAGTCCGTGTCTTGCATGATAGACACGAAAGATACAACAAATTTGCCCCCAGGCTTTTGCTTTGCCTTCTTTACTTTTGTTGTGATGACCAGAGGCTTTGAAGGTTTGAGGGAGATGATGGAGTTTGAATGCTCTCTTCGGATTTACCGGATGGTTTGTTTTCTTCCGGTGATTGTTGAGGAGCTTTGCCTTTATCTTTCTGGAGATTTTCGACAAAGGATGCTGTGTGCTTATCCTCTTCTTCTTTTTCACCTTCATACATCTTTGAGTCTGCGAAGTGGACTTCTTTACCTTTGAAGGATTTTCTGTCCGCAAAGACTCGATGTATCATGCCGTCGTCGCCAACAAACTTGATGCATTGATGTAGAGTTGAAGGGACAACACCATTCTCGTGGATCCAAGGGCGTCAGAGGAGGATGTTGTAACATGAAGGGGTTTTTATTGCATACATAGTGACCTCAGAAATAAGATCACCGATCTGTAATTTGAACCTGATTTTGCTGATAGGCCTTTGAGTACTCCCATCGTATCCAAAGATAGATACAGATGTGTGGCTCAGCTTGCTGGGTGGGATGCCAAACTCTTCAAGAGCCGATGTGGAGATGAGGTTGAGTGCAGAACCTGGGTCGATCTGAAATCTGTGCATAGGCATTTCCTTGATATACCCTGTGAAGTACAGGGGTCGGTTATGCCTGGTTTCGCCAAGTAGGAGGTCGTCCTTTGTGAAGGCGATGGCTGCACTGGCTGCTTTTTTAACCGAGAGGCATTCAATGCATGATCCCTCAGTTTTCTTCTTTTCTCCCTTTAAGGAGGCTTCTGAGTTTTTGACCCGGTTATCCATTTCAATTTGGAGGACTTGCGGGCATGTTTGTCGACATCCTCATTCAGCTTTTGTAATTTCAAGATGAGATTATCACGAATGTGCGGAGACATTCGCAACAAATCTAGGATGTGCAGACGTGCAGGTATGTGCTTGAAGTGTTCAATCAAGTCATACTTGAAAGCCTCCTTAGGGCCTGCATGTTCATCATTGTTGCCAATTGGGGCGCTTACAACATCTTTTCCCGAAGGATTTACATATGTAAAGGAAGATTGGTTGTAATTTTTGTGGTAGTCCCGGCCAGAGCGGGTGCCTCTACCAACTTCGAGAGCTTCTTGAGAAGGGTCTTTGTTTGGAAGATTGTCTTCAGGATCAAGAGGCTGTCGTTTTTCATTTGTTGAGGATGTATCAGCAGCGGAGTTGCCATCCTTAGTGATTGTGTTGCACGGAGCATTTTCCGGGAACAAGTCCTGAACAGCATCCAGCAACCTTTCTTCTTCGTTGACTAATTCATCGTCCCAAGCATCAATAGCTGGGAATTCTTCAGTCAGGAAGGGTGTAAACTTTGAAGTCACAGTCTCAGGAGAAGAAACCTGAGAGGGTGTCATCTCAGTGAAAGTCACGTGAGACGAGGTGGCTCCAGAAGATACATTGCTAGGCGTCGCCGGAGTGTAAGTGCTCTCATCAGACGACGCTTCTGAAGAGCTATAATCCCTAATTATCACATTACAAGAAGCTCTGACAGGAGACGTTGCCTGATCGGAGTCAGACTCATCCTCGGATGTAAGAGGATCGTCTATCCAACAATTTTCTCCATTTTCAGGAGTTAAGGGAGAATGTACCTGATGATCTTCAGGGACTTCAGGCTCTGGATTGCGAGGAGGCTCGTTGACGCGGTCTTGCTCTTGTTCTAGAGCGAGACGCTGCAAGATCCTTGCATATTCTTCAAGATCAGGCATGGGAGCCAAATCTTCTTCTTCATCAACTCTTTGTGGCTCAACATGGTTGATTTCCACTGGAGTAATGAGAGGTGCTGGGTCAGCAGCATCTTCTTGTACAGCCTCTTGGTCTTCTTCATCATCAGACCAGGATCCTTGTGGCTGTAGAGGATTATACCAGATTACTGGCATAAGATGAGACTCAGGAACCCATTCTTCATCGGAGAGATATTCTCATGTTTCAAGGGACTCCTCCCACTCGTCTGTGTAGTTGGATTCGAATCCATCATTGGTGTCGCTGGACTCGTATCCATCAATGGAGAACCCAACTACCGAATTGCAAGAGTATGATAGCTCCTGCATGGCTTCTTTGAATTGAGGTGGCATGAAATTACTGAGAGTGAATTTTCTTACCCCCTTTGAAGTCTCTGGAAGGGATGTTTTTGTTGCCTCCAGCGAAGCGGTAGAGGAAGCCTCTGCCTTTTCTTTGACTTCTTGTTTTGGCTGGGTCTTCTCTTGCCGTTTAAGCTTGAGGAGATGCTTCCTAGCCTGCCTTCGCTGTTGAGTAGGGGTGTACATCGGGTCGGGTTCCGGGTTATCGGGCCGGGTTTGACCCGACCCGATTAGTTTATGCACACCGGGAACCCGACCGAATGCCCGGTTAGCTATAGCCGGGTTTGTCGGGTTCGGGTTACCGGGTTTACCGGGTTACCGGGTCGGGTTACCGGGTAACCCGGTTACAAATTTTAAATTTTTTTTTTTCAATCTGAATCTTTTTTTTTGATAAAATGCATGGAGATAAAATAACAACTTTTGTGAAATGAAGATTTTCTCATCTAAATCCAAGTTTAACCACAAAACTTTCCACAAAACTTTATTTCAAAGTTTATTTCTAAATCAGCTAATTAGTATATAAAAGTTATTTTTTTAATATTTTTTTTATAACCGGGTTATCGGGTCACCCGATAACCCGATTAACTAAAAATCCTTAACCCGGCACCCGGTCCGGATTAGTATGTTCCGGATCGGGTTTGACCCGACCCGGTATAAGACCATGTTACACCCGCCCGAATACGTCCGGGTCGGGTCGGGTTACCGGGTCGGGCCGGGTTTGGAAACCCGGTGTACACCCCTACTGTTGAGTTGTAGGCTTTGTTTTCACGACCTCCCAATTTTCATCTTCCATGAGATCGGGATGTACCCATATGGGTGTTAGTGCCACATTCCTATGAGCACTTATTTTTGTATTGTCAATTCCGTGTCGAAGAATCCAAGACCTTGCCTCTCAGAATTTCTCAAAGAAGATTCAATTCAAAAGGTCTGTCAAAGCTTTTTGGAAAGGCCAGGTTTCGTCAAAGATCAACATCAAGATGTGCCAACCAAGATCAGGTAATTGGGACCGAAACCATATGCCTTAGTGACTTTAAAAACCCTAGGCTAAATTGTTATTTTGATTGGTTTTTAGAAGATTTTTTTTTAAACTTATTTAAAACTCAAAAATGACCCCAGATTTCGGCCAGCCAACCTCATGCGGTTAGAAGTTCACCCCCTAAGTCCACCTGTCCTAAGGCATCCAACATGATCATAACACCAGGTCACATTGAGGCTTGGTAAGCATGCGTATGTACACAAAACTTAATAATAAACAATGTTTTATAAACTAATAAAGAAATATGAAGATTTCAAAACCGGTGTGATTTTGATTACTTTAATATTTTTCTTACAAAAGTTCCCTCTTATTCATACTCATGTAAGGCCTCACAAAACTTAACAATAAACAATGTTTTATAAATTAATAAAGAATTCTAAAATTGTCAAGATCGGTGGGCTTTTGATTTCTTTAATATTTTCTTTTACAAATGTTCCCTCTTATTCATACTCATGTAAGGCCTCACCAAAGCAATGCTTTAGTCATGGTTTTTTAACGTTGGAATAGTGCTCCTATTAGGTACACCCTACCTAACCATTTTATGACCGTCGAAACTATCCGTTGGATTTTTTTTTTATAAATACATGAAGCCCATTTTCAACATTAATGAGCCCAATTTTTGAAGAGCATTTGTTCTAAATTCTTGTAAATCTTTCCCAAGCTCTCAAAGCTTCTTCCAAACACACTTAGATTCTATCTTGAAAAATCCAAGGGCTTACTTAGCTCTAAGGAGTGTGCTTTGAGAAGCCAAATCTAGGGTATCCTAATCCATAAGGTTATCTCTCATTTCTACCATAGAAATCAAACTTCTACAACTTGGTTGTGCATCTCAATGGAGTTTCATCATCAACACCAAGCTAGCTGCAAGAGGTAAAAAGCTTCGATCACGGTCAAAAGCTTCCTCGAACACTTTCGATCTTCATCAAAGGCAAGTTCGCCCTCCATTCAAATTATATCTTTGTGATAGTGGATTGTTTCTGCATGATTCAACCACTTTAAAAATTGTGATAGTGGATTGTTTCTGCGTGATTCAACCACTTTAAAAATTGTGATAGTGGATTGTTTCTGTGTGATTCAACCACTCTAAAAGTTATGTGTGGGGAGTAGATTTTTGTGATCGAACCTCGTGAACAAAAATGGGGAGTAGATCTGTGTGATTGAACCTCGTGAACAAAATTTATGTAGAATCAGTACTTGTGTAGTTTGATTCTTCATAGTGGAACTAGGGGACTGTGTGACCCTTGAGAGTGGATGTAGGTCTGTGTGACTGAACCACTATAAATCCCTTGTGTCAATTTCTCTATCTCTATCTCTTGTGCTTGATTTATATATCTATATGTTGTGGAGAATGATATTTAGTTTAATTGACACACATCCACTTGTGGGAAAACAACATTGATCATATTGGTAAATCAAATCTTGTTTAGCACACACTCTTTAACAAATATTCATTTAAGCACATTGATATAAATCATAAGTGAATTTGTGAAGAGTGTTGTACTCACACTTGTGCTTACTAATATGAAACTAATTGTCTTATCTTTGATTGTTTAAGCACCCATACATTGAACACATATTCCGCATAAGTTGTATTCTTATTTGTGTTCATTATGTTCTTGTTCCTAGTTGGGATTAAAATTTGACTAAGATGTTTTAATTGAGAAAAGAATTCCATTAGTCCTATTCACCCCCCCTCTAGGACACTTTCATTGGCCCTAGCTGCACTTTCAATGGGTTGTCCGTCTGGTGTCGAGTAAGGAACCAGTTCCTCGGACGCTTGAATTGAGTTTATCACCTTGAAAGAAGTAGTGATCTTCTTCTTCGGTGATTTTGATGTTTGTCCACATGTCACCATGTTGACGGAGGCAGACCCATAGTTTTTGTCAAAGGTGATGACTCCGTTTTTCCACATCTCGTTTATTTTCTCCCTCACAACGAAGCATTGATTGAGAGGATGCGAGATCATCTGGTGGTATGGACAGTACCGAGGATCGTTGGTTTTGCCAACATCGCCCGGTCTTTTTGGTTCCGGCAAGGTGAGCTTGCCGTTTGCCACAAGAGCCCCCGAAGATTTCATCAACATCTTCATCAAACGGGTATTTCTTCTCTACTCGTTCTTTGAAGGCATCTGAGAGTTCAGGTCTCTTACCAGCAGCTTTGTTTTCAGCTTTCTTTGGTGGCTGAGGAGCTGCCTTGGTCTGCACATTGAGGACCTCTTTCTTCTTTGATTTTGAGGTTGCAATGGCGGTTGGCTCTTTTCTTGATGATTTCTGACTGTTGAGGTCTTTAATCACCATTTCAGCTTCCATGGAAGCTTCTAGGAATTCTCCCAGGTTTTTTGATATGTTGCCGATGATAATGGAGCGAATTCTAGCTCTCATGTTGTTTCGGCAGATGTCGACTAGCGACGCTTGTGGCAGTACATCAGAGCATTTGTATGCCATTGCTTTCCACTTATGAATGAAGTCATATGTTGACTCATTCTCCCCCTATTTTAGGCTGCACAGCTGAGCCATAGTAGCGGGATGATCCTCACCTTTGAGGTGAGTCAGGAAGCGTGTCTCTAGCATGGCCCAGTTTTGGATGGAGTCCTCCGGCAGAGTGGAGTACCAATCGAAGGCCGTACCTTTTAGGGTACTTGCAAAGAGGCGGATCTTGAGTGCATCTTGAATCGCGATAGCTCCCGTCAGGATCTTGAAGTGGGTGACGTGCTGTCTGGCTGATCCTTTCCCCGTATATGTTTGGAGAGTAGGATGCTTGAATTTGGCGGGGAACGGGACCGAGTCCATCCATAAGGGATATGGTGGCTTGATCCCATGCTCCTTGAGTATATCCTTTTCTTTTGCTTTGGCGAGGATAGTGTCTACGTCCTTTTTGGTAAGGGCGCGTGACTCATTTTCTTCTCCATTTACCTCATCGTCTTGATGATTTGGAGGAGGTTCATTGTTCGCCTGATTTTGGAAGGCGAGGAGAAGGTTTTCCATCAGAGTTTCAATCCTCTGTTGGCCTTGTTTCAACCGCTGGATGCGGGTGATCGCATCATCTAGAGGTGGATTGCGGGGTGGTGGCTCAGAATTTGTAGCCAAGACGTTCATCCTTCGTGATTCGAACGAAGAAACTATCCTGGTGACTGAGCTGGGGCTCATTCTTTTTGAAGAAGAGCTTGAGGAAGGATCACTCTGCCGTCCTTTGCTTGAAGGAGCAGGGGATTCTTCTGAATGTATTCTTGTCCTGGAGACGCTGCGGGTCATCGGACGTCGGACATGGATTTTTGTTGCTGACTTTTGGCGCCTTCTGGTTTTTCCAACCATATGGACGGCAGCAACTTGGTTGGGTCTATCTTTTTCGACCCATTTGGGAGAGACTTGAAGTGTAGGAGGCTGGGTCCTTTGCTTCTCTAGTCTCTTTTGTCTCTTCGACGCGCGGCGGCGTATGCGACGAGCAATTTGAGCTTCGGTCAGCTCTGGCTGGGCTTTGACTGTGAGACCCCACCCCTGGTGGGCCCTCAATGTGAATTTGAATACTATATATTAGCCTAAGTATTTTAATTATATTAATTATGGGACTTTGTGAGGGTAGTTATGTATTTTCCTAGGGTTAGTCTAGTGGTGTAATTAGTAGAGTCAATAGGGGGCCTTTTTGTTATTTTTAGAGTTAGGGAGTTTGTTAGAGGCCCTAGCTAGAATTTTGTATTTACTATAGGGGGTTTGCACCAAAGAATCTTCTAGAAGCCCACCTAAAGACCTAGATACCCTTTACCCTAACCCTAATCCCATTCTAACCCTAAGGGCATTTTTGTCCATAACCCAAAAACCCAACCTATATAAACTAAACCCTCCCCTGCCCTAACAACTACTGTTCATCTCCTTTTCTCTCAAGCTCCAATCTCTTCTCTCTTCTTCTTCCCCAATTCCCTCCAACGAACCCACATCTCCCCCTCCAATCTCTCTTTTCTCTTCCTCGCCCCAGAAATCCCTGACAGAAGGCCAGCCGAGACCAACCTGCACCATAGGAGCAACTGCCGAGACCCTGCCTTTTGGTTTCCCTGTGGTTTTCTCTCTCTTTTCCTTCTACCTTCAATCGATCAAGGCAAGTGCACTGTGCTGGTAGTCTAGATTGCATGTTTCCTTCCTTTGATTTGCAGTAGAATTCCAATTTGTAATATATATGTTTAGATCGACCCTTGAGCATGTTTGTTTGGTTCCTTTGGCCATTGACGGATGGGATTACCTCATTTGGATGATCAATGGCCGGTTGATGATGGGTGGATGATGTAGGAATGATTTATTTGCTTCTGTAATGGTCTATGGAGAATCCCAGAAGAATTGGGTCACGGGAATGAGTTTCCGGAGATAGAATGACAAGAACCCATCTCGCAGTATTGAGATCGAAATCGAAGTAGGACCACCCTTGGTAGATCAGGACCCTACGTCTATGTGAGGGGGCCTGTGCGACCATGGGTTGCTACTTGATCTGGATTTTGATCAGAGGTGGACCACCATTCCTGTGCTTAATGAAGAGAAGTTGTGTCCTGTCGCAGAACTGGGTTTTGTAACAGAACACATCACTGATAGGAGAGATGGACAAAGTCCAGCGATGGCCGAGCTCAGCACTTGCAGAGCCCAGCGGTTGCCGAGCTCAGCATTAGTGCAGCTCAGCAACTGCCGAACTCAGCACTTGCAGAGCCCGGCGGTTGCCGAGCTCAGTGTTAGCGCAGCTCAGCAACTGCCGAGCTCAGCACTGGCCGAACTCAGCGATGGCTGGATTCAACACTAGCCGAACTCAGAGTTTTGCCGAGCATGATGGTTAGGATGAGATTCGCGTTTAGCCGAGCTAAGTGTCTAGGCCGAGCTCAGTGCTCAAAGCCGAGTTCAGTGTTACGGCCGAACTCAGTGTCATGGCCGAACTCAGTGTCATGGCCGAACTCAGTGTTTTACTGAGCTCAGCGCCAGACCGGGTTCCGTGCCAGACCGGACTTCGAGCTTAGCCGAACTCAGTGCTTAACCGAGCTGAGAGCTAAACCAACCTCAATGTCCTGCCAAGCCCAATGCATTTTCCCGAACTCAGCTGGGTGATCCAACTGAGCTAGGCCCTTTGCCGAGCTGAGCTGGGTGGCCGAACTGAGTATTCAATTGAGCTCCATTGCTTAGCCGAACTCCGAGATGGATTTCCAAAAAGGCGGGATTTCAACAAAGGAGACTAGAACCTGGGACATTCCCTTCAGCCAGAATCCTTAGTGTGCACGGCCAACTACCCAGGCCAGGGAGTTAGCCGAACTCACAGGAAGTCCTGGACAATCAGGCTTTGCCTGCAGGATGTTTTTCCTTCTCTGGACCCAGTGTGCCGAGCTGACCGCCCAGGCCAGGAGGTCGGCTGAGCACACTGTGTACAGTGACGATCCCCAGATTCTAATTTCTATTGTTGCAATCATATGTAGGGCCTACTGACCATTCAAATAGACTTCCATCACTGTGCCAGCCACGAGTCAATGGTACGGCTCAACCTTGACTCGTGGGGTCCACTAATTAAATTCCAGGTTATGTAATCTAAGATGATTCGACCTTTATACGTTACCAAAATGATGCATATAACTTCTAAGCACCAAACACAATATTCCTTAGCATCTGTGGTTTCACTTAAAGATCGAATTACCTGAGATGGACCTGTATCCGAAAGTGGACCATTTACCTAGGTTGGACTGTTGCTATCTCCCTATGATTCGTGTACTTGGAGATTCATCTCACTCATACTATGACTATCACTCTATTGTCCTTATTATTGCTCATACCTGTTAATTAAATGGAAAATTGAGGACCTAAACCTAGGAATACTTAGAGGTGACCCGGTAATCTGATTGGGTGGATCATTGACCCGTGTCTGTGGCTAGGCGGGCCCCTTTTTATGGCCTAAGTTGGATGTGAATTACCCTAGAATGGAGAGGTTAGATTGTATGGGCTTGTGAACCATTATGGACGTAGATGGATCATATGTCATTGAACATGGACTTGTATCTCATATGGATTGTTATAGACCAGGCCAAGTATTTGGTGGGCCTTGGTATGGATCCAATGATGGAATTGGACTTGGACTATGATCCACAGTTTATATTGAGTACTTGGACCTCTTAGGGACTTTTGTTAGAACCTTGTTCACGCAAGGCAAAGCCTAGACAGACACAGACCTTTATTGTTTCCGAGTCGGCATAGACATTCACTGAGTTGATTTAAGCTCAGCCAGTTGGACTGATCATTACTGGTAGGAGCTATTGAGATTTGTTGTGTGGCTATCATGATGAGCACTGTTGGGACGGACGGTGTGATGCCGGTTCCGGTCGTTGTGGATGATGTTGATGATATTTTGCGGGGTTAGTAATCCCTAGCATTAGCTTAGGATCCCTACCGCGACTGTGTTCAGTATGGGAGGGCCGCGGCATAATATCCCGCGGTGACCAGCTTATGTGGATGTGCCATATTGTGTAGGTTTATTACTGTTATGATTATTATGATTCTACATTGTTATCTTGCACGACTGCATAGCATATGTACCTTTGTTACTCTCTTAATCTTATACATGTCTCTACTCATTTTGATGCATACATTCTATATTATCTGCATATTGTGACTTGCCAGATCTTTAGGTCTGACCCACTCTTGGTGCTTAGGTCTTGACCCCGAGTTCGAGGGCGATGCGTTCGCACTCGTTGAGGTGCCCGTAGTAGGCGACTACGGATGGGGGCCGGCCGACCATGAGGTCGAGCCGGAAGGTGGAGAGCCGATACCAGCTGCAGGGGTTTGAGCGTTCTTTTGTCTGGGTTTTGAGAGATTTTTGTTGTGAGACGGGTAGTGATAAAAATATGTAATTAAACTTTGATTTGTTATCACTATACATTTAGGTGTTGGAATTTGAAGATGCATTGAGTTGAATCTTGAAGCATTGGTGTGTTTGGTGTCTCAAGCATCAAATTGTATTGGAATTATTGTCAACACTATGTCTCAATCATGTGTTGAAAGAGTGGAAGTGATAGAGCTCAGGAAGAATGAAAAAGGAAAACAGTGAAGAAAATCAGTTTTTCCTGGTGCAGTGTACCCGGTCGACCGAGCTCCCTGGCAGGTCGACCGAGCATGAAGAAAGTGCAAAATCAGAGCTTACAGTTATTTTTTGACACAGAGGTCATCCGGTCGACCGAGGCTTCCAGGATGTCGACCGAGCTCGGATCCAGAATTTGACAACTTACAACTTTTTGAAAGTTCGTCAGGCGCCCAGTTCACCCGGTCGACCGAGCACAGTATGATGTCGACCGAGCACACACAGACAGCAAGTATTGCAGAATTAGAAGTCTTTTGCTAAAAGTTAGGAATTTTTGGTAATTCGTTTGGGACTCTTTCTAAACGAATTGTAGCCTATTTTGGACACTCTTTGGGGTTGCTAAAACCTATATAAACACTCCTAATCTCGTTTTCAATAACAAGCATCAAAGAAAGAAGAGTTTGAGAGAGTTTTGGAGAGAAGAGTGCTTGGAAAAGAAGGTGCTTGTGTCTTGCTGTTGTGAAGCAACTTTCTACAGCAAGTGTGGACGAATTTGAAGCCTCATGAAGATGGTATTTTCGTTCATAAGATAAGTCTCTCTTTTATGCTTTAGATTTCTATTTGTAAGGGATTGAGAGAGAGAGAATTGTAGAGGGGAAAGGGCTGTAGATCAGTTTATCTTCTTTGCTGTAATCATCAAGTTGGTGCTTGGTGTTTTGGGGTTTGGTGATCCTGTCTGTGGGTGCAGACAAATTGTAAAGGGAGTTGTAGCTTCCTAGATAGTTGGTGCTATCTGAAACCTAAGGGAGTCGGTGCTTCCTAGATAGTTGGTGCTATCTGAAACCTAAGGGAGTCGGTGCTTCCTAGATAGTTGGTGCTATCTGAATTTAAGGGTTGGTGCTCTTTGTCGTCGGTGCGACTAAATAAGATTCAGACCTGTACCGGATTGTTGTTCGGACGGGATTGAACCGTGGACGTAGCCTTTTGGTGAACCACGTAAAATCTGGTGTCAATTGTGTGGTTTGATTTGAATTGTTGTTAGCAAGGACCTGAATTAAAAGAGATCACTGATTCACCCCCCCCTCTCAGTGATCACGAGATCTAACAATTGGTATCAGAGCGTAAGGTTTCCCTTGATAAGCTTAACACGCTAAGGGTGATCTTTGTCAAATCACATGGCAACCAGCACAGCGAATATGAAAGCACCGTTGTTTGATGGTTCTAATTACAGCTTTTGGAAGATTAGAATGCAGGCCTTCATCAAATCTCTTGGCTATGATGTCTGGGAGACTGTCAGAGTCGGTTACAATTCTGCCATTGTACCCACTGATGCTGCAACGAAGAAGTTAGCAGACAACGACTCTAAGGCGCAGAATGCACTCTTTAGCGGCCTTGTTGACAGCGAGCTGATCAAAGTTATAGCATGCAAGACAGCCAAGGAAATCTGGGATAAGCTGAAAAGCATCCATGAAGGAGATGAGAAGATCAAAGAAGCGAAATTGCAAACTCATCGCTCCCAATTTGAGTCTCTTCGCATGGAGGATAGCGAGAATGTTGATTCTTACATGCAACGGGTGAATGAAGTCACGAATGACATTCGTGGACTAGGAGAGGAGATTAAAGAACCAGTCATCGTCAAAAAGGTTCTAAGATCTCTCCTTCCCCGGTTTGATTCTAAAGTCTCAGCCATAGAAGAAGCCAAAGATCTGAACGAGTTTTCAATGGATGAGCTGCATGGTTCTCTCACTGCCTATGAGATGCGCATAGGTAAGACGTCTTCATCGGATAGAGAAGCGGCCTTCAAAGTTCAGAAAAAGGCAAAAGAGATTGCTGGTCATGATTCTGATGATGATGAGCTTGAGGCTCAATTTATTAGAAGGCTGAAGAAAGGAAGCAATGGCAAGTATAAAGGGAAGCTACCCTTTAAATGCTTCAATTGTGGCGGTGTTGGCCACTTTGCTGCGAAGTGCCCGCTGAAAGAAGACAATGATAATGACTCTTATGTTGATAAGAGTAAATGGAAGAAGAATTTCAGAAAGAAGGGCAAAGCAAAGAGCTTCATCAGTCAGCATAATGACAGCACGTCTGAATCTTCGGACGATGATGAATCAGTCGAGGCGACTGAAGCACTCTTCATGGTTACTATTGAAGAAGACGATGAGCAAGAGCTGGAAAACGAAGAGGAGGCTGAAGTGAATCTTGAAGAAGAGCTCATTGCTGCACTTGAGGAGCTTAGCAAGGAGCGAAGATCAAGTAAGAAAAATCTGAAACTTCTTCATGAATCTGAAATTTCAGTTATTGCTTTGAAAACTGAATCAGAAGAGTATAAAAGAATGGTAGATGTCCTAGAAATACAAATCTGTACCAAAACTGAGGAAGTGATGAAACTTGAGAATGAAATCCTTGGAGCAAGGACTGAAAATATGCAAATGAAACAAAAGCTCAAGGAGTTTCAAGCTATCAATGGTACATTGAAGCTGAATGAAATTTTGAAAGTTCAAAGACCCCCTCACTTCAGATTTGGAATAGGATTTGAGAATGGAGAATCTTCTAAGGTTACACCTTCTGTAGAGACGGTGTTTGTAAAGCAAGTTACTACACCTTCCAATTCTGTCAAATCTGATTTAAGCAAACAGCTGGTGGTTATTGTTTATGTTGATGACATAATATTTGGAGGCAATGATGAGAATATGTGCAGGATTTTTGCTGAAGATATGACGAAAGAATTTGAGATGTCTATGCTTGGAGAGCTAAAGTTCTTCCTAGGATTACAAGTTCAGCAGCTGAAAAATGGTATTTTTATATCTCAGATGAAATATATAAAGGAAATGCTGAAGCGTTTTAACATGGAAGACAGCAAGCCCGTGAGCACGCCAATGACAACGAACACGAAACTTAGCAAAGATGATAAGGCTTCGTCCGTTGATCACACCACCTATCGTTCTATGATAGGAAGCTTGCTTTACTTGACTGCTACAAGACCAGATCTTCTACAAGCAGTATGTATGGTGGCTCGATTTCAAGCATCACCAACTGAGACGCACCTTACAGCAGTGAAAAGGATATTTCGATATCTAAAAGGTACTATGGAGCTTGGAATATGGTATCCTAAAGGTAAATCCTTTACTCTTGTCGCATACTCAGACGCCGATTGGGCTGGTTGCGTAGATGATCGCAAGAGTACAAGTGGTGGTGCATTCTATCTTGGTGATAGATTGGTAGCTTGGCACAGCAAGAAGCAAGACTCCGTCTCACTTTCGACAGCGGAAGCAGAATATATTGCAGCGGCAACTTGTTGTACGCAAGTGTTATGGATGCGGCAAATGCTCTCTGATTTAGGAGTTCCAACAACAGATCCTACGCCGATCCTCTGTGATAACACTAGTGCAATTCATATCTCCAAGAATCCAGTTCAGCATTCAAGGACTAAGCATGTTGCAATCCGCTATCACTTTCTCAAGGATAAAGTTGCAGATGGTGAGGTAAAGTTGGAATACGTTCCTACTACTGAGCAAGTGGCTGATATCTTCACAAAACCTTTGCCAAAGGAAGTCTTCGAGTATCTCCGAAAGAAATTAGGAGTTACTCACTCTCCTACACCTTAGGAGATGTGCCAGAAAGGGGGAGCAATGAATTCGTTGAATATCTTATTTGCTCCTAGATTGGTCCCTTTGGAATTATTGTCAAAGGGGGAGAAGATTATGCATGGAAAGGTTGATATGCATGTCATCTTGAGAAGGTTATCTGGAGATTGGTATCAAGTTATGCTGAGAAGATTATGCAAGGAAAGACTATATGCATGTTGAAGTTAGTCTTATGCTAAGAAGATGGAAATATGATAGCATGAGGAAGATGGAAGATTGGAATGAAAATTGGTATCAAGATAGTGAATGAGAAGATCATGATCCAAGGGGAGTTTATTGTTCTAAAAAGGCTCTATGATGTCAACATGTTCCAAGTGTCTGTGTTGAAGTTCCAAGTGTTGCCAACAATTCCAAAGGGGGAGATTGTTGGAATTTGAAGATGCATTGAGTTGAATCTTGAAGCATTGGTGTGTTTGGTGTCTCAAGCATCAAATTGTATTGGAATTATTGTCAACACTATGTCTCAATCATGTGTTGAAAGAGTGGAAGTGATAGAGCTCAGGAAGAATGAAAAAGGAAAACAGTGAAGAAAATCAGTTTTTCCTGGTGCAGTGTACCCGGTCGACCGAGCTCCCTGGCAGGTCGACCGAGCATGAAGAAAGTGCAAAATCAGAGCTTACAGTTATTTTTGACACAGAGGTCATCCGGTCGACCGAGGCTTCCAGGATGTCGACCGAGCTCGGATCCAGAATTTGACAACTTACAACTTTTTGAAAGTTCGTCAGGCGCCCAGTTCACCCGGTCGACCGAGCACAGTATGATGTCGACCGAGCACACACAGACAGCAAGTATTGCAGAATTAGAAGTCTTTTGCTAAAAGTTAGGAATTTTTGGTAATTCGTTTGGGACTCTTTCTAAACGAATTGTAGCCTATTTTGGACACTCTTTGGGGTTGCTAAAACCTATATAAACACTCCTAATCTCGTTTTCAATAACAAGCATCAAAGAAAGAAGAGTTTGAGAGAGTTTTGGAGAGAAGAGTGCTTGGAAAAGAAGGTGCTTGTGTCTTGCTGTTGTGAAGCAACTTTCTACAGCAAGTGTGGACGAATTTGAAGCCTCATGAAGATGGTATTTTCGTTCATAAGATAAGTCTCTCTTTTATGCTTTAGATTTCTATTTGTAAGGGATTGAGAGAGAGAGAATTGTAGAGGGGAAAGGGCTGTAGATCAGTTTATCTTCTTTGCTGTAATCATCAAGTTGGTGCTTGGTGTTTTGGGGTTTGGTGATCCTGTCTGTGGGTGCAGACAAATTGTAAAGGGAGTTGTAGCTTCCTAGATAGTTGGTGCTATCTGAACCTAAGGGAGTCGGTGCTTCCTAGATAGTTGGTGCTATCTGAAACCTAAGGGAGTCGGTGCTTCCTAGATAGTTGGTGCTATCTGAATTTAAGGGTTGGTGCTCTTTGTCGTCGGTGCGACTAAATAAGATTCAGACCTGTACCGGATTGTTGTTCGGACGGGATTGAACCGTGGACGTAGCCTTTTGGTGAACCACGTAAAATCTGGTGTCAATTGTGTGGTTTGATTTGAATTGTTGTTAGCAAGGACCTGAATTAAAAGAGATCACTGATTCACCCCCCCTCTCAGTGATCACGAGATCTAACATTAGGCTGGACTTCAGCCCTTCTACATTTGACATATATACGATGATACCTTATGCTTCCGCTATCTCTGTATGGCTTCCGCTTATAATACGCTTCCGCAATAATAACTGTTGTTACATTATTGTTCAAAAAGTTTTAAATTGGACCTCACTGCGGACCTACGATCTTGGAAGTTCTCGGATTTTCCGGGAAGTAGCGCGCCAATTTCGGTACTTTGACGATTTTCTCGGTATCCGGAATTGGGGCGTTACATTGACGATGAAGGATGTGCTCCCTCGGGCGCAGCAGCCGAGCTTGTCTTCTTTGCATCTGAGCAAGGACAGGATGCGAACCCTGTCCTTCGCCTGTTGCAGCGAAGCTTTGAATTTTTGGAGTTCGGCCCCTGTAGAGATGAAGGGTCAAACTGCAGGTTTTTAGGCCTTAGCAGGTGCTTGTAGAGGCCTTGTGATGCATGATCTGATTTTGGGCTTATAGGAACAAGCCGGCTCATACTGGTTTGACTTGGGAGTCAGGTTGGAGATGGGTCTTTCCTCTTTCATGTAAGCAAGAGGGTAGAACTGGTTCTCCTTGAGTGGGGCCAGGATGCTGGCTTGGTAGATGTTTGGGACCTTCTTTGTTTTGGTGAAGGTCTTAGGGACCAAGTCTTGGGATAGACCTGGTCGTTTGCTGGTCGAGGCTTCGTGGGGCTGCCACGGGCTTCGGGCCTTCTGGTGCTCGCCTTTGGTGTCACGGTAGTGACACGTTGAGAGGCGAGTTTCTGCTTCTTGGAGGGAGCAGTTTGTTCCTCGGGAAGTGGGAATGGTCCCAGCGTCCCAAAGACGATAGTCCGGGGAGTCGAGGTCGACCCGTAGTTCAGAGAGTTGCCGAGGAGTTGATGCTTCGGCAGCTGATGGGGCACTTATAGGTGCGCATAGTTTGCTTCTGTTGAAGCATGACTTGGTGCTTGTTCTCATCGAAAGTAATGGTAAGAGATGCTGCCCTTGTTAGTTTTTTTCGAAAATTTCTGAAACAAGACTACATCCATTAGTAATCACAAGAATATAATGATCATAAATGGGAAGTTCTATGGTTTCGTCTTTTCAAATTGCTCGAGGAAGATGACCCAAGCAATATGAAGAAGGCAAAATGCCATAGAGGGTACAATTGTTCTGATCACAGGTATAGTAAGCCCAGAATGAGCGTTCCAGTGACTGCTAGAAGCAATTGTGAACTTAAATTCAACTTATCGAGAAGCAGAGCTTGCTCGAGGTAAGAAGAATATAAAGTTGGAGTTACAAATGTGCCGGTCGCAATACAGTAGACCCTAAAAGGGTGTACTAGTACCGCTAGACACAAATGTTTTGAGACCGCATCCATGAGATGAGATTCTCTATTTTGTAAGGTTAAGATTGGATTCATCAAAGAGAGCAGATGGTATTCCGATCTGAACACGGGCTCAACGATTTCCGCGAGCGCCAGTGCTCAGAAAGAAATGAACCATAATTTCTCGGATCTGAATCCAAAAATGACGAGTTTTTTTTTTTTGAAAGGCCAATATCGGGTTCATCAAAGAGAGCAAAAGGCACTCCAATCTGAATACGGGCTCAGCGATTTCCGCGAGCGCCAGTGCTCAGAAAGGAGAAGACCAAGATTTCTCCAATCTAAACCCAAAATGAAGGAAGTTTTTTTTTTGAAGATTTTTTTTGAAGAAGATTTTTTTTAATCCTTTTTTTATTTATTTTTTTTAAGATTTTTTTATTTTTTATTTTTTATTTTAGAATTTTTTTATTTTTAAAAAAACTTATTTTAAAAGACGAGAGAGTACACATAGGTCTCCTAACCCGGTCTTATGAAATCTTGATTGATAGAATTGCCCCCAGGTAAGGGTAGGATTAATTAATGAACCCGTTTGGAGGACCCTTGCCTAGAACAGTCAAGCTGTCTCCACACTCTGGACAAGGCTTTTCTTGAATCAACTATGATCAAAGAACGCAGTTGGTTTAACCTTAGTGATCTATGTCTTTTTTTTATTTTTTTTATATTTATTTTTTTTTGACCTTTAATGAACTCATCGAAGAGAAACGATGGCCCAAAACCTTAGTCGAACAGGCTCAACATTTATGCAAGCGCGAAGAACGATAGGAACGGATCAAGGTTTCTCAATTTTGAATTCAAAATGAAAAATCTGATTTTTTTATTTATATTATATATATGTATTTTTAGATCTTTAATGAACTCATCGAAGAGAAACGATGGCCCAAAACCTTAGTCGAACAGGCTCAACATTTCTGCAAGCGCGATGAACGATAGGAACGGATCAAGGTTTCTCAATTTTGAATTCAAAATGAAAAACCTGATTTTTATATATATATATTTTAGAACTTTAATGAACTCATCGAAGAGAAACAATGGCCCAAAACCTTAGTCGAACAGGCTCAACATTTCTGCAAGCGCGATGAACGATAGGAACGGATCAAGGTTTCTCAATTTTGAATTCAAAATGAAAAATCTGATTTTATATATATATATATATTTTAGATCTTTAATGAACTCATCGAAGAGAAACGATGGCCCAAAACCTTAGTCGAACAGGATCAACATTTCTGCAAGCGCGATGAACGATAGGAACGGATCAAGGTTTCTCAATTTTGAATTCAAAATGAAAAATCTGATTTTTTTTATTTATATTTTTTTAAAAGAGAAAAAGTGGAAATAAATTCAAAGAATTAGAAATTTCCAAAAAATCTCATCTCATTTTTTAGATGCGGAATCCAACATGGCCACCAATTAGAAAGTAGCCAAGGAATCGAGAAAAGAAATATAAACATAGAGCAAAAGAGACATTTTCTTGATTTGCCGTGAAAGGCGATTTTTTTTTGCATTTATAGCCGATTTTGGCGTTTATAGCCGATTTTTGGCGTTTATAGCCGATTTTGGCATTTATAGCCGTTTTACAATTCTTATCAATAATGAAAGACAAGAGTTGTGATTTTTTGTCTCTTTTAAAAAAATACAAACTACAATGAAAAGCAAGAAAAGGAGGATCTAACTTCTCAGGAGATTGTGGGGGACCCGTTCAGATTGACGGTCGCAAGCCATATGTGGACTTCGCCACCATCCATGCAGATGAGAACAAAGGATGCTATTGATTCGCTTGGCTTGGCTATAACCTCAGGTTTTTAGAGAACAAAGACCAAAGGGAGGTCCTATGTCCAATAAAAAACCGAGTAGACGGGCTGAAAAGCCATGTCTAAGCCATTGGAGGCAGAAGGAGAAGACAAGGACCTTGGGGGGGGGGGGGGGGGGGGGATCCCCCCCCAAGGGACTTTTGTCACCTTGTAGCGGTGGTCGGTGTAGGATTTCCGCAGAGTTTTCTCTCTTAGATTTCTGACGCCTTTTTCTGTCTGAGTTTCCGGATTTTCTGCAGTCTGTTGTCTGTGTGTTTGTGATTGTCATTTTCTTCTTGGAGAGCTCTCCTATTTATAGGCTTTTAGGTAGCCATTTAGGAGGGTTTATGAGCCTTAATTGTCATAAAGCTACATAAAGGGAGGAGTTACAAGATTGAATTCTTTATTTTGTAACTCCTTTTTCTTGGCTTCTGATTGGCCAGAGGAGATTGAGGGCATTTAATCGCCTTTAATCGCCATGATGGGAGGAGTTTCATGGGTTAAATGCCATGAATCTCTTGACTTGTAACTCCCGGATGCTTGCTTCTGATTGGCCCGTCCAAAGAAATGGATTAATGACTGTAATAAAGCTAGTCAATTAATCGCATTAAGTGGTCGCCGAGAAATTGAAGAGTCACGAGCCGTGCCGCGTCTTTTGGGATTCTTCTGGCGATGATCATTGATGGATCTTCATGTAGATCGACATCGGATGACCATGTAACTTCAGGTGTTAGTTGCCAACAGCGGGTCGGTACCATCTGTCCTGTCGATTTCTCGATCGGTCGGGTAGAAAGCACAATTTTTGGTTGACCGGGTGGCGATCAATGTTGTTTTTTATACTCTTGATGATTAACCCATGTTTTTGACGGATGTCACAGGATTTGGTGTCTCAAAAGTATGAATTTTGGAAAATACCAGAGGCCGAACGCTTCGAATCGCGAAAAAGGCAAAAAATGGGGTTTTCGGGGCCCACCGGGCGATCCCGGGCCCTAGGGTCGCAGGGGCCTGCGACCCTGGGAGGGGGGGGGGTTTTCCCCCTTTTGTCCCCCTTCTAAGAAAGCCGAAGACTTTGTCGCGCAGAGTTGCCGATTTTCCGTCAGAAGCTGAAACTGGGACAAACGATGTCGGAATGACCTGAAATTTGGGGTGAAGCCTGCTGAGCAATAAATAAGACCAACCATAGGCTTTTGTTTGAGTTTTGAAGTCGTTTGGGGTCCTATCACCAGTAGACTTGCTTTTGTCGCGATGAAGACGTCGCGGTTTGATGTGCGGTCAACCGATGTCCGATTGACTTGAAATTTGACAGGGAACCTATTGGAGTCATTTTAAGATGATCCATAGGCTCTGTCTTGGAAACCATGGTCCCGGAGAGCTTCGCCGCCGAGAGGCCTGTTTTGGCTTCCGAGCGTCAAACTATGGTCAAATGTTGTCGAAATGACTTGAAATTTGACGTGTAGCCCTTTGTAAGCATTTTGAAGTCGTCCATGTGCTCTATCTGATGAGTGATGGCCTCGGTGGTTCTCGCCGCCAAGAGGCTTGATTTAGCTATTCGAGGGTTGATGTAGGGTCAAACGTTGTCAGTTTGACTCGGAACTTGACGTGGAGCCTTTTGGATGTATTTTGAGACCATCCATGGGCTCCGATCGAAGATTTGGTGTCTCCGATGTTTTCGCCGCCAGGAGCTCCTTTTCAGTTGCCGGAGAAGCGAAGTTAGGCCAAACGATTTTGAAATGGCCCGAAACTTCTTGTGTACTCCTCTTTTGGCTGTCTTTGAAGGATCTTGCAGTTTTTGTATGATTCTGACAAGATTTGATTTTTTGGAAGTAGCATTGCCTATTTATGGCAGGTTGCGACTTCATGTAGCTCTTTCGATCTTGAAGAGGCAAAGTGACATTTTTGGTGTCAACACCTCAATTGATAGATTAGCCCCCAGGTAAGGGTATGATTACTTAATGAACCCGTTTGGAGGACCCTTGCCTAGAATAGTTAAACTGTCTCCACACTCTGGACAAGGCTTTTCTTAAATCAAATGCGATCAGAGAATGCAATTGATTTAACCTTAGTGTTCTTTTTTCTCTTCTTCTTTTTGTTTGGATCCCTATCAGACTCATCGAAGAGAAATGATGGCCTAATCCTCGATTCATCACAGGCTCAACATTTCCGCGAGCACCGGTGCCCGAAAGGGAAATGATCAAAGTTTCTCAATTTTGAATCCAAAAACGAAAAATCTGATTTTTTTAAGATCCCTAATAAACTCATCGAAGAGAAACGATGGCCATTTCCACAACTCGACCTGGCTCAACATTTCTGCGAGCATAGAGACGAAACAGAAAGGATCAAAGTTTCTCAATTTTGAATCCAAAAACGAGAAATCTGATATTTTTTTGTTAAGAGAAAGAGTGGAAATAAACTCAAAGATAGAATTAGAAATTTCCATAAAAACCCTTTCTCATTTTTTTAGATGCGAAATCCAACATAAGCCACCAACTAGAAAGGAGCCAAGGAATCAAGAAATGGAAGTATAAGCATAGAGCAAAAGATATGATATGCAAATATTCCATTTCTAAGCATCGTGTTCTCAAATGAACGAGTCCCACCGGGTGTGCCAGCTTGATGGACACGCATTCGCGAGCGGATGCTGCTGAGGTCAGTGGACGTGAGAGTCCGTGGGGTCCAACCCTTTCATAACCGGTGGCAAAGCGAGCATCAACATTTTTTTGGGTGGGTGTGCTAGATTTTTTATTTTACTTGGAATTGCAAGTGGTGATCCGGAGATCAACCTTCTCAAGTAAAAAGGAAATCAACTTCTTTCAAGTTTTCATTGCACATATATTTAAGAAAAAAGACGTTTTTGAAATGCCGTAAGAGGTGATTTCATTTGTTTCGCCGTGAAAGGCGATGTTTACCGTAAAAGGCGATTTTTTGTTGTAAAAGGCGATGTTTGGCATTTATAGCCGATTTACAATTCTTATCAATAATGAAAGACAAGAGTTGTGATTTTTTGTCTCTTTAGAAAATACAAACTACAATGAAAAACAAGAAAATGAGGATCTAACTTCTCAAGAGATTGTGGGGGACTCGTTCAGATTGACGGTCGCAAGTCGTATGTGGACTTCGCCATCATCCATGCAGATGAGAACAGATGATGCTCTTGATTCGCTTGGCTCGGCATCAACCTCAGATTTTTAGAGGACAAAGACCAAGATGAGGTCCTATGTTCAATAAAAAGCTAAATAGACGGGCTGAAAAGCCACGTCTAAGCCATTGGAGGCAGAAGGAGAAGACAAGGACCTTAGGGGTGGTGCCCCGCAAGGGACTTTTGTCACCTTATAGCGGTAGTCGGTGCAGAACTTCAGCAGGTTTTTCTTTCTTTCTTTCTCTTGGATTTCGATCGATTTTTCTGGTGATGATCCGAGCTCTGGATTTCTTGGAATATTCTCCTATTTATAGGCCTTTGGTAGCCATTTAGAAGGGTTTATGGGCCTTTAATGAATTAAATCCACATAATGGGAGGAGTTACAAGATTTAATTCTTTATTTTGTAACTCCTCTTCCTTGGCTTCTGATTGGCCGGTGGAGAATTAAGGCTTTTAATTGTCTTTAATCACCATGATGGGAGGAGTTTCATGGTTTTAAGTGCCATGAATCTTTGATTTGTAACTCCCATTTGTTTGCTTATGATTGGGCTGTCCAAAATAACGAGTTAATGATCGCAATAAGTTGCCATAAATGGGTCAATTAACAGCATTAAGTGGTCGCCAAGTCGCTTGAAGAGTCGCGGGCCGTGCCGCGTCTTTTGGAATTCTTCTTGCGATGACCATCGATGGATCTTTATACTGATCGACATCGGATGACTATGCAACTTCAGACATTAATTGCTAACAGCAGGCCGGTGCTATCTGTCCTGTCGATTTCTCGATCGATCGGGTAGAAAGTGCACTTTTTTGGTCGACCGGTTGGCGATCAACGATGATTTGATACTTTCGAAGACGGATCCATGATGTTGACAAATATCGACGGATTTGGTGCCTCAAAAGTCAGAATTTTGAAAAATCACAAGGGCCAAACATCTCGAAATGCGAAAAGGGACGGAAAAACGCCCTTTTGGTGGAAATCCGGTGACCATGGGGTTTGAACCCCATTGGTAGTTGATTTTCAGCCGTTTTGTCCGTCTTTTTTCGATTCTTTTTTCTTCGGTATTTTTCCTGACATTTTTGTACATTTATTAGCCTGATTCTCCTGTAGAAAACTTGACAAGAATCCTTGCAATTTTGGATGCAAAGTTTCCAATTTTCCGGGAAAGCCGAAGACTTTGTCGCGCAGAGCTGTCGATTTGCTTTCAGAAGCCGAAACTGGGCCAAACGATGTCGGAATGACCTGAGATTTGAGGTGAAGCCTCCTGAACAATAAATAAGACCAACCATAGGTTTTTGTTTGAGTTTTAAAGCTGTACGGGGTCCTGTCGCCAGTCGACTTGATTTTATCGTGAGGAAGATGTCGCACTTTGATGTGTGGTCAAACAATGTCCGATTGACTTGAAATTTGACAGGGAGCCTATTCGAGTCATCTTGAGATGGTCCATTAGCTCCAATTTGGAAACCATGGTCTCGGGGAGCTTCGCCGCCGGGAGGCCTCATTTGGCTTTTGAGAGTCAAAGTCTGGTCAAATGATGTCGAAATGACCTGAAACTTGACGTGCAGCCCTTTGTAAGCATTTTGAAGCCAGCCATGTGCTCTGTTTGATGAGTGACGGCCTCGGTGATTCTCGCCGCCGAGAGACTTGATTTAGCTGTTCGAGGGTTGATGCAGGGTCAAACATTGTCAGTTTGACTTGGAACTTGACGTAGAGTCTTTTAGAGGTATTTTGAGACAATCCACAGGCTCTGATCGAAGATTTGATGTCTTCGACGCTGTCGCTGCTGGGAGCTACTGTTCAGCTGTCGGAGGAGTGAAGTTAGGCCAAATAATTTTAAAATGACTCGAAACTTCATGTGTACTCTTCTCTTAACTGTCTTGAAGGATCTTGCAGTTTTTGTTTGAATATGACAAGATCTGAATTTTTAGAAGTAGCATTGCCTGTTTGTGGTAGGCTGCGACTTCATGTACTTTTCTTGATGTTGAAGAGGCAAAGTGACATTTTCTGTGTCAACAAGACAGCAGAAAAAGTTCAAAGAGTGCAAGACAGGCTGAAAATTGCTAGGTCAAGGCAGAAAAGTTATGCTGACAATCGTCAGCGTGATCTGGAATTCGCCGTTGATGATTTAGTCTTTTTTAAGACTTCTCCGATGAAAGGCACTATATGATTCGGGCAGAAAGGGAAGCTTTCCCCGAGACTCATTGGACCTTTCAAGATCCAGAGTCGAATTGGGAATATGGCTTATCGTCTAGACTTGCCAGCAGAACTCTCCGGTATTCACAATGTATTCCATGTATCGATGCTTCGGAAATATGTGCCCGATCCTTCACATGTCATTCGTCATGAAGAGATCCAAGTGTTGCCAAATACCACATATGTTGAGAAGCCAACACAAATTATTGATACCAAGGAGGCGGTTCTGCGTACAAGAACAATTAAATGGGTAAAAGTGCTCTGGGCACATCATGAGCCTAATGAAGCTACATGGGAGCTTGAAGAGCAAATGGCTCAGAAGTATCTTGTACAGGTAATTTTGAATTCATAATTTATTTAATTGATTTCCATTGATTTATATTGCATTCGGAGGACCGAATGATTCTAAAGTTTAGGGGAATTGTTAGACCCCGTCCAGAGTTAATTGAGATTAACTCTAATTGATTAGAATTAAGGCTAAGTAATAGTGTTTAATTAAGCTAATGATGGCTTATAATCAAATGGTACTGCATTAGCCTAAAATGAATGATTTAGGCTTAATGAAATGATAATGAACTTATTAAATGAATTGAATTGAATGTATACTCAAGCTGGGAAAACTAAGGACTTTTATGTAAATACGAATCTTCGCGTATTTTGTCGGATACGGAAACTCGTAATACCAACATACGTATCTCGACGAATACGTTAACTTTCATAGAAGACTTGAACTCGTCTGACGAGAAACGGATCAAATGACCTTTCATTTGACTCAAATTGAAATAAAATAGGAAGTGGAGGGCTTAAATGCAAATCGAAAGATTATATAAGCTAAGAGATGGGTTTAGTGAGTTTATTCAACTCTTTTCAAACCCTAGGCACTCTTTTTCTCTCATTTACTCTTCTTTTCTTCCATTTCCTCTCCATCAAGCATCAAACTAAGGCTTTCCAAGTTGTTTTGAAGAGACTTCCCTCTCTTCATCTTCTTCCTCAACTTGTATTAACTTGAGAAAGAATTCAAGGTCGAAAGAGACTTCAAATTGGGGATTTCACCTCAAGAATTAAGCTAGACAAAGGGCTTTTTGTAGATTAATCTTCAATTATAGGCAAGTGTATATACTTTCAATGATTTATGATGTTATAGAAGCTATTAGGACTCATGGAGTTCAGTTGAAGGAATTCACTTCAGAAATTCCGAAGTTCCGAACTAAAGTTCTGGGGGCAGTTCGGTCGACCGACAGGTGACCGAATAGCTGACCGAACCTGTCCAGGATCAATTTCAATGTGGTTCAGTCTCTAAAAAGCTTACCGACACTGGACCAACGCTTAACCGAATCCTTCTGAAGAAAATGCAAAGAAAGCTTAACTTCTAGAAAGCTGACCGAACTGAGTTCGGTTAACCGAAATTGTGACTTCGGTTAACTGTCGGTCAACCAAGTACCCCTGGAGTATCAGAAATTCTGAGACTTCTGCGTTGTGGATCGCGGTCAACCGGGTGAGTTCAGTTGACCGAGGGTCGACCGAGAGGTGGCCCAGTGGACTGTCAGAATTTCCAGAAGAGGGTTCAAGGATCTAGAAGGTGAACCGAACTAAGTTCGGTTAGCCGAATATGTAATGTCGGTCAACCGACAGCTGACCGATAGGGTGACCGAACCTGTGGAAAATTGCAGATGGATGTCTGATTTTCCTGATTAGAAGTCTAATTCACAGGCTAGTTTTATTGATATTTAAACCTCCATAGGTGTTAGCTAAGGTTATCGGAATGTACAATTACTATTGAAGTGATATTCATAAAAAATAACACGTGCATTCGATAAAGAACATTTCACTCAATTGGATGGATTAGAAGTTTTAATATCGTTTGTTGAATTAATCGAATTGATTCCCTAGTCTAACATTACATAACAATTTCTTAAGCTTGTATAGAGCTGAACTGAATTTATGAAGAATTAAAGAAGTTAATGAACAGTTACTAAAGGTAACAATGTAATGAATAATCCTACTGCAGTAGATAGAATGGGAGCGTTTCGGAGCTCCGTGGCGATGCCAGTGATCTCTGATCCAGACACTAGTAAATCCCACATATTTGATAAGTCATTGATAAGTCATTCAATGGAAAAGAGTACTCACTAAAGAATTACTGAATAACCACAAAATGACTAACTGAAGGAACTAATAATGATTGACTAGTATTTGTGTTTACAAATACCATGACTGCTTCCGTTGGAAGAACTGACTTGAAATGTAATGAATACTGTTGTATAGGACATTATACTTGATATTAATTGTATAGAACTGTTAATTGATAAATTGACAGGTCTTTGTATATTGATAACATGAACTATCATAGAACTGTATATGCATTGTTAAACCGTCGTGTTCACGGTGTTATTGATGACATTACTGGCCCAGTTGCCCGTACCGGTCTTGCAGAGGCCGCACTGCCATCGGAAGAGGCCGCACCGCCAGCGGAGGAGGCCCATCTGATACCTCCAACAGGTTTAATCGAATGGACATGAATCGGAGTGCGTATGAATTAGAATATTGAGAAGGTCCCCAGGTGGGCCCACCAAATACTTGAGCTTACCTTTTAGGAGAGCCTTTGCTATATATATATAAAGTAAGTTCTTACGAATTTAGATAACCGGGTAACTAATGAAGTAATTTTGATAGCTGAACTATTCAAGCTTCTTTCTTTATGAATTTCAATGTCAGTTGTTTACAATGAAGTAAAAGTCGATGTAAGGAATTTAAACCCACAGAAAAAAAAAATCACTACAATTTCATCTTCCACTAAACGTCCTTTTTAATCAACATGGATGCCCACGAACATAGACTGCATAAGGCTATGTTCAAGAACTCCTCACATCAGAATTTTTTATTTAGGGATGACCATTATTAACTTTGGCTCCCAAACACTTTTGAAAAACACATTAATAAATAAATAATTCAGAATTATTTTCAAGACTTAGTTATATAAATGTCATATTTTTCATGTATAAAATAATAATATTTGTTTATGAAGAGGTAGTTAATATAAAATTAGGTTAAAAACAAATAGAGGAATATATATACTAAATACATAAGTCATTACCAATTTAGATAGCTAGGTAACTAATGCAGTAATTTTCATTACTAGGCTATTCAAGCTTCTTTCTTTATAAATTTCAATGTTAGTTGGTTATAGTGAAGTAAAAATTGATGTAGGGAATTTAAAATCACAGGAAAGAAAGGAATTCACTACAATTTAATCCGCTTCTAAAGGCCCTTTTTAATCAACATGGATGCCCACAAACATAGTTTGCATAAGGCTATGTTCAAGAACTCCTCACATAAGGATTTGTTATTTAGTATAACCATTATAAACTTTGGCACACAAACATCCATTTAGCATTCCTTAGGGCCCTCCATGAAAGATAAATACTCATACAACACATACTCAAGTGATGTTTTGGACAAACATTATATCCAAAATCTATTTAAAAAATGCAGTGAATGTATCTCTGTTTCATAATTTCAATTCAGTCAACATAAATTCTGTTTTTAGAGTCCACAATGCAATGAATCTGAATCCTAACTAAGAATTTTGGATTTCAACCAATTTGAATTTTACGGATTTTGTTTTCAAAACTAAAAAAATTAAATAATTATGAATTTGCACCCTTTTTTTCTATTATGTTGGATATTAGAGGGTGTGGCCCACATGACCGACCACACATCATAGCATATATGAGTCGCAGGCTTACCAGTTCTGATTTGGCAGGCCATATGAATCTGCTAGAATTATGTGCAGGAGATGATATCCTTGGCAAATAGAGTGAGCCACAAAAAATAGTAGAATATAACTGTAAACATCATGGAAACCTAACTGAAATGAAATAAAACATGAGCCACAGATCGTAGCATATCTGAGTTGCAGGCTTACCAATTATGAGTTGGTAGCACATACGCATCTGCTAGAGTTATACATAGAACATGATAACTTTGGCAAATAGATCAGTGAGCCACAGGAAAAGTAAACTTTATCTGTAAACATCATGGAAGCGAATCTGAAATCTGAAAGGAAATATGAACATCATAGTGTCGATCTGGACTTTGGACTCACCAAATAGCTTACTATCATAGTTGTGCTCTAAATTAGGCATGTCAATATAGGTTTTCTGAAAAGTAAATAAGCATTTCACTAAATATTTTAACTTATAGCCTCATATGATGATTGGAAAGAGGTAGGATTTGAAAAATAACCTGCGGATATGTACCATATACATATGGTCCAATGATTTGATATGATGGGCCACCATGGTTAGATCATGCCCAAAAAATCTCACTGATGGGGTGATCCTAATACTTCAGCCAATTATCAGCAACTGAGCAGCACGTCAATGATTCTGGTTCAATGTGGAATGTTCCAAGTTTCTATTCTTCTTCCTTTTTTCTTTTTTTTTTTTAAAGTAACTGTATTTAAAGAAGAAAACTATACAATATAGGAGAGTTATACTGTAACCAAAAAGGCCAAGAAGCCAAGTCCCCAAAAAACAGGAGGACCAAAACCCAGCCCAAAGAAAACAAGACAGAAGCTAAAAAAAAAAGATAGCTGAAAGGCAAGGCCGAAACAAAAATAAGGATCCAAGCCCAAACCCAAAAAACCCCAAAAAGAAAAGACAAAATAAGGATCCAAGTTTCTCTTCTCCTTACTCCCCTTAATAATGCTTGAAATGCAGAGAGACTTCATAAATAAGTAAAAGAGAGTGGGACAAAAGAGGATCATTTGAGGCCCCAAAGCAGCGGTGGTAAGGAAAATATAGAGTTCCAAATGCCGACGTCACTTGGATGGAACAATACCTCACCAACCACAGGGCCCATATCTAGACTGATAAAACCCATTTGAGATGTGGCATTTAATAGTTTCAAATGGTCTGAAGAAATCTAAAATGAACAGAACCAGTGACTGAGAATATGATTCACCATAAAGCTCGGCATATATGGCATGCAGCATATTACGAACAAAGAGAAAACACAAAACTTACCTCTCCATTAGATAAATGATTTGGTTCATCATTTTTTCATATCTAATGTAACAAATGTTGAAAGAACTTGCAGGTCAAGATGGGTGTCGGAACCGAACTCGCTGAGAACTTTGTGCGTTCCGGTATGAGGTAGACCTAGGAACTCGCTAAGAATGCTCCCAGATTTACCGGATGATAAAAGAGCAAGGGTTCCCATCTCCCTTAAATAGAACAATCCCTAGGAGTTATAACTCTATCCGAACTCTACCTCTCTTGGAATCCCACATCTCTTGACCAATGTAAGAAATTTGCCAAATTGGGACTGAACTTGATCCAAAAGAGTGTGATCCTTATCTAACTCAACCAGATCAAAGACTTGTTGGGAGTTCATCCGCGGAAAACCGCAGAGTTTGATCTGGTGTGGGCCCATGGCAATCGGTTTGGTGAGAGCATCAACCATCTATTCCTTAGAAGGCACATAAGAAATTTCAATTGCCTGACCGACTGCCATGGGGCCCATGCCAAATCGAGCCCGGCGGTTTGCAACGGATGAACTCCCAACAAGTCTTGATCCAATTGAGTCAGATAAGGATCGAACTCTTGGTGGTTGAGTTTGGATATAGTTCAGACTCCTGGTTTAGCAAATTTCCCATGCTAGTAAGAAGATGTGGGATTCCAAGAGATGTAGAGTCTAGATAGAGTTGTAACTCTAGGGATTACTCTATTTAAGAGAGATGGAAACCCTTGCTTTTTTTAAAACATGGATAGTAGGCAACAAAGCAGATAGAAAATTCAGACAACTTTGAAAAGCATGCATCTTCTTCGCTTTTTGAACAATATCTTCCACATTTTCTATTTCTTTGTATTCTATCAGATTTTTGGACTATCTTATTCTAATATTTTCTTCATCTCCTACTTAAACGATGGGCAGTCAGTCGCGCATTACAAGTAGCTTTAGCATATATAAGCATTTATGGTGTTGTTTCCAGTTTTTCATAGGTTTATAACACAAGCATCTTTCTCAATGTTTTGGACATGGGTTTATGTAACTTTTTTATAAAAAAAAATCTTTCAATAAACACTTTTGGGACTCAGTAGAGTAGGGATAGTCACTATTACTCAGGGCATAGCTTTTTCTTCTTTATTGAAGTTCTCTAGTCTTTTATCAATTTCTTCAACAAGATTTGTCTTATTTTTTACCCTCAGATTTCATTGAGTAGATTTTCACGTATTCTAAATAAAGTGTTTGTTTCATTTCCTTTAATATCTGATTCTGCTATCTTTGTTTTTTTTCTCTTTTGTTGATTTCTCTTTCTTGATTTGAGTTAGTTTTGTTTTAGAAGTGTTGACAAAAAAAATGTCACTTTGCTCTTTATACACTTTCAACATCAAAGAAGCTACATGCATGAAGCTTCATCCGACCACAACGAGCAATGCTACTTCAAGCATTAGATCTTGTCAGAACCATCCAAAAACTTCAAAATCCTTCAAAACAGTCATAAGAAGAGTACACATGAAGTTTTGGGCTATTTTGACATCATTTGGTCTAACTTCATTCTTCCATAGCTAAACTGGAGCTCCCGGCGGCAGTAAAGTTGGAGATTTGTTTCATAAAATAGAGCACACGGTTGGCCTCAAAATGCTACTATAAGGCTTTACATAAAATTTCAACCCATTCTGACATTGTTTGGCCTAAAATGCAAAAAGCCGCATTCCCCATGCAGCAAAGTCATCCCTCTTGGCGACATCAAATCTTCAATCAGAGCATATGGATGATCTTGAAATACTTCCAAGAGGCTCTATGTCAAACTTTAGGTCAAGCCAACAACGTTTCACCCAACATCAACCCTCAAACAGCAAAACCAAGCCATTCCAGTTTAGACCTAGCCAAAAAATGTGAGCGCCTCGTGCGATACGACTTTTTGCGGGATACGAGTAACCATGGGTTAGCTCACCAGGAAATCCTAAAGGTTTGGTTGGTCTGGTTGTCCCCTCGACAGTGGCCAGGCGAGCCCCGATTCAATCTTGCCGATTCCACCAAGACATGGAAGTATTACGCCTTTCGAATCAAGGCACCATTAGTGTTGTCTGGGAGGCCCTTTTCCAGGTCAACTGTGACAGAGAAACCTTTTTGTGAAGGTTGATGCTGTTACTCATCAAACAAAGCATGTGGACGGTCTCAAAATACTTCCAAGGGGCTACATGTCGAGTTTCAGGTCATTTCGACATTATTTGACCAGACTTTGGCCTCCCAGAAGTTAAATCAGGTCTCCTGATGATGGAGGCCCTCGAGACCATGATTTCTAAATCAGAGCTAATGGATCATCTTAAAATGATTCCAAGAGGCTCCCTGTCAAATTTCATGTCAATCGAACAAAATCAAAGCGCGGCACCTTCCTCGCGACAAAATCAAGTCTACTGGAGATAGGACTCTATATGGCTTCAAAACTCAAATAAAAGCCTGTGGTAGGTCTTATTTCTTGCCCATAAAGCTTCACCTCAAATTTCAGGTCATTCCGAAATTTCATTTGGATATTTCTTTAAAAATCCTTTATAGAAAATCCCTTAACGGAGTACTTCTACGCCGTTTGTCACAATAAGAGGCCGAAGAAACACCCAAAGAAGTTCATGCTGAACTTTGTGGAGCCCACAAGGCTGGTCCTAAGCTCTATGCAGCGCTTAAAAAAGGTTAGGTTATTATTGGCCTACCATGGTAGATGACGCTATGCAATTTTTTAAGAGCTGCCAACAATGTCAAGTTCATGGAGATTATGGTTACCTACCCCCAGAATGGTTGCATGGTATAGTGACCTCATGGCTTTTCGAAGCCTGGGGTATGGACATCATAGGTCATATCTCTCCCCCATCAAGCAAAAGTCATCGCTTTATCTTCGCTGCTACGGATTATTTCTCCAAGTGGTCAAAAGCATTTGCGTTCAGTGAAATGAAGACATCATCAATCCTTCAGTTCTTGCGCACCAACATCCTTTGTCGTTTCGGCATACCTAAAAGATTCGTCCATGATAACAGACCACAATTCTGGGATCACCGATTCTACAGGTTCTGCGACAAGTACAAAATTCAAAGCTGCCCTTCAACTCCGTATAATCCGGCAACAAACGGATTAACAAAAGCCTTCAACAAGACAATCTGCAAAATCCTCAATAAAATGGTCTCTAGTCACAAAAGATATTGGAGCGACAAACTATCTGAAGCTTTATGGGCCTATCAGACCACCGTTCGAGGGACAACCCATAACACACCATTCTCCTTGGTCTATGGATGTAAAGTTGTGGTACCCTTGGAGGTACAAATTCCTTCCCTAAGGGTAGCTTTGCAAAATGACATGACTCAAGAAAGCAATGTGAGATTGAGACTCTAAGAGCTGGACAATCTCGATGAAAGGAGTCTTGAAGCTCGACAAAGTATTGAATTTTACCAAGCACGCATGGTAGGATATTTCAACAAAAAGGTCAGGCAACGTACCTACAAAAAGGGCGATTTGGTTCTTGAAGTAAAACGACATATGCTCATATGCTCTCCTAAACATGGAAGGTGACAGATATATGTTGCCCATCAATAGTAAGTTCTTAAAGCGGTACTACCCTTGAAGACTTCCTTCACCGGGTCAGAGCGATGCCTGCATGGCCAAAGCCTATTCCAGGCATTTTCTCGTCAAACCAACCTCTCTTAAATTTTCATCTTTATGTTGAAACTTCCAAAAGAATCAAAACAATGCTCACTCCCATAGTTTCATTGTTAAAAAAAAAAAATCATTAAAAAAATCCAAGTTTAGGAGCCTTTTCCTGCCATGACTAAAATTTTCGACCATTGAACCCAAAATTCATGGTTTGAAACAAAGATCAGCATTTAGGGTTTCCACACTAATCCACCATTAAGTTGACAAAAAAAATTGACTTTAACTACCAAAATGGTTTTAAGTCAAAGTTTACGACCCTCAAGTCTTTAAATAAAAAAATGGTTTTCAAAATCCGCAGGGAAGCGACGTTTAGTTGATACGCGCAAAATTCAAAAATCGGAAGGATGCGATTCACATTCGACACTTCCAAGTTTCAAAATCACGAGGAGACGACATTCCGTTGATACTTGTAAACCAAGTTTTCAAAATTGCGGAGACACTATATTTCAGTTGATATCCGCAACTCAAATTTTAAAAGCCCAGAGGTTAAAAAAAAAAGTCTCAAATTTCAAAAATCGTGGGGAAGTGACATTCAGTAGATACCAGCAAAAAAAAATTGAACCGCAAGGAAGCGATGCTTAATCGATACTTGCATCCAAATTCGCAAGGAAGAGACGCTTAGTCGATACTTACACCCAAATTCGCGAGGAAGCGACATTCCATCCATACTCGCAACCGAGTGAGCAAGGAAGCGACATTCCATCGATACTTGTAAAGCCATTAAGCAGGGAGGCGATGTTCAGTCGATACTTGTATTTTTTATAACCAAAAATAAAAAACCTAGCTTTCACACCAACAAATCAAAACCTGGCTTTCACACAAATAAACCAAAATCTGGCTTTTACGCCAAAAACCAAAAAATCTGACTTTTGCGCCAAAAATTAAAAACCTGGCTTTCACACAAATAAACCAAAATCTGGCTTTTACGCCAAAAACCAAAAAATCTGACTTTTGCGCCAAAAATTAAAAACCTGGCTTTCACGCCAACAAAACCAAAATCTTGCTTTCATGCCAAAAACCAAAAATCTGGCTCTCACGCCAAAAACCAAAAATTCGGCTTTTACGCTAGAAACCAAAAATTCAGCGTTTACGCCAAAAACCAAAATTCGGCTTTCACACCAAAAAAAAAAATCGGCTATCTTGCCATTAAAATTCTTGGCTTTCACGCCAAAAACAAACAATAATCTTGCTTTCACGCCAAAAACCAAAATTTGGCTTTTACACCAAAAAATACGGCTTTCATGCCATCAAATTCTCGACTTTCACGTAAAAAATAAACAAAAATCTAGCTTTCATGCCAAAAATAAAAGCCTGGATTTTGTCCCACAAAACATATTTTTGCTTTCATGCCACAAAAACCTGACTTTCATGCAAAAAAAAACAAAAATTCGGCTTTATGCCACTGGCTTCCATGCCACAAACACTTGGCTTTCATGTCAAAAACAAAAATTTGGCTTTTATGTTACAAAATAAATTTTGAGTTCCATGCCACAAAAAACTGGCTTTCATTCCGAAAACAAAAATTCGGCTTTTATGCCACAGAATAAATTTTGGCTTCCATGCCACAAAAACCTGGCTTTCATTCTGAAAACAAAAATTCAGTTTTTATGCCACAAAACAAATTTTGGCTTCCATGCCACAAAATAAATTTTGGCTTCCATGCCATAAACAAACTCTGGCTTTTAGGCCACAACCAAGATTTGGCTCTCACGCCGCAAACCCAAATTTGAATTTTACGCCACAAAAAAAATCTCACTTTCATGCCAAAACCAAACTTTTTGGCTTCTAAGCCATTCCAAAATTCTGCTTTCAAGCCTCTCATAAAAAAATGAAAAAAAAAAAACTAGGATTTCTATACAAAATCTGGCTTTCATGCCAAAACAACCCTTTGACAAAAGATTTTCACAAAATTATAACCTTTTGATCAAATTTTCAAACAAACATTCCCATTTAACTCTTACTTAAATTTGTTTTCATCAAACAGGATTTAAGTGAAAGGAGGGAACAAAAAAAAAGATGGAAAAGTGCTAAAAAAATGGTGATAATCCTTATAAAAAGAGTACAAAAAATATACATACATGGGGTACCAAAAAAAAAAAAGTTTGTCAAAAAAAAAATCATAAGGAGCTCAATCTAACATGCATGGTCTTCAGCCAAAGATTCAACTCCTTGAGCAATCTCTGGGCCCTAGCCTGCAACACTTCTAGGCCATGCTTTTTTTAAAAATCACCATACTATGCAGCAGAAAATCGTGACCCATCATCGGCACGGCGAAGCTTTGCCCAAAGAGCTTGTCATTGCTCACGTTCTCGAGTCTTCTCCCTGAAAATATTATCGGTGTCTACAACTTGCCGAATCAAAGTCTCCTCTTTGGCACGGGCCTCTACTATGGCAGTCCACTTGGTCGCAAGTTGCGCCTCCAATTGCCCAAGATGTTGCCTAGCTTCAATAACCTCTCCCTCAAGGCGATCAATGTCTTGCCTAAGCTCTATGATGCCCAACTCGGTGAGATTCCTATCTCGGACAAACTGCTTTTTGGTCTGCGTAATCTCATCCATTGCGGATTTGTCTTTGGTGGAAGGCTTTAGAAACATTTCCCCATAGAAATCATCATCCGTAAAATTCTCAGTCCCAGTCCACTTGCTGCCTAGTGCAATGATATCATCAACAGAAGCCTTGGCACCTATGACATTCAAACCAACCTCTTCGCTCCCGGAGAGCATCTCCTGCACAGACTTGATCATGCTAAATCCATCATCGAAGTGGCCACAAGAGATGGTCTCAACCTATGAGCCCAAAACACTTTTTAGTGCATTCTTCGCAAACTAACGAGAAGGCCCAGATGAAGGCTCGCCCCGCTCCATAGGCCGACTGTCCATGTCATGCCTCACCAGAAAAGTAATAAACAAACTATTTCCTATCAGAGACACTGAGTAGGAATTTCAACACGAGGTCCCACCTCAACTTTGTCAAGACTAGCTAAGGAAGCCCCCATTTCTTGACCAATCTCTGGCGCCCCTTACTATGGTTCTGAAGAAGGCAAAGGAGCTTCTCCTATCGCTTCACAGCCTGCCAATGGAAGATAAAAGCGGTATGAGTACGATCCTTTCAAAAAAAAATCATTACTACAAAATACCTTCTTCGGCGACAGGCGGAACACTTTATGCCTCCACGACTTCATCCGAAGCATCGCCAAAAGTTGCATCCATGAATGGCTCAAAGTCATCGAAATCTTGTGGCAAGTTAGCTGACAAAAAGCAAGAAACATGTTAGAAAATGACGGTGCAGATAAAAGAAAGAAAAACTAAAGAAATCATACCCGGTGAAGATTCTGGAACCACTCTAGAGTCTCTTGGTTCTTCTTCAGATGCCACAGTCAGATCCGTCATCACCTCATCGGTCGGGATCTCACGCATCGCCAAGTCACCATCTCCTGCTAAAAGGAAAACAAATCAAAACAGGAAAGTAAGCATGAAAGAATAAAAACAAAAAGAGAAAAAGGACGAATCATACAATCACCAACGATTTTTTCTTCTCGGCTCCTCTTTTCTGGAGGCTCGTCAGCACCCCCCGACACCTCCTCAGCAATGGTAAGAGTAACTTCCAGATCTGGAGAATCTACGTGGCGTCTCTTACTTCGGCCATGCACTCTCTTCCTCTTGCTCCTGTGGGATGGTTTGCTTGAAAAGCCTACCCCACTACCAAAATTGGGTCTCTCACTCGACCCCTCGCTAGATAGTCTACTCTTACCTATGGACTCCACGGAAGTCCGGTTCCGCTCTGCTTGTATCCAATCATCGATCTTGGCTTCCTCTTTCTCCAGCTGTTCCAAAACCTCAACAGGTACTTCTCGGACAGCTTCAGATCTAATGACATAGTGTCCATCGAGAAAACCTATCCTATGCTCTTCTTCGGAAAGGAATCTCCTCTCGTTGGACACCATCTGATCTCTCGGGGCCTTTCCTAGAATATTGCTTAACGTTAAGCTCCGTCTTGGAAAGCCTTCGGTACTCCAAAAAGCTCTCCACAAACCACTTCGTGAAGCCAGCAGTCCGGGAAGTGGGCAACTCAAGATAAGAAATCATGACATTAGTGTCCTCTGCACTATAAAAATCCCATGCATTTTTTACGTCCTCCAAACCGCTTCACCATACTCGAAGGCGCTCCAACAATGCCTTGAGAAAAGCCCAATTGCAACGCAAAGCGTGAAGGTACATACGACTGGATATCAACAAAAAGATGTCTACGGTACACCATTGTGCCAACACGTATGTTGAAAACCCACCTCTTCTCTGCGTTGGTCAAGGAGTAATGTCTTCCCGACATTGCCCTGGTGGAGTCGCGGGAGACACCGAAATCTCCTCCACAAATCCAGAGAAAGCTTCACAGAATACTGGCCCATCTCAACGTCTCAATACCGTCAAATCCTCATACGGGCAGACAAAAGTGATTCGAAGATGGTTGTCCCTCTAGCCAATCGAATCATAAAAGGATCATCATCCTATACAATAGCCAACTTGTGGAAGCCAGGACGGTGGTACACATACCACAGATAGAATATATGGGATAAAAATACCATATTCATAAGAAGCCCAAGCCGAAACAAAAAAGCAGCGGCCTGCAACTCGGTATACAAATAGGAGTAAAGGGCCGGCACCAAAGCAAGCTAATAGCCAAATGCCATCTGACATGCCGAATAAATACAGCGTGGCCTGATGTGCGTGCCATCTCTGCCAGCAAAAACAGCCTCACCCAACCAATAGGTGAGGTAAGTAACAAGACCTCTGCGCAACTCGATGTCAAGATTGATGGCATTTGTGTTTGTAAAGAAATCCTTCAAATCTTGGCGCATGACAAAAGTCTTCTTTGAACATGCGTACTTAGCCCTGGCTTCCCAAGTTATGCCATCAGAAGTCTCTCTGCTATTGAAAAAGTTGGAGGACGATGAACTGAGACTCCTCCAATTGCTGGATCTGACTTTCAAGCCCTCCTTCTCCTCAAAAAGTCATAGAAGGCAACAAGCTAAAAGTACAGAAGCTGTAACTCCTCAGACTGTTCCTCGAGAACCCTGTAAATAGGCATAAACTCTTCATAGAGTTTGTCGAGGATAGGCAATCTAGTGATGGAGCTCAACTCCTTCAAAGAAAAGACAATCTCACCATTCGTGACAACGAAGATATTGGCTTGTGGAAGGAAGGACTCTAACATGGCCATGAAGGTCTCATCGGAAAAGATCACGGTCTCTCTAAAAGCACGGACTGCCTAAAAAATCTCGAATTCATTCAAGATGGCACTACTGATCTACATGATGTGATCAGTCCATAACTTCCGGTCTGAGTCAGCATTGAAATGGCCATGAAGCCGAAACGGCTTGACCCAGTTGCTGCCATCACCTCTAAATATACAAAGGCCCACCGGCCTCAAATCAACCGATAGATAATCGGAGCCCTGGTAGCCTCCAACCGGCATCAGCATATCCATACGAGCTGGCGACTTCTCTGCATATCCGAGAGGACCGCCAACAAAAATCTCGGTCTCGATCACGTTAGGCCTCTTCACCTAGCTAGGAGAATCTTCTCTCTTAGAGCATGTGGGAGATAGACTCATGATCGAGATAGTGCGATCAGAAGTCGATTGGGTAGCAATGGTCTTTTCCTCACCACCGACTGAGTAAGAGAACTGGAAGCATCTCCTGTGGTATGTCAAGTCATTTGGCACTGCATCATCGAAGAAAAAGGTGTAAGTCCTGGATTCTTACCAAAGAGGGGGGGGGGGGTGAATAGGGTGAGCTACTAATTAGTGACCAATTATGACCAATTTTAACTTCTTTAAATCAACTAGTCACTTGTGATGATTAACAAACAAAATACGGAAGCTAATAAACATACTCACCACATAGCACACACCATAACACAATAATTTATAGTGGTTCGGCCTTAATGCCTACATCCACTACCGGCTTGTGTTCCTCACACCACACCGGATTTCCACTATGTATGCTTTTCAATAGGCTAAGCAATAACCTTTACACTATGCTTTTCAAGGCTAACAATAACCTGTGCTACCAAAGGGTTGGTTCTCTCTCTTAGTAGTGTCTAAAATACACTTGATGGAGATACATATTTAGCTCATTATAATGCCTCTTAATAGGCGGATATGAAAGTGAAAAACTAACTCATACACACACAATATGAATGCAAATATGAATGCATAATATGTATGTATGATGTCCTCAATCATTTTGAGAATAAAAGCTCATAAATGTATGCTAAAGGCTTTTAAAACTTTTAGCTCATAAAAACATTTATGATTGAGGAAATGCTAATCACATGTTAAAAGTAGCTTGTAAAAAACATACCTATGTATTCTAAACAAGTTGTGAAATCCAAAGAACAAAACATGTGATGCATAAGGATTTCAATCAAATTGACAATGTAGCTCAATGTATGTTTAAATCATTTGAAAGTGTAAAACACACAAATAGGTATGATTGAAATAAAGGGTCAAATCACATGTAATTAAAAATCAACTTGAAAATGATATACCAATCAATGTTTAAACAAGTTGTGAAACTTTAAAATAAAATACATGTGATTTATGAAGTTTTGATTCAAAAACATAAGATAGATTTGAAAGTGATTTTCTTATATGATGAAAAACAACAACCAAAGATTCAACCAAGTATAGGAATCATGTTACATATGATTTCAAAGATGATTCCAAAACAAGATTCACATAGATATACCAATTAGAGTCCTACTTGGTTTGAATAATGGTGGTGCATCCAAAACAATGAATCAATTCAAAATATATACATGTTAAGGATACAACAAATCATAGTTTAACATGCTAGAAAAGATTTACCAATAAATAGAGTAGAGCATGAAAACATATGATTAAGAAAAGCAAGCTTACTTAGTAATTTAACTTCATTAATCTCAAGCTTTAGCTTTCCTAATGACCCTTAGTATCCCTTAGCTCATTCCCCTTTGTTTGGCCTCAAATCACCTCAAGGAAGGCCTAAAAGTTCCTCTTCAATCTTCAAGGAATGAACTAGTAATTATACCCAAAAAATGAATTTCTGCGAGTCCGCGGTCGACCCCCTTGACTGCTCGATCGACCTACCCTTCAACGGTCATAAATCTGACCGTTTGAGAAATTCCCAACGGACACTTTCTCGGTCGACTCCCTGTGTGGTCGGTCGACCGAGCTATGGGGTCGGTCGACCGACCACACTATGGGTCTACCGGGTCCCTAGACCAAATTTTGCATATTTAAAGTATTTTTCTTTAGGGACTTTTGGGCCAAAAAATCAAGCATGGAATCATGTTTTAAATCAAACTAAGAGGCTTAAAAACATGAAACATAAAAAGCCAAAAAGATTTCAAACTTTTAAAACAATGGCTTGCTTGATTCATAAAAATTCTTTTCAAAACTAATTGCATCCAAGTATAAAATCAAAACATGCATGAAACATGAAATTCAAAAGACTTAAATCAATGCATGTGTAAATATAGATTTCAAAATTTTCTAAATCAATGCTCATATGAAAATTCAAATGATGATGATGAAAATGATAATACATCCATCAAATTGCAATACACAAAATTCCTAACAAAAGGTAGGCTTCTGCAGAACACTTTGACCGTCCATGACCCAAGGTCGATTGCTTACCATAATCTTATAAAACTCCTCATCTTTGAGGGCAATCAAATGCTACCTCTTCTCTTCTCTATTGAGGGAGCCGCACTCCTCCAAATACTTCTCCATGTACTAGACCTTCTCCCAAGCCTGTTGTGCGACAGCATTAGAAGATCTAGTCGATCGACTGGGTGTGTTGGTAACAGGCCCTTTACCCTTGCTTGTCCTAGAGGAACCACCTGCGAAGGTTGGAAAAAAACCATCACAAAAATGATAGAATTTCGCTAAGGCAAAAATCCTAACGAGATTTTGGCATGGTTCCAGGACAATTCCAAAGAAAAGGGAAACACCCCGAAAAGATAGAAAGCTTGAATATGAACTCAACTTCCTGCGAGCTCATAATCAATAAAGGATTCTCAAAGAAAGCTTGGACTCAAACATTATTGCGAGATCAAATACTCTTCTCAAATCTCCGCAAAATTGGAGGGGGACTCAACATTGCTGCGAGCTCCAAACTCCAAAGTTTGCAAAACTTTCCAGGTATGCATCATCATGCCATTCTCCTAATTCAATTCACAAACTCATGCATAGAAAAACAAATTCATGCATTAGATGCTAGGAAACCCTTGGTCAAAGTTTGACCAATTCCTACCCAACTTGGTCAAAACCAACCAAACTTTGTTAAAGTCAAAACTCATGTTAGCTTGATCTAGAAACCCTACCCCTTTTATTTGATGCATTAAAAAAAACGAAAGAAAGACTACATGACCATATTGATTTGCACAACCTCATTATCATAGTGAGAAAAAAAAAAGGAAAAGAAAGAAATAAACCTCTTCAAATAAAAGAGAGAAGAAAAGAAGATCAAAAACAAAAAAAAGAAAAAAACACACAGAAAAAGGGGCTGGCCCACTGCTACGTGGTCGTACGGCCAGGTCCTGAAAAAAAAAAGAAGAATGAAAAAATAGAATGAAACAAAAAAAAAAAAAAAACAAACGTGAAAACAAAAAAAAAGAAAAGAAAAGAGAGAAGAAAGGGGGGGGGGGGAATCCGGCCATGAAAAGTAGATTATTGTGGTCTCATCTCATGTGTGATGGGAAACAAAGAGGAAATAAACCTTGCAAACAGTGTTCAGATTTTTATCTCTTGGACTCTTTTGGGCATGATTATGCCTACGAAACAACAACAAGCCCAAATTTATATATAAATGGGAGATACTAATCACCTACTAGTGTAGCAAATCATGGCAGAGTCGATATGAGGTCTTGAGTATTTTATCCACTAGATCTTCTGGCCTTCTCTTCCTCCTTGGGATTTCTATCGATCTTCGCCGATTCCCAAGGAAAATCCTTCTTCACTCTTTCTTCTCCACTCCTCTTTAACCAAAAATGAGACAGTCGGGAACCAAAGTAGAAAGTAAATAAAGAGTTCGATCAAGTTTTGGGGATAAACTCAGATCTCTACCTGTTCCCACTCCACATTAAATTGACAACGTTTAAAAATAAATTAGAAGAATTAAAGCAATTCTGAGAATATGGGTCCCCCAGGTAAAGTCAAGATGTATTTGCACCCCCCGTGCATGCTATAATCACGTAGGATGCACGTCGCAGACACACGCCCGGTTAAACATTTCCAGACCTAGCACCTTGGGCCAAGATGGACTCATGTGCGCACATAGGGCTCGTGGTAAAAGGCTCAAAAGTTTTTAAAGTGTATAGAAATGAAATGCATATAAAGCCTTCTAAAGTGTTGCACTTAACCGATGTGGGATCCCATGTATTCCATAAAGCCTTCTTGACCCATTTATGACACAAGGAAAAATAAGGATAAAACATCTTTTTCAAAAAATCTCAAGACCTTTTGAATCTTTTTTTTTTTTTTTTTGCAATGTAAGGTTTGATATATTAATAAATAAATCAAAGATACATCAGCAAAAAGAAGGAGCAACCTGCTTCCAACCGCTGTGAACAGAGACTGCCACAACAGAGCAAAACAAGCAACAAAAGAAGAAAAAGAGAAACAAGAAGAACATCCAACATCCCGGGATAAAGGAAACAACAGCAGAACCTCCAACTTCGAACAACTGAAATTAGAGAAGCAGATGCCCAAAATAATAATGGATTTCTGAATTCCATACCTTTTGAATTTTTGAAACACTAAAAACCCAACATCCTTTACTATTACGGGGGAACTATGTTGGCTTTTTTGGTTTACTGAACATGTAAGGTGATTTTTCGTATAAAATCTTCTTTGAACAACTATATTAATGACGGATGTTAATATGAGCTATTAGACCTTTTGTTAATAGTTATCATGACACTACCGAGGCTAAGATTGTGGAAGCTAGCTTATAGATTTATTACCTAAAAGAAAACAACGTATTTACTTTTCTAGCTGTATTAATTGAAAATCTTATCTCAAACAAGCATGATGTCATTTGGTTGTTGACGTGAGGTAGCGAAAGAAAGTGTTGGATCTGCAAATTGGACCTTAAATGGATTTGGGAGAATTGATGTCATCATGATATGTCCATCACTTTTTTCAAATAAATCTAATCGAATAAGATATATAGACATGCCTTACCAAATGGTGCATTTGTAAAAATGTCTATTTGAAACTCAGTAGGTATGAATAAATATTACCATTAATCTAAAATATAATAAAATCATACTTGACTCCATAGCCTTTTATGCTTCGAACACCAACAGAGGGCTAGATTCGAAGAGGGATTTACAACTTCCTTGAACCATTTTACTTTCTCTCTCACAAAGTAATGAAAGCCTAGAGAATTCACCATAGGTAAGGAAGTAACCCAATAGATTCTTTTACAGATAGAGGATCCTTCCATCAACGCAATTATTCAAAATCTCTCCAATCATGTCTACCTAATTGAGCTCCATGTAAAAACAAGTTTTTAAAAAGCTTTGACCATAGGAAAATATCATTTATTGGATGTTCTAGAAAGAAGTGGGCCCCATGTGGTCATGTGGGCCAACTATTTGCACCCACCACAATTGTTGAACACACCCACTTGCTGAGCTCACCACGCCCATTTTATTTTTGTCAAGGTTTTGCTGAGCCCACCCACCATAATACCCAAAGTACCCAACTGAGCTCACCACACCCATTCCATTTTCATTATGATCCCTCCCGGAGCTATTTAAAATTTTTTGGGCATTTTGGGCATTTTGGGCACTGAAACCTCTTCTCCACTACACAGCTCTTGTTTTTCATCTCCATCCATCGTTTGTTAAGGTCAAACAGGTCAGCTCTTCTTCTTCTTCATAGATTTATCATTTTCATATATTTTTTTAAGTTGTAATTTATGCATTAGAGAGTATAAACGTTTGCAATAGATAGGGAAGTCCCTGATGACTGAGATGGATGGGAGTTTCGAACTCTAAACCCTGTCCGAAGTTGAGAACCCATGGCTCATTTTACACTCTTTCGCGGTCTGCTCGGCAATCCAGACACGTGCATGGATTGTTTGCACGGCCATGCAAAACCGTGTATCTCGTATATGCACGGTTCCTTCATAACGTGCAAATGGGATATGCACGGTTCATTCATGTTTGCACGTTTTTGTTGCGCCATGCTATATCATTTTGTACTGTCCTTCTAAACCGAGCAGTACAAAAATATGATGTCTTTTATTACGCTGTTTCCGCTTATTGATTTTCATTTTTAACAGATTGGAAGGAATGCCGAGAAGGCCAACTCGTTGTAGTGGTGAAAACTCTTTGACGACAGGTGGATGGAATAGTTCTTCTAGCGAGCTAAGATTGGTGTTGCAAGACTGTGTGGCTGAGATAAGTATGCGAGTTCTTCTACCGCCGGCCATCAACAGCCAACGGCGTCTGAACGAAGACGCCGATTGCAGCAGGATCCACTACCGGAGTTAGTTGAGGAGGATGTTGACAATTGTTCATAGGATGATTCCTTAGACGATGAGGCACAGCCATTCAGTCCTCCTGGAGCGGCAGCGGGGGAGGGTCTCGCCAATTCTATTCCCGGCGGTCCAACGGACCTATCTGTCCTTATCAGTATTAGGATGCGCGTAGCCATATCGATATGGGACAGGGAGGTAAACTTGCATTCTTATTATGTTTTAATTAATTATTTTTCAAATAAGATGTGTTGAAGTCTATAATAACAAATATTAATGAATGTTTTACTTATAATGTGTAGGAACGTGACCCGCTCAAATGTATCAATCACTGGTACAAGCTAAAGGATTGGTACATACCTCTGCACGGGGATGGGGCTGATATTCATGTTCCTCGATTTTTTGCTATTATATAAGAGTCTGGATTGGCAGACTTGAAGCGTTTCTCGTACCGATATGTCTCTTGCCCTTTGGTAACGAGCTTTGTTGAAAGATGCAGCCTAAAACAAATACCTTCCACATGCCATTTGGTGAGATAAAGATCACCTTAGATGATGTGGGTACTCTCCTCGGCATCCCAGTAACGGGTATTCCTGTCCACGCATCGACAAGTATGGGATTTACTGATCAAGTAGTTTTACTTGAGCGTGGACTGGGTGTGGATAGGGCATCTGCATCAGCTGAGTTGAGAGTGGCGCGTGGTGGTGTTTTGAGGATGGGGGTGGATCAAATGGGTGTGCGGCAATGTGACTCATGCATCATCTATTGAGCAGGTAAGGTGTGCTGCTAGAGGCTATCTTCTGTATTTGTTAGGCTACACACTCTTCACCGATAAGTCATCGACTCGAGTCCCTATCTACTACCTATCTTTACTGATGGACTTGGGACGGGTCCGTCATTATGCATGGGGGACTGCCGCACTGGCATATTTATATCGCCAGTTGGGGACCGCCACGAGGGCAGATGTACTACAAATTGCTGGATATCTGACGCTGCTCGTGGTAAATGTGTACACTTTATATAAAAATATACATGTTCCCTCGTAATTGATCCTTTAAATTGTATGGTTAATAATTGATATCATTTGCGGGTTTGGGTGTACGAGCACTTTTCATTTGCCCGTCCGATTGTACAGTGGGGATATACTGCTGGAATGCCTCTAACGAGCCGCTGGAATTCTGGTCAGGATTTATGGATTGCGAGGGAGAACATACAGCTGATGTGTGAAAGGTTGGACGCCCTACATCTGAGTGAGGTGAGCAACCAATAGAAATCCTCTCAACTATATTTTACGTTATTTACTATTACTTTTGACTATATTAATGTATTGTTTCACTTACTTCTCACAGGTCCGTACACTATTGCTAGGGCTCAGCATCCAGTCCATCAGATATCTTACTTTTGTGGTTGCTTGAGATCACTAGATGTCATTGAACCCTACCACCCATACAGGGTTCTCCGACAGTTTGGCTTTGTACAGACCATCCCACCCGCAACGCTCGCCCCCATTCGTGCATCTCGGGGTTCTACTGCTGGAAATATAGGGTCTCCTCTAGATTTCTAGAACGGTACTGTGTTCGAGGGAGGATCATATCTTATCAGTAGCGCACCACAGCCATCGAGCGCAACATGCATGGGAGTGTGCATCCCACTACCTCGAGTGGTTTTGTAGGACTTCACACCCTCGAGTATAGAAACCCGATCGTTATTCCCACTATGACCCTAATGAGGGTAGAGATTACCCAAGTCTAAGAACGGTGAGGGTGTACACTTTATGTATCCATTTTTCTAGACTATCTTAAATATTGACACATTTTATTGTTTGTTACAGATCCTTCGAGCGAAGGATCATCTTCGTGCCACGATTGCGCGAACGGAGCAGCCAACTGATTTCTATTATCGGCATTGCAGACCACCCTCGAGATCTTGGATGGCTTGCCGGTGACGTGCCGATGACATACGAGCCATGATTAGTTATGAGATGTGGGTTGTTGGATGAGTCCTTTTTTTTAGGATTTATAGGAATTCATATGTACAGTCTTTTTCTGATGATTGTTGGATGTACACTTTTTTTTATGAATGTTGGATGGGCCATTTTTTTATGAATGTTGGATGGGTTTAGTCCCTGATTCATTTTGGTGTATTGCTATATTCATTATTTTGATGAATCAACGTTGGATAAGAACTTGTATGATTTTGATCAAAATGGAATGAACACCGCTATGTTAATTATTTTGATATGTTATAAAATAAGACTGCACGGCCAACAGGTTCCGTTGATACAGCATATTGCACGGCACTGTAATGTTGTGCAAATATATACTGCACAGCATTATGGAACCGTGCATGTAGAAAATGCACGGGATTTATCCGCCGTGCAGTATGGGTTCTGCACGGTGATGTTCATCCGAGTAGGGGTCTAACACATATGTTGTGTTTGTTTACATCAAATCTGATACCATAGTAACATACCTTTGTTTACATAACATAAAACATAAATTTTGCATCCATTTCATCAGCCATCCGTTAAAAAAACGTATATTGTGTTCGTTTACATCAAATCGAATATAAATATTCAATCGCTGTCGAGATTAACCATCTCCTGTGTTACGACAATGTCTCCAATTATGTCTCTGAATTGCTCGATACTTTGAGCATATGGGAGTTGCCATCCATATACGTTAGGATGGTGATGTCTAAGCCAATTTGTAGCAATGGGAGGCATGGGAGCCTCGGGTTTTATGAAGACCTAAACAAAATGGTTTCCATTGATGAAACCAAGCGCGATAACTGTGCGAGAACTTGATGGAATTAGGGATGATCTCAAAGGCAGGAAAGTAAGGCACTGATGCAATGAAAGGTGGACCAATACAACGTTATAATATGAAGATATCAAGTGACTTATGTCTGGCATTGTCATCCACCGATCAAATGAAGGATTGCTTTCAAAGTACAACAATGTGTAATACAGCTCCCCAACCCTTTCCTCTCCTCCATATACCAATGAATAATAATTTTGATACCTTTGCAATTCACTGCTCAAATCCATTCTAACCTGCATCCAACTATCATCGCCCATGCCCATATGACCAGCTATAGATCTGAATCAACAGTTACCATCAGCTGTAACATCCTTAATAGTCTGGATATAGGGTCCTAGAGATTGAGGAAGCAAATGCTCTAACATGCATTACTAAGTGCGACGGGTACACAGTTTCTCCTTCTTCTTCGTTACACTGGTACTGCTTAATTTGCAGGAACGTTATCTTTCATCGAGAGTGCATACTCAAAAGCAAATGGCTCCCGACGCATAGACCGATCCAACTTTTTTTTCGCCGATGACCGACCGCGAGTATTCGATTTAACATCCGGTTCAAGAAAAGAAGTAGATGAAGGATTCCCCAATTCTCTAAGTTTTTTTCAATATTTCTATTTTACCCCTCTGATCACTACTTTGAAATTTCTTTGCGATCAACTCAAACTCGGAAGTTGTGGTCAACTCAAGGGTTTTGTTCACCGTAGTGGCCTCTAAATTGAGCTTCCGCCAATAGTGTTGTACACAGCTCAGTGGTATTTGAGAGTCTTCCCTTATGTACTCGGCAATTTCGTATGCACATGGTAAACCATGGGTCCATCGAATTACGCACCCACATGCCGCTGAATCTGGACCAATATCACCAGCTCTTATCAACTCATTTAACACTATATCCAAAGCATTCCTTGCTAGAAATCCTCTCAACTCATGAAACAATGCTAGTTTGAACTTATGTTGCACGGTGTTCAAACTATTTTTAAAAGAACCTTTATCTTCGTAAAGAGCAACTCAAGTAAGGCATGGATAACCTGCCAGGACAAATCAAAGCTACAGCTCGATGTGCCTAAGTGTCTCTTTAATTTTGCATGTGCATTCTCAGCCCTATTCGTAGTGACGTTCCCAAAGTGCATATGCCGATCTGTCCAAGCAACTACAAATTGCTCCTTATGCTTAATCAACCACAACTTCTTCACATAATCAACAGCATGTGGATACCCACAGAAATTCCGTTCCAATGTACTTAGAAGTTGCAGGTAGTCATTCTCAGTGGGAGAGACTACCAACATGTTCCAACAAGACATAAATGCATCCCATCTGTCGTTGGTCTCAAAAAACTTTTTACAAGTTGCCAAGATATTCCTAGAAATATGCCACCTGCATAATAAGTTTGTTGCATTCAAAAAAATAACATTGATTGCATTCATCAGTGCTAACTCTCTGCCTGTGACAATCACACGGGGCAGAATGCGTCCATTCATTAATTCTTTAAGCCTCTCCAAAGCCCGGCTATAATTATCCCCTCTCTGACTCAAGGTACACAAAAGCAACAGAGAACGTCAGTTGAGTAAATGTGATACTAACAATCTCAAGCAAGGGAAGTCGATATCTATTAGTCTTGTATGTGGAATCCATTATCAAAACTTCTAGAAATACATGTAATAACTCAATAAATGATGGATGTGCCCAGAATAGGTCCATGATAACATTTGTTTTATCGTTGCTAGTGTGATACTCAATGTAGTTGTTCCCCTCCAAATGCATCATGAGTTGCTGCATCTGTGATCAACCGACCATCTCTGTCACCTTAAACTTCTGACGAGCATTGTAGATACTCTTCATCGTAGTGGTATTGTGCACATCCCTTTCCTGTAATGTTCGAAGGATATTCGTCGGCTTCACCAAACTCTTAGACATATCAATCAAAATGTTGATTTCTTCCTCAGAAAGCCTCCCAGCAAATGAGTGCCCTTCGAGATGTTGTGCGTTTGGATGATTATGCACCCCACAAACCACTGTTACTATGCAATCATCATCAATTGCCAACTTTCGCCCCTTCAAAGCAAAATGGTAACTACACTTCTTTGTTCCCGTTACCTTATTAGGATCTTTCTTTTCGAAGACCTTCGATGGACCCCTGTAACTACCACTTCTCTCACAAGAAAAAACTATTCTCAACTTCCTACCATCTCCACCAGCATCTGAAGTTTTGATTACAATTACCAAGCATGTTTCTTTCCAACATCCTTTGTCCATTGGATTAGGTCCTCTCGGCTTCTGAATATCGTGTCAGTGGTGAAGACATTAGTAAAATCCAAAAAGCACTCACTGGCACCAGTTGAATCAATCTCTTGAAAATATGATTACAAATTCATAGTTTATCACTGCACGAGCCTTTACAACCGTGCAATATTATACTGCACAGTCTATATAAGCCGTTCTTAATATATATATGCTTGGTTTCTTGTGGCCGTTCAAGAATACTTTGTACAGCATTATTGTGCCGTGCAATAATACTTTGGGCGGTATTAGAGCGTCATGCAATATATTTATGAACGGTCTTCACCAGCCAAACATATCTTTAGCGGCACGGTTTTGGAATCCCAAGCAGGATGCGAGGAAAAAAAAATGAGCGGAAAACGAAGTCAAAACTTATACCTCCTCTTAGTAGATCGTCAACTGCTTATCCATATTGAAAATGCCTACTTTCAATACACAACGTGGTACAAGAGATGAGTACTTCCAAGATCATTAAAGAAATGGAGGAGACTTGAGGATACTTCTAAGAGTTGAAGAAGATGATGAGGAAGGAGATGAAGATCAATGAGGAGGAAGGAGTGCAGAGGAGCAGTGACGAAACAATGGATAAAAGAAAGAATGAAGAAGAAGAAGAAGAAGAAGAGGCTCCACTGCAGAAGAGCCAAAGGAAGAGGAAAGGAGGTTGATGGTGAAGGGTGATTTTGTCCTTTCACTTGACGGCATTTTGGTAATTAAGAAAAATAATTGTGGGTGTGTTCAAGAACACCCGTGGTGCCTTCAGAATCACCCCTATTAAAAACAAACCTATTGTCCCCAATTGTTCTCATTCTAATGATACAATAGTAATAATAATCCTTCGGATAGTTGGGAAGAAAAGAAGATTTCCAAAGCAGCCCTCAATCTTATCCTTTTCGCTGGACTAAGAAAAGTAGATTTCTGAATTCCATACCAACTTCCCTTCAAAAGAAGTAGCATCCATTTGGTTAGGCACAAAAGAAGACAGGTCTTCTCCTTATCAAACGTATTAATGAGTAAACTAAGTTTTGGATATCTTCTCCTTACCAACAGTATTAACCGTAAACTTAAATTAAAAGTAGTAGCTGGGAATGAAGGAAACCTTAAAAAGAAGAGCAAATCCACTGGTGGCTCTCATCATGGATGGAAAAATGCTACAGAAATCTCCATTAGATGTTGCAAGATTTTTTGCTTTCCATTTTCATGCTCACATGGGATCCAAATTAACTTTCCAAATGTGGATGACAGCCCCTAGTAGCCTTAGGGGTCGTTTGCCTTTTACGCATGAGATGCGTAACTACAATTTACACATGTAAATGTCCCATATGTAAATATCACATATGTAAGCTTTACGCATGCGTTTCAATTTATAATGTTTGTCTACTGATGTCATTTTCACATCATTTACGCATGTGATTCATTTTACCACGTTTGTTTTGAACTACATGTGAAAATGTAAGAGGTTTTTTTTCAATGGATAAACAAACAAATTCATTCCATAAATTCAATGTATTTCTACATGAAGTTCAATGTATATCAATTCCATACAGACAACTCACATTCCATGAATTTCAACGTATTTTAACTCTATGAATTGGACAATTCATACAGACCCTAGTGAACATTTGGAACTACCCCAGGCAAAACCAGCACTCATCCAGCCCACCTCCAACTCCACTCAAGCCGAGCCTAACTCAGCACTCACTGTCAGATTATGATTGTAAGAATGTGTTTTTATTTAATTAATTATGTATAGTTTCAAATAAGCATGATTAGTTGTTAATTAGTGTTGATTAATGTGTTAGATTAATTATATGATAAGATAATATGGAATTATTGGTATCAATGAATTTCTGAAATTGTGTTGGACATTTCTTGTTTTGGACCCATATTGATTTGAAATGCCATTTTATGAAAGACGGTATTTTCTATAAAAAAAGACTTATTTGTAATTCTGATTTTATGAAAATTTTCCAATGATGGAATTTTTCTATGATTTTAGTTTCATTAGAAAACGGGTCAAATTGTGATCGATTTTCTCTTCTAGCTCGGGTTCATTTGAATTCATTTCAGATGATTCCCAGTGAGATTTGATACCTTTAAAAACGAACTTATTTTAGAATCCATTAAACTTTTACTAAGCAACCATTTCATAATCTCTGCTTCGTTGATCTTCTTTATTTCTATTTTTCTCTTCGTTTATCTGAATGTGGGTAGGGCGTTGCTTTAGCAGAAGTTTAATATGCATGGCTTTGGTGGACAATGAAGACCACCAAGGGGTGACGCTGAAGATCCCAATTCTATGACAACCAATGAGCTGGTTTTGGTGGACGATGAAGACCACCAAGGGGTGACGTGCGGGGACGACGATGAAGAATAATTCTGAAAGAAAAAATGTAATCAAGGAAGAGAAAACGATAGATGGGAATGGGAGAAGTGAAACGATATAAAAGAAAGAGGAAACACCTAATTCATTTTCCCATAAAGATTTCCATTTGCACGTTACAAAATCGTTGAGGAGAAGGGAAATGTAGCTTCTCCATTTTCTGGAAAAGAACGAAAACGCTGGTAACAGGAAGAGGGTTAAGAACAGAACGTAAATGCATATTCTCCATCCTGGGAGAGAACTGAGAAAGAAAACGCCTTTGTAAAGGAAGGGTGCATCTGATCCCTAAAGAGTGCTCGTGAAAGAGGAGAGAAGTAGAGCAGGAGAGGTTCCAACTACTTTGCTATAGAGATACTGGGGAGGGAAAAAGAGGGACAGGTGATATAAGATTATAAAAATGAAAAAAGGGCAAAATGGGTTTCGAACGCAGGGCTTTTTATGACGGAATCACTACACCCGCATCGTCCGCCTTTTTGTGGTGTGGTTTCGTTCCGTATGAAAACCCAATGTGATTCACTTTACCACCATCTGAGATGTGTAAATATGGGTGTGAAAAAGTGATCATTTACATACTATTTTCACATACAATTTACACATGAGGTGTGTAAATGAGCACAAACAAACGTAAATATGCGTAATCATCACTCATGCGAGTCATTTACATATGTAAATAGTTGCAAACAAACGACCCCTTAGGGTTGCAAATGGTTATCCAATCCAAGCATCCGAAGTCTCCGGTTGTGAATAAAGCAGGTATGAAACATATTTGATCCGGAACCATGCAAATAGGATCTAGAATATTTGGATCCGAATCCTTTTATGTTTCGACCTAAGCTTATGGATACATGAAGATTATATTCACATATACAAATTCATTAGGTTTTAAGATCCCGCATGCTTGATTTATATTCATATTTGAGTCCATTTTACTTAGTCATATATACCATTTGTAAGTGCTGCTTTTATATCTAAAAAAATTATTTTTAAGCTCTTTCATCCAATTATACTAATATACATCTTATTTTGGATCCGGATCAAGATCCATTTTTATTCCGGATTCAACTTGGCTCTGCCTAGGATCCAACCCGTTCGCATCCCTAATTCCTAAAGCCTACTTAGTTTGTTGTATGACAGATTGGGTGCCCTGCAGCGAAGGGACGATCCTGGCCACAAATCATGTGCTACGGAATGATCCTGCCCATCCACTTCATGGACTGTTTCTCATTCAATGTTGACCAGTGTCAACATTATTTTTCGTCCTCCATTTGCACATAAATAATCAGATGGTACAGATGGTTCAACCAGAGAAAATTTTCAGCTGTGGCCAATGCCCAGTAGGACCACCTGATGAGTGATCTGCACCAATGATAGCATGCCATGACCTGCTCCCTTGAAACGCAACTGAAAAATCACATGGCTAGATGCTTACCTTTTTGCATTGCACCTGTGATTTCTCTCACTCGATTTCACGGGTCATAGGAGGCGAGCATAGAAAAGTAATAGGGTCAAGATAGACAGAGAGAGGAAAACGGCCAGATAAAAGTTCATACCAAGGAAAGCAATTTTTCATTTATTTCAAGGGATTTTGGTGGTGTGGCTGCCCAAAGATTTGAGATTTGCCAAGTCAACCGTTGAAGTTAAAAAAAAAATCCCGCAGAGTTGTTTGTATGATAGTCTAGGGCCGTGAGACATCCATAGGATATTGCACAATTGCCACTTCATTCATAACTTTTTAGCCCCCTTCTGATGTACGAACAACACACTTCAGGAAATTTTTAAACCTCAAATATTGAATGTCGGGTCTTAGGGCAGCCATTAAGTCAAAATCCCTTATTTCAGTGGGAGCTCGGAGGGCTCGGAATGAAAAATTTAGAAATAATCCCACACTAATGACCTTTTCACAAGTAAAAGAACCATACTTTGATAAGAAATTAATATTCAGGAAAAATTCTCCGATGATAGATTGAAAGGCCTCTCTCATGGATAAGGATCATGTGACAAATCAGCCCCATCAGATTGTCCTAGCCCTCGATTTAATAGCCTTAAAGTTTAATAGTCCATTAAACATTGGACTTTTTGAGACTTAATCCAAGGGATTTAATCCAACTGTGAGTAAAGCTTCGATGAGCATAAAAATATGCTAGATCATGGGGATCAAAGGTGGGCTAAGTGGGCTCCATAGAGCCGGACTGCAAGTGCAGTCATAGGAAAATATTTTCCATTAATAATCTCATGCTTTAGCCAATGTTACAGCGGACCATAAGACCAATTAGAGCAAAACATCTCTAATAGAACATGGTGATTTTGAGTAGTTTAGATTCCAAAGAGTCCCATTGATGGATTTAAGCACTGAAATAGAAATTGTTGGATCCGTTAAGGAACCCTGCTACTGCTCTTATGAGAAACTTTGAAGGATATTTTTTTTCTAAATACGATCCACATCAATTGCCAAAAAAACTCAATTTCTCACCTATATGTACTCTTCAAAACCTTCCAGTTGCCAAAAATATTACAACATTTTGATATTACACTATTCTATTATATACTATTTTATTATTGCAGTATTTCATTATACAGAAATTTCCTTGGGCAAATATCCAACAGATCTCAACTTTTCACTTCACCATTTCTGTTGGATGTCCCTTTATCAGATACCATAACCTTATTTTTTTTCCATTCTCTGCTTTGATAGAACGGAAAGCTAATTAGAGTAGAGACAGAATCCTTAAGTTCTTCAAGAAGAATGAGAGATATACCATACTAAATTCCATCTTTGGGTCCACTAAACTACTGCTTTCTCACAGAGTATGTGAGGGAGGTAATTTGATTAATAGGTGGGCCAATATTTCCCAAAAACGGCCACACCAATGTGTGGTCATGTTCATCTTGAGTTCCAAGGCTCGCATGTCAATCAATTAGGTCATGTCATTTAATATTGCAGTATAGACCTAGCTCTCACCCTGATCATACAGCACTTGACCAGCAATTTCCTTGACTAGTAAGTTTAAGCTCTGTATTGCTTCCCTACACCTGAATGACAGCACAAAGGGAAAACAAGTGAGGAGGATGATTATGAATACACCATGGCAACAGTTTATTCCAAGTGGGGGAAGTACTTTTTGACTAATTAGTCTATCAGCTCTTTTGATTGTCAAAAGTACAATAATGTTTCTACCAATGATGTATTCAAATGAAAAAAAAATTCTTGATTTTGACAAAGTTGCACTGCTTTTGCAGACAATTTTTTTCTTACAACAGCCTAGAGCCCAAAAAATAAATTAGCTGATGATCATCTGGTTGAGGAAGGCAGCCTGCTCCGGGAAATATTCCATTAGTTCATCCTTGGTAACCCAAACATGGTCTTCACATTTTCCAACCTTATATTTGTTGGTACCAATCACTTGCGATTTGAAAAAGAATCGCTGCAAAATTCAGCAAAGAAAAATGAGAATTTTCAATTGAGAGTGAACCTATTTTGGGTACCTGCATAAAAAGAATATCTTTACAAAGAACATAGAAGCAATTTATATATATATGAAAGAGAGTTTTTAATCTCCAATTGATTTTGACCACCTCCAGATTATTTTGACCATCCGTCTGACTCATAAAAAATGTACCCATACTGCGCGTAACATGACAACTCCATTCAGTTTCCCCAACTTTCGCATGTCACGTTCTCTATTATGCAAAATAAGCACCTCCACTCAGTTTCGGTAACTCCTCACAGACGTAATGCTGTAAAACCCACTCCATGGAGAGGATCGACTTTTCAATAAGGTCTCCCATCGCCCAAAGCCTAATCCTCCACATATAGTTAGGGATGATGCCCAGATACGAACAAGGGTACAGACACGAACACGAGGAACGGGAATTCGACATGGAAACTTCAAAAAGTTAGGACACGGATACAGGTACGACATTACTTAAAGATATATTTGAAATTATATTTATGAAAAATAACATATATATATAAAAAAATAAAAAATAAACATAGTTACAAAATTTTAAAAATAAAGCTTGCCCTTGCCCTAAGCCCTGCCATTTTATAAAATTTACCCCGGGCCCTAGTCTAATTTTATGAAACCTGCTCCAGGTATAAGGCCCGGCCCATTTAACAAAATATGCCCCAAGGCCAGCCCAGACCCAATCCCACCCTTGCCACTTTATATTTTTGTTCAATCCCAATTTTAATAGCCCCCTTTCTCTCGAGTCTCTCTCTTTTCTTCGCTTTTTTTGTTTTTTCTGTAAAGAGTATCTCTCTTTTCGAAAATTTAAAAGCCGTCCTTTATCCGAGACTCTCTCTCTCTCCCTCTCAAACGAAAAGGGGAAGAAAAAAGGAAGAACGAAAGAAAGAGAAAGAAGGGAAAAAAGAGAGGAGGAGAAGAGGAGAGGTAATGGAGAGAGGAGCGAGGTGAGCGGCAGAAGGAGGGATGAGCAGCGAGTAGCTAGCAATGACAATAGTAGTGGCAGAGGCAACGACATGCTAGTGTATAGGCAGATTTGTCACATCTTCTTCTTCTTGTTGTCCCCCCCCCCCCCCCCCCCCCCCCCTCCTCCTCCTTAAGCCTTTTTTTTTTCAAGGACAGAACCCATTTTTTTCTCTTGGTTGCACGAGAGGAAGAAAATGGTTAGGGTTTTTTTGCATTTTTTTTTTCCTTAAAATGAGAGAAGTTGTATCCCAACTGTATCTTGTTGTATCCCATACCCATATCTGTATCGATAGAAGTACCATAGGTGAAATGCCGTATTTGAGCAATAGGTTCTTACTACTTTCCTTCTAACCCAACCTCACTTCCGAAGTCCTCTTTCCCTTTATTCCTCCCTCAATCACTTGGCTATTTTGGCAAGACTGAAATTGATCTTTTGGCTTTCTTTGCATGCTTGGATTTTATTACACTATAATGTACTTAAACTACTTAGTTTTTTTATAATAATTCTATTTTGCCAAGGTACCGGGTTTAATTTTGTGTTGTGTTTTTTCGTCTCAACCATTTTGGGTTTTTTCACCCTTCATTTCATGGGCTATTGTGGTCTAAATATTTTAGGGTTATAGCTTTGTTCCATGAGTTGGGGGTTTTATGGGTCGTCATCATCATCATCCTCATCAAAGCCTTGTCCCAACTATGTTGAGTTCGGCTACATGAATTATATTTCTCCATTCCGATCTATCCTGAGCCCAATCCTCAGATAAGTTGCACTTTTTCAAATCTATTTTTACTACCTTGATCCACGTCCTCTTCGGCCTACCCCCTTCCCCTTGGTGGACCATCAACCTACATAGCCAGTCTTTTCCTTACCGGCATCGTTGCCAGCTTGCATTGGACATGCCTAAACCATCTCAAACATGTTTCCCTAATTTTATCCCCTGCTGATGATGCTACACCTAAATGCTCTTGAAAGCACTCGTTTATAATTTTAATCTTCCTAGTTTTACCACACATCCACCTCAACATTCCCATCTGTACTACATCCATTTTGCGCATATGTTGCTTCTTGATTGGCCAACATTCTACTCCATAAGTCATAGTTGGTCTAATCGATATCCTGTAAAATTCTCCATTCAATCTTTGTTGGCATTCGTCGGTCACAAGGCACTCCGTAAGCAAGTCTCCACTTCAACCATCCCACTTTTATCCTATGTTTGACATCTTCACCAATCTCCCCATCCTTACTAATTATCAAGCCAAGGTAATGGAATGAATGTCTCTGTGGTATATCCTGGACTTTAATTCTCACATTAGTTTCAGCTCTTTGTATATGCCCACTGAAGTTGTAGTCTATTTATTATGTCTTTGTACGGCTACTTTTAAAGCCTTTGGATTCAAAAGCCTCCTGCCATCTCTCTAGTTTTGCAATCACACCGTCTCTTGATTCATCCACCAACAATATATCATTCGTAAACAACATACACCAAGGTGCCTCCTCTTGAATATGAGCAGTTAACTCATCCATAATCAATGCAAAGAGATAAGTGCTTAGAACTGAAGGGGTTTGATGGGTATTTGCATATTATTCATTTGGGAGCAGAGTAACAATTATTTGGGGTGGATTGGAGGTATCTTGTAGCCCATGCCAAAGACTCGGCATTGGAATTGAGGTCTTTAAAGGGGGGCCTCGGCTTTCGTTGAACAGATTAATGTTAGGGTGTCCAAAATTTTACTTTTATCTATTAGTCCAGGATAGTAGGGTTTTCTATATTCTTGATGGGCTGGTGAGTTCACTGTTACAGCTATTGTGAAAGATCAGTGGATTATCTCCTTAGTCTACATGCCCAGTGACCACAGCATGGTGAATTTTGGCAAGCGATAGACTTAATTAGAAGGGCGGGCACTTGGTGCATTGGTGATTGGAACGTCATCAAATTCCCAGGGGTATTGGGAGGTTCGGACTTCTTCAGACATCAGGGCTTTCTCAAATTGGATTCTATCTCTTTGGTGGACTTACCATTGACTGGAGAGTCTTTTACTTGGTCTAATCACCATGCCTCCCCCTCCACTTATGGACTGGATAGATTTCTTGTCTCCATTGAGCAGTTGGGTCTTCTTCCTAATACTTACCAGCTTACCTTGCCTAAAACCACCTCAGACGATCACCCGATTGCTTTAGATTCTAACCCAAAAAGATGGGGTTGCTGTCCCTTTCATTTTGAGTTGATGTTGCTGGAAGAGAGATGCTTTCCTGACTTGATTCATAATCGGTGGGAGGAAATCCCAGTTGAAGTGTGGGCAGGGCAGGTTTAATAGTAGATTTATTTATATTACATAAAATATATAAGGGGATCTCCTAGGGAATATTGCCAAGGAAAGCAACATCTTTGTGGGTCCCCTCTTGAGCTCCTTGTAATTCTGACCCTCTTATGAAAGATCCAGCCTTGCATTAGCTCATGTGCCCAATTTAAGCCCCAAACAAACTGTCTAACAACGAGGAGTTTTTGGCTGGCGATTTTGCTTGGCCCATATCTGATCATGATTGATCCTGGGATCTGAAAAATACAAGTCTCTCACCCACGGACAAAATAGAAAGGTGCCGCTCATGGGCCCCTCGTAAAATATAAACACATTTCTACACATTATGAACTTTATTTACTAGGGTGAACGGGTATTTGGGTCCACACTTGACTTGACCATAACTAATAGAAGTTCATTGAACATCTTATAACTGATATTATGAAATTAACACACAAACAGTGTTTAATCAAGTCATTTTCATTTGATTATCTATGTTTTCATTTTCTATGAATTAGAAGATATGTAATAATCGTGTAGAAATAATGGCTTGCAAGTGCTCACCACTGGCACCTTTTGCTAGTCTATGTGATATTAATCACAAGTACGCAAATAGCAAAAGGTTTCACCTACTGGAAAATCTGTGCTGTCCTGATATGGACATTAAAGAGGTGGTGCCTCCATCAAAAAACCGAGACCCCCTTGCATTTCACTTCACCCACCATGGCTATGTGAACGTCTATATGCAGGAACGTATAGGAGAAAGTTCCGCTATGCAAATATAAGCATCAGTGCACATCTGTACAAACATAAAGCATGTTTACAAGTGTACATGCATGTTTACTTAAATACAAATTTTCCTAATAAAAAGAAGTGCAAATATTATTAAAGAAACAGGGAAACAAGATTAAAGGTGTATCCAAATGGGAAAATCATAAAATATCACAAGATGAGCGACTTTAGCCCCACCCCCACATCTAATTTTTCATCCGGATGGGCCGTTTTATAAGACTATGTCTCTAATTATATTCATTACTTCTCATGGAATGCCATTTGAGATCATTTTGGTACGTACAAGATTAAAAAATAAAATAAAATAAAATAAAGCCTCCTACAAAGCACTATTACAAATTTATGGAACTAGGTGAAGGAGACCAATAAAGACCGCATTACACTGTCAATGGTATGGATTTGGAGTGGACTTAAGTTGGCTGAATCCCGAGGATAAGGATTAACTTCGAATCCAGATCTGAATAACGCCCAAGTCCAGGTATAAGGATTAACTTTGAGTCCAGATCTGACTAGACCTATTAGAGTAAAATTTGGCAAGAGCCCTACAGGAGGCAAACATTTCTTCTTCTTTTTTCTTATTTCTTTGTTTTATATTTTTTTTTCCTGTTTTTTGGTGTGGATTTTCAATTGACCAATTTGAGAGTGAGCTCATCTCTGTAAGATTAAAATTTGGTCAAGGGCCTCATAGGATTGGGGCAATTATTCTGAGCGATTTGGATTTTTAAGAAAATATTAAGAAAAATCAAGCGTTGTATAGGTCAATCCAACAGTGTGCCCAAGTTCTATTGGAGTGAATAGGGGCTTGCCAAATCTCCATCTAAAATCATTAAGTAGACCATAAGCAAAGTTTCTATTTGACAGCCCAATTAATGATATTTAACCAGATAGCTAGCAACATTTGACGATCCTAATTTACTACAGAAAGCTAGATCCCGAAGTCTCCCATCTGATAGGCCGATGATTCTAATCATGCGGCATGGTCAATTCAATGTTCAGCCCAACTCCAATTAGAGTGAACTTTTTTCAAAAAGCTAGTAGAAGGAATGGCAGTTATTTTAAGTGGTTGGATTTTAGATATGGGCTACATTCTTGCAATTACAAATTATAAAGATTGCCCCAAAGATATAATTAGTTAAAGATTAAACAACGATATGGGATATCATGACTTGAAGGGGCAGATATTTTGATTTATAGTGTACTCATGAAAAGAAAAAGATCTAGCATTTTTTATATTATGTATTTTTTTAGATCTTTTAGATTTTTTAAGGGTTGAGACTGATGTAGGCCAGACCCATGATCCATGGGTTGACAAAGCCAATAAAGAGAAGATCTCCCGATCATGCAAGACTTTCCCTATTTTAGTAGTAGCTAAAATACAGAAACTGGCAAGCTTTCCCCTTCATTTAAATTAGAGCTTTATTTTCTTTAGAGTTTTGTTCGCTTTAGACTTTTATTATTAAAATTGTTAAATAGACCGATTTCTAGTCTATATAAAGGGTTGTAAGCCCTCTCGTTTAATATGCATTGACTATTAAAAATCTCTCTTGTCAAGTTTGAGTTTGAGTTCTCACCGTCTTTGGTGTGAGACCAAGATTGTTAGGATACTATGGATCCCTATCCAGCTTCCCCTTGGAGAGTAGTGCTTGGCTACTCTTACTCTACCTATGTTGCGTCAGAGACTCGTCAGAGAAAGAATATTAAAGTTAAGTCAGCTCTTTCTTTTGTTGTTGGGTGTTACTAAAGAGACTAGTTTTTTGTCTGAGCAGAATTTTGAGAGGGCACTACATCATGCCAAGCATGTCTATAAAAAGAAAGTGTCGTAAAAATATCAGTCATAAGATTTATTTATTTTGGCTCTTATCTGAAGATCACAGGTGTTAGAAAGCATGTACATAAACACTAGCGACATCATTTGCAGCACCATCAGGTGGTTTAGCTGCCCTAACGGTTTCCCATAGCTACATCTTCTGATCTCTTATGATTTGTTGATTCAGGCACGACAAAAGCTATCACAGGTGGAAGGTCACAACTTTACTCGTATAAACCTTCATTACACGAGAGTGTTTGTATTGCTAATGGGGCATATCCATAGTTTTAAATTCCGTTTCGGTCTTTATTTCGGTCCGACCTAGAAAATGAAATATTTCGTCATTTCAAAATTTCGGAGAAACTTTTCAGAGTAATTTTTCGGAAAAAAAAATAATTTAATATAAATAAGATGAGGTATTTAAAAAATATGCATAAAGTCAAAAGGCTAAAGGACTATTTTGAAAAAGAAAAGCTGGAAGGGCTCTTAAAAACAAAACAAGAGAGGGACAACATGGCATTAGACCCTTTTATTTAAAAAGAAGTATCCTTTTTCGTTGCCCAAGGTGAGAATCATCAAGAAAGAGGGCAAAACGCCATTTTCGTCTTCCAAAGGTGAGAACAAGAGCCCATTACAGAGGCGATAACCAGAGAGGGGAGAGAGAGAGAGGAGTACAGTGCTTGACGACGGTGGGTAGCGACAAGCGGTTCTGCGAATCCAAGATTTCTCTCTCTCTCTCTCTCTCTCTCTCTCTCTCTCTCTCTCTCTCTCTCTCTCTCTCTCTCTCCACTGTAATCGGTGATTTTCCCTTTTGTTCATACTAGCGAAATTTCCATTTTCGGATAAGAATCCCCCACATTTCCACCAGTAGAGGACGAAAAGTTTGGTGGCCTTCTTCGTTTCGGTTGAATGGCCAAAACGAAACGGTAATGACAGCATGCTTTAGTAGCAGACTTATAATGTTTCTGGCATTTGGAAGTCTATTCTTTCTGTTCAGAAAGAGTTTGATGTGTGGATTCGTTACAGGGTTCATGATGGCAGTCAGGTGAGGTTTTGGCATGATGAATGGTGTGGGCAATCCAATTTGCATAATCAGTTTCCTTCTTTGTACTATTTGGATTTGAGGCAGCATGCTCTAGTAGCAGATTATTTTTGTTCAACGGAGAAGGGAGTTGGTTGGGACTTTTCTTTTCGAAGAAATTTTACGGATATTGAAATTGTTGATTTTGTTTGATTATTTGGTTGTCTTGATAAGTTTTATTTGTCAAGTGACAAATCTGATGTTAGGCTCTAGAAACCAGATGTTAGAGGCCTTTTTTCACTTGAATCTTTTTACAAGATTTTGTCTGCATCAGATGTTAGAATGGAAAGTTGGCACAGCTTTTGGGTTTCCTATGTTCCACCTAGAGTTTTGGCATTCTAATGAGTCGCTAAGCAGCAAAAAATCCTAATTATTGATAATCTGCGAAAAAGGAATCATGCTATAATTAATGGTTGTCCTTTATGTTTGAGAGATAAAGAATCGGTGCAACATTTGATGATCCATTGTCCTTTTGCTTACAAAGTTTGGTTTGTTATTATTAATATGTTTGATGTGATTTGGGTTACGCCAAAGACAGTTGAAGATCTTTTTCTTCAATGGCGTTTAGGTACCAAGTTTGTTCGTGGAAAGCTTTATGCTACTTGTTGGAAGCTTTGTGATGCAGTCCGGTCCCTATCCAAGACAGGGACCCGCAACCGCAAGCCTTGACGGACCCAGCTGATGGGGTCCACATGTACCTCACGTTTTCTTATTAGTAATATTGCTTAGTTTGCTTGCTTTCTAATTTTATTGTTAATTAGAATTAGTAGCTTTCCTCATTAACAAACATTGTGCTCTATATATACAGAAGAGCCCTATTGTTATTTTCATGCTTATTATCAATTAATCCAAGTTATCGTGAGTTATCTCTTGTGTGTTATGGTTTTGTTTGTGCCCTAGTGGCTGGAATCCATCTTTGGATTCGATCAATCCTTCGGGAGATTGATCTATTGTTCGATCGTGAATCTTTGGCTGAGCCAATTGGTATCAGAGCCGAAGAGCGATCACCAGGGAGACGTTTGTCCTTCCCGGATTTTCTCTCGTCACCTCCGTTCATCATCATCGTTCTTCCACCCAACACTGTCGACATCCACCATTCAAATCCCACATCCCAGCAACCCTCCCATCGAGCCACTGCCCACCCATCACACCCCACAACCCTTCAGCTGAACCCAATTTCCTAATCGAGAACCCCTATGCCCAACCCCCAATTTCACAAACCTCCTTCCCAAAACCCAAACTCACTCCCAAAACCCTAAATCTCACCACCGCACCCCATCTCTATCAACCCAATCTCAAATCTGCCATAACCCACTCTCTACCAAGTCGAAACCCAACCCAGCCAAAAAAAAAAGAATATATAGAAAGAGGAGCAGAAAGGAAAGAAATAGAACAAAAAAAAAAAAGTAGCAGAACAGAAGGAGAGATAGAAACAGAAAGAGATCTACGCTCGGAGTCATACCTGGCACCGATGAGGTTTTTCCAGCACAACACCTTCATCGCCGGGCCTCGTCGCAGTAGCCAGCCAGCACCTTCCTCTCCAGCCACGTCGCATCGCACGCCATCCACACGCTCTGCCTCCCATCTTCTCCAACCCTGCAGCACCCCCCATCAACTCTCTTCGTTTTTTTTTATCTTGTTTTCCAAGACGAATCAGGTAAAACCCCTTCCCCCTTATTTCCTTCTTCACGATTTCCAAGACAGCAAAGAGATCTTTCTCTCCCACATGTATTACATGTGCCTGCTTCTCCTTGGACCCAGCCTACAGTTCCGGCTTGACTTGAGTCCGTGCCCAACCTGAGCCAAACTCGGCCCACTAGCAGTAAAAATAAATAAATAAATAAATAACAGCCCTCATCCATGGCTACTCGCACCGAGCAAATTTTTCATGGCAGACTCACTGACATTCAGCGCGATGATTGCATATGGGATTTATATGAACATTTGACGCCTTACAACTCATAGTCGATGAACTTGCTAAGGCCCTTTTAAACCCTCATGGCGAATCTTCCAGCACTTCTGGTTCACACTCTCACCAATTGGAAAATATTCCCCGTGAATCAATCCAAAAATTCTTTCAACGTCTCTTTGCAGACAGGGCCGCTGACAATTTACCGCCCGGCCCGCGCCAAGATGATCTCTCGCGGAAAATCAAATCAGAAGTTGCTGATTTTTCTGGTCAAGATGATGCTTGCGCCCTTCTTAATTGGCTTACTTCAATTAAGGATTATTTCACTTGGTATCACATTGAAGATCCTCAACGAGTCGCTTTTGTCAAGATGAAGTTAAAAGGTCCTCGAATTTGGTGGAAAAATATTGATGACCACAATGTGCAAATGGGTCGCCCTCCTATTACACGTTGGGAAATTATGAAAGAGAGACTGGAAGATAAGTTCTTGCCTTCTGACTACATTGATTCATTTAATAGCGAGCTTATCAATCTTTAGCAAGGCTCTATGACCATAGATGAATACACTCATAAGTTCCATGAGCTCTGTATTTGATGCAAGTCTAATGAAGATGATCGCTTGATGCAAGTCTAATTTTATTGTTAATTAGAATTAGTAGCTTTCCTCATTAGCAAACATTGTGCTCTATATATCCAGAAGAGCCCTATTGTTATTTTCATGCTTATTATCAATTAATCCAAGTTATCGTGAGTTATCTCTTGTGTTATGGTTTTGTTTGTGCCCTAGTGGCTGGAATCCATCTTTGGATTCGATCAATCCTTCGGGAGATTGATCTATTGTTCGATTGTGAATCTTTGGCTACGTCACTTTGGAGGGAAAGGAATAACAGAGGCTTCTGCAATCAAACTAAATCAATAAAGGAGATAACTCAATCTATTATTTGGACAGTGTCTGAATGGGTTAGTAAGCGTAAGGAGTTTGTTGGTGTCTCTCTTGATGATCTTAATAGATCTCGGGATCCTATCCTGAAGGGATGTTGGCGTGATAAAGTAGTGCGAAAATTTCTTTGGTTGAGCCCCCCTACTGGTGTCCTTAAGCTGAATTTTGATGTAGTTATTCTCATGATATTCGACAAGGCGGAATTGGTGGAGTAATTCGAGACTGTGAGGGCAAGGTGATTAGAAACTATTATGGGCCGGTGGACTCTTTGAATGCTAATGCAACTGAAGTCAATGCTCTGTTGATTGGTTGTCGTGAGTTGCTTGGCTTGGGTGGTTACAATGCAACTATTGAAGGTGATTCTTTTTCAGTTATTTAGTGGGGTTCTAGAAAGGCATCTCATCCTTCGAGATTGACCAAGGATCAAAATAGCAATTGTGGCAGGTGTAGCGGATAGTGGTCAAAATGCTACGTAGCGGGCGATACATAGTAGCGGTGTGAATTTTTTAAGTGGTCAAAAAAATTTTGAATCTTGTATAACAGTCAATCATGTGTTTTTTTAGCAATGTGGAATCATGCAAGGGTAGAGACAACTTTAGGAAAGAATATTGAGGAGAAGAAATAGGAAAAAAAATATTTAGAATTAAAACCGATTGGCTCTATTAGGTTTTAGACCGTAGGGCCGCTATTTTCAAAATAGCGTAGCAGCCTCGACCTCTACGGCCGGTTATGCGGCCGCTGCACTATTTTGAACCATGAGATTGACAGATTTGGAGGAGGAAGTACAGGATATTGCAAAACAGCTTGGAGCCTCATCATGTTCCTAGGGAGGCAAATGTCATGGCAAATGCTCTTGCTAAGGAGGGAGTTTTACGCTCTTCTATTCTTTTTGATGTCTAGTGTTTTCCTTTCCTTTCCTTCATTTTCTTTTTTCATTTGAGTTTTGCCTAAGTTTCGTGGCTTCTCTTCTTGTAATCTTTGTTGTTCTTTCTTGTTGAAATAGAATTTACTGACAAAACGGTAATGACAACTATGGACAGATCTTAAATTGTGGTAGAAGGTTCCATTAACGTCTCATCTTCTCTTTCCCCTCTGTTCTTCACATTCATCAGTTTCTCCACAATCTTGTTTTAGTTAGTAAACAAACCAAAAGCACACAATTGTGGTGTCACATTATTTGCTTCTTATTGTGTTTTTAATGATTTAAGGACAGAGCAGACGATTGGTGTGGGTATTTAGTTCCTTTAGTTTGCAAACAAAGGAGAATCCTACAGTGCTTCCATCATCAACTACCAATGAGGACCTGGGCATATTCCATTTCAAAAATTAAAGATATTTTTCCTAAATTTGGTATACGTAAAAATATAAAGGATGTACAATGTAAGACTTGTCAGTTTGCTAAAGGGCATAGAAACATTTATCCGAACAGTCTGAATAACAGAAGTTCTCCTTTTGCTTTAATACACCCCCACAAACTCATCTGGCAGACAAGAAACTGAATCACAAGCATCATGCACATATATACCAGAATAAAAAGGGGTTGCAAGAGGGAAAACAAGCATTTATAACAAGTCAGTCATTCCCTTCTGTTGATATGAATGTTACTAAACAATTTTGGGCAAAGGCAGTCCTGACAATTTGTTATCTCATGAACTATATGCCATTAAAAGCGAAAGATGGAAAGTGCTCTAAATCAGTTGCTGTGTCCAGATACCAGATTAAACACTTCCTATCCAGCCAAAGGTGTTTGGGTGTGTACACTAGGTTCATACTCCAAAGCACCAGAGACATGATCCTGAGGCTCTGAAGTGTTTCTTTTTGGGATATCCAAGTACACTAAAAGGGTATAAGTGTTTTGTTAAAAGGACCGGCAACAAAACAATTTGTTACCACAGAGGCATTTTCTTTGAAAAAGTTGCATATTTTTCTACTTAAGTAATAAGGCTACTTCGTTAGCTCAGCATGGTAGTGTTTACCTTTTACCTCTAGTTTCATATGTGCCATCATCACAAAATAAGCAAGATTCAGAAAGTGATAAGACTCCACAAAAGTCTTCAGAGAAAGCTCCCTTACAGTTTTTTTTTCGTCAGAGAAAAGAGAAAGCAAACCATTATTTTCAAAAGTTGAGCCATCATCAGACGACCCGGCCTTGAATTCTTAATATGCCTGGTGATGAATCTATTGATTCTAGTCTTGATCTTCCTATTTCTTTTTGCAAGGGGGCGTGTTCTTGTGGAACTAAACATCCATTGCAGAATTTTGTTTCTTATCATTTGTTGTCTCCTACAGATCCTGCTTTTGTTTAACATAATCTCATATGAATCTATACCTATGCGTCTTACTGATGCTATATCTCAACCAAAATGGAAAGCAGCCATGATAGATTAAATGGAGGGATTAGAAAAGAATGGCACATTCATATTAACGGACCTTGAACTTCCTCTTAGAAAGAAAGTTGGATGCAAAACTATTTATGCAGTCCCATAGTGTTGACTATCATGAAACTTCCTTAATCACTCAGCCACACATCCAAAAAATAAAAGCACCCCTATTTAAAGACAGAAGTGGGCACCAGTCAAGAAAGCCTTCCTCAAACCCTAGATGACTTCCACTTATTAACTCTACTCAGTATGCATCCTTCAAACTTATAATGCTCAGATACGGATACAAAAGTGAACACAGGAATCAAGGACACGACTGTGCACTTTTGGGAATCCGAGATATGGATACTACTACCCTATTCCTAACATGATACTTCGTACTTTACTTAAGGATGTGTTTGTGCAGCGGGACTTCCAAAAGTTCAGTACTGAAGTCCCGCAGAAAATCAGCCTGCAATCTTTTGCGCTCATTTCTTCTGTGTTGGATGTGATCTACACCAAAGAAAAACCCCAAAAAGATAATCATCACCGAAGAAAAGTCCCAAAAAAGCGGTAAGTTTCTTCATCAGCGAGGACATGACTTTCCTATTAGGGAAGTGAGAGGCATTGCCACATAAGAGGAAATGCAGCTTCTTCTACGGCAGTTGCACAAACGCATCCGAAGATTTTTTTAATCCTTTTCTGGGTAAATACTCATGCATGCATTCACACACTACACAAGTCCCTCACCAAGAAGGCAATAATTGGGGATTGATCCCCGGTCATCCCTTTGGAATGGGAGATGCCTTACCACTGAACCACGACCAGTGGATTGTCTTTATATTAAGATTTTTATACGAAGTAATAATTTCTTCTTTAGGACATGTCTAAATTAATGAAATTAGCATTTTTTATGTTCCTTTCTTACATTTTTTTTATGCTAGAAAGTATGGAAACAACTATAACTAAATAAAATTATGGACTCGGTATGGTAGGATATGCAAAACTTGTGCCCTAAACGTTTCAATGTAGTATTGAATACCAATACAGCGTTATCAGTCCAAAATGGGTATGCTTGGCATGTCGAGCAACAGGGTTTTATTTTCTATAGGTATCATAGCTCCAAACCCCTCCATATATATTTTCTCCATCACTTTGTTCACAAAACTTCTCTCTGCCATGAACCTCCATGACCTTTCACTTAGTAGGCACCTCTGCAAGCTGTCAAATCACTTAACCTTTTTCCTCCATACATGCATCCCGAGGATCTAACAGATAATATTCATCAATGCCTCCTTATTGACATACCAATCTCTCTTTTTTGACAAATTCTCTCCTAGCAAGAGCCGTCAAGGACCACCTTAACCATTCCAGCTCACTCTGAATGAACCCAGACCGCAACTCCCTTCAGATCTAGATTCAAACCAATCTCTAGACCTTTAGCAAACAATCTGAATGGATGGTGCTAAAAAGTCCACGCAAAAAACCCTCCCGAGTCTTCAGTCACCCAAACTATTTTTCAAAGACAAACATGTCCCTAAAGGCAACTTGTGCAAGTTTTGGATTATTTGCTTCGAAAGGCTGTGCACAAAAACCATATTCATTGGTTTTATTCAATAGGGCTTCTAATACAAGTATACTTCAATTTCAGCCTCTAATTGGGCTTATTTACTAGATACTAGTATCATAGCATAGTATGATTAAAATTAAGATTTAATTTTTTTTCATCAAAGGTTGCATAAGGAACATCTGCCACTATGCCACAGGCTCATGTTAAAATAAGATATAACTTACTGATAAAAAAAATAAAATAAAATTGCCAAAATAGGTCCTTCAACTTAAGTTACTTACAACCAATAAATAAGCAAAACTCATCATAAGCCCACCATAGAACATGTTAATCGCTTGCACCACTTTCTGAGCATGAATGGCAACAAACCCTTTTATGGAGAAAGTAGCAATCATGTTGTTCTTTTATTTGTACACCAATAAGAAACCCCAACCTTTGGATTGATTGGAGTTATCTAACCCATTCAAATAAATAAGTGCCAAAGTTCTGGTCCTCATCAATGACAGCTTCGCCATCCCCCCATCTAATTTTTTGAGGGATTACACTGTTCATTAAATGGTTTCAATAGATACAAGATCTGGCCTAAAATATCAACAGCAAAATGGTTAAAAGTATGTTCCCAAAAGTATGCACCTTAAAGGATGGAAGCACAGGATTTTCTTCTGTTGCTTGTATAGGCAAATGAGCAAAGGGAGCATTTCCCACAAAGTATGTGTGGGAAAGGTCTCCAATAACAAACTGCAGTGCTGACTCTGCACACTGCAAATGAAAAGGTTTTGAAATCAAGTGTGCAAGATTTACCCAAAAAAAATAAACAAGTTTGACTTTATGGCCTATTACCTTTCGCAATGTCTCTTCACTCTCATAAACCTTTTCTGGAAAATGCCATACAGGCTTATTGGAAGGAGCCCCATATGCACTAGTACCATATAAAAGAAGATAAAGCCTTCTATCAAGTGCTCTCTGTAATGACCTTGAAGAAATGAAATAGACCAACAGTCGGTTATAGTTCAAAACTCAATAAAAATCTAGGAACAATTTAGCATGATACATAAGAACTCTGAGAATGCAGCAGTTTGATTTCTTTTGTCAAACAAAGTTCCCGAGTTACTGTTTTCGGTCACATGGGGTTAACCCACTTAACCAGTATAACTTTCCAAGCATCCACTGCTGCGCATTTGATGGATTGGATTGTGAGATAGGCCTAAGAATAGGGCAGATGTTAAGCTTTTCTTCTCAACCCTCTTTGCTCCTATATCATGCTACTTGCAGAAAATGCAGGAAGGAGGGGTTTCGTGATGCAGTCCTGGGTATCAAATAACCCAAAATTAAATGCTACCATTAAGTTCTGTGACGGAAGAAACTACTTGACTGCTCCTTCGTTGAACATGAAATAGACAAGAAAACTAGGATGTTATTTGCTAGGGCTCAAGCACAACGCCACAATCAATTGGGAATAGATGAAGAAGAAGCAACACAATTTGAAAATGAGGCCAACTCAACAGTTATTCAAAATGGAAATGGTCCACTGTGTCAAATGCAACTACATGAATACAAAGCCACAAAAATTAAAAATTAAAGCAACAAAATCCAAAGTCTCTCCCTCTAATCACTACTTAATTTGGCTGGCTCTGTGGCTGCCTGATGGCTGTTCTCTCTCTTGGCCAGTTTTTTTTGGCTTTTCGATCCATTCTTTTTTGGGGGGCTGATTTTTGTATGCCCCCTTTCCTCTATACAATTCTTTGGCAATTTAGCAAAATAAAATAAAATCATTACAATCTAATGACACTCTAAAGGAAATCAACTGATTTGGAGGAAATCAATGAACATTAGGCAATTTCTAAAATTTTGGTCGTCTCAGGCCTCTTGCACGAGAAAGCTTGTGAGGCCCAAATGGGCCACATTTTGATAAATCAGCTCTGACGATCATAAAGGGGAGCTTGGGTGACCTAGATGCTATATTCACTTCTTGGATTGGGCCTCTTTTGGCCCACTGAACTGTTGCTCCGAGTTACTGCATGTCCAGCATGCTTCATGTTTCAGAATTTCTGAAAAATTCAAAAAAGGCCCATGTTGTTCACCGTTACAGCATAACAACCCTTGACATGCAATCAAAATTAAATTTGGGGCTATCATTATTCCTACTCCCTCCCTCCCCTCCCAAATCCAACCCAAAACAAATATGTCGAATCAAGCAATGTAGCTCAAGATTTGGGAAACATTAATGTTGACCTAGAAGCATAGTTACAAAATTCGTTTTCGTTCATCCAAAGCGGCAAAATAATTTGGGTTCAAACAATGGTCCAAGCCAAATACCCCCCTTGAAAAAGATTTGGTCTGGATTTCATCTAGGCTTTCATATCGAAACCTTGGATTTTGGATGAAATGGCCAAGATCCATGTGTTGCAGAAAAAATATGAGAGAGAGAGAGACCAGACTTGGTTCCCGGAAAAAAAGAATGAGAGAGAGAGAGAGGACTGCCTAGTGGGCGTGCTGTCTGCCAGAGCTTGTGTTGCTCTACCGAAGCTCAAGCTGCTGCTGGCAACCTTCTTCTTCTCCTTCTTCCATCTCCTCCTCCTCCTTCGATCTTGTTATTCCTCTTCTTCTTTTCCTCCCCTTCTCTCCCCTCCACATCCTCTTCCCTCTCCTTTTCTCCCCTCCTTTTCTTCTTCCCTCTCTCTCCTCTCCTTCTTTTCCCTCTCTTTTCTTCCCACCTTCATTCACAAGGAATGTGCGAAATGTGCCCTAACCAAGGATGCAAATAGCAGCCGCTATGCTTCATCAGCCATTGCAACCGTGGCGGGCCGTATCTATACGCAAGTGTGGTGGCCACTACGTAGCGCGGAGGGTTATAACCCAACGAGCCTGGCCTCCAAAAGACGACTTTAGGGTTTTTTTTTTTACCTTTTTTCCTCTCTTTTTCCACTTTCACAGCTGTAACAGAAAATAGGGACCTAGCCAAATTCAAAAATTCAATTTGACAAGAAACGGATCCTAGCAAAATTTCACCCTAATCGGAAATAGGCCCCAACCAAATTTCAATCTAATAGGATATAGGACCCTAGTCAAATTTCAATCTAAGAAAAAATGGATACGAGTAAATTTCACTTTAACAGGAAACAAGGCCCTAGCAAAATTTCACTTTAATAGGAAATGGGCCCTAGATATATTTCACTCTAATAGAAATTGGCCCATCAAATACAATTATTTTATAACAAAATGTAAAAAAAAAAAAAAAAAATCCCTACGAATTTAGAAATTTTTTTCAATCCTAAATCTCGGCCATGTAGAAATAACATATTGCATGTTGCATTCTTGATTAAGAATAAATTAAATGTACCAATTTATAATTTATTTTTAAATTTTGATATTTTTTGATATACAATATAAAAATATGGATAAAGATAAGCTTCATTATACACACTGGGGGAAGAATAGGCACACTTGTGAATATTTTTGGGATTTGATTGGAAAGCCACCACATAAATTCTGCAAATACAACTAAAATGGAAAAACCCAGTGATGATGCAAGTACAGATAAAATTGATATGAATATTATAGAAGAGCTTTCCACAGTTGTAAAAAGGGTACAGGTGCTAGAAGGTTTTACTGCATTATCCTCCGCTCGTGTGGCTTCTGGACTAATCTGGAGTAGCTGCTTATACAAGATCTTCTACTTACTAGTGTACACATCTTCATCTAGCCCTTCAGGGCCCATTTGACAATTTACTAGGTTAGTAAAAGTAATGTAAAGCTTCCATTTTTCAGACAAGGGGTCACATCAAAAGTTATCTTCAAAATTCCCTACTACTTTTTCAAAAATAAGTCAAAAAGCGACCTCCTTTCTCTGCTAAATAACAAAAAACACTCACTTCTTTCACAAAAAGTGAAAAAGATTCTCTATCAATCCACTAAAAACAAAATATCATCATAACCCCCTTATATTTTATTTTCTCTTGATTAGATGTTTTACATCACTTTTACTTTAATAGTAAATTGCCAAACTGACCCCAAGGATTTTCAATTTGGAAGCCATAAATTACATGATAGGTATGCATCTAATATTCAAAACTTATATATCCTCTATTTCTCATGGCAGCATTCACGTTCTTTATGGGAACTGCACAACACTTGTAGATGAGGGACCTGTTGATGTTTCTCAGTGTTTATTGTTTCCTTCTGTCTTGCATGTTCCCCAATCTTCCCATAGTCTAGTTTCTATTATCACCCAAACAAAACCCCCACTTTTATCATATTTATAAACTAGTCCAACTTCATAGTACCCTAATAATTACAAAAAGGTCCCCACCATCACTCCTAACAACTTGCACATATTATTTTACCAAGGAATAATGTGGCCAACAGCCCATGTCAAAACAATTATCTTTCCAGAATAACATCAATCGCATCCAAAGATATGTGTCCTCTCATGGATGCACATAAGTCATAACCTATATCTCAAAATTGGAATTTTCCGTCTTCAAAACACATTAGAACTTTCTTTTATTATTATTTTTTTCTTTTTTGGCAAAACAGATTAGAATTATACAAATGTATGCCCGCAAATTCAGCCAACCCCAAATTGATGGGATAACTGATAAGGCAACATTGATGATGATGATATGCATCACTAGATCACTAAGGAAAACAAAAATAATTCAACTAGCAGGACATTAAAGGAATTAAAACATAACATATCAAGTCTAATACGTATTCTTATTCCATTTTTTGTGCACGTCTTCTGTACCTTCTGTCATTAGTCTTGTCTGCTTCAGTGACCCGTGGAGCTGGCACATAATCAATTTGATAATCACCCTTTCCCCTGAATACAATTGCAACAGCCACATTACTAGAAAAGTCTCCATCTAGAATAGGCATAAAAATGATAGTAACAAGAAGAACAAAAAACAACATTAGAGGCAGAACACAAACAAAGAATACATATAAACTTACACTCTTACAGACCTTTTTGTCACAGAACAATCAATCATGCAAGCGACAAACAACCACATAAAGAAGGAAAAGCTAATAATATACAAAATATCACGTGCTAGTGCAAACATAATCAAGGAGCAAAATAGCGGTTGAGGCAGGCCTAGCGGCCGGAGGCCAAAATCTACATAGCGGATGATACGTAGGCTGTAGCAGTGTAGTGGTGTGAGCCAAACATGTGGGAAAAAATATGAAAAAAAATATATCCAAAAAACCCAGAATATTGGAAAAGGGTAGAATTTAATGGTTTTTTTCATTAGTAACTAAGAAAAGGGGTGTAGTGGTCCCTCATTACACAGAAGTCCTATATCATTGTATGACTGGTCTATAGGATTGAAAATTTCTCTGATCTATAGGACGGAGAAATCCCTGAGAATCCAAAAATAAATAAGGAAAATTTTATAGAAACTTAAACCATTTGGGATTGATCTATGGGAAACATAGATCTACATGTTAGAATGCACTAGAATGTGATTGGGTTTGCCCTTTGAGGAAAGAAAATCTTGAAAAATCCAAAAATAAACAGAAAAAAATTAGAAAAAGTCAAACCATTTGGGACTGATCAGTGGCGATATAGATCTATAAGTTAGCAAGTATCAAAATGTGATTCCTTGGCACACTTTAAGTAAAAGACCTTTTTTTTTTTTTTAAATCTCCAAAAATCTAACAATAAATAGCAAAAAAAAAAAAGGCTCAAACCATTTGTCATTGATCTATGGAAAACATGGATCTAAAAGTTATAAGGTATTTTTAAGTGGTTCATAAAAAAAAGAGAGAAATAAGCAAAAAAAAAAAAAGAAAAATTTTAAAAATTCGCTACATAGAGAGAGCGGCTTCAGGCCACTACAACAAAATAGTGGCGCACCTCAATTAATATGGCCACTAATGCGGCTACTACGTATTAACGCTATATAGCACCTGCTATTTTGAACCATGTACATAATACACTCATCAATTCCAAACCATATGAGAAGTGCAACAATAGGGATGTAAACGGGTCAGTTCCGGTTCCAAGTGGACCTGGACCCAGAACCAGAACCGGCTTCTTGGTTCCAGAACCAAAACTGTTAATGGGAATATGGAACCAGAACCATATATGGGGGGGGGGGGGGGGGGGGGGGGGGCGGGTCCAGTTCCAAGTCCAGGTAGATAATGATAAGGAAAAGAGACCAATTTTTAGGGTAGATTTTCAAAAATTGAGGTAACATGTCAAGTCCACAAGTCGGAACTATGGTGGAACCAGACCCGGACCCGTTTAGATCACAGGTCCAAAAAAGGGCCCAGACCCATTTACTTATTAGGGCCTAAATAAGGACCCAAACTTGGTTTTTAATGGGTCAAGACCTTTAGATAATCGGAGAATCGGGGACCCATTTACATCCATATGCAGCAATCATAATTAAGTCTAGAGTCATTAATGAGCTGATCTTTACTTCACTCAAGCTCGGCTCGCATTCGCACTATATTGTCAAGTCCAACCTCATTTTAACGGACACAACTTGAGCTAAAGCTCAGCTCATAAGCATTTAATCGAGCTAAGCCTCAACAAAATATACAACTGAGCTTAGGTTAGCTCAAAGATCGACTCATTGAAAAATTGCATACCTGATTTAGAACATAGATCGAGCTGACGCTCAAGCCCTAGCTTGATCCCAATCAACTCAATTTCACCTTAATGCATTATAATATGCATTGGTATGTGGAGCAAAATTCTCATAATGGCTAAAATCAAGCTTCAATAGTCTCAATTCATATAAAACTCTAAATAATAAACTAATAAACAGAAAATGCTAGCCCTTTTTTTCAGTTGATAATATCACACACTGCATATAAATATGATATGCAAAGAAGTTTGTTTGAAGGGACAGGGCTAAGATTACATACATAAATGTGTGTGATGATCCAAGCTCCAGCTCAGTTTGCGCCAGTTAGCAATTTCATGAGCCAATCCCAAGCTAAGACGAGCTCAGCAAGGCTTGGCTCAACCCATTTCATTCTTTAAATGAGGTGGGACGAGCTAGCCCACTCACTGAGAGCAGCAATTGAGCCTTCATGGTGTCATTGCAAAGAAAAATTATTTTGATTTTTAGGCGGTGTAATGTGGATCGTCATCATTATCAAAGCCTCGTCCAGACTATGTTTGAGGTCAGCTACTCAGAATTCATGTAGGGGTTGTGACAAAAGGTCTACACTTGCTGTCAACCTTCCTCCCTTATCAGGATTGAGAGTGGCAGTTAAAAAAGTGGTGGAGTTATATTAGGAGTATTAATGTAATGTGGATATGGAGTCATAACTAATATATTCATATTGGGAGTATTAATGTAATGGTGCCGATTTGGTTTTTTAGCTATTAATATAAACTTTGTGGGGAAATACTTGTATTTATTTAACAAGGGGGCATATTTGAAATTTTACTGCTAGGAAATTGATATAAAAATATAGGGGAATCACGTGCCCGAATCAGACTCTGCACACAAATCCCTCTTTTTCTCCACTTCTCTTCCATCTTCTCTCCTTTTCTATCACTTCACTTCTGCTTTGTTTCCCCCCTTTTTTCTCTTCCTTTCCCTTATCTTTCTAGTATGAATAGACAGACTACCTGCAATTTCTAATTTAGTATCAGAGCAAGTCAATCTAAAGGATTTTTCTGAACCTGTTCAACCTCTGTATGTGAAGGATTTCGGCTAGAATTTGTTTTCTTCTTAAGGGAACTTTGGAGTGCTAATTGGTTACAAGTCTCCATGTTGTTTAGCCGACTGCTGCAGAGGACCATTTGATGTACTGCATCTGTTCTAAGTTGATGTTCACCACTCACAATACCAAGGTGATGGTTTTCCGTTTAGACATAAAGCAGATATAGTACAGCAGCAATGCTGTAAACCAAGGTGCTGCTAGTTAAATCTGTATCCAGAAAGAGCTCAGACCTGTTTGAGTGTATAGTGTTGCAGACAGAAATCAGTCAATGGGCTGGTTTTGTTTTTGGCTGCTGGATTGAAGATTGAGTAACAGTAAACATCTTCTAACACTAACAGCAAGTAAATGAACAATTTTGACCGCTATTCAGAGGTTGTATAGTCACTGTCTTGGAGTATTATTGCTGATTGGATATTGTTCTATGAAATACTAACTTACTGTTTCGTTTGTGTTCTTTTCTATCTGCATGGTTCAGCGAGTAACTCCTTTGTTTAAGGGTTTATTATGGCAAAAGGTAGTGTGAATTTAAATCAGGGAACTCAATTTAAAATTCCTTAAACTAATTACAGCGACTTTATCGGGACAAACTATCTTGAGTGTTCACAATCTGCTACATCCACACTTGTGGGCGAAAGGAAGCTGGGATATATAAATGGCCGAATCAAACCACCACAAGAAGATGACCATCTTACAGAAATTGGGAAGCTCATGACACTATTGTTATGTCATGGCTTCTACAATCAATGGAAGAGTATTTCCCAGACATTTATGTTCTCAAAAACAGCAAAGATATTTAGGATGGTGTGACTACTTTATATTTTAGAAGAAAAGTTCTGCAAGGATATATGAACTACAATTGGAAATAGGTAAATTCCAACAGAATGTACGGGAGGAAGTTATTTTTCTACTTTAATAAGAAAAATTGAGTCATTATCAACCTATCCCTAAGTCTGATGAGTGGAGAAAATATATTGACAATCAACATATCTATGATCTTCGAGGTTTAAATCCTTCTTTTTTTTTTTTGAAGAGTATTTTTTTTTTTTGAAGAGTATTTTTTTTTTTTTTGAAGAGTATATCCGGCTACTATCTTATCTTCATATATCTTGCCTTTTAATGGAATTGTTTATCTTTTATTCTGCATGAGGAAAGTCATTTTAGGATCATGAAAGCATCATAAGTCAACCTGAAAGGTCAACTTTTGTATCTAACACCCTAAAAGAGGAAAAGAAAATAGAAAAACAGCCAACTCCGGAAGAAAAAGATAAACCTGCACACAATGTGGAAAAACTAGGCATAAGGAGGAGATGTGTTTGAATTGATTGGTTGCATGGATGAAAATATCGGCCGCTACGCTATATATCGGCCGTCGCACCGGTAGCGCCTGCTACGCCCGCTACGGGGCCGCTACGCCCGCTACGGTGCCACCATGCCCACTACGAGGCCGCTACGCCCGCTACGGGGTGAGAAAAATTCCTACTTTCCAATTTTTTTTAAAAATGCATAATAAGACTTATTTCTTTTCTTCTTCTCTCCAAATTTCATTTCTACACAACTCTTCTACCCTTTTATGTTTAAAAGAACACCAAAAAGCACATGATCTTGCCGAATTACGGTCAATACAAAGAGTTCTTCTCAAGGATTCTTCTCTAAGTACATCCTATTAGACACCCCCTTTGGTAGATGTATTTTTTCCTCTAGGTACTCTTAAGTCTTAAGTCTTGACTTTATGACATAGTTTTTTCTTTTACGAGCCTTTCATTAGTTTCTAAGTTAGCATAACTAAGCAACATGAACACATGTGAAAAAAAATGATCATTACTATTATCTTCTATTTATACAGCGATACAAGACCTCATATAATGAGGGGACTGCTACGCCCCTTATCTTAGTTACTTTTGCAAAAAATATATATATATATATATATATTTTCTCTCATTTTCCAATATTCTAGATTTTCTACAATTTTTTTCATATTTTTTTGACAATTTTTTCAAATCACACCGCTATGCCGCTATGCTACGTAGCGCCTGCTTTGTAATGGTTTGGCGGCGGGCCTAGCCACTATTTTCATCCATGATTGGTTGCACATGGAAATTCCAAAACTATCAGAAGCAGCTATAACACTGTTTCAACAAATAGAAGGTAAGATTGGCCATAGTTACCTAATTGGGTTTAGAGCCCCCTGAACTCAGTACCATTTTAATCAAATAATTCAAAGTTCAATTTGGGCAAATTTGGGTCTCAAAAAATAAAAAAAGTTTGTCTCAGTTCAGAGATGGAAAGGGAAAATGAAAGGAGGAGAAAAGAGGAGTCCATCTCCCTCTCCTTCCCTCAGACAGCTCTCTCTACTTCAATCACATCAATGCATTTTTGTAGAAAGCAATTAATGCTTCCACTCTCTCTCTCTCTTCCATAAGATCACATTTTACAGAAAGTAATAATAGCTTACTGTCTTCTTTCCTTCATCCAGTGACTCACTGAATATTATTAAAGAAATTGTGAAAAATAAAAATTATATACCTTGATTTAGTTAATCAAGACGGATGCATTCTTATGATATATCAGTGTCATGAGAGAGAGGGAATGGGAGAGATTTATCTTTTTCAAACTTAATCTATGTTGGATGATCAAAGGCTACCAAAAAGTAGCATACAATAATTTATAACAGAAAAAGAAAAAGAAAAAGAATCCAAAACACATTTAACATCAATCATTTAACCATTATAAAAGGGCACTAAAGTGAATCTTACCGGGCATCCGATCTTCCTAAAACCTCATCAGGATATTTCCGCCGGTATTGTTGTGTCCACTGAAACCTAATGTTAAGCATTTCATTGATCAGAACTTATGCGCAAGCAGTTTGCATCAACGAGAGGGGCAAAAGCTAAGAGAAAAGCATAGGTAACAAGAAACAGTCCTCAATGGTATGAAGTGAGCTCTTCAACCAGTGACCCAACCATAGATGGTGCTAGAAAAACTCATCGATCAAACCAATTTCTAATCCCCCACTCACAGTGACCTTAGAGGGATGGGGCATTTAAACTAGTCCAAACCATGTCCAAGCCCAGCTCATTTAATTATGGGTCCTAATAGAACATGAGGTAGTACATCACCCCATTTCATAATATGCAATTTTAGGAGATTTGTGGATAATGTATTGATGTGTCAATAGTAGAACTCTTTAAGCCAACCCAAATTGATAGAACAATGATAAAACGATGACAATGAATAAAGATGATTACAATGCCTCTATCGGAAGGGATACGTAGTTTAATCTCCAACTGCCATTCTATCGTCATTTTTATGAGGTCGGTACCTGGGGTACTTCTTGGGTGTTGTTTTTCAATTAAATTGGACAAGCAAAGCCACCCATGATCACAGCATAAAAGTATTAAGGGAAGGGAAGTGAGATAGAAGCATTGAAACATTGATTGTGAAACCAAAAGACAGAAAACTGTGATTGTTGAAACGATTAAGAAGAAGAAGGAGGGAATTACGAGAATTCTTGGAATGCATAGACAATGGGATCCATCTTGGGGATGACAATAGGCAATCGCTCGAAGAGAACAGCAGCTACAATCTTTTCAGAAGCAGCAGACGTGCAAAACCCTCTCCGTTTCAAAGATCGAACAATTGATGTAGACGCCTGCATTTTCTGCGTGAGACCTTTGGCTTTCTTTCGATCTTTCTTCTCTGCTTCTGAAAAACCCTCTCTGTCTGTCTTAAACCCTGGGCTCGGCCCAAGGATATTAGCACGGACAAGCATCCTTCCCTCACAATACAGTGAGGGACAAACTTAACGGGGCCATCCAGGACTCGCTAATCATGAGACTTACGGGATGGGAAGAGACACATTAGATCACATATCAAATTAGGGTCAATCAAATGCCTATAACCCTTTCATCCGTGGCCGGCAAATTTAATGACTTTATATTAAAAGAAAAAATTTGACCATCAATCCAACGGTCCAATCCATTGGATAGGTGAAAATTCAATGGGTCTAGTATACTTAAGAGGATTCCATGTGTGTGGATAACTCAAATGTGTTATAAAGTCAACTATATTATGTTGTCCCTCACCATGTTATGGTGAGGGATGGATGTACATCAATATTTTTCTATAAAAAGTTTAAATTTAAAATGAAATTAAAAATATGATTTTATATCTCTTATATTGAGAAGGAAATTTTTATAGTAAATTTAAAATATTATATTTTTCTGTTGGGGGCAAGTTTGGTAGTAATAACAAGGGAAAAACATTTGAGATGATGGTAAATAGATAGAGAGAGGGGGGGGGGAGGAATTTGATATCCGTTTTAAAGAGTTATGAAACTAACATCAATCAATTTTGCCTCTATCAACTTACCATTAATATCAATTAACTTAATTTTAAATAGGTTATAATTAGTGTTTGAGGGGGCCTTGAAGAGACATGCCATAAATCAATTGATGTCAATTGGAATTGAATTGATGTTGATTTCTCAATTAGGATTAGTCCCTTTCATATATAAGAATTGAATTTGACTTTTGAGTTGTCAAACTCAATTGAGATGAGACTAACCTTTATGAAATGAGTCTAACTTAATTAGATGCCTAATTGAGCATTTAACTTTTATAATAGTAAGAGGACTTAGCCTCTTTCATATATTATATATAATTATAATCGGTCATCCCATTTGTGAATTTAAATTCTTTTTAATCTCTTCATTTTCCCTTCTTTTAGAAATTTTTCTTTGTTTATTACTCTAGAGATTTTTATTTCATTAATTTCTTATACTTCTAATGACCTTTTTAACTGATGAAATAGAGTTTTTATTAACTAAATAAGTAATAAAAAAAGATCAGACTAGATTAAATTAGGATGTAATTCTTAAACATAAAATTTTTCGGACATACCTTTTTCCTATGACACCGATTCTTGATAAAGATATTATGACTACAATTTAGGAAAACAAACTCATAAGCAATTTTAGAATTCATTTATTAAAATTGAGCTCACAAACATAACGTAAGAACTCAAAATAGTATCAATGTAAATCATAAAAGAAAAGGTAAGTATTAAAACAAATGAAGATATAATCAAATAATTTTTCATATCGAAAGTATTTTTAAATAGGTTTCATTGATTTCTAACACATATATTCGATCAACAAGTCAGATTTAGGCCATATTTGGGTCCTTATTCAACTTTTAACCCACTTGTTTGGAAAACGAAAATCCCTAAGGCCCCCTTATTTAAGAAAACTAGTACACTTTAACTTGGATGTAGGTTATTTGACAAGCTAAATTGATTAAAAAATATAAAAAAAATCATTAAAAGTTATTTTTTTGGTTACATATGGACTATACCATGACACTATTTTGTTAGTATATATATGTGCATAATATAACATATACATAAAAGCACAAGTAAAAGTAAAAACCTTGGAAATGAAAATTGTTAAATAATTTATGTAGGTTCCGACATGAACTCAAGCACCCGCTAACATCAGTTGACTCAATTTGCGGTGGGAATATGACAATAATAGCTTTCTAAGGCATATGAATAAAATGTAAGCGAAGGTGGGAAGCCAATACTTGAAAAATAAATGAGAGTGATTGTTTGAAATGGAAGAACATACGGTATTTTATTAACCAAAGGAGTCATAGATGGTTGACAAATGTTGTTCATCTAATTATATAAAAAGGATGATAAACTGTCATTCCAGGATGATAACAAGTATCAATAGGTCACATGCAAGTTAAGTTGTTGGATGGTCTAGGAATGAGGCGAGGCAAGTTAGGATGGGAGGTCAAATATCATGTATTGACTTAACTCCAACCCAATCTATTGATTATTAGGTTAGAAATGTTAACTCAAATCTATAAGAAAATGAGAAAGATAAACTCTAACTTTGATAAATGTCGTTCCAATTGGAATTAACTCCAACCCAATCTATTGATTATTAGGTTAGAAATGTTAACTCAAATCTATAAGAAAATGAGAAAGATAAACTCTAACTTTGATAAATGTCGTTCCAATTGGAATTACTTGATCAAAATTAAAATAAAAACTAAGATACTTGATACGTAGTTAATAATTTTCAATATCACATAAGATTTGTATTAATTTCTTACTTCTTATAACTTTATATTGTTTTATTAATGTTTGAACATTGACATCAATAAAATCTTAATTATGTTCAATTAATAGAGCTGATTATATTTTCTAAATTTTGAATCTTATCAATACTACTATTACAAATGTCTATGCTTTAAGCACGGGTGGTCAAGCTAGTGATATTGATTTCAATTGGAAAAAAAATTCTAGAGGATTTTACCAAAAAAACCACCTCAGATGCGGACTGCACCATAAAAGATCTCTTAATTTTCCTCCCACGAAAGTGACCTTCTTACCGAAAAAGTTACTTTTTCTTACCAATTTTTCCAAGCGTCGATATCAACGCTAGTATGTTATAGTAAGAGTCAATATGACCCTCTTTTTAAACATATATACTCGAGTTTGCTTTCTTCCGCATCGTGTTTCTCAATATCTTTCCTCTGCCATTCATTTTATTGCATATGAAATAGCATTCATACCCCACCTTTTGTCATCCTACCACACCTTTAAGTCTATATTCTATTATTTTGTAGACTCCATTAATTAAAGAAGTAGAGACGTCACCTTTGTTGTTTTATTTTGTTAACCCTAGAATATGAGTTCCCCTTTTTCATTTGCCTTCATATTATTGTTGTCAAACACATATATATGGTTACATTTTTTCTTTGTTACTAGCAATGGGATGTAAGGAAATTACTTTTAGGTCTTTTACTTAGACTACAAGTCCTTACCTTTCTATAAATTGTGGTCATTATAGGAATCCCGTTTTCATAGGATACATGCTATCTTTTACTCAAATATGGTTTCCTAAAGAGATATATTCCATAACAAACTCTACCTTGATGGATGGTTGAGATTAAAACTAATGGAATCCTAATTGGAATATTCAGTCCTCTCTCCACCTATAAAATAGAGTCTTTCCTCCATCACAAAGACTCATTTACAAAATTCAACACATTAAAGTTTATAGGCAAGGAGAGAGAAATCGAAATTATTCCATAATCTCTTCTTGGACGGATCTCAACATCAACCAACAACAACATCAGACAGCAAGATCGGAAAGCTCTCTGCATCAGGATGTCTGGAGGTAATCTTTAATTAAATCCTACACGTGATAATCATGATGTTCTCGATCTTAGGGTTCATGTTAATAATAGACTAACATGTGGTATCAGAACATGGTTATTGGAGAACACATGATCATCCATTAATTAGGATAACTTTGCATTGCCATAATCGGCGAAAATAGATCGGTTTCTAACTCTGTTTAGCAGCAAAAGTAAAAGTAATATGTCATGACTTTTTGTCTTCTTTTGGAACTCAGAAATTAAGAGTCCTTTCACTCTTGTTAGAAAAGCATGAGAATGATGTTTATCTTCTCAGCTTTGACAATTTTGATTGTTAAAAGTGGGATTTGTGTGGGTTTTGAGGTGAAGAATATGACACGAGTGGGTCCCACAAGATCCTAACCGCATCACCTTTACATCAGCCGACTGTTCTCCCTAATTTAAAAAATATATATTTGATGGAAACATGCCATGGAGGCCTTTGGCCCACCCCACGACTTTGCTCTTGTTTCTGGTTATGGGCCCACCACTACAATTGGCTTCCTCAGCCCACGTGAATAATCGGGACAGACTGCTCAAATGTGATGTGGCACTATGGCCTTGTGTGGATCAGCTCTTTCAGCCCCAAAGAGCCGAAGGGCAGCCCTCCGGGGCTCGGCTTTCTTTACCAGTACTTTTCTTATAACGAATGATCAATTATGTTTACATGCAATAGATAATGTTATCTATTCATATTAAGCTAATTTTGACCAAAGTTGTATGCTTAAGGTTAGGTCTCACCACAGTGACCCTAACAATTAAATACTGATATTTGGCCTTAATAGTACCATCATGATGTTTACTTTTCCCATTGTTCAAGCGCATGAAGCATTTAGTTGCCCACAGGCGGATTATATTCATACGTTTGAATAATAATTAAGGAGTGTTTGTTCATACATGGACCAAAGAGATCCACAGATATCTTACTCGTTCTAATTAAAAGTAACATCACTCATTTACACCACCTTGAATATGATGACCTTAGATGGTATAATGTGTAGAAATTATGGTGACTACCCACAGGAGCACCTAAATTTTTTTGTCATATATATTCATATATTATGCATGTGTTGTCTTATTTTAATTAAAGCCTTATTGTTATATCTCTATTGGAGTTATTGTACCCACTAATCTGAATTCGCATGCTACCTCTGTCACTAAACTCAATGGAACCAACTTCTCCGAATGGAAAGAGCAAGTTGAGTTCACATTGGGGGTACTTGAACTGGATATGGCTCTTCGTAAAGATAAGCCAGCTCCACTTACTGCAACAAGTAACGCTGAGGAAAAGACCAGTCATTGGAAAGCTGCAAAGAAAGTGCTGAGATACCTCAAGGGAACAAGGAATTATATGCTCACATACAGAAAATCAAGTCACCTACAGGTGACTGGTTATTCCGATTCAAATTTTGCTAGATGTCCTGACACCAGACTTTGCACTCTTGGTTAAGTGTATCTTTTATGCGGAGGTGCAATATCATGGAAAAGCCAGAAATCCGAGTTACTTTACACATCCACCATGATGGCTGAGTATGTGGCATGTTATGAGGCTGCAATTCAGGGAACATGGTTGCATAATTTTATCTCTCAGTTTGGAGCTTTGAGTTTCATCTCTAAGCCATTAACTCTTTACTGTGACAATGACGCTGCAACCTTCTTCTCCAAGCATGATATGATATCTATGGGAGCCAAACACATGGACCTTAAATATCTATCACTGAAGCAAGATGTTAGATTACAGAAATTTATCATTGAGTCTATACGTACAGATTTCATGGTTGCAGACATATTCACGAAAGGACTACCTTCAAAGACCTTTCAAGGTCATACTGAAAGCATGGGTCTTGAAGATAGTTCTTAATTATCATTTTCTGCCTTTTATTTCTCTACTTGTATTGGACATTTATTGAGCTTTTAATGCATCTCTACATCTGACATTTCTGTTTTTTCCATTGTGTACATATTTATGTTTGGATGAATAATGAACAGAAACAGTCTTTAAATCAAGATATTATGAGACCATTACGTCAATCTCTTATTATGGTCTAGTTATGCAGGTTGTAAATGACATAGTACATGGAAGTAAGCATGTTGCAAAATAATGTGTGCACGCCATGACTCTTATTCACAACCTAGCCAAGACACTTATGATAACCGACTAAAGAAGTATTTAGCATCTAATGCGCGCCTTATGATTCCTAAAATGAAAACATTATTGGATATTCCTATTGACCAAGTGGGAAACTGTAAGGAAATTACTTTTAGGTCTTTTACTTAGACCACAAGTCCTTACCTTTCCATAAATTGTGGTCATTATAGGAATCCCGTTTTCATAGGATACATGTTATCTTTTACTCAAATATGGTTTCTTAAAGAGATATATTCCATAACAAACTCTACCTTGATGGACGGTTGAGATTAAAACTAATGGAATCCTAATTGGAATATTCGGTCCTCTCTCCACCTATAAAATAGAGTCTTTCCTCCATCACAAAGACTCATTCACAAAATTCAACACATTAAAGTTTATAGGCAAGGAGAGAGAAATCAAAATTATTCTATAATCTCTTTTTGGACGGATCTCAACATCAACCAACAACAACATCAAACAGCAAGATCTGAAAGCTCTTTGCATCAGGATGTCTGGAGGTAATCTTTAATTAAATCCTACACGTGATAATCATGATGTTCTTGATCTTAGGGTTCATGTTAATAATAGACTAACATGGGACTCCACTAACCTGACTTTGTTGCATATACTATCAAATGCGTATATATGGTTACATTTTATTTGGTTAGTAGAAATGGGACTCCACTAACCTAACTTTTTCGCATCATATATATGTGAGCTATTTTGATTCCTCTAATCATGTAGAAAAAGGATATTAGAGCACATCACTCTTAAGACAGAAATGAGTGTTTATCCACAGAGATGCATATTGCAATTGCTTATGAAATTATTTAACAATTCACAATGTTTTACGTAAGTTCATTGATATATGGTGATCTTGATAAAAAAAGAATTGTTACAAGCGCTCTCGCTGCTATCTTCGAACATTTGAAAAGTAACTTAACAATGTATAAGAGGACAACCATACATTGCAAATAGCAAAATGTATACCGCATTGGAACACAAACCATACATTGCATTCTGAACCCAACAAACACTGTGTCACAGATAATACCAATCTAAATACACTAGGTATACTACATTGCAACATTATAACATCATGAAGATAATATATTACAATCATATATTCCAACATAAACTACTCAAATGAAGTTAAGGAAACTAGATTTCATACAACCATTAGACACAAGGGATAATGAAATTGACAAATACCAAATATCAATGAGTAGTAAGATCTCACATCGCCAATTGTAAGATCTCATATCGCCAAGAGGCTGCTCAGAGCTTGGGCTTAAATGGCCATACTTGGTATGACGCGTTTTGAGTACCTAAGTGGGCTCTTAGAAATAAATCCGTGTGGGTGACCCTGCGGGGGCCCAAAGCGGACAATATCATACAAGTAGAAATGGGCCGGGTTGTTACAAATATCAAGAGGATTGCAATCACACAAATTCGGAATCTTACAACTTATACACGAATGAATTCATCGCAATGCACAAAAGGGTGAAATCACAATGTTGGTTTTATACACTAAATGAGTATACAATCACCAGTCAATAGCAAGCTTAGCAGGGGTGACCCGGAGTTTTCTGGAGCCCTAGACGAGTTCTTAAAGTGTGGCCCTACCCGTATACCCACTGATAAATTATAAAAAAATAAAAGATAATTTTTTTTATTTGATCGAAAATTAAGTCTAAACTCCTTACCTACTCTTACCGAATCAAAATTGTGTTTCACATTAACCAATTAACACCAAAATTCAATTACAAAAACTAAGCACTACTGAAAAACTACTAGTCTTCTTGCATTTCTAGCTGCGAAATCACTAATTAAGTCATCATAATCAAGCTTTTCTACCAAAGACTTTTCAATAGATAACATAGTCAATCCATTTAATCTTTCTTGGGACATGGTTGATCGAAGGTAAGATTTGATCAACTTTAGCTTTGAAAAGCTTCTTTTTGTAGATGCAACGGTAACTGGTATAGTCAACAGAATTCTGTATACAACCCACGCATTTGGAAAAGAATTATCCCGTGACTTCAAATGATTTAGCACATCGATTGCTTTCTTTGCGTTATCTGGTAAAAGATCTCTCATGATTCTTAACTCCGAAAATAAATATGTCCCATCAATATCAGAAACACCGTCATGTTTCAAAAATTCTTCAAGAATGTTACAAGAAGCCTTTAAAGTATCTAGATTTACAGACTTTAACTTCTCCAAATCAAACAAGAACCCAAAAATTTTCTCATACACTTCGAACTGCTCAAACCTACTCTTGAACGAAGAAAAAGCTTGGTTTACTATAAATAAGAAGTAGTTAACTCGAAAAGATTCTTTAGCTGATTGTGTCGCCTCTTCACTAACATTCTCATCAAACTGTTTTTTTCTACGAATGATCCGCCTTTCACGAAAAACAGGTTGAATTTCCATCGTAGTTGCAATGTCCTTAGCTTCTGCCATGACTTCTTCAAATCCAGATTCTCTATACTTTTCAAAAATAGAAATAAGTCTTTTAAATTCATGTATGGCCATATCAATTTGCATGTCTTCAGTTTGAAAGTTTTTGCTAACAGAGTTAACAACAAAAAGTAAATAATGCCAGATTACCATGGCAAGCAAAAACTCAAAACTTTCAATTTCATGTATCGCTAGTGACTCGGCTTCACTCTTTATTTTAGGATCGTCACTATTTTCGGCCAAGTAAACGAAAGCATCTCTTATTTTCGGAGCTTGATGTCTAACTGCAGGAACACTGTCCACACGGCTCTCCCAACGTGTTGCTGACAATGACTTTAGCGAGAAACCTGACTTGGGCTTCACATCTTTGACATGATCTTTAAACACTTTCCACCTCTTTGTAGAAGACGAAAATAATGAATAGATCCATTGTACCGCTCCAAAAAAGGATGTAGCTCTTGAACAAGAGTTAGCCATATCACAAAGAGCAAGATTCAAACTATGACAACCACATGGGGTGTACAAGGCTCTAGGATTTATTTCAAGTAGTCTACTTTGAACTCATTTGTGTTTTCCTTTCATATTAGATCCATTGTCATACCCCTGCCATCTTATATCACCAATATCAAGCTCAAGAGTGTTCAAAATATTTTTGAGTGCGTCAAATTGGCCCAGTCCTGATGTGTCATCCACAATAAAAAAATCCTAAAAAGAACTCTTCAATCTTTGGTGCAATTGATGTAACATCCACAAATCAAATCACAAGCGACATTTGCTCTTCATGACTAATATCTGGTGTACAGTCAAGTATTACTGAAAAATACTTGGCTTCTTTGATTTTCTGGACAATAGCATTTTTCACCTCACTTGCTAACAGCTCTATCAATTCATTTTGAATCTTATGACCAAGATAATGATAATGAATTTCCTTACTTTGAATGCACCGAAGGTGCTCTTTCAGTATTTGATCAAATTCAGCAATCATTTCTACTATACTTAAAAAAAATCCCATTCTTCTCCTGATAAATCTTCTCATTTTTTCCACGAAAAGCCAAATTTTGTTTAGCAAGTGCTTTCACAACAACAAGTATTCTTAGTAACACTTGTCGCCAATGTTCCCTCTCTCCGCTGATTTCTTCTTGCACTTTTCTATCAATTGTTTCATTCTTGTCAAATCTCTTCTTTAGTTCATACCAACTATTCCAATGAAGAAGGTTCTCTGGAGATGATTGATGCTCTGAAAGCCTTCTACTTAGGTTATGCCAGTCACAATATGTCCAATTAAGAAGTGTTCCCATGTTGCTTGAACAACTTACAACAAAAACAAAAGACCTTATCCAAAAAAATAGAATATATGAGCCATGTTCTATCATTTTCAAATCCATTTGGCATTATGAGAGTGTAATGCTTCGAAGAGAAATGTCTGCCAAGGTGATCTCTGGGAAAATCGACATTAGTAATTCTTATAGGACCCTTTTCGACAAGTAAATCTCTATAATTTTGACCAATCTTGTCCCAATTTGCTGAATCAAAGTAGTCTGCAGCCAAAACATTATCATTCACCAAATGCTCAACGTTTTCATTCACTAAAGCCTCAACATCTTCATTCAGCAAAGGAACGCTTTCATTCACCAAAGCCTCAACATCTTCATTCGCCAAAGCTTCAACACTTTCATTCAATTCATGCTCTCCATTATCATCGTCATTCCTTTCTTCAACGTCAACCAAAGTTTCATTTGAACTTTTTTTTGTCCCTTTTTACCGAAAAACTTCAGTATATCTCCTCTTTGAGATTGAGCAACATCGTCTAATCTTTGTTTCTTTTTTCCTTTTCTGAGAGCCAGAAGGATATTTTCTAGTCGGGGGCATGATGTAAGTAAAAATTCAGCAACAATGATATGATTAGACCTAATAAGAAAGATGTAAATAATGGGTTTAGCTATTCAATCACTCATAATTTAAGCAATTGAGTAAGGATACCAAAGAAACTTGTAAGAGAATCGGACTAAAGTGATTTAAAGCAATTAAGCAATTCAGTCACCCATAATTTAAGCAATTTAAATAATTTAATTACAAAAATCAATTGTCGAGATCTGTTTAAAATACTATACCTATGAGGTTGTCTTGTCTCTTGATCCAACAAGGCACCACTGCAATTACATTCACTACACAAAAAAAAATGTAAAAAAGTTAGATAAAAGTATTTAATAAAAGACAAAAAGATAATAAAAAATTAAAAAAAAAGTTGGAGACAACTTTTGTAAAATATCAACATCATTGAAAAAAGCAACAAGAAGTTGATGTTGCCGGTTGGTCCACTTGAAGAGGAGTAAAGACCCATTAAACAAAAGTTAAAAACAAAAGATAATAAAAAATTTAAAAAAAGTTAGAGAAAACTTTTTGCAAGATGTCAACATCGGAACATCTTTGAAAAAAGAAAGAAGATGTTGATGTTGTACTTGAAAGTTGATTCTATTAGGCCCTGTTAGGCAAATCTTATCTCTATAAAATAGATCTGTACGATATAGATCTGTTTCAAAAAGAGCGGTTTGAAATAGGCATTTTAAAAATAAACCGTTTGGTAAGATCAAAATGGTTGAAATAGATGTTTCAAGAATTCAATGGTTCTTATTCTTTTACTAATTTTTCTAGATCAACAAAGAATCTGGAGTGGAGTTTTGACCATGTACCCATTCTTATTATTCAAAACAGGATCAACAGTTTGGATCATGATGTGGGGCCCACAAATGTTCAAAAATACACATCTATTGTTTTGCAGTTTTTGAAAAATATCTCAAGATTGGAGACATATCAACGGACCAAATTTGGGCACATATCTGCTATTAGACTTGGAAACCTTTCCAATGGTTTGGATGATAATTTAGTGGCCCACTGTTTGAGAAAAGAAGGAAAAAACGGACAGGTTAATATGCATGTGTGAGTTGTTGTTTTGAACCCGGGGCATATCCAATGGTTCTCTTTTCTTTTCTTTTTTTGTCATTTTCTTAAGATCTACATTGAATCAATAGTTGAAATTTGGAGCCATACCTGTATTTAGTAATGCAAGAAGGATCAACAGTTTTGATCATATTCTAGGGCCCCACAGTTGTCCACAAATGTACATCTATAGTTTTGTGTTTTTTTTTTTGGCAAATATCTCTAGATTGGAGATAGATCATGGAACATCTGTTTGACTGTTGGAGTGTTGGAGATAAGGCATTAAGGCATAGACACCACGTGTGGGAGTCTGGGAGAGTGGCCCATCGTTGCTGGCTGGCGGTTGAAAACTTGGATCTTGGATCAGGATGATGATTGATGAAGAGCGATTGGTGCCAGGGCCCAGGACCTTCTCCTTCTTCTAATCTTCTGTTGCCTTCTATTTCTTCTTTCTGTTTCTCTTTTTTTTTTTTATCTTCTGCTGGGTGGGATTTGGACGAGGTTGGAGGGACGAAGGGGTTTTGACAAAGGTTGGACAGGAGGCTGAGGTTTCCGTTTGGGTGTGGTGGTGATTTTAGGAAGGAAGAAAATCTATTCAGACTGGATTTTCCGGCCTGACTGGCCGATCCCAGTGTTATTCAGACCGGAAAATCCGGTTTGAATAGCACAGCCCTTTCAGTCTTTTGGAGGGCCAGGGATTTGGACGAGGCAGAGGTAGGTGGGGTTCAGTTCGATTGGGCCAGAGATTTCAACGATGTTGATTATTTTGTTGACTTGGGGGCCCCCATTTTGGGCCAAACTTTGGGGCCCCAGCCAGCTGCCTATGTGGGCTGTCTCCAGGGCCGCCCCTGCAACTTAGCATCTGTTTTCCATTTCGATATCGCATGAGGGTTGGTGGAAGAGGAAGAAAACAACAAAGAAAATCCCATGTGGGGCGCTACAAGGAAGAAAATGACGACAAAATACCTTACCTTGCTTCAAAAGTTGAAAACAAAGTTGTTTAGTGGGGACCGCAAACAACAATGAACGGTTTAGGATCACCTAGGACCACGGTTGGGTGAGAGAGAAAACCTTGAGCGTCGCAATTTCCATTTAAAGAAGAGAGGGGGAAGACAAAAAACTAGGGTTCTCGGGTTTTAAAGTTACATGCGGAGGGTCGACATCGACCCTTTCCTGTTTCAGGAGGGTTGATATCGATGCCAGTTCTTATTTCACTAAAAAAAGGAAGTGGTTTTGGGGGACCATTTCCGTGCAAGAAAAACTAAAAAGGCCTTTTTTATGTAGTCCGCATTTAAGGTGAATTTTCTGGTACAATCCTCAAAATTCTATGTAGTAATAAGAGGAATTGGTGCATCTAAATGAACAATAGGTGGCTCTACTGCTCAGAAAAATAAATTTATTTATAAAACTATTATAGTGGTTCTTTAATCAAGTTGTTCTTTAAAATCACCCTGAAAATTGCTTTCTTAGGAGACTCAGGCATTCTATAACTGGAAAAGGGTGTGGCCACTACTTGAATGGTTTGAATAATCTGAACTCTCCTCTCTTCAATGGGCTCTCAGCCTTCTGTTCGAGTTCCATGAACCCTTCTCTGCCATCTTCGTCATTCCCTTAACTGCCATTAAGATCTCACACCCGAATTGGATGATGCATTTCGTTGCCACCACTGCTAATCCTACAATTGTCATCAAATCCTTATTTTGACCTCTGATCTGAGGGAAACCCAAATCCAGAGATGGGTTTTTGTTAATGACCTTCTAGGTTCACAGGTGTAGGTGCAGAAAATAATGACCCACAATAAGGAGGTGCCTTAGAGGACTTATCCGAGAAGATGATGACTGGGAATGACTGGATACCGTCCGAAAGCCTGAAAGAGAAGAGCAAACGATCAAAGGACCCTGGCCTGGGCGGCGCAAGGCTCTCCGATGCCAAAGTCAGTGAAGAAACTGGAACAATGGAAGGAGAGGAAGAAGAGAGGCGGAGTAACTGTTCTCTGAGTTATATTGTGCGTACCTTTGATGGTGGTATGAGCCTCTATTTATAGAGTTTGGAACGTGTCTTTGGGAGATATCGTGGTGTGGGTCCCGTGATTCGACAGGGAAGTCACGATCAGCCCACATTACATTAATTGCGGTCCAATCCAGCCCACTATGCATTAAATGCGCGTCGGGTCAGCCCACGTCGCATTGCATTTAATGCACGTCTTGTTGGGCCAAATCATGTTGGACGCCTTTGGCGGTAGGGGTACCATCGGATTTGCCCTCGGGCCTTGCCCTGATGTGGCCTTAGCCGCTGGATGCCGCCCTGTCAGGGATCTGGCGAAGATTGTGGGCGGCTGGATGTCGCGTCTGTCCCACTAGCTCGTGCCCCTATCCCTCCACGTGCCTGATGACGTGGGGGATGAGGGGCGCAAGTGAAGGTTCTCTCTTGCTTCGGCTTCTGTCCCGGCTTCTTCAGCCGAGGTGGAGTTTTCTGCCGAGATGGCACCCGGGGTGGCTCAGCCGAGGTGGAGCTCCCCGCCGAGATGGCACCCGGGGTGGACCAGTTCGGCGCTAGTGGCCCGGAGATGCTTGACTTCGGCCGAGGCCTCTGTCCTGGTAGCCGGGGTGAGATTGGTGCCACGTGGATGGCACGCGGATGGCACGTGAGAATGCTTAGCCTCATCTGATGGCTGTGATTAGCTTAATCCTGTGGCTCTGGAAATCTCCCCACACAATTGCCCCCTAGCTTTTGACCTCTTAAGCGTACTAGCCTTTAGGGGTTGAAAGCTAGAAGAATCCGTCTGGGGATGCGGCGATCATTGCCTGGTGTCGCTCCAACTGTCCTGAAGCAATAAACGCTCTGTCCTGTCTGTACTGGGAAGCGAGTCGACGGCTACACGCGTCGCCTCTTCACTGATTGCGGTGTCTTTTTGATGGAACGGGCGCGGATCGCGAAGTCCGTCCTTTCAAATTTCGAAAGCAGCGTGCGCCGAGGGTTTTTTCTCCATAAAAAGGGTCGTCTTCTTCCCTTCTTGTTTCTGATTTCTTTTCGCCTTTGCCTTCTTCTCCGATTTCTGCTCCTGCTCCTGCTCCTGCTCCGAGTGCGGGAGTGCGACGACGCTCGCCGGAGCGCCCAAGGGAGGGGTCCCCGCCTAGAAAGAAGTCCAAGGCCGGGGAGAAGGACTCGGGGGCTGAACAGCCTCCGAAGAATAAGGCCCCTGCGCGGGCCCCCGGAGCCAAGGCTCCTATTGAGAAGAGCGCGCAGGTCAGCAAGCCGACCGGTGGAGCGACCCGCGAGCTGACGATCTCGGTGGGGCAAGGGTCTGGATCGGCCTCCGGACCCCGGAGTGCCCCAGCGCCATGGAGGCCGAGGATGGAGACTCAGCCCGGTAAGCCTCTGAACGTCGAGGACCGGCTGTTGGGGAATGCCGAGGTGATCGGAGCTCTCGCCAAGGTCTGTGCTCTGCCAAGAGACATGGAGACGCACGAGAGGTTCGATGATGAGAGCCTGATGGTCTCGGCGATCCAGGCTAATCTTCTGGTAAGTGTTTGCAATGCTTTTCTTCATTCTTCAAGTGTCTTGGTCGAACCTGACCCTCTGTTTCCATTTGCAGAACGTGCAGAGGCTCCTGACCGTGGTGGGAAGGAGCGATAAGAACGCGACGCGGGTCACTCAGCTGGAGTCTGAGAGGGACAAGCTGAAGAGGGAGCTGGAAGAGTCGCGGAAAGGAATGGAGGGGATGAAGAAGGCCAGCGCTGAAGAGGCTGCTCGGCTGGCATCGGCTCTGGCTGATGTCGCCGAACTTACGTCGAAGGCCAATCATCTGAAAGGCGAGGTCTGGGCGAGGAACAAGAAGACCGCCGAACTGGAGTCTGAGCTGGCCAGATTGAAGGCTGAATCTACTGCTGAGGGGATGAGGCTGCGTGGGGAAGTGCTGGCTGGGCGCGCCGAAACGGCAAGGTTGAAGACGGCGAACGCCGAGCTGGAGAAGGAAAAGGCCTCTCTTCAGGCCGAGGCCCAGTCCGCCTTCCAGGATGGGGTGGATCGAGCCATTGAGCTGTACGAGAAGCAGGTGGAGGAGATCACCGCCATCCTGTTCGAGGAAGGATGCCTGGCCGCACTGAGACGTGCGGGGGTCCCTGAAGACCATCCTGTCTATCGGGACCTGCCGAAGTACTCGGACTCGGCTCCTGAGCCGAGCTCCGCTCCTGCAGCCGAAAGTGCCCCAGTTGGAGCTCCTGCAGTGGTTCCTGCTCCGGAAGATGCTCCAGCTGCCCCGGTCTTGAGCGGTGCCCCGGTCGCCAGTGATGCTTCTGCCGTGCCTCAGGGTGAGGCCTCTTCTGCCCCTGGAGCAAATGAGGCTCTGGTCGAAGAATCTCCTGCCAGCGACGCTCCCAGCAAGGTCGCGGTTTCGGCCGAATCCACTGGTCCAGCAGATACGGTGATCGACCTAGTGGAGTCGCCGAAGCCACAGTAGCCGGGCTCCTCTTTATTTTTGTCTTTCTGTATGTAAGGTTTTTGCTTCATTTTCTGTTTTCAGAGGACTGCGATCCTCCTTTTCGAAGCTGTTTACAATGAATAAAAAGGAGGAGTTCTGTGATCACCCAAACTGTGTACAATGCTTTTGAGTTCTTTCTTACTTTCCTTGCACTGTGCAGGAACACTTGTGTTTTTGTGCTGCTTTTCTGTGTTTGAGTGATGGCACATCTCTTTTCTTTTTTGAAGACTGACTTTGGCCGAAATGGCTGGCTTTGGCCGAAATGGCTGGCCTTGCGCCGAGGTGGATCCATACCTTGGCCGAATTGCCTTACGCCGGGGTAGATCCATCGTTCCGCTGGACTCGGCTAGGCGAGAGTGAGTGCGGCTATGGCCTTCTGAGGAGTGTATGAACCCGGATTTCAGGAATCTGACCTTGGCCGAAATGGCTGACCTTGGCCGAACTGCCTTGCGCCGAGGTGTGAGGGGTTTATGAACCCGGACTTTAGGAAACGGCTGAGTGTAGGAACTCCAGACCATTCCCAGGGCGGTAGACCCTTGTAGAGTGGGATGAAACCCTGATTTTAGGAATTCGGCCGAGTGTCCGAACTCGAGGCCTTTTCCAGGGCTGTTAACCCTTGTAGATGGGTGAAGACCCTGAGTTTAGGAATTGGCCGAGTGTCCGAACTCGAGGCCTTTTCCAGGGCTGTTAACCCTTGAGTGTGTTCCAAACACGGGGACTTTAGGAAAGGCTGAGTGCAGGAACTCCAGGCCATTTCCAGGGCGTATGTACCCGAAGTGTGTCCAAGACACGGGGGCTTTAGGAAAGGCTGAGTGTAGGAACTCCAGGCCATTTCCAGGGCGTATGTACCCGAAGTGTGTCCAAGACACGGGGGCTTTAGGAAAGGCTGAGTGTAGGAACTCCAGGCCATTTCCAGGGCGTATGTACCCGGGGTGGATGGGTAAAGACCTTGAGTTTAGGAATTGGCCGAGTGTCCGAACTCGAGGCCTTTTCCAGGGCTATTAACCCTTGGAGATGGGTGAAGACCCTGAGTTTAGGAATTGGCCGAGTGTCCGAACTCGAGGCCTTTTCCTGGGCTATTAACCCTTGGAGATGGGTAAAGACCCTGAGTTTAGGAATTGGCCGAGTGTCCGAACTCGAGGCCTTTTCCAGGGCTATTAACCCTTGGAGATGGGTAAAGACCCTGAGTTTAGGAATTGGCCGAGTGTCCGAACTCGAGGCCTTTTCCTGGGCTATTAACCCTTGGAGATGGGTAAAGACCCTGAGTTTAGGAATTGGCCGAGTGTCCGAACTCGAGGCCTTTTCCAGGGCTATTAACCCTTGGAGATGGGTGAAGACCCTGAGTTTAGGAATTGGCCGAGTGTCCGAACTCGAGGCCTTTTCCTGGGCTATTAACCCTTGGAGATGGGTGAAGACCCTGAGTTTAGGAATTGGCCGAGTGTCCGAACTCGAGGCCTTTTCCTGGGCTATTAACCCTTGGAGATGGGTAAAGACCCTGAGTTTAGGAATTGGCCGAGTGTCCGAACTCGAGGCCTTTTCCAGGGCTATTAACCATTGGAGATGGGTGAAGACCCTGAGTTTAGGAATTGGCCGAGTGTCCGAACTCGAGGCCTTTTCCTGGGCTATTAACCCTTGGAGATGGTGAAGACCCTGAGTTTAGGAATTGGCCGAGTGTCCGAACTCGAGGCCTTTTCCTGGGCTATTAACCCTTGGAGATGGGTAAAGACCCTGAGTTTAGGAATTGGCCGAGTGTCCGAACTCGAGGCCTTTTCCAGGGCTATTAACCCTTGGAGATGGGTGAAGACCCTGAGTTTAGGAATTGGCCGAGTGTCCGAACTCGAGGCCTTTTCCAGGGCTATTAACACTTGGAGATGGGTGAAGACCCTGAGTTTAGGAATTGGCCGAGTGTCCGAACTCGAGGCCTTTTCCAGGGCTATTAACCCTTGTAGCCGAAGTCGATCAAAGAGAGATGACAGATTGATGATGGGGTGAAAGCTATTTCCATTGATTCAGAGATTCATTACATCTTTTAGAAATCAAAAATTGAATTTCTTGGGATACACTCCACGGTCTCGGCTGCGGCTCGCCCTCCAAGTCTTCAAGCTTGTAGGCTGATTTTCCTGCCGGTGAGACTGCTCTGAACGGCCATGCCAGTTCGGGGCCAACTTTCCCTCGTTTGGCTGTCAGCGGGCTCTCTTGGACGCTAGCGCGAGTTCGGCTTTTGCCACCTCCTCCCTGCGTGACGCCCGCCTGGCATCGGCGCGGGCCTGGGAGCTTCCCCAAGACGAGGAAGCGGGAGCTGAGGACGCCAGCTGGATCACGTAATGATCTTCTCCGAATCCTCACTGCCTGGAACCTGGGCTGCGCTCTGGTGAGCTCGGCCCTCGCTGCCGCCAGCATCTCCTGCCTCAACGAACTCTGGAATGTGGCCTTCTTCGGCCAACTTCTCCAGATACCTCTGCAAAGAGTTGCAGTCCACGGTCTTGTGCCCGCTACCTTTGTGGTAAGAGCAGTAGAGCTTGCTCTGGCTGCCGGAGGTGGGCTCATTCCTCAAGGGCGGAGGCCACTTGAAGAATGGCTTGGTCTTTATCTTGGTCAGGATACGGTAGATCGGCTCCTTGAAGACGACGTTGACACTCTGACTGGCGCTGGTAGGAGGTCTGGGCTGCCAGGTGCCCCCAGATCTGGACGTCGCAGGCTTCGCCGAACTGGAGACCCAGGCCTGCTTGGGCTCCTGCTTCTGGAAGGGCCTCCCGCCTCCCTGCTGAGGCTGGCTACTCTTCTGCTCGGGCTCCGGATGCCCGTCCTGATCCCGGGCTCGGATCTCATCTTCTTCCTGGGCGATGTAGCGCTTTACCCGGGACATCAACTCTGGCATGGATTCTGGGGGGTTCCCGGCTAAGTCCTTCCGCAGGTCGTGGCCGGGGATCAGGGCATGCTGGAAGGCGTAGATTACTATCTCATCCCTGGTGCCCTCAATCTGGCTGTATACCGCCCAGAATCGCTGGGCGAAGATGGCGAGGGTCTCACCCTGTTTCATTCTTAGGGCGAGGAGGTCCCCTTCTTTCTTGGGGATGACGGTGTACGCTTGGAACTTCTTCAGGAAGGAGAGCTGGAGCTCCTTCCAACTCGAAATGGATTTCTCTGGGAGAGAACAGAACCATTTCAGGGGGAGGTCACCCAAACTGGAGGAGAAGATTTTGCAGTTTAGGTGACCCTCGTTCCCCCAGATGGACATCTTCTGGGAGAAGTGTCGGAGGTGAGCGGATGGGTCGGACAGTCCGTCATAGGGGACGAACCGCGGGACGGAGAACTTTCTGGGCAAGGGGGTGCGCTCGATCTCTTTTGTGAAGGGTGAGCCCCCCAGATCAGTGTGACCACAGATCTGCTTCTGGTCCCGCACGTCCAGGTTGTGCTGAAGAGCCAACCTGACGCGTTTGTCGAACCGCTCCTGCTCGTCGTCCTTCTCTGGAGTCTGAGCTCTGGGCTTTCGCTTGGGGTGGTTCGGACTGCGATGGCTATGAGCTCGGCCATCGCGGCTATGGTGACTCCGGCTGTTGCTCGAGCCTTTGTCATGAATCTGGCTCCGTTTATGGTCCAGATGATTTCTGAGGTCCTCGCGGGGAGGCTGGGCTGCCCTGCTGGGGGCGTCCCTCTTCTTCCCTTGAGGCTCAGAGACCTGCCTCAAGGAGGCGTTTGCGCTGCCCTCAGCTGCTGCTGGAGCTCGCGAATCAGCTGCTCTTGCTTCTGGAGGAGAGCAGTTTGGGCTTCAAGAACCTCTCCAGTGGCAGGGGGTTGAACGTGGCGCGTCTCTCCTACGGCCACTGCTTTGTCCTTCCGAGGACGCTCATGCCGACGCTCATCGCGTCTGGGTGGCATGACTTCTTCTGCTGAGATCGAGGCCTCGAGTCCCTCTTGGAGTGGGAACTCGACAAAGAGCTGAGAGCCTAGGCGGCCCTCGCCTGCAGACGTGCCATGCACCGTGCGGGAGCGCCCTTGAGGAGGGACGTCCGTTGACGGTGGTGGCAGCTCGAGCGCTGCTCTCGAGGACTCTACGCCCTTCCTAGCTTTCGGAGGCATGGCTTCTGAAAGACTGAGGTTAAGAAGGTTGGGAAGGTTGGGAAGGTTGGGATATTACTTTCCCACAGACGGCGCCAATTGTAGGTGCAGAAAATAATGACCCACAATAAGGAGGTGCCTTAGAGGACTTATCCGAGAAGATGATGACTGGGAATGACTGGATACCGTCCGAAAGCCTGAAAGAGAAGAGCAAACGATCAAAGGACCCTGGCCTGGGCGGCGCAAGGCTCTCCGATGCCAAAGTCAGTGAAGGAACTGGAACAATGGAAGGAGAGGAAGAAGAGAGGCGGAGTAACTGTTCTCTGAGTTATATTGTGCGTACCTTTGATGGTGGTATGAGCCTCTATTTATAGAGTTTGGAACGTGTCTTTGGGAGATATCGTGGTGTGGGTCCCGTGATTCGACAGGGAAGTCACGATCAGCCCACATTACATTAATTGCGGTCCAATCCAGCCCACTATGCATTAAATGCGCGTCGGGTCAGCCCACGTCGCATTGCATTTAATGCACGTCTTGTTGGGCCAGATCATGTTGGACGCCTTTGGCGGTATGGGTACCATCGGATCTGCCCTCAGGCCTTGCCCTGATGTGGCCTTAGCCGCTGGATGCCGCCCTGTCAGGGATCTGGCGAAGATTGTGGGCGGCTGGATGTCGCGTCTGTCCCACTAGCTCGTGCCCCTATCCCTCCACGTGCCTGATGACGTGGGGGATGAGGGGCGCAAGTGAAGGTTCTCTCTTGCTTCGGCTTCTGTCCCGGCTTCTTCAGCCGAGGTGGAGTTTTCTGCCGAGATGGCACCCGGGGTGGCTCAGCCGAGGTGGAGCTCCCCGCCGAGATGGCACCCGGGGTGGACCAGTTCGGCGCTAGTGGCCCGGAGATGCTTGACTTCGGCCGAGGCCTCTGTCCTGGTAGCCGGGGTGAGATTGGTGCCACGTGGATGGCACGCGGATGGCACGTGAGAATGCTTAGCCTCATCTGATGGCTGTGATTAGCTTAATCCTGTGGCTCTGGAAATCTCCCCACACAACAGGAATCATCGCAAGGATTAGCAGCAGTCAGTTCAACTATTTTGTCTTCCCATTGCCCTACACTGCTTGCATCTGTGAATGTCAGACTTGCAGGAGACCCCGGGAACAACAGAGCAGAAATAGAAGGGAAAAAGAAATGAAGCAATGAAGAAGAAGAAAACTAGTTTTTTGTTTCTCACCAAGTTACCGTTTCTGGGCGCAATGCTGTCCGCAAAAGTGAAGCAGCAGCTTCCTAACCTGAAGTCCCTGGAGGTTGGCTTGCGAGAAAAGTGAAAATTGACGTTTGCTTAATAAAAAGTGTTTTTTAAATGTTAATGACCAAACACAATTTTAATAGCTTTTCAACTTTTCATAAGCATAAGGTCAAAAAAGTTCTTTGAGAAAGTACAACCAAACGCACCCTTAGTGATTCCAACTCTATTTCAAAGAAATTAAGTTCTTATCATCCTTGCTATAAGTGAAGTTTCAGCTAGTGGCGAGGATGGTTTATGGTTTTGTGGATGCTTTGGCCAACAAGTGCATTAATTTTCTCATTTGCTTGCTTTCAAAATGTAGTTAGTTGTTTCTTTTGTTTTGGTGTAATTCCTTTATACCATTGTGTTCTCCCTATCTCTAAGATGGGGTATTTTGGATGGATGTAAATCTTTCTCCTCTTTGATTAATTTTCTGTTACCGGTATAAAAAAAAAGGATTATTGACAACCGGCAAGCCACGGTTGAAAGTATACACTAGAATATGAGTTGGCATCTCAATAACAGAAAGATTAGAGGTTGAAAAACTACCTTCATAGCTCATCTTCCGCGACTCAGTAGTTTGAGTATTTGTGTCCTTATTTTTTTTTTGAACGAACCCAATGATGTCTTCTTGGGACCTATATATATAACTACGTCAAAAATGTGAGAAAACCACATTATTGGGCGCTTAATTGCCTCAGTCACCTATGTCATTAGTTTTTTACCACGCTTCACTTAAAAAATAACGGATGTATCTCGTGGTTTTGAGACCCAAAACCCACCCGAATGATCAAATCCAATTCCCACTTCTTTTTTGGCTCTCTTGCTTGCTATTCTTTCTTTGTTTCCCTCTCCCTCTCTCTCCTCTGCCCTACTTCCCTCTCCCGCCCTTGCTCCTTCGACTCCAAACTCAGTACAAACCAGATCGTCTCTCTACCCTCTATCTCCATTCGCCAGTGGTTCTCTAGTCTCGTGCGTTCTTCATCAGCGAGCACTCTCTTTCTCGTTGTAGTATGTATCTGTTTGGTACTCACTATCTCTCTTTCCTTTCATTTTTTTTTCAGATCTTCATCTTTTGTTTGTGGACATGGCTAGAGAATACTATTCCCTACTCGATTGGTTGATTTCGAAGCCCTTGAAATGGTGGAAGAATCTTCTGAAGACCTAAATCCTATAGACCCAAACCTTTTTTGGCCATTAAAATCCTCTGAAGAATCCAATCTCAAACAACATCTGCATGTTTGCAGGGTTATCTTTGCTTTTTTTTTTGGTGTTTTGATCTGTGGTGCCTTGATTTGTAATATTAATGATTGAATCTTTCAATTTATTTATTTTTTTTGTCTCGGTTTAGTTTTTCAAATTATAGCTGGTTGTGGTTTGTGATTTGGAGTGATGACAAGTTGTAGTTGGGATTGAGCACTTGGCTGAACCCTTATTGAAGGGTTAAATTTTGGTTGCATGCTTTCTCTGTTTGATGATTCCATGTTATTTTCTTATGATATTGCAGAAATGGAGTTTAATCATAAATAATGGGATACATGAATCCATATATGATGATTGATTTTCACTTGCCTATGATATATTTTTCATGTAATCAAATTTGTGAGGACAACCTCTCCAATTAGAAGTGGTAGCATATGACGACATCTTGAAACTCATTCATTGTTGAAATATTTTTGTTCAACCCTTTGATGAATACATTGTTAATTGCTTTATTTGATTTATGTTTGCTAACATCAAGAAGTCCTGTGACTAAATTGAATCTAGGGCACTAAGCCCATAGCTGGATTAGGAGCTGGATTTAAAACACCCATATCTAGTAGTTAGTTGGGTTCAAACCCATAACTTATTATAGACTAGGCTCAAGACTCTTAACTGGAAAAGGATTTGAGTTAAGCAACATGTAAGAAGCAGAGAAATCATAGATTATCAAGCAATTAACATTAAAAAAAGATTATTAAGCAATGTGAGTTGGATTGTTGTTGTCATGGTGATTTGTGTTGGATCATATTGTCTAATTAAAAATCACAAAGTCACTATGTGAGAATACAAGAACACATAAAAATGTGAAACATTCCATTTTTGTTTCTCTTTTTGTGACTATATGAGAATATGTCTGTTTCTCTTTTTGTACTGAATCATGTTTGAAACATTCATGTGGTTCTCCATGTATCAGTAGAACATCGTTTAGAGGAAAAGCTTAATTCACTGTTAATGATATTTAATTATACATTTTAGGCAAAATTCCTAGTAGTGTTTCCAATGCAACAGATTGCTATGGACAAGTCAACCCATGCAGCTGTGAAGGTGAGTGCCAATACCCTACTGATCGACTGTTACTTGTGAAGAGTAGGTTGGCCGACTGTGGCATAGTGGTTTTTTGTGCTACCAACTGATACGAATCTTGCCCTTTTGCTTCTCGCTTGCTCTCTCTATTTTGTCTCCAATATTGCTCTGATTTGGACAGACTCTTTTGGGAGACCTGAGCGCTTATGATCATCTTGGGATATAGAGTTCTTGGGTTAGAGTAGAAGCCTAAAGCAGTTTGTGAAAAAGGGAGATAAGGAGGGCTTTTTACAGATTGGAGCGAATCTTGTTGGGTCTTTCTCATTTATAATATTTATTGGATCTCATCTCAATTCAAAGCTATAGATTTCTTATATACCTCAAACACATGGAATTATAGGTATTTACTTTAAGATATCTTTGACATGTTGTCCCTGTAAGTTAATTTACTATGCTGATTACACATTTGGTGCCATTCAGACCACTCCTCATGATATCTTACTATATTGAATATGACTACAGTTCATTGCAGGCAGGGCAAATATAAAAAATATATAATGACTTCTTCATCCTTTTTTTTTTCCTTCTAATGTCTTAGTTGTTGTTTTCAGGGAAATATTACTACATTGCATTTGGATTTTGTTTTAATTTTTTGTACTCTATTCTTCCTTTTCTAAAGGGTGTTTTCCTGTTTTGAAATCAGGCTTTTTTGCTTCTGCCGTCCAATCTTGGAACTGAAATATAGCCCTGGTAAGTTCTCTTTCTTTTATTATATATATATATATATATATGGCATGTTGAGAGGAGAGTAGACTATATTAATAATATAGTTTTAAAGGTCAAACAGAAAAGTAAAAGTTCAAATGTACGTAAGAAGCAGAGAAATCATGGATAAGAAAGCAATGAGAGCTGGATTGTTATTGTCATGGTGATTTCAGTAATAAAGACTTAATATCATAAGATGATATGTGGAACAGCTGAAAAAGCAGACGATCGAGGGAAATGCAGGGGCGGCCCTGAGTTTCGGGGGCCCTAGGCGAGTTCCTAAAGTGTGGCCCTACCCGTATACCCACTGATAAATGATAAAAAAAATAAAAGACATTTTTTTATTTGATCGAAAATTAAGTCTAAACTCCTTACCTACTCTTACTGAATCAGAATTGTGTTTCACATTAACCTATTAACACCAAAATTCAATTAGAAAAACTAAGCACTACTGAAAAACTACCAGTCATCTCGCATTTCTAGCTGCGAAGTCACTAATTAAGTCTTCATAATCAAGCTTTTCCTACCAAAGACTTTTCAATAGATAACATAGCCAATTCATTTAATCTTTCTTGGGACATGGTTGAGCGAAGGTAAGATTGGATCAACTTTAGCTTTGAAAAGCTTCTTTCTGCAGATGCAACGGTAACTGGTATAGTCAGCAGAATTCTGTATACAATCCATGCATTTGGAAAATAATTATCCCGTGACTTCAAATGATTTAGCACGTCGATTGCTTTCTTTGCGTTATCTGGTAAAAGATCTCTCATGATTCTTAACTTCGAAAATAAATATGTCCCATCAATATCAGAAATACCGTCACGTTTCAAAAATTCTTTAAGATTGTTACAAGATACCTTTAAAGTATCTAGATTTGCAGACTTTAACTTCTCCAAATCAAACAAGAACCCAAAAATTTTCTCATACACTTCGAACTGCTCAAACCTACTCTTGAATGAAGAAAGAGCTTGGTCTACTATAAATAAGAAGTAGTTAACTCGAAAAGATTCTTCAGCTGATTGTGTCACCTCTTCACTAACATTCTCATCGAACTGTTTTTTTTTCTACGAATGATCCGCCTTTCACGAAAAACAGGTTGAATTTCCATTGTAGTTGCAATGTCCTTAGCTTCTGCCATGGCTTCTTCGAATCTAGATTCTCTATACTTTTCAAAAATAGAAATAAGTCTTTTCAATTCATGTATGTCCATATCAATTTGCATGTCTTCAGTTTGAAAGTTTTTGCTAGCAAAAAGTAAATAATGCCAGATTATCATGGCAAGCAAAAACTCAAAACTTTCAATTTCATGTATCGCTAGTGACTCGGCTTCACTCTTTGTTTTAGGATCGTCACTATTTTCGGCCAAGTAAACGAAAGCATCTCTTATTTTCGGAGCTTGATGTCTAACTGCACAAACACTGTCCACACGACTCTCCCAACGTGTTGCTGACATGACTTTAGCGAGAGACCTGACTTGGGCTTCACATCTTTGACATGATCTTTAAACACTTTCCACCTCTTTGTAGAAGACAAAAACAATGAATAAATCCGTTGTACTGCTCCAAAAAAGGGTGTAGCTCTTGAACAAGAGTTAGCCATATCACAAAGAGCAAGATTTAAACTATGACAACCACATGGGGTGTACAAGGCTCTAGGATTTATTTCAAGTAGTCTACTTTGAACTCCTTTGTGTTTTCCTTTCATATTAGATCCATTGTCATACCCCTGCCCTCTTATATCACCAATATCAAGCTCAAGAGTGTTCAAAATATTTTTGAGTGCGTCAAATAGGCCCAGTCCTGATGTGTCATCCACAATAAAAAAATTCTAAAAAGAACTCTTCAATCTTTGGTGCAATTGATGTAACATCCACAAATCGAATCACAAGCGACATTTGCTCTTCATGACTAATATCTGGTGTACAGTCAAGTATTACTGAAAAATACTTGGCTTCTTTGATTTTCTGGACAATAGCATTTTTCACCTCACTTGCTAACAACTCTATCAATTCATTTTGAATCTTGTGACCAAGATAATGATAATGAATTTCCTTACTTTGAATGCATCGAAGGTGCTCTTTCAGTATTTGATCAAGTTCAGCAATCATTTCTATTATACTTAAAAAAAATCCCATTCTTCTCCTGATAAATCTTCTTATTTTTTCCACGAAAAGCCAAATTTTGTTTAGCAAGTGCTTTCACAACAGCAAGTATTCTTAGTAACACTTGTCTCCAATGTTCCCTCTCTCTGCTGATTTCTTCTTGCACTTTTCTATCAATTGTTTCATTCTTGTCAAATCTCTTCTTTAGTTCATACCAACTATTCCAATGAAGAAGGTTCTCTGGAGATGATTGATGCTCTGAAAGCCTTCTACTTAGGTTATGCCAGTCACAATATCCTTCACTGTCCAATTGAGAAGTGTTCTTATGTTGCTTGAACAACTTACAACAAAAATAAAAGACCTTATCCAAAAAAATAGAATATATATGAGCCATGTTCTATCATTTTCAAATCCATTTGGCATTATGAGAGTGTAATGCTTCGAAGAGAAATGTCTGCCAAGGTGATCTCTGGGAAAATCGACATTAGTAATTCTTATAGGACCCTTTTCGACAAGTAAATCTCTATAATTTTGACCAATCTTGTCCCAATTTGCTGGATCAAAGTAGTCTGCAGTCAAAACATTATCATTCACCAAATGCTCAACGTCTTCATTCACCAAAGCCTCAACATCTTCATTCAGCAAAGGTTCAACGCTTTCATTCACCAAAGCCTCAACATCTTCATTCGCCAAAGCTTCAACACTTTCATTCAATTCATGTTCTTCATTATCATCGTCATTCCTTTCTTCAACGTCAACCAAAGTTTCATTTGAACTTTTTTTTTGTCCTTTTTACCGAAAAACTTCAGTATATCTCCTCTTTGAGATTGAGCAACATCGTCTAATCTTTGTTTCTTTTTCCTTTTCTCAGAGCCAGAAGGATATTTTCTAGTCGGGGGCATGATGTAAGTAAAAATTCAGCAACAAGGATATGATTAGACCTAATAAGAAAGATGTAAATAATGGGTTTAGCTATTCAATCACTCATAATTTAAGCAATTGAGCAAGGATACCAAAGAAACTTGTAAGAGAATCAGACTAAAGTGATTTAAAGCAATTAAGCAATTCAGTCACCCATAATTTAAGCAATTTAAATAATTTAATTACAAAAATCAATTGTCAAGATCTGTTTAAAATACTATACCTATGAGGTTGTCTAGTCTCTTGATCCAACAAGGCACCACTGCAATTACATTCACTACACAAAAAAATGTAAAAAAGTTAGATAAAAGTATTTAATAAAAGACAAAAAGATAATAAAAAATTAAAAAAAAAGTTGGAGACAACTTTTGTAAAATATCAACATCATTGAAAAAAGCAACAAGAAGTTGATGTTGCCTGTTGGTCCACTTGAAGAGGAGTAAATATCCATTAAACAAAAGTTAAAAACAAAAGATAATAAAAAATTAAAAAAAGTTAGAGAAAACTTTTTGCAAGATGTCAACATCGGAACATCTTTGAAAAATGAAAGAAGATGTTGATGTTGTACTTGAAATTTGAATCTATTAGACTATTAACAATCTGTTGGAGTGTTGGAGATAAGGTAGAGACACATGTGGGAGTCTGGGAGAGAGGCCCATTGCAAGCGTTGAGATGCGTGCAGAAAGAAATCAAAAAAGAAAGAAGAGGTTTTTTACCTGATTCAATGATCCGGTCTGAAAGCAAGAAGAGAAAACGAAGAGGAGATGGGGGTGCAAGCAGGGGGCGTTTGGTGATGGGGCTGCCCGCTGATAGCGCCTTGGTGCAGTGGTCCGGTGGAGGGAGCCGAAGGCGTTTCTGGCTGACGGTTGGAAACTTAGATCTTGGATCAGGATGATGATTGATGAAGAGCGATTGGTGTCCGGGCCCAGGACCTTTTCCTTCTAATCTTCTGTTGTCTTCTATTTCTTCTTTCTGTTTCTCTCTTCTTCTTTTTTTTTTATCTTCTGCTGGGTGGGATTTGGACGAGGTTGGAGGGACGAAGGGGTTTTGACAAAGGTTGGACAGGAGCGGCTGGGGTTTCCGTTTGGGTGTGGCGGTGATTTTAGGAGGGAAAAAAAATCTATTCAGACTGGATTTTTCGGCCTGACTGCCCGATCCCAGCTTCATTCAGAACGGAAAATCCGGTCTGAATAGCACAACTCTTTCAGTCTTTCGGAGGGACAGGGATTTGGACAAGGCAGAGGTAGGTGGGGTTCAGTTCGATTGGGCCAGGGATTTCAACGATGGTGATTTTTTTGTTGACTTGGGGGGCCCCATTTTGGGCCAAATTTTGGGGCCCCAGCCAGTTGCCTGTGTGGGCTGTCCCAGGGCCGCCCCTGGGGAAATGCAACAAATTCTTGCATCTCATGGTGGGGGACAAATGCGATTTTCGAGTAATCATGGGAGTTCATCTCAGGTACTTTATTTATTTTATATTAATAATATATTCCCTAACATAATTAAATATATTATTGATGAATTACTCACTTTTTCTAATATATACTATACGTAGGTAAGACAAGATTCCTCATGTCAGGAGGCACAATCCGACCAGGCAACCACTGATCAATCAAGTTCACCTTTGCTAAAATTGTTGCATTTGACGAATTATACATGTGTCTCATATGGAAAAAAGTCAAATGAGTCTGTTGAAGAATCAAGTTGGAAAATGATCCTTTTAGACGAGATCGTTGATGGGAATGTTGACTTGATCATAAACGGACGAGGCAAGCTGGAAGATCTCACACCAGGCGATGCCTTAGATTGGCCTGAATTTAGAATTATCTCCATTTAACATTTTCAATTGAATATTTTGAGACACGGAATTTAGTGATGGATAATTACATTGTTAATTATGTTAATATTTTAATTGATAGATGAATGATTACTATATGGTGGTTTGAAATAATGTTGGATGTTTTATTATTATATACATATTTGGGTTGGATGTTTTGGAAGAATCATTTAGTTTATTGTTATTGGTATAAAGTAGGTATATTTTTTATTTTATTTATTTTTTAAAATATTTTTTTAAATAAAAAACCTCGGCCATTGGCAGTGATTTTTTTTATAAAAAAAGTCAAAACAACTACGGTCTTGTGTGTGGTTTTATTTTATTGTTGTCCACATGTAATGACTGTGGTACTTTTTAATTTTTCCACGGGTTCAAGTTGTGGCTTTTGAAATACTACACCATTCTTTGCCACTGCAACTGCCACGGTCATATCTGTGGAAAAAAGGGAAAAACCACTGCTATTGGCTGTGGTTTTTTAGCATTTTTGACGTAGATATTCACATCATATTGCACTAGCTTGCCGCTTGCAGATGAGAAGTATAATGTTGGGTAAACTTTAACATCAAAAATATTATTTGTATATCATTTGCAGTGGCTACGCAATGATCAAAAGAGTAAATCAAGTTAGAAGCAAAGTAAATAACAAAAATATAGAAAAGTCTCAAAAATATATTGAAAATGCAATACAGAACAGACAGGTGATTCCAAAGCAAACTAACGCTTGCCTTGTTGGCCCACCTAGATGCATGTCAATCACATTAGGAGGGGATATGGGATGGCAAAGTATATATCAAACTTAGGTGTGCGCAAGAATATGGGAACCATGTGATCATTCTAACCCTTAGTTGAAGGGTCTCAGTCGTACAGAATTTGGATTGGTCAAATGGGGTGAGCACTAATTTGTATCTAGTTTGGAAGCTCATTAGCGTGAATGTGTAGTAGGACTGATCATTTTGTGGGGGGGGGGGGGGGGGGGGGGGGGGGGGTGTTTGGCATGTGGGACCCCATAGACTGGAAGTTAGGTAAAAGTGGATCATGAAAACCTCTGAAGTAAGAAAAGCTACTAAACAACTAAGCCATTGGATACATTGATGTTCTCCTCAATCCACACAAACCAACAAGCTATATTGGGTACACAGTGCTGGTCTTTTTGCAGAGAGACAGCTCTCATGCTTTCATTATTATTCAGGATTACTTTTAAGAAGTCAATTATATACAATGAACACACATCTTTTACCTTCTTAAAACTTCTATCCGAGAGAAAATGGTAATAGAATGTTCCTTGATGTAATACTCCTCTGCAACTGAAAATAGTATGCTATTTTTGTTTTCCTTCTTAAAACGAAACATCAAACAAGATTAATGGAAACCAACAACATGACCAGAATGAAACAAACACAGAACACCAATTAGGCTCAGCATTGGAAGGAAACATATTAAAAACACAAGCTCAACGATCTAGAATATTCAATAATAATCTGGGATACGATGGCATGTTTGTTTGCACTTGAGTGAAGTGAAAGCAGAGTGGAATTGGTCCCAACATTAGGAAATTATACTTTTTAATGTATTGGGATGGCTCTGAGGAGACAAGGAGTAAACATGTCTGCTGATGTGGATTCCTATACGTCAAAACATTGGATCAACGACACCACTATGCTTGATTAATCGACACCTAAAGCCTGTCGTCATTAAGCGACCCTTTCACTCAAATTAAGACCCACATCGTCCGTCGTTTTTCAAGAAACCAAAATGGTTCCCCAGGTCCCAGTTTCACTCCCGTCGTTTTACATTGCCTCCCTTTTTCTTTCTTTCCCTCCATTCCCCGCCATTTTCTTTCTTTCTCAACCGATTGGCCTCATTTCTCTTCCTTGGCTCTCTTCCTCATCTCTCTTCCAGTCTATCTCTCACACCGACAGTGATGCACTGATGGTATTCAGTTTGCAGAAATGAAGGTTGGAGAGGAGGGCATTCAGTTTGCTTGGTGCAGGCCAGGTCTCCCTCTGCTCACTGTTCTCTGTAATTGTTCTTTCCGCTGACTTCTCTATGCAAAAATCTCAAGGTGAAATCTCTCACTTCTGATTTATTTTCTATTTCCATGCTTTTGAGGGTCTCAAATCAAGGCAGGATTTTGGGGATTTAGGTGTTTTAGGATTTAGGTCATATGACTGCTACTCCCTTTTGATTTAATGAAGTGGGTTCCTAGAAGCATCCCTTCCCTCCATCTAAAAATCATTCAGAAACGATGCACCCACGAGAATTAGATTGGACTATTGGAGAGAGATCTGAAAAGAAAGGCATTCGAGTCATGAAAATGAAATAGGGAAAGCAGTCTCCATCTCTTCAATGGAAGGGTCCAGCTCTGTCGGCCACGATTGCTCTCATGTGTTCTACTTCTCCTCCAATATAGATTGCCTTTTCTCTCCTGAAATGGTTTCTTAGATGCCTTCTTTTCTGTTTTTTCTAAGATGGGTTCTGGTTCTGGTTCTCTCTCTCTTCTTCTTTCTTCTTCGTAGGTGGAAGACATAGGAAGATGAAATCTAGATAGAGACCATGGTTTTTTTTTTTTTTTGTGTTTTTTGTTTTCTATTGATTTTATTGATGTTTATTAGTTAAAAAAAGTAAAGTTGAGGTTATTTTTCATTTAGAAGTGTACAGATTTGTTCAATGTTTCCTATGAGGATATAAGAATTAAAAAAAAAAAATTTCAATATTTATGGATTTGTTTCTATATAAGATAGGATCAATGTATAGTGCTATTTTATGATTAATAGTAGATCAAGCTGATTATAGACAGGTATTTAAGAATTAATAAATGCAAATGAAAAGAATGATTATTAGAGGCTTGTTAGATGAAACATTACATACTAAAAAAATACCAATGCAAGCAAGAGATTCGGTTTAAAACACATCATTTGTAAATTTGTGCTATTCTGAAATCTAATACCCTATTGAGTCTATGCCTGTTATTTCTTTAATTTTTAATTAGCTTTAACTCTGATTTTGGCAAACAAATAATGACATAACTAAAGCCAAATAACTTATCATGATAACACCAAGAGTGACTTGTAGTGATTGTTATAGAAGATTGAAATTAAGGAAGAACAAAATGAGATACTTATCATGTTAGATATTATACTATTATAGAGTAATCAATAGGATTTGCAAGTTGTTTTAGTGGGATGTAATAACTACAGGCTAAGCAATCATGTTACATATTCTACTGTCATCAATAGTATTTTGCAAGTTGTACTTGGATGTATTAACTATAGCTGCAATGGCATAGATCATGATGCATAGAATGTTAAAGCACCAAAAGGAGTAACTCAACTTTACTAAAGATAATTATTGAATGTCTGGTTTCTCCTCAGAAACAGAGTGATTCAATAAATTTAAGCAAGAAAACACTTTCTACTGATTTATGAAAGAAACATCATATCTCAATCATGAAAAAAAGTGCTTAGCGATCTCAAAAGAAAATCCTTATAAATAAAAATTAACCCACAAAACCAATAGCATAATAGAAGATTAAAAAGAATGACTTAATCATTAGAAATTTGCAATGAGATAATTACTATAGAATTAAATACAATGTAGTAGAGCAGAACATTTGACTAATACTTAATTATTTTTCTGCAAAATGTAAAGTTCTAAAATCAAAACAATGAAATCAGTTTTAGCTTGAATTATATTTTAGAAAGAAATTATAGTAAGTTTAAGTGTATTCAAACAAGACATGACACATGGTAGCTAAAAAAAGATCCATGAGTAAAAACGCTTCATGTAAGCAAATTGAATCAGGTTTCAATCAAAGTTTAATCATAGTTAAACCTTTTTTAAATTTTTTCATTTAAAGAAATAATCACCATAAAGCTGTTGAACATTCACCTCTCATTTCAGTCCAAATGAGTCTCAGAGATGACAATGGCTACTGCCAACAATGAAATATATCTAGGGAACTGATCTATTGAGATTATCTAACTACTAATATAACCAATGTTCTGACTTTCCTTTTCACTATAAAATGGATTTACTACAAAACCAAACCCTGATATAATAGAGGATCCTCTTTCTATTGTGTGAAGGTTAGAAACGAATATCATCCATACCCTAGTAATTAAAACCCTAATAAAGTCAAGTTTTCATATCCCATGCCACCTAATATGCTTCAACCTTCACCTCTTTAATAATCTTTCAGTGGAGCTCATTTGACCATGAGTTCCTATTTATTCCTATGTATTCTATGTAAACCAACAGGCTTATGTCTTTACGAAAAGGGTTGTTGCTTAGTTGTTTCTGACACACGCATAAAATTTGATGCAAATATAGGCAAGGTAAGATTCTTGAATTATTCAATTATATTACAACATTCTATTATATATATATAGTATTGTGCGTGAATACAATGCGAAGGAATCAATCTTAGCTCTGACCTAATAATAAGAAACCATACCTTGCAACCTATGTTTGTATATTTTTGGCACAGTGTGGCATTGGCAAGCAAGAGATAATGGAATAAGGTCATGCATTTCTTAAGTACAGTAATATATTCAAATATTTAAAATGGTAGTTAGGGATTATCAAACTAACAAATGAAAAAATTTTGATCTAATTCTTTTACCAACATCAAATATGTGATGTTAGAATAGGCTATCCAACAGGACATTAAGATAAACGTTCTTCCAAGAACACACTACGTCAAAACACACTATTAACGACAGTACAATGCGTGATTCATCGACCGACGCCTAAAGTTTACTACAGTACATTTGGGTTTTTCTTTGATCTATGCTCGAGTTTTAAAAAATTTAGATATTGGAGACCAATCAGTAGTGATGCTGCATTCTTTGACCTGTTAAATGCTCGTATGACATCTACTCCCTCCAACATCATTTTCTCTTCTTAAAAAAAGCACAACAGCAAAGGAAGGCCGATAGACAAAGGCAACAACCTCCATTTTATTTGCAACCAATAATCATCTCCTCATTCTCCAATACCTCTATCGTTCATTCAATCCCACTCTTTTCATCTCTGAGCTGCTCATACAGGTACGTTTCCCTTTTGATTTAATGAAGTGGGCTGGTTTTCTGTTGATTTTATTGATGTTCATTAGTTAAAAAAATCTTTCTTTTATATTCCCTTTATTGTTGGTTTTCTGTTGGTTTTATGTTGATTTAATGAAGGTGGGCAAAGTAATTTTTTGTACTAGTTGAAGGTGTTCATATCTTTAACTTAAAATGGGAACTGGTTCTTGTACTTTCATTTGGTTTTTTTTTTTTTTTTTTTTTTTTGCTTTGTTTTTCAGTTACATGGAATTGGATGTTTATGATTTTGTTTCTTTGGATTTCAGCATTTCTGCAGTTGAAATGAAAATGGGTTTATTGTTATTCTCTGAATTTATTGTTTTATGTGGTATGGATAAATGGGTTTCTGTATGTGTTTTCTTTGGGTTCAATGAGTGATCAATGGTCACATGGAAAACCTAATTAAACTATAAACAAATTATGTAAACAATCAATATCTAATAGCAAAACAAAGCACATGAAAAAAAAAATGCAACACCAAATCTGTACAGAATTTCTACTGCATAAGTGAGAGGCTTGGATGCAGCATTTGCACAAGTCAGGCCGAGGCATTCAACATACAATGGCATAGAGCAACTAAACACAGAATGCTAGTGGCTGAGACCTTCCCAGCATAATGTAACATGAGAACACATGCCAAATGGAACCAGAGAATGAGAAGTTGATTCCGGATCTTCTCTCTCTCTCTCTCTCTCTCACTATGGAATAAATACCAAATCAACCTGACATAGCCATATTTAATTACAGAAAGAACTGCTGACATATTTTTCTCCTAAAAATGTTCTAAACCCAAGCTAAATGTAGTCTTTAACAACTATGAAAAATCAGTAGAATATCTCTATGAGCATAGGTAAAAACTGTCAAACGAGAAATTAATTGGTGCTCTCACTATCAATCATCAGTCAAAAACCAATATCCAATGAATAAATTCCAGATCTTATTTTCCTTATGAGTGTATGTAAGCAATGTCTTTATATCTGATCTGCACCCATAATATATACTCACATTTTTGTGCATTTATAACACATGGGATTTACAAAGTAATATAGATTGCAGAGATTGAGGGCCCATTGTGGAATGGTATGAACTTTCAATAAATGAGGAACTAAAGTTTTCTACTTATTTCTTTTTTTTTTTGAACTTTTAATCTAATTTGGTTAGGCTATATGGTGAAGGAGAGATGGATATGCTTAGATTTTGGCCTTTCATTGTTTATGATATCCTTAGCCATGTAAATGATTTCTCCCTTCACGTTTTACGTAATATGACATAAAAGTGGGCCCCATGAGTAAAAATGATACACTGCATAGTGTGATCATTTTTCTCCTTATTAATTCATATCTCATGTATAATGCAAAAGTGGGCCTTAGGTGGTCATCTCAATGCATAATGCAGTGTGTTGTGTTTAATAAGACTGGCTCTTGTAATCCTTTTGGGGTGTGAGTCATTTACTTTTCTTAAACCATGTAATGTGCATTATAGTCTATGGATTTGATTTTCAGAACATGGCCCCAAGCAAGGATTGGATGACGGCACCTAGGCTTTCTATTGAATACTTAGAAGGGGTGGAATCATTTTTTGAGTTCATAAAAGCTAACAAACAAAGGCTAGGGGATGATGATTGGTATTTTTGCCCTTGTGTCAAATGTCGTAATGTTGTAGGAGGGAAGAAGACATTGAAAGATATTCGTACACATTTAATATGTGATGGTATAGACAAAACATACATGACATGGACTTTCCATGGAGAAATTCATCCCCAAAATCGTGTTAGTGTAGAAGCCAATAATAATAGTGAAGATGAACTCCCAAGAATGGTTGATATGGTGAATGACATATTTGGACGTGTTTGTGATAAGGACAATGTTCAAGCTCGTGCGGGAGGTAGTACATTTGAGTGCTTTGTTGAAATTAATGATGAAAACTCTCCTCAAGTTGAGGATGAATCGCCAGAGAATATCCAATATAAGAACTTGATGGAGGATGCGATACAACCTTTATATCCATCGTGTCGAATTGAACATACAAAGTTGTCGGTAATAGTTGATTTATTGAGCATGAAGGCTAGACATCAGTGGTCGAATAATAGTTTCAATGAATTGCTGCAATTGTTCAAAAACATTCTGCCAAGCGAGAACACTTTTCCAAATAGCTCCTACAATGCCAAAAAGATTATCGATTCTTTACGTATGGAGTGCCAAATTATCCATGCATGCTGTAATGATTGCATGCTTTATTGGAGAGAACATGAGAATAGGGACTCTTGTCCTACGTGTGGTGTAAGTAGGTGGCAACCGGAGGACCCTTTGAAGCCAAGACGTTCAAAAAAGTCATGGAAAAAGTTAAGATACTTTCCATTAACACCAAGGTTAAAAAGAATGTACAGCATATCCTGGATTGCAGAGAGTATGAGATGGCATGCAAATGCGAGTTTAGTTCCAAACGAACTAAAAGGCTTGCTGATGGACCAATGTTTGAGGCCATTTGATATAATGCATATGCGGTAAATGGATATGTTTTCTATACAGCAGATGCAGAATTAAACAGAACAACACAAAACAGTGGGGTTTCAGTGAAAGCTATAACACCTTGTAGGCCAAGAGCCAAGGACACAAATCTTGTTAATGAAGAGCTCACTTATTATGGCATCATCAAACAAATCTTAGAGTTGGATTACCATGACTTCAAACAAGTAGTATTCAATTGTGATTAGGTGCGTGTAGAAGATGCACATGGATGTAAAGTTGATCCAGAAACGAATCTAATATATGTTAATTTAGGGAGGATTCAAAGAAATACAAAAGAAGATGATGAACCATTTATTCTTGCTGCTCAAGCAACTCAAGTCTTTTATTGTAAAGATCATAGTAGGCCTACAGAAGAATGGCATGTTGTCTTGGAAGTTCCAAAAGGTTGAATGGAGATGTGGATGCTTTTGAAGATCCCTTAGTCTTTTTGGAAAGAACGAATGAAAATGCCTTAGCATCAGCATTAAGAGATGATATCATTGGTGATGAAGAAGTTATCAATAACATTGTTGTCAACCCATGTATGTATGGTATCATTGTTTTAATTGTTCAAATCTTTTCCATAAAATGGGTGATGTTGCTATTTTTTTCTATTTATAATTTTCTGTCATTTTCTCATGTTGATTCACATGTACTTATATATTCATTATCCACATGCCAACATTTTTATAATGATGTGAATTCTCATATTAAAGGTTTGTGTTTGTAGTTAACATGTCTTCAAATCGAGAAAGTGTGACATTTGGGATAAATGGGCAACCCATTAGTGATAACGCACTGCAACTGTCCTCATTTATTAGTCGGACTGTGAAATCTATTGTGGCACCTACCTATGACACTTGGAAGTCCGTGCCGAGAAACCTGAAGGAGGAAGTCTGGAGACATGTCACTGTTAGTGCTTGTTCATTTTATGTATTTAATTCACATTGTAATTTAAACTTATAAATAAGTCTTAACCCTAAATTATATCCTTCACAGGATAAATATGATATTTTGGCATGCTATAAAGCGTATATTCTTACAAGAGCAAACATTTCATGGAAATATTGGAAGTCCAAGCTTCGTACTGGTATATACAATAAATATCAGACGGACACGGAGAGGAAACAAAAACTTCCACAATATGTTAAGAAGGAAGACTGGGATAGGTTTGTCGACATCCAATAGATGCCTGATTATCAAGCTAAAAGGCAGTGTGGGAAGAGAGCTAGGAAAGAAATGAAAAGCCAGCACACCTCCGGCAGAAAGGGCCAAGCTCGTGTTGCAGAAGAGTTGGTGAGCTCCATTTCTTCATCATTTGGTTGCATTTTTTCCATTGAATTTAATGTGCACTTAGTATGTTTGCTTCTTGTACTTTTAGAGAAAAAAGTTTCCAGATAAAGAGATTATTCGAACGGATGTTTTTGTTGAGACCCATACTAGGAAGGATGGGTCTGCCACGTGCGAACAGTTGGTGAGAATATTATCTTATTCGTTTTTATGGTGTCATATAATATAGTATAATCATGGAATCTATTTTATATATAGTATTTTTAAGGAATTGCTATGCATTATTATTGTCAATTCATTTTGCAGGACAAGATTAAGAAAACAGTTATGGATGACCCATCCAGTGCATACAACGATCTTGAGAACGACGCAGTTGCACAGGTATATATGCAGATTATGGATGAGCACTTCTTGCCTATTTGCTTGCACTAAAATAGTGCCTTTGAAATCCTCATGGTTGAACTAAACAACTTATCCTTGAATGCCACTTGGCTGTTTTCTATCAATAACTCCAATGTGCAGGATAATTTAAGCAGTGATGAGAGACCATCCTAGAAGTTCTATAGCTTTTCATGTAGGTGTTTTCTGATACTAGTTTAGCTCTATATTCTAACATACATATTGAAGCTGTGACACATTTGGTTGTTGCTATTGAAGCACTCTCTGTTCTAATGGACTTCAGCATACTTTTGGCTTGATTCTGAAAACATTAAGGAGGGCTAGTTGTGATATGTTTCAGTTGTGCTTTTATTATAATTTTAAATTGTAGAAGTGCATTAGTAAGGTAGAGCATGAAGTCAAAGGAAAGTATACAGTATACATGGACAAGATATACCACCCCAAGTTGTTTAAACAGTTCAGCTCATAGCATCAGATGACCTTCAAAAGAAAAACATTACATTACATGTACCTCTTAAAGAAAAAAAATTAGTTTCTGTGTGAGGAATTTCAGAAGTCCCTGGATTGGAAGATTTTAATACTACCATTATTTGGCTATTTTTCCAAGACTCTTTTTGAGCATTGAATCCTCCTCCTGCTAGGTTTGTTGGTTTCTGCTATTTTCTTGATGTTTCTTTATTGCATTTGCTTGTTTACTTGGTTAATTGTAGATTCAGTAACTGTGTCCTCAATGGTTCTTGCACATTTACTAGAATTAGAATGGTTGTACTGTTATGGGTTGAAATGGGTTAGTATGTTGGGTTCAATATCAGTTTATCTTACAAAACTATATTTCAGAATTTTGAATGGTTGGTTTCCCCTCTTAAGCTTCTAAAATTTCAATTATCGGTGTATTAATTTTTTCCTTCTGTTAGAGAATTATAACTTGTCTCAAGATCATTATCTTAATTGATGAGACCAACTATCCATTGCATGCGTAGCTTACTGTGGAATTATAAGTGAGAGCATGTAGTGCTTGTAGATCACTTCAATCAACTAAACTATTGGTTATCGGTGCTTAATATTGCTATGTATAGTTGTGTACAAAGTATTTTAGTTCTATGAGGCTACCCCAAAATTTTATTTATGAGAGTAGCCTCTACCATATGCATCCCGGTCCAATTGTGTCCAAGACTCTTACAATAGACTATCTGATAACTCAAATACTCTCTTCATCTCTTGTTTGTTTTGCTTCCTTAAATCTTTAGAATATGTTCTTCAAAAAAGAAAAGGCTTTTAGAACACTTTGATTTCAAGTGTTTCTACTTCTTTGTGCTAAGTGGTTAGAAATGGTTGTAACTGAATGTAAGGATGTCTTATTTATAAACTTAATTATTTGTGTCATAGGAAAAAAATTCTCTCTATTTTTTTTATCAGCATTTAAGATAAAGAAATGAAATGTCTTGGCCATGTAAATCTGCAACATATGTCTTGTATCATCTCAGCCCCCTCCATTTGTCCGTTGCAACTATCACACCACCACCATCAAAGCCCATAGAGAAAAATCGCAGCCATACGAACATATTTACAGAAAAGAAGAAAAAAAGACCAGACCTGAGAGGGTTGTAGAAACTGTGAGCAGAGATGGTTGCTGAGATTGAACAGAGAAAGGGTTGCAAACCTGAGGAAGAAGAGGAGGAGTAATGAGAAGAGGAAAAAGAAAAGAAAAGAACAACACCAACAACACCACCAATAAAAAGGAAAAAGTGATAACCAATCGGATTTGTCTAGGATGGGTAGAGGTGTTTGATTGCTAAGTCCTACTTTCAGAATTTGGGTATAGAGATAGCCCTATGCAGAAACTACAAGAAAGACCCATATTAGAAAACAAGGGACAAAAACACATACACAACCCCATTCCAATAAAGGCATAACATGCACATCTAACTGTATTTCAGCATCAGCTGAACTTATGAAAAATTGGAGGCGAATTGTGTTGTTTTCTGTCACGCTTGTTGGTTGAATGGCTGGCTAGGTTACATGAGCACATGCATGATACAATCATCCATTAACTATAACACATAAGTGCAATTAATTTGTTGGACAACCAGTACATGCCTTTTATGTTTTTTATTTCTTTCTTTTGTTAAGACTGACATGTGTATTTTATATGATATTGAAATTCCTAGGTTAGCTGCTTGTGTTTTCCTTTTGTTAAGACTTATATGTGTCTTATGTATGTTATTGAAATTCCTAACTAGGTTATCTTGTTGATCCACTCAAGTTTTTTTTCCCCATAGGTTCTTGGTCCTGATACTCGAGGACGTGTTAGGGGATTGGGTTTGGGTGTTTCAAAGACTTCCATGCGGCATACGCATCCATATAGGATAGCCTTACGAGAGGAGCAAGCATCGAGAGCAACCATGCAGACCCAAATGGACAAGTTGAAGGAAATGCTAGAAATGTGATTAGCGGAGGAAGCTAGGCAACGCAAGGAGGACATGGAACGTTTCTTTACTTCTTTTTCTCAGGGTGGGTCACAGGTTCAAACCCCTACCGATCGTGGGAGTTCCTCTTAGGTATAAAGCAGTTTTACATACATAATACCTTTCTCAACAGTTTTTATTGGAGTTATGGCCCTGTTTATGTTTAGGGGGGGGGGGGGGGGGGGGGGGGGGGGGGGGATGTTGGGATGGGCATAACATTTCAAATCCATAAGCAAATTAGGAGTTAACTTCAAACTGATAATAGAACAGCTCATTTAGATTGTTGTATTATAATGGTTGTGTGAGGAATTAAAATAGAACTACCTCTCAAAATAGGAGGGACTTTGTGAAGCCTTTTGCAGCAAGGAGGGGTGGAATTAGAATAGGCACTGCTCTTGGAAAAAAACAGATGGGTGATGGAAGAAGGGAATAACACCCAAAATTGCTTGAAAGTTCCACACCACCCAACTTCATAGATGACATTAACCATCTGTTTAAGAGGCTGGAAAAAAAAGAAAAGGAAAAAGAGCAGTTGGTTATATTTTGCCTTGACAATTACTTTCCAACTGCATAATCAATGATCCATATTATCCCACTAGAGTGGATACACCCCATGGTCCCTTTTGGTTCATAATTTAAATGCATCAACGGAATGAACCACTTCAATGCAGCCACCTGATATCATAAAATAAATTTTCTTTTGTAAAATGAAGCAGAGTGTAGGCAAAAGGATGTGAAGTATCTAACTGAATTCATGGCAAAATCAAGAAAGATGGAGAGATCCGTTTTGAGTTGCTTGAGTTGAGAATCAGGTTGATTCATACATATCACAGTTTTCAACATTTTCATTGTCCTCAATGAAGCCTTATTTATTTGGGATCACCTTTAGGAGATCTGCTCTGATTCTGTTCTTTATATATATGATTTATATCTATCTACTGCTTCACATTTTACCATATCACTTTCACAATTTATCTGTACAAGTTTACTTTAAGACTAACAGTCTATATCCGCATGCTTAAATCATTCCAAACGCGATAATTCATTTTTAATATCCTAGTGATTGTGTCATTGTAGAGTTTTTATCAGGATTCTTGTTGTTATTATTTTTATAAATATAGATCCATGTTTCATATGGAGATATCAAAAAGCTAAAGACAAGGTTACCAAATTGTTCTCTTTTCTAGTATCAACATCTGCAAAATTTTGTGACCATCTTGTAGTATGATATCTCCAATATTGAGAACCTCAACTACCAGGTGCATGCTGTTAGCTCTCACTCTACGGAGACATTTGTCCCTTCATGGGCCTATATTTGAACTAATGTGTGAGATTGATTAAACTATATGGTAACATTCATTGTTCCTAAATTGTAGGTGAGAGATGATTTCTCAACACAGCCACATCCCATCAACAACTGCGGCAAACGGGTACAAGTTTGTGTAAATTGATCCACCTGACTAAGAGGCCTGCATGTGTTGTTGCTTATGGCCGAGGTGAAGGGCGACTCACCTGATGATCGGGTTGCTATAAGATTATCCTAGATGAAATCATTGAAGGAAACGTCGACTGGTAACTGGAGAAGGCAAGATGGAAGATCTTATAACAGGAGATGAGACCGAGTGGCCCAAATGGAAAACCATATTTTTCTAGATGTGATGAATGCATACTAGATGGATCTATTTGACTAATAGTATAAATCTTGAATATTCAATATAGATGGATGTTTTGTTTTGACCATTAAATGTGGATGAATGTATTTTTTTTTTTTTTTACTATTGTATGGATATTTGAATGGCTAATGTAATGGTTGTTTAATTTTTGACTATTAGATAGATGTTTGAATGGCTATTACAAATGGCTTTGTGCATGTTTTTTCATATTGATGTTGTTGATAAGTGTAAATTTTTAAAATTTTCATTTTTTTGGCCTTTATAAAAAACGACTGCTAGGAATAGTCGTTTTACTAGTTTTTTTAATACTAGTTGACAATAATTTCCCCTTAAAAAATGACTGTGTGAAGCCGTCGGTTTCTTTGCCTAATAAAAATAACTATTTTAAACTGTCGTTTTATATTCAAATTATCGACGTTTTTAGACTGTCGATTTCATAAAATGACTATGTAAATTTTGACGGCCGGTCCGACAGACTTGTCCGTCGTTTTTAAGAAAAACGACTGTTTTTAGCAGTCGGTATTTGACGATTTTGACGTAGTGCTATTTTATTCCACTTCACTCTAATCATAGTTGCTCCCACAATATATAATAAAATGCCTTTTTACTCCATCCTATTCATTTAAAACTTTTTTTTCCTTTACACCAACCATCCAAAACTTTATTTCAACTCACTCATCTTTAACTTTATGCATAGTGTGACACTTATCCACTCTTACTCTATCTCTCTTGCAAACAAACAGGAAGCTAAAGGAAAATTGTTAAATAGAATTGCAAATGGAAATAGTGGAGAAAGATAAAATAAACAAAAGCATCTCTCTGTTTGCATTTGGACATTATACTTAAATGCCAACAAATAAACAAAAGCATCTCTCTGTTTGCATTTGGAGTTTTGGACATAATACTTAAAACGCTCTAAATAATAAGCAAATTAGAATTGTTAATTGCTGCTAAGTAGAAGCCGATGGCTGTTCCAAGTGAAGTACTGTAGTTTTTTTTCATCGTAATCATTCCTTGTGGAGGGAATAGGGCGGGGTTGTAATCCATACTGTAAGGTCTGTGACCTTACTGGGTCAGTTGGGCCCAAAACCCGGCCCGTTGACCAGTTTAATTTGTTATTATTTTATTTAATTGTATTTTAATATTTAAGTGGTTTTAGATCATGAGCGAGTTTCTTTTTAGCATTAGAATAGTATCTGTGAAGTTTCGTTCGATTCCGAGTTCGTTTGATCATAGCAAAGGGTGGTTTGCAATTTAGGAAAAATGAGTGTTTTCTGAAATATTCCAAACGCCATGATTTTTGAGTTCGTTGGAAAGGTCTCGTCGTTCTGATGATTTTTGTCTCTTGACTCGTCGCGATCCGCGGCGATCAAAAACCTTTCAAGTGGTCCATTCTTTCACCGGACCCACTTAAAGAGGTAAATTGGTCTTTTCCTTTCTGTCGTCTTCTTAAGCAAAGGTTTGCCCTAATTTTTATTTCGTTCTCTGCAACAAAGTAACCCAGCAGCCTTTTTCTTCTTCCTCTTCCTTTTTCAAGCCAGAATTCTGCCCTAGAAGATCCAACTTGAAGATCCGATCTGCTAGAATTCATCCTTGCGATCCCCTCTTGCTTCCGGTACCAAATTGGTAAGACTTCTCGTAATCTCATATTTCCACTTTATCATTTCTTTGGTTAGATTAGGTCCGATATATCTTAATTCTTTTCCTTCCTATCTTCTTCTTGGCTTTCTTATTTTTGTTTTATCGGGTTAGATTGTGGATCTTGCGGTAGACTAGCTTCTCCTCAAATTTCACCCAATTCCAATTTTCATCGTCTGACATTTGAGGCAAGTAGATATGCATTACATTATGAACATGTATGTTGTTTTATTATTGATCTGGCTATGATTCTTGTTAGATTTCCCTTAATTCCAAGCCTATTTTGATATAAATTTGGGTTGTACTTGTTAGGTTAGATTTGTAGAATAAAATGATTAAATTATTGAATTGTTAACTCTAGGATGTTTTAAATTGTTAGAAATGATATCATGTGATTGATGGATTGAATGGGGGAGCAAGGAGGCTCATTTTCTGTAGATTTGGTCTTGGAATGACCGGAGGAAAAAGGGAGCGGAAAACCAATTTTGGGCTTCAGGTTCGCTATCCGATCGATCGGTCACTCAGTGCTATCGATCGGACAGTGAACAGTTCCCAAATTAACTGTGAACGATCATAGTCCCATCGATCGGCCACACAGTCCGATCGATCGGTCTGTGAAAACTCTCAGCTAACTGAGAGGTGCCCAGTGCCGATTGATCGGTCACACAGTCCGATCGATCGGACTGTGCACTGACTGAGAGGTGTTTAGTGCCGGTCGATCGCACCTTTGATACGATCGATCCGAGGGTGCATGGTCACTGAAACTTCGAAGGCTTGTAGCTTTCAATCCGCCCGTTGGAATTTAACGTATAGTATACCGTTGGAAAGCCCTCGAGACTGAGAATCCAATGGTTATATTTCATCACGATCGGAGGTCAGGAAGTGATGTAATTATTGAATTAAAGATTCGACTCTTGTAATTTGAGAAATAGACTGTTTAACTTAGGTATGACCTTAGATGTTGGAAATCATTAAACTTACTTTTACATGACCATAAATGCGATTGAAATCGAAACACATGGCTTGGTGTCTTCGATGGGTTGTCTAGGTATTCGTGCATTACACGTAGTGTAACCGAATGCATATGGAGTTGAATTTAATTATGCCCAACATGATTGTACACCAAGGGATTTTCCTAAAAGCATCATTGATCCAATTTCCACATGTACTCCGTTAGAACACGTGGAATACAGGGATGACACCACTTGCCTAGGATTGGATTATAACATCTCCTTGTGACTTGTATCCATTGATAACATTCCTTGCACACTCTCTTGGCATAAAATACTTAATTATATATGAAACATAAATTCTTATAGAATTTAGGACTTGGACCTGACTTAGAGTGTACCTTAGGAAACCGTGTCTTGTTTTGATGAACATGACTGGCTAGTGATGGAAGGGATTATCTCGTGTTGCTTGTCCTACGATGTCTTGAATAAGATAATCCCTATGATCTGGTCTTGTACTTGGAACTAGCCAGACTTGCTTGTCTTGTTGTCCTTGTGTCAGAACCACTTTGTTATTGTTTGCATATCATGGCCATCTGCAGTTTGGAGTTTAATGACGAACCAGTTACTCGGTTTCGGGGTGGGCAGTCGGCGTAGGACGGCGTCCATGGCGTTGAATAGCTGGTAGCGGGCTAGGACCGTGCTGCTATTCCTAGGACAGGGAGCTAGGATCCCACTGGAGCCGGACTTTGGTATCAGTAGTCCAAGAGGATTGTTACTCGTACCTCGGGAGGTGGCTTTGGGCATCCTCGCAGTCTCCCTCTTGTTCTTATTTTGCATTGCATGGATAATGGTTATTGTTAGATGGTTATTAGGATTCCTGTTTTTGTTTCTATGGATTATTAATCCCGCTTTATGCCTAGCTTCGCTAACCTTGTATTCATTTGATCATGAACTTGTCATTACTCTATACTTGATGCATGTCATGTTTATTATGTTTGGCTTATCTATTGCTCAACATGTCGTTGACTCTGTTCCTTGGTGTGCAGACACATCAGGTGAGTACTACTTCGAGGAGCAGGCCGGTGAGGAGATCCCAGAGGATCTCCAACTAGCAGAGAAGGCACAAGAGTGGCGTGCCGATGACGTAGAGTAGCGTCATCACTTTCGGGCACGAGAGAGATACATGGGGATTCATTTAGATTATATTCTTTTATTTATTCTCTCATTGGACCTTTAATACATTATTGACTTCTGTTCTTTCATTGGCCTTGTATCTTGGGATGGCCAATGTAATAAATAACTTGATTCTTAGTTTTGTTTATTCTTTCTTGCAACTTAATTTAATGAGATTCATACTCATTGCTTGAGATTCCATATGCCTAGAGTTCTACGAACTCAATGTTTATTGTATTAAAAGATGTTTGAAATATTTTATCCTCACAGCGGACTTACGATCCGTGGGCCCAAAGGACAAAACAAATTAGTCCTAAACTTCACTCTCCGAATCTGGTTATTTCTTTAATCGGGTTCGGGGACGTGACATGATGGTATCAGAGCAGTGGTTGGTTTCTCGGGGTAAAAATTGTAGAAACCATAGGTCGCGTGTGAGGATTCCGTTAGATAGTAGGTTGATCTTTTAGTTTTGTTTCTAGCATTGTGATGTTAGTTTGGGGCATATTGGAACTAACCTTAAATGTTTTTCAGGATCATGGCTGGTAGGCACAATACCCGAGGTGAGGGTAGTTCATCTCAGAATGGTGCTGAGAATCAGTTCCACCAATTCATGGCAGCTTTCATCTAGTCTCAGAAGGATATGGCTGAGCAGAGCCCGAAGCAGAATGAAGATCAAGCGGTATTCCAAGCACAGATGCTTGAGGTAGTGCAGAAGGTGGGCCAGCCACAGGCCAAGGAGTATGACTGAATGAGTTGGTTGAGAAGTTTAGGAAGAGGTTTCCACCAGAGTTTTTGGCATTGAGGACCCCGATGTAGCAGATGAGTGGGTTGTCCAAATGGAAAAGATCTATGAGGTGTTTCGGTGCACGGGCATTCAGCAGGTACAGCTAGCAGCCCACATGTTCCGTGGAGCAGCTGAGAGATGGTGGAGAACCGTCAAACACGCATATGAGGGAATCGCTGAGGAGGTAGCCTGGAAGACTTTTACGGAGCAGTTTCAGAAGAAGTTTATCCCGGAACACTATAGGGATCAGAAGATGGAAGAGTTCGAGAGACTAGTACAGGGTGATTTATCAATACAGGATTATGAGATTGCCTTCACCCATCTATCCCGATTTGCTGAGAGTCTGATTCAGCTAGAGTCAGAGAGAGTCCGGAGGTTTATCAAGGGGCTACGGGCAGATATTAAGATGCAAGTACAGCGCAGCAGACTGACCAATTATGATGATGTGGTCAAAGAAGCTTATTGGGCAGAGGAGTCCTTGAAGAACGTGATAGCATTGGAGCAGCAGAGGATCTTGGCATTGATCCCTCAGCCTAGGACACAGGGTTCTTCGTCCCTGTTGTATCAGCAGCTAGCACCCAAGAGGCTACGTTTCGAGCCTGTACCCCAACAGCAGCCACATCGAGTTTCTTGCATACATTGTGGTGGGAATTATTTTGGCCGTGATTGCAGGAAGCAGTCCGGAGTGTGTTTCAATTGTGGAGACCCAGGGCATAAGGTTTGTTTCTGCCCAGGGAAGACAGGAGTGGCACCACCAGCATTTCCAGCTCCGGCGCCCAGGCCACCACATCCTGCGCAGCCGTTGAGACAGATGCCTCCTGGACAGGCCAGGCCACAGCAGCAACAGATGCTTATCCGACCACCTCAGCCACCGCAGCAGCGCCCTCTAGTACCTCAACAGCGCTATCAGCAAAGACCCCCAGCACCCAGATTCCAGGGTCGTGGTCAGAGACCACCACAGCAGTATGATCAGCAGCGTCCCCAGCAAGCAGGGAGAGCTTATGCTCTGACACATGAGGAAGCAGAGGCTGCAAGAAATGTCATAGAAGGTACACTTTTAGTTTGTGGATTTGATGCTAAAGTTTTATTTGATCCTGGATCCACACACTCATTTGTTGCACCAGCATTTGCACTGCATTTGGGGGAGGATAAGGAGATACTAACTTATGATTTGATAGTAGCTACCCATGTAGGTAGACATGTAGCTTGTAATGTTGTCTACCCTAGGTATAGTATTCAGATTGGAGAAGTTAAGCTGACCGTCAGTTTGATCATCTTACCAATGGCGGAGTTTGATGTGATACTTGATATGGATTGGTTAGCTACGAATCGAGCAGTGTTAGATTGTGTTAAGAAGACCGTGAAGTTGCGGAGTGCAGATCGTAGTGTTGAGTTTATTGGAGCTGAAAAGCCCATCTCCACTCGGATGATTTCTGCATTGAAGGCAGAGCGGTTGATGATGAGCGGATGCGAAGGTTTAATTGCATTTATTGCGGAAGATAAGGAGTCCAAGTATATTGATGAGATTCTAGTGGTGCGAGAATTCTCGGATGTGTTTCCGGATGAGATTCCTGGTTTGCCACCTGTTCGTGAGTTGGATTTCACGATAGAACTGCAGCCAGGGACGACACCTATTTCGAAGGCCCCCTATAGGATGACACCAGCAGAATTGAAAGAGTTAAAAACTCAGATTGGAGATTTGTTGGATAAAGGTTTCATCAGGCCCAGTGTTTCACCATGGGGAGCTCCGGTGATATTTGTGAAGAAGAAGGACGGGACTATGAGGATGTGTATTGATTACAGACAGTTGAATCAAGTAACTGTTAAGAATAAGTACCCGTTACCGAGGATCGATGAGCTATTCGATCAGTTGCAGGGAGCCCAATTCTTTTCGAAGATAGATTTGTGTTCCGGTTATTATCAGTTACGAGTCAGGAAGGAGGATGTTCCTAAGACAGCATTCTGGATGAGATATGGTCATTTTGAGTTTCTAGTGATGCCTTTTGGATTGACGAATGCTTCAGCAGTTTTTATGGCATTGATGAATATGGCATTTGCTCCTTTCTTGGATCAGTTTGTGGTAGTCTTCATTGATGATGTGTTGGTATACTCGTAGACTAAGGAGGAGCATGAGCATCAGTTGAGAACATCTTTGCAGCTTTTGAGGGATAACCAACTGTATGCTAAGTTGAGCAAATGTGAGTTTTGGTTGGAACAAGTAGCATATTTGGGCCATATAATCTCTAAGGAAGGACTGACAGTGGACCCTAAGAAGATTGCAGCAGTTGTCAATTGGAGTAGCCCGAGGAATGTAGCAGAGACTCGTAGTTTCCTTGGACTTGCAGGTTACTACAGGAGATTTGTGAAAGGATTCTCTACCATAGCATCTCCGTTGACTAAGTTGACGAGGAAGGATATTCCGTTTGTATGTACGGAAGGGTGTGAAAAGAGTTTCCAAGAGTTGAAGGCCAGATTGACTACAACACCCATACTTGCCTTACCCGCAGGAAGTGGAGGATTTGTGATTTTCACCGATGCATCAGGAGGAGGATTGGGATGTGTTCTCATGCAGCATGACAAGGTGATAGCCTATGGATCGAAGCAATTGAAGGATCATGAGAAGAAATATGCCACACGTGACTTGGAGTTAGCAACAGTGGTGTTTGTATTGAAGTTGTGGAGGCATTATTTGTATGGGGAGAGATTTGAGGTGCATACAGATCATAAGAGTCTGCAATACCTGTTTACGCAGGGTGATCTGAATAACAGGCAGAGGAGATGGATGGAGTATATAAAGGATTATGATTTTCCGATCAAGTACCATCCTAGAAGGGTGAATGTGGTAGCAGATGCTCTTAGTAGGAAGGCATCATTTTGGTGGTTGTATAATGCCTGAATGGAGATGGATGGAGCAGTTTAGAGACATGGATGTGGAAGTCTGGCCAGTCAATGATAAGGTCCTAGTTGCTACTATGGGAGTTTGAGAGCCAGAGATAGTGAACATGATCAAGGAATCCTAGAAGGATGATCCAGAATTACAGAGAATCATTGATCATGTGGATGACAAGCCAGAGTTCAGATTAATTGAGGGAGTTTTATACTGCAAGGATAGGTTGTGTGTGCCAGATGTTCAAGACATCAAGTCAGAGTTGATGACAGATGCGCACCACACCAGATATTTTATTCACCCAGGGAGTACCAAGATGTATCAGAATTTCAAGAATCACTATTGGTGGGTGAAACTGAAGAAAGAGATAGCATAATTCGTCTCCAGGTGTATGACTTGTCAACAGATTAAGGCAGAGCACAAGAAGCCTCCTGGTTTGCTTCACCCGTTGGAGATTCCACAGTGAAAATGAGAGAATATCACCATGGATTTCGTGTCAGGGTTGCCGAACACCAAGAAAGGCAATGATGCTATTTGGGTGATTGTGGATAGGTTGACTAAATCAGCCCATTTCTTTCCATTCAAGACTGGTCAGTTTATGGATAAGATGACTAAGATATACAGGGACAATATAGTCAAGTTATATGGAGTGCCTAAGTCCATAGTGTCCGATTGAGACACTAAGTTTGTCTCTCGGTTTTGGTCTACTTTTCAGTCATCTATGGGTACCCAGTTGAAGTTCAGTATAGCTTACCACTCTCAGACAGATGGACAGTCAGAGCGTACCATTCAGACACTGGAAGATCTCCTCAGAGCATGTGTTTTGGCTTTCAAGGAGAGTTTGGATGAGAGTTTGCCTCTATGTGAGTTTGCCTACAATAACAATTATCATTCAAGTATTGGTATGGCACCATTTGAGGCATTATATGGAAGGAGATGCAGAACCCCGGCATGTTGGGAGGAAGTTGGAGTTCGGAGTTTTCATGGCCCTTCAGAGATTGCTGATTCCAGTGAAAAGGTCAGATTTGTTCAAATGCGAATGAAGGAGTCTCGTGATCGTCAGAAGAGCTATGCAGACAAGAGGCGGAGACTTTTAGAATTTCAAGTGGGGGATATAGTTTTCTTAAAAGTGTCTCCGATGAGAGGTGTTGTTAGATTCGGACAGAAAGGAAAGCTTGCCAAGAGGTTTATGGGACCATTTGAGATTAAGAGCAGGATTGGAGACGTGGCTTATCGTCTAGTGCTACCGCCAGAGTTAGCGGGTGTGCACGACATATTTCATGTTTCAATGCTTTGGAAGTATATTCCAGATCCCACACACGTGTTGTAGCATGAGCCACTTCAGCTTCAGGCAGATATCACCTACGTGGAGCGTCCAGCGCAGATTATTGACACTAAGGAGATAGTATTGTGTACTAAGACCATCCCATGGGTTAAGTTACAGTGAGAGAACCACAGTCCAGAGGAAGCTACGTGGAGCTAAAGGATCAGATTCAGAAAGCGTACCCCTATCTTTTTCCAGATGAGTTATGTTTAGGCATTTGGGGGACCAAATGTTCTTTTTATTTGTGAGAGTTGTAAGGTTTGTTACCTTATTGGGTCAGTTGGGCCCAAAACCCGGCCCGTTGACCAGTTTAATTTGTTATTATTTTATTTAATTGTATTTTAAATATTTAAGTGGTTTTAGATCATGAGCGAGTTTCTTTTAGCATTAGAATAGTATCTGTGAAGTTTCGTTCGATTCCGAGTTCGTTTGATCATAGCAGAGGGGTGGTTTGCAATTTAGGAAAAATTGAGTGTTTTTCTGAAATATTCCAAACGCCATGATTTTTGAGTTCGTTGGAAAGGTCTCGTCGTTCTGATGATTTTTGTCTCTTGACTCGTCGCGATCCGCGGCGATCAAAAACCTTTCAAGTGGTCCATTCTTTCACCAGACCCACTTAAAGAGGTAAATTGGTCTTTTCCTTTCTGTCGTCTTCTTAAGCAAAGGTTTGCCCTAATTTTTATTTCGTTCTCTGCAACAAAGTAACCCAGCAGCCTTTTTCTTCTTCCTCTTCCTTTTTCAAGCCAGAATTCTGCCCTAGAAGATCCAACTTGAAGATCCAATCTGCTAGAATTCATCCTTGCGATCCCCTCTTGCTTCCGGTACCAAATTGGTAAGACTTCTCGTAATCTCATATTTTCACTTTATCATTTCTTTGGTTAGATTAGGTCCGATATATCTTAATTCTTTTCCTTCCTATCTTCTTCTTGGCTTTCTTATTTTTGTTTTATCGGGTTAGATTGTGGATCTTGTGGTAGAAAAGCTTCTCCTCAAATTTCACCCAATTCCAATTTTCATCGTCTGACATTTGAGGCAAGTAGATATGCATTACATTATAAACATGTATGTTGTTTTATTATTGATCTGGCTATGATTCTTGTTAGATTTCCCTTAGTTCCAAGCCTGTTTTGATATAAATTTGGGTTGTACTTGTTAGGTTAGATTTGTAGAATAAAATGATTAAATTATTGAATTGTTAACTCTAGGATGTTTTAAATTGTTAGAAATGATATCATGTGATTGATGGATTGAATGGGGGAGCAAGGAGGCTCATTTTCTGCAGATTTGGTCTTGGAATGACCGGAGGAAAAAGGGAGAGGAAAACCAATTTCGGGCTTCAGGTTCGCTGTCCGATCGATCGGTCGCTCAGTGTGATTGATCGAACAGTGAATAGTTCCCAAATTAACTGTGAACGATCATAGTCCGATCGATCGGCCACACAGTCCGATCGATCGGTCTGTGAAAACTTTCAGCTAACTGGGAGGTGCCCAGTGCCGATCGATCGGTCACACAGTCCGATCGATCGGACTGTGCACTAACTGAGAGGTGTTTAGTGCCGGTCGATCGCACCTTTGGTACGATCGATCGGAGGGTGCATGGTCACTGAAACTTCGAAGGCTTGTAACTTTCAATCCGCCCGTTGGAATTTAACGTATAGTATACCGTTGGAAAGCCCTCGAGGCTGAGAATCCAATGGTTCTATTTCATCACGATCGGAGGTCGAGAAGTGATGTAATTATTGAATTAAGGATTCGACTCTTGTAATTTGAGAAATAGACTGTTTAACTTAGGTATGGCCTTAGATGTTGGAAACCATTAAACTTACTTTTACATGATCATAAATGAGATTGAAATCGAAGCACATGGCTTGGTGTCTTCGATGGGTTGTCTAGGTATTCGTGCATTACACGTAGTGTAACCGAATGCATATGGAGTTGAATTTAATTATGCCCAACATGATTGTACACCAAGGGATTTTCTTAAAAGCATCATTGATCCAATTTCCACATGTACTCTGTTAGAACACGTGGAATACAGGGATGACACCACTTGCCTAGGATTGGATTGTAACATCTCCTTGACTTGTGACTTGTATCCGTTGATAACATTCCTTGTACACTCTCTTGGCATAAAATACTTAATTATATATGAAACATAAATTCTTATAGAATTTAGGACTTGGACCTGACTTAGAGTGTACCTTAGGAAATCGTGTCTTGTTTTGATGAACATGACTGGCTAGTGATGGAAGGGATTATCTCATGTTGCTTGTCCTGTGATGTCTTGAATAAGATAATCCCTATGATCTGGTCTTGTACTTAGAACTAGCCAGACTTGCTTGTCTTGTTGTCCTTGTGTCAGAACTACTTTGTTATTGTTTGCATATCATGGCCATCTGCAGTTTGGGGTTTAATGACGAACCAGTTACTCGGTTTCGGGGTGGGCAGTCGGCGTAGGACGGCGTCCATGGCGTTGAATAGCTGGGAGCGGGCTAGGACCGTGTTACTATTTCCAGGATAGGGAGTTAGGATCTCACTGGAGCCAGATTTTGGTATCAGTAGTCCAAGGGAATTGTTACTGGTATCTCGGGAGGTGGCTTTGGACATCCTCAGAGTCTCCCTCTTGTTCTTGTTTTGCATTGCATAGATAGTGGTTATTGTTAGATGTTTATTAGGATTCCTGTTTTTGTTTCTATGGATTATTAATCTCGTTTTTGCCTAGCTTCGCTTACCTTGTATTCATTTGATCATGAACTTGTCATTACTCTATACTTGATGCATGTCATGTTTATTATGTTTGGCTTATCTATTGCTCAACATGTCGTTGACTCTGTTCCTTGGTGTGCAAACACATCAGGTGAGTACTACTTCGAGGAGCAGGCCGGTGAGGAGATCCCAGAGGATCTCAAACCAGCAGAGGAGGCACGAGAGTGGCGTGCTGATGACGTAGAGTAGCGTCATTACTTCCGGGCACGAGAGAGATATATGGGGATTCATTTAAATTATATTCTTTTATTTATTCTCTCGTTGGACCTTTCATACATTATTGACTTCTGTTCTTTTATTGGCCTTGTATCTTGGGATGGCCAATGTAATAAATAACTTGATTCTTAGTTTTGTTTATTCTTTTTTGCAACATAATTTAATGAGATTCATATTCATTGCTTGAGATTCCATATGCCTAAAGTTCTACGAACTCAATGTTTATTGTATTGAAAGAGGTTTGAAATATTTTATCCTCACCGCGGACTTACGATCCGTGGGCTCAAAGGACAAAAATTTTAATTAGTCCTAAAATTCACTCTCCGGATCCAGTTATTTCTTTAATCGGGTTTGGGGGACGTGACACATACCATGGAGGAGGTGCTGAGGGAGGATGAAATCTGTCTGCAAAAAGTTGTTGGACCTTCTGATCCTCGACATTAAAAACACCCGAATCACAAGTGGACCGCGAAAATATAGTTCCGGGAAGTTGTCTCCAAAATATATCGATTTCCTTTGAAGCCTGGGAATTTGCTTGCCATAACAATTATGGAAGAATTATACCCCAGAAACACTATCCTATCCCCCAAGCTTTCCACCTTAGTCAATTCTTTATCGAGCACCCCCACACCCACCGAGGTAGGGGACTTGTAAATGTCAAAATTGCGCGATATGCGTGGACTAGTGTCATCATCGATATATCCTTCGTCTCTAATAATCACAAACATGCTATCAGAGACTATGTCTGGTACCAAGTAGGAAGGGCCATGGTGATGGGGGTCCAAGCCTTGAGTGAGCTTTTCAAAGCAATGGGGGATTGTCCTCGCAGCGGAAAAGGTATATGCCTGCAGTCGGACAGAGCGCGTAAAACTGTCCATTGTGATATACGACATCCTCCGTGTATGGGGCTTCATCGATCTCAGTCCAGACCTTATCTCCAATCCTACAAAAAGCAGAATGTACAACTCCGTAGATGGTCACTGCCATGTTGGCATCATCCGAAAGTGCAGCCTTGCATATGTGCATGTCACGGATCTCTTTGATGGTGTAAGCTCCCACCTCGCCCTCCTTGGCTACGTAGTTCTGGTGTTTGAAGGTGGACTGGTGAGGGAGCTGTAATGTCTTTTTAGACCAGGGATGAAAGAGAGATACGTTGTGTATGCCCATAGTCATCAACCACCCGTTCTGGAAGGAGTCACAGCAGCGCTTGCCGCGCATCTCCGGAAGCCCAACAGTGAATATCTTCTGCCTGGAGAGACTAAAGAAATCGCGAGCGTCGGGATTTTCTTCTTCTTCTTCTTTGTCTTTAGGAAGCATCATCAACCATGGAAGCTCACGGGGTTGGCTGCTTCTTTTGTTCAAAATCGACTGCCATGACTTTCAAACAAATTTCATTCTTATACAATTTGGTAAAATCGAGAGATTGCAAATCATCTCCAACAGATCTTCAGGAAGATCCACCCAGATGTTGTTGGCCATAATATATATAAATACATAGCAAGGCTCCCCTAAGCTCAAGCTTAGGGAGAAACTTTTGTAAGCACATGCTTGTGGGGCCCACCTTTAGTCCATCCAAATGAACCAAACACATGAACCCTCTAAATTACATATGTCCATCAACTTTCAGTTAGATCCGAATTTACTGGACCGTTGGATTGACTATGTATTGATTCAAATAGACTATTAACCATTAAACTTTTGGGCCCATATGGAGATGATAGAAATCACGGTTAGGGCTGAATTTTTACAGAAAGGAAGATCCTAAGGAGTCCTTAACCCCCCCCCCCCCCCCCCCCCCCCACCCCCATCCCCATCCCCATGTGGGTCCCTAAGTGGACTCCACCACACATTTGAGCTTACCTTATCCTAAGCTTGAACTTAGAGGAGCTGGCCCCATATATATATATATATATATCTATAGCGATTGATAGATTGCACACAAAAAGGGATAAATTATATATAACCACAAACAAATCAATTAGAAATCAAACAAGACAAGTGAAGTGAAGAAATGAACGGAACCAAAGGAGAGAAAAAGGTCAAATAGTAACTGATATGGAGACGAAGGAGATTTCTACTTTTATTAGGGCTTCAATCAGAGGACTCGTCTCGTCCGAATCGTATCCAATAAATTTATATAGGAGTTTTACTAGATACTGCATGACGCCAGCAAGTATGGATCCTCCGTTACAGGCTTAACAGGAATTATAAGGTAACAAGGGCCACGTTTAGATAATCTGGACCGTTTACTGATATATTCTATTCTCAAGTTTCTTTCCAAGGGCACGTTTGGTAAACACAAAAGAATCCTCTGTTTAGAGGATTCTCTCCATCTCCAAAGAATCACTAAATTAGGTATAATTTCTGATAAAGAGTTCCATGTTTGGACTGTTTTGGCACCCGGTATGCATTTACTGTGAATATTAGTGACATTTTGGCACATATCTCGAGATATAAAAAAAATTAACAGTTGAAATTTATTCACCTTACTGTGTTTGACCTTCCTGAAATAATGAACGGTTCTGATCTTGATTGTGGACCCCACATAAACAAAAAAAACTGAAAAACACGGACTGTTTTGGCACCAGTATACATTTACTGTTAACGGTAATGACATTTTGGCACATATCTCGAGATATAAAAGGGATCAACGGTTAAAATTTGGTCACTGTGACGTGTTTGACCTTCCAGAACTAATGACCAATTTGGATCTTGATCGTGGACCCCACATAAACCCAAAAATGAGAAAAAACGGACTGTTATCGATAATAATTTGAAATGTAATACGTTTTGGCACATATCTGGAGATATAAGATGAATTAACGGCTGATATTTGGTGAGGTGACCGTTTTGGAGTTTTTAAAGGTGACTAACGGTTTGGATCTTGATTAGGGAATCTAAAAGATACATTCCCAAAGCAAAAACGTATTAGGCTCATATTAACTTATTCTCACTGTAACTTATCGTCACTGTCACTTATTATTACTGTCCGGACAGTTTTGCAAATAAGACAAATTAACAGTTGAGATTTTGGGACATAGGTTATGGACCTTCTTAACACAATCATCGGTTCAGATCTTGATTGTGGGACCCTTAAAAATAAAAAAAATACAAAAAATCGGTCTGCCCTATATTAACGTCAGATGCACTGTAGCTCCGCAAATCCATAGAAGTGTAGAATCCACCGATCCAAAGGGGGGGTCAGACCCTTCAAATATTCATTACGTACGGTGGAAGTCTTTAGTCCATCTTCTTTGATTCCCTGCTAAACCAAACACTCAAAATCCGTCAAATCGTAGATTTTGGGCTCATAATCCGACCCTCAGACCGTTGCCAAACGTGCCAGTTTAAAAAAGAGTGGATTCCACTGTATGACGCATGCATGTGTGTTTAAAACAAGTGGGTTGGACCATATGATGGAGCAGTATGATGCGTATGCATAATTGCAAGCGTTAGTGGCGGTTCTAGGAATTCGAGTTAGTATAATTGCTTGCGTAAGTGGCGGCTCCAGGAATTCGAGTTAGTAGGGTCAACAAAAGACTTATCTTTCGCAAATCGAGTAAAAAAAATTTTTTATCAACATTTGTCATCTACTTTCGATAATTCGATAAATATAATATAAAATTCTCAAATAATTTATTTCCGATAATCCGAAAAATATAATATTAAATTCTCAAAAAAAAAATTTAATACATTATTACTAATACTTCTTAATCCAAATATATAAACTCCTACAGTTGCCCTGAACATGCTTTCATATGTTGAAATCTTTACATAATAGCTTCATTATCAACACTGCTCTGTAGTGGGGTCCAAAGCTTCCCATAAGTTCAATTCATGACATTAAAATTTTTATTTTTTAATATTTGTTTAGTTTACTGTGATCAATGTGGCGCCGCCCATGGCTGATGTGTATTTAAAATATTTCTGTCACACAATCATATCATGGGCCCTAGGGGTGTACACCGAGTTTCAAAACCCGGCCCGACCCGGCAACCCGGTCCGACCCGGACCTAATCGGCGGGTGACATAGGCTCTTTTATCGGGTCGGGTCTCACCCGACCTGATAAGTCCTTATCCGGACCGGGTTCCGGGTTAAGAAAGTGTGGTTAATCGGGTTATCGGGTGACCCGATAACCCGGTTATACATTTTATATATATTTATTTGTATATATATACAAATAAATATTAAAAATATATTTATATTTATATTTATATTTATATTTATTGTATGTTTACTGTATATATATATTTATAGTATTTTTTTATCTCAATTATTGAAACTTTTAGTTGTTCTAAATTTTTTTTTTAAACTTTATAATTAACCGGGTGACCCGGTAACCCGACTTGGTTCACCTGGTAACCCGAACCCGGATAACCCGGATATAATTTACCGGGCATTCGGGCGGGTTTCTTGTGTTTATAAAATTACCGGGTTGGGTCAAACCCGGCCCGATAACCCGGGACCCGACCCGATGTACACCCCTAATGGGCCCCATAATTTTTTAATTGAAACTTGATGATAACTCATCTAGAGCAGTACGATGATCTATATATGAGTCCCAGATAGATTGTCGTGTAATAGCTACAACAATTTCCTAGCTAGGATCCTCACAGGGCTCCCTCCCTGCTCACACGAGAACTCAAGGTAGACCCAATTTATTCAAAACTCAAACAGCTAAAATCAGACACCTCCTCAAATTGAAATGTCTACAAAGTTCAATCCAACCAGAGTTCCTTCTATTATAACATAACATAGATATATATATATATACTAGCAAAATCCCGTGGATAACCACGAAACCACCAAATGCACAGACTGATATGAATTATTTTTAATAAATTTATTAATTAGTAAACTTGTGAGTCCTTTTGTTTGTTGCTAATTTGATCTTTATGTTTTTTTTCCAAATATTTTATTCTTTAGGTGAGGCATGAATTTATTAAGAAAGAACAAATGATCATAGACCTAACAAATTGACCTAATATATTTAAGTGGGACCAAGATGAATGGGGTCCATCATCTCTATTCTAACGTTCATAAAATCATATGATGCGGGCTGGGACCCATTAATTGATTGATAAAGATCAAATGATCAAATGATCATAGACCTCTCAAATTGACCAAACCTAACCTATTTAAGTGGGACCCCCAAGATGAATGGGTCCACCATCTATATTCTAACCATCCATAAAACCATATTATGCGGGATGGGACCCATAAATTGATTTAAAAAGATCAAATGATCAAATGATCGTAGACTTAACAAATTGACCTAATATATTTAAGTGGGATCCAGATAAATGAGGTCCACCATCTTTATTCTAATCGTCCATAGAATCAAATGAAGCGGGCCGGGACCCATTAATTGATTGATAAAGATCAAATGATCAAATGATCATAGACCTCTCAAATTGACCAAACCTAGCCTATTTAAGTGGGACCCCCAAGATGAATGGGGTCCGTCATCTATATTCTAACCGTCCATAAAAACATATGATGCGGACTGGGACCCATAAATTGCTTGATACAGATCAAATGATCATAAACCTCACAAATTGACCAAACCTAACCTATTTAAGTGGAACCCCCCAGATGAATGGAGTCCACCATCTCTATTCTAACCGTCCATAAAACCATAATATGCAGGATGGGACCCATGAATTGATTAAGAAAGATCAAATGATCAAATGATCGTAGACCTAACAAATTGACCATATATTTTTAAGTGGGACCCAGATGAATGGGGTCCACCATCTATATTCTAACCGTCCATAAAATCAAATGATGCGGGCCGGGACCCATGAATTTATTGATAAAGATCAAATGATCATAGACCTCTCAAATTGACCAAACCTGACCTATTTAAGTGGGACCCCCAGATGAATGGGGTCCACCATCTATATTCTAACCGTCCATAAAATCATATTATGCGGGATGAGACCCATGAATTGATTTAAAAAGATCAAATGATCAAATGATCGTAGACCTAACAAATTGACCAAATATTTTTAAGTGGGACCCAGATGAATGGGGTCCGCCATCTTTATTCTAACCGTCCATAAAATCAAATGATGCGGGCCGGGACCCATGAATTGATTGATAAAGTTCAAATGATCAAATGATCATAGACCTCTCAAATTGACCAAACCTAACCTATTTAAGTGGGAATCCCAAGATGAATGGGGTCCACCATCTATATTCTAACTGTCCATGAAATAATTTGATGCGGGCTGGGACCCATGAATTGCTTGATAAAGATCAAAGGATTAAATGATCATAGACCTCACAAATTGACCCAACATAACCTATTTAAGTGGGACCCCTAAGATGAATGGGGTCCACCATCTTTATTATAACCGTCCATAAAACCATATTATGCGGGATATGACCCATGAATTTATTTAAAAAGATCAAAGGATCAAATAATCGTAGACCTAACAAATTGATCAAATATGTTTAAGTGAGACCCAGATAAATGGGGTCCACCATCTCTATTCTAACCGTCCATAAAATCATATGATGTGGGCCGGGACCCATGAATTGATTGAAAAAGATCAAATGATCATAGACCTCATAAATTGACCAAACCTAATTTATTTAAGTGGGACCCCAAAGATGAATGGAGTCCACCATCTATATTCTAACCATTCATGAAACCATATGATGCGGGCTGGGACCCATGAATTGCTTGATAAAGGTCAAAGGATCAAATGATCATAGACCTCACAAATTGACCAAACCTACCATATTTAAGTGGAACCCCCCAAATGAATGGGGTCCACCATCTCTATTCTAATCGTCCATAAAATCATATTATGTGGGATGAGACCCATGAATCGATTAAGAAAGTTCAAAGGATCAAATGATCATAGACCTAACAAATTGACCAAATATTTTTAAGTGGGACCCAGATGAATGGGGTCCACCATCTTTATTCTAACTGTCCATAAAATCAAATGATGCGGGCCGGGACCCATGAATCGATTGATAAAGATCAAATGATCATGGACCTCTCAAATTGACCAAACCTAACCTATTTAAGTGGAACCCCCAAGATGAATGGAGTCCACCATCTATATTCTAACAATCCATGAAATAATATGATGCGGGATGGACCCATGAATTGCTTGATAAAGATCAAATGATCAAATAATCATAGACCTCACAAATTAACCAAACATAACCTATTTAAGTGGAACCCCCCAGATGAATGGGTCCCACCATCTTTATTCTAACCGTCCAAAAAAGTATATTATGCGGGATGGGACCCATGAATTGATTTAAAAAGATCAAAGGATCAAATGATCGTAGACCTAAAAAATTGACCAAATATTTTTAAGTGGGACCCAGATGAATGGGGTCCACAAAAAAGATCAAATGATCATAGACCTCATAAATTGACCAAACCTAATTTATTTAAGTGGGACCCCAAAGATGAATGGAGTCCACCATCTATATTCTAACCATTCATGAAACCATATGATGCGGGCTGGGACCCATGAATTGCTTGATAAAGGTCAAAGGATCAAATGATCATAGACCTCACAAATTGACCAAACCTACCATATTTAAGTGGAACCCCCCAAATGAATGGGGTCCACCATCTCTATTCTAATCGTCCATAAAATCATATTATGTGGGATGAGACCCATGAATCGATTAAGAAAGTTCAAAGGATCAAATGATCATAGACATAACAAATTGACCAAATATTTTTAAGTGGGACCCAAATGAATGGGGTCCACTATCTTTATTCTAACCGTTCATAAAATCAAATGATGCGGACCTCACAAATTAACCAAACATAACCTATTTAAGTGGAACCCCCCAGATGAATGGGGCCCACCATCTCTATTCTAACCGTCCAAAAAAACATATTATGCGGGATGGGACCCATGAATTGATTTAAAAAGATCAAAGGATCAAATGATCGTAGACCTAAAAAATTGACCAAATATTTTTAAGTGGGACCCAGATGAATGGGGTCCACCATCTTTATTCTAACCGTCCATAAAATCAAATGATGCGGGCCGGGACCCATGAATTGATTGATAAAATAATTTTAATCAAATCACGAGGGTGTGACAGAAATGTCTTGCTAGATGTGTAGATGATATCCAAATGGATAAAAAACAGAGATCTCCCCTGAATCACAATGGATCCATGTAGGTTTGCACCCATTCTGACCAATTGAGCCCACAATCGACCACTCTATTTGTTTCTTTTTTTTAAGCCATTAAAATTTGTGGGTTCCTGTTGAATTGGTTAGGTTGATCAGTGGGTCCCAACCTTGACAGTGATGTAGGCCCCAAGTGGGCCCCACAGAGAGCACATATTTCTTCTATGGAATTAAGGATTATATTTCAATCCTTTACAATTTGGGATTTTCCTCTTCCCCATTTTGTGTGGTTGTCTTGGCCCCAAGTGGGCCCCACAGAGAGCACATATTTCTTCTATGGAATTAAGGATTATATTTCAATCCTTTACAATTTGGGATTTTCCTCTTCCCCATTTTGTGTGGTTGTCTTGGAAGTAAAATTTTAGATGGAGAATGAGAGATTTTAGGGATTGCATTAGCATGGAGAAGGAGAGATTTTAGGGAGGGAGAGATGGAGAAATTTTAGATGGAGAATGAGAGATTAGCAGAACTCCATTCTAGGCTGGATGCTGCCACGTGTCCCTCTCCAAGACATGCCAGGTGTCCTCCTCCAGAAAGTATATACATCCCTTTAGTTATATAGATATAGGGAGCTACTCTAGTGAGAGAGCCTATGAGAGAGCTCAATCTCGGCCATCTTTATTTTATTTAAGATCCAACGGTTCATGATAAAAGTCAAAAAGCAGCCCTGCAAGAGAGAGAAACGTCACAGGCAATGTCATGTCAGAACTTCTGCCCAAACTTGGGCGAAACCCTATCGATCCTCTTCGGCCGTTGCACCCGTCCATTCTCTTCTGTCGCCCGACCACGCTGCGTAGACCGACCAAAACTGCCGCCCAAAAGAGAAGCTCGATGACGCTGTGACGATCCATTATCTTCTCTTTGAAGCCCGACGACGCTGCACCACTCCATTATCTTCTCTGAGATTCACCGAATGACACTTCGAAGACGCTTGATGAAGCTACGAAGCCCGATCAAAACTGCCAGAGCGAGAGCAGTTCGCTGTGAAGCCTGAAAGAGAAGCCCGATGACACTGCGACAATCCATTCTCTTCTCTGCAAAGCCCGACGACGCTGGGACGATCATTTTCTCCAACGCCGACGATGGATTCTGGGACTCAAGATTGTCAGGTGAGTTTCCTTCCTTTACAACTCAAGATTGATGTGGGTTTTGGACTCTTTTTAAATTTTTTTAAAATATTTTTTTTTTCATTTACAACTTTCATTACATTATGTTGTTTTTCTTTTTGTGTGGGATTTCGTCATTACTCATTAATGTACTGTTTGTGTGGGATTTATTTTTCTTGTTTTTTCCTTCTTTCATTACTGAATGTTGTTTAGACATTTGTGTGGGATTTCGGTCACTACTTTCATTACTGTACTGTTTGTGTGGGATTTCGGTCATTACTTTCAGCTGGATTTGTTGTCATTGTTGAAGAAATGGAGAGGTTTCCACTTCAAGTTACGTGGTTTATTCTTTGGATGGTCACTTCCTTTGGCAAGTGATTGTGGTTGAATATTCACTTAATGAGACGGCCCACTTAATGAGAAAACCTTTCAGCCATCCTGTCTCCACTATGGATACATCTAAGTGGGCTCCATCATTAGATTTATTTCTTTGAAAACCCAAAAAAATTAAGAATACAGGCATATTTGTGGCATTGAGAAATCAAAGGAAATGAATTTTTTTCCTTCTTTCCTTTATTGATTTCCTTAAGCATTGGGTGCAGCTAAAAAAGAAGTATACAAAAGCCTCTCTTTCTATGCAAGAAAGAAATGTGATTGTTGAAGGGTTATTCTATTCCTTTTGATGTGGGTTATTATTGCTTATGGTGTGCAATTTTTTTTTAGTTATTTCGCATGTTTTATTATTGCTTAACTTTGTTCTTAATTGATAACATCATTTAGAAGAAATCGGCTAACATCATTGAGACGGAGCCTTTGCCTCTATCGGTTCAAATGCCTACTATGTATTTCTCACAACATATGCCCATCATGCATTCCTCACATCAGTCGCAAAATCCAATGCTACAGCAATTGCCCGTCATCGCTGTCACAAATTCATGCTCCTTTGATCAGGACGACGCTTCTATCAATTCAAGTTCCAGTGATGAATATGAGGCTATATAAGTTTGATTCTCTACATATCATTTTAATGGGAATGCTTTGCATTTGAGATCTTATTATATTTTTCTTTACTTCCTCCACTACTCTTTTGTCTTTACAGCATATGAGGCTATCGATACAATGCAGCTGGTTTGTAGGAGCTTAAAGTTAATGATTGAAGGACACGACATGCACAGACCCATTTATTTTTGTTTTGTTTCTAGTGTAATGGTTGTCTCCAGTGTATTGGATAAGACTATGTGTGGCCTTGTTTCTAGTGTTATGGTTGTCTCAGTGTCTTCGTTTGTTTTGTTCTAGTGCAGGTCAGGCTATGTGAAGTAGATAAGTTTATAATATTGGATATTTGTAACGAATTTGCATACCAAACAATGTTCTTCACATTTTGATTCCCTATAAGTTCCTATGATGCTATTCATATCTGAATGTATTGAGAGGGGTAGAGAGATTTCTTCAAATTTCATTGATGAATGTAATTGGGATTAATGTTTCTATATACTTGCTGATATGTACAAAAAGTTGGGGCTCGTAGATCCCAGGCATGGGACTCCACTCTTGTTTGAGATCCATGACAATCACTGAACCTTGAAACCTTTTCTTGTTCTAAAACTTCTGCCTCGTTAGATTCTGTTTGACTATAGTAGGCCAGAGAAGTAGCATGACTGATCTCCTTTTCGCTTCTCAATCCTACCACTATTCCAGATGGTCCTGTAAATTTTTGCATAATCACTTGAATATTAGAAAGTTCACTCATATGACAAGGTTGTCTATATTAATTCTTGCTTGAAAAATAATATCTCAGAGGGAGAAGTGTATCCCAGCAGATGTACAATCTGGCTTTATTAAATTGAGCTGGAGAATGGTTTTTGGTGGATATGAGTGCTTTTGCAACTGTTCCTATAGATTCAACTAGAGTAAAAGCTGGTCTAACAGAATAATGAAATAATGAACCAGTGCAGTCTATGAAAGCTCTCACTCTCTTTTCTGCGTCTTGCATCAACTATTTAAGGCCTCAATTGGAATGGAATTATTACAATGCCCTTGAGCACTGTTTAAATTCTTTTTGTGGATCACTGTGGTTATATACATCCAAAGATAGGTCAATGATTTTGATGGTTAGGCACATGCAGTTCTTGTCACTTTCATGTTATAGCTGCATAAATAAGTTCCAGGGACCTATAGTTTATTGGGGACTATATGCATTCTGGAAAAAAGCCTCTAGAACGAATTGGAAAACGCATATTCATTCACCCATTTAAACAGCATATGACATTGGGTGTTCTCGGCTACACCCATTTAAACACAGATTCATTAACAAATTCATTTACACCCTGAATGATATAAAAACTAAAATGCAACACATGATCATCGATAAACGACATATAGCCACGAAAATGTAATGTATTTTGCATAAATACATGTTCCTTAATTTTCGCTCTTAATATGTGCACGCATGAGTCGGTTTTATGCCTCTAAAACTTCTTTAATTCCTTCAACAGATGAGATGTCAAATTTCCATTGACTCTTTCAAGCCTTGAATTAGGTGGATGCTCCCTTGATACTTGATCTTTTCAAAAAAATGCATCACATCCATTGTCATCCTACAATCAAGTAAGTTTTTTTTTTTTTATAGCAAAATGACATTTATTTGAATCACAAATTGAATATTTCAGTAATTACCACAAATAAGATCTTTTATAACTCACTTACATTCCAATATGGACATCTCTAAAACTTCTTATTCGGATTGGTCTCTGTATGACTTTTAAATAATCTCATGTCTCCACTCCCACACGGGCATTTTGGAGCCCAATTAGTATTCCTGGAATTGGATGATGACATCTGGTCAACCGCTTTTAACCTACAAATCAATCAAATTGATTTTTTGAGAGAATTAGTATCAACTCCATACATGCCACTTGTAAATGAGTGACTGCCACATCCTTCACCTTGAAAAAAACTGTGGGTATTAAAATTTATCCCAATTACTGTTTACATTGTTTAAATTATGTCTCAGCCATCACTAAGTTGCCGCATTCTGCCATGTTTAAAAAATCAGCTTTCACATAGGCATATTATCAAACACCCTTTCTGCATACAACAGTAACACACTTTGGTCAGATATAATGGCATTTCTATTTTTCCATAAAAGAAAATACATTTTATATCATGTATATTAAAATGGCATGCCCATTTCTATTATCTAAACCATTTTCATCTATCCATTGGCACCATTACACCAAAACCATCATAGGATACACCCATAAAAAAAAAGCCATACAAACAGTGAGCAGAGGATTGCAGGCCTGAGGAAGAAGAAAAGAGGGCTTTCTGCCAGAGCACTGCCGACGCGAGAGCAGAACTGCCTGGCAGTGTGAGGCAGTTTCACCGTCACGTTTTTGTCGCTCTACAGGAGCGAGAGCAGCGATGCCTGCTGGAGAAGATCACTACGACGTCCTGCAGCAAGACCCTCTTCTTCATTTTCGAGCTTTGACGCACTGCCGGACCAAAATGCTTTGCCGGAGGCGAGAGTAGCAGTGCCTGCTGGAGAAGATTGCTGCGACGTCCTGCAGCCAGACCCTTTTCTCCGTTTTCAGGCCTTTGACGCACTGCCGGACCGAGAGCACTGGTGCCTGCCGGAGTTGATCGTCGCTCTGTCCTGCATCCAGATCAAAGAACAAAAATAAAAGATACTTTTAGGAGACTGGAAGAGAGTCCAGTGTGTTAGAGATATGAGCTTTGAAATGAGTTTTGACCACAGAGTTTTGAAATGAAAAATTGGGCAAAAAGTCTACATGGACTAACTCTTGGAGTTAGTCCATGGACTAACCCCATGGTTCTTATCCAAATATTTGAATGTTCATCCAAATATTTGGATGAGAACCATGGGGTTAGTCCATGGTTCTGTCCAAGAGTTAGTCCATGTAGCAGGACTCAAAATTGGGCGGATGAGTTTTGACATGACATGCGCCTATGACGTTTCTCTCTCCTACAGGCAGCTTTTTGACTTTTATCACAAACCGTTGGATCTGAAATGAAAAAGGATGGACGAGATTGAACTCTCTAATAGAGATGGTGAGAGGCTCTCTCAGCAGAGCATCTCCAATATACATATATAATAACTATCTAGAAAATTGTTGCAACTAGTTATGGCTTGAAATTGAATGAGGAGAGGAGTCGCTGAGGAGTGAGGATTCTCTGCCCCGTTTATACACTTTTTCTAAACAACCCGTGGAGGTAGAATCGGGACCATTAAAGTTAGATGGATAGGTCGGATGATTTATATATGGACCCCACGATATAGTTCCAGAGCATCCGAAGTCGAACTCGGCACCACGTAAAGGTCTCCAAGTATATGTAGCATTCTCAAATTCTTTCCTAATACTATAATGTTGACTAGCATGAAGCTCCTACGCAATGCACAAGTTAAGTCTCGTGCGACCTGAATAATATATTAAAACTAATATCCTTTTCATATAAATTTATTTATAATAAAATAATTAGAAAATTCAAATCAACCAAAAAATTATTAAAACCAAACCTTTCTTTCTTCAATCCACGTTAGCATACACGTTTCATCTTAAAAATAAAGGATTCATATGCATTTTTGTTCATTTTGAATACTATATAAAACTTTAAAAATAATCTTAATTTATAGAGTTGGAAGGCATCCCTTTGAATTGGATCACATCCACACAAATGGGCCCAAGAGACACATTTTATTGAAAGGCACATATTATTTGTTTTTAAAATGACTCATTCACAAATGGGCCCCATGAAGCTGATGTGGCTTCTCCTAAAGCCAGAATTGATTTTTTTCCAACTAACATTGAGCTTTAAAGAGAAAGAATGATTTGATTAAGAACATGTGTAACCCAATCTAAGTTCATAGAGTTATATTTTATGCAATCCAGCCTATCGGCCAACTTATATGCATATCAATTTATGCAGCCCAGCTCGTGGGCCGATTTAAATGTATGCTTATCAAACATTTATCGGAGGAAAGCAAATGGAAAGACTCGTAATGACTTAGGTCACCAACCCTAGATGAATGTTCCAAGTAAATGCTATAAGCTCCCTCCCCGCCCTCATCGGCTACGTAGTCTTGGTGTTTGAAGGTGGATTGGTGAGGGAGCTCTATTTGCTTTTTAGACCGGGATGAAACAGACATATGTTGAGATCTATGTCCATAGTCATCAACCACCCGTTTTGGAAGGACCCGCAACAGTGCTTGCCGCACATCTCCGAAAGCCCAACAGTGGGTATCTTCTGCTTGGAGAGACTAAAGAAATCGAAAACATCGGGATCTTCTCCTTTGTCTTTAGGAGCATCAACAACCATGGCAACTCACGGATATTCTTCAAAGTCGCTAGCCATGACTTGCAAATAGATTGCAATGTTATGCAATCCGGTGAAATCAAAAGACTGCAAATCTTCTCCAAGAGATCTTGAGGAAGATCAACCCAATTTTTGGCCATTGAGAAATAATTGTAGATGAAGAAGAAGAAGAAGGGAATACGTACTACCTACTTCTTAGGGCTTGAAAGAGGAGTCGCAGAGGGATTTTATTCAAAGCCCTGGGCTTCGCTGCTCTGAGCCCTCTCCTACATCTCTCTCTCTCTCTCAATGTCGATTGCTTTTGGAATTGGCCTGGTCCTATTGTTTTTCTTTATTTCACATAAAAATATACTAAAATGCCACTTTTGAGGTATTTTTTGGGGCTGTATTTTTTGAAGCTTTGTGATTTTTTTTTAATTTTTTTAGGACAGGAATTAATGGATTTATATAAATTTTGTTGCTCTTATGCCTTTGAAATAAATCTATGTTTGATGAGTGACATTCAACCTTTTGAATATGTTTTTATTCTAAATATCTTAGATTTAAAAAGAATAGAAAGAAATTAAAAGGTGCATCTATTGCAGATTCTGATACCATAATTATCTCTTGTAGTTATCTCTTGTAATTATCTCTTGATTTGTAGATTGATAGCCATATCCCTGTAATTGAGTGATTTATTATAATCCCTGTAATTGAGTGATTTGTACTCCTAGACTTTAGGAACAAGTTGTGTAAAGAGGCTATGCGCGCTATTAAAGCCGTGTATCACTGGATTGAAAATAAAAATAAGTGAATAACAGTACCAAAATCTTCATGGTATCAGAGCGATCCACTACCAAAGCTTAACCCCTATTTCTCTTCTGTAAACCGATTCCATTTACAATGGCCACCATCGACCCAACTGAATCCTCTACCAAATCATCTTCATCCATCATCCATGTCCAATCTGAAACCTCGGGCTTCAAAGCTGGCATAACCCTCACCGAACTAAACTATGATGTCTGGTCCCAGATTATCGAAATGCATATCGCTGGTCGTGAAAAACTCGAATACATTATTGGTGAATCTCCCCAACCTGAAGCGAAGGATCCCTTATATCCCAAATGGTATGCCGAAAACCAGAAAGTTAAAGGCTGGTTACTCACATCAATGGCACCGGAAATAATGAAGCGATATCTTCGCTTACGTACGGCTCGTGAGATTTGGAGTGCCATTGCTAAAGCATTCTATGATGGATCCGACGAAACCCAAATCTTCGCTCTTAATCAGCGTGCCTTTTCTCTCCGTCAATCTGGTCGTTCTCTTCCTACATACTATGGTGAACTAGTTGAAATCTTCCAGGAACTTGACTACTGAGACAAAGTACACATGAAGGATCTCGATGATATCCTTGCATATAAAAAGTCTGTAGAGAAATTGAGGATTCATATATTCTTGAATGGACTTGATACTGACTTTGAACAGGTGCGTGGAGAGATTCTTCGCATGGACCCAAGCTTGGATCTTGAACACACATATGCGTATGTTCGCCGTGAAGGAAATCGTCGAACTCTCTTGGCCAGTGATCCAACTAACCCTGATTCTGTGGCTATGTTAGCCCGTCGTCCCACACCTTCAACACGGCGGCCTGGCTCTAGTAATGCACCGTCCGCTTCTGCACCCACAAACCGTAGCTCTGAAATCAGCAACAAATCCTCTGGGTTATCTGGACCACCTCGAACTTGTACTCATTGTGGTGGTACTGGCCACACCAAGTCTCGGTGCTATGACTTGATTGGCTACCCGGATTGGTGGGATCCTGCCAAGGCTTCAACCAAGCGCAACTCCAAGTCTTCGTCTACAGCAACTGCTTCTGCTTCTGCTGCCATATCTGAACCATCTCCATCCGAAGCTATGGCCTTGCATATTTCCAGCCCACCAGGTAAGTCTATCGCCAATTCTGTCTCTATTGGGTCTTGTACTTGGATTATTGATTCTGGATCAACTGATCATATGTCCTTTGATATTGCCTCTATTTCAACTTTAAACTCCTCTGACACACATGCCGTTTCTACAGCCAATGGTACTTCAGCTTCTGTAATTGGTGAAGGTTCTCTTTCTCTTCCTAATAACCTCAATTTAGACTCTGTTCTTGTGGTTCCTTCCCTTAATTTTAATTTATTATCTGTCTCTCAAATTACCACTGCTTTGAATTGTGTTGTAATATTTTGGCATGATTCTTGTGTTTTCAAGGACATCAAGACGCAGAGGACAATTAGTTGTGGTACTAGAAGAGAGAAGCTCTACTATCTTGATCTTGCACCATTAAGCTCAAGTGTATTGGCCAAGTCTTTCTCAGTTGCTAGTCCAACACCTCCACCATCCCCTGACATATGGTTGTTGCACAAGCGTTTTGGACATGCTTCATTTGGATATTTAAAGTAGTTATTTCCCAAGTTATTTTTTAATACATCACCTTCACTGTTTAAATGTGAAGTTTGTGCTTTGGCAAAGAGTCACCGTGTTTCTTTTCGGCTAAGTTTGAATAAAAGTTCTTTGCCATTTATGATTGTTCATTCGGATGTTTGGGGCCCTGCTAAAATTCCAACACTAAATGGTGCACGATTGTTTGTCTCTTTCATTGATGATCATAGTCGAATGACCTGGGTGTGTTTGTCGAAAACAAAGCAAGAGGTTTGCTCCCTCTTTAAACAGTTTCACTTAATGATTGCTACACAATATAAAGCTTCAATTCAAGTTCTTCGCACTGATAATGGCGGGGAATTTGTCAATCACGAGCTGAAACAATTCCTTCAACTTCATGGTATTGTCCATCAGACCACATGTCCCCTATTCTCCCCAACAAAATGGTACCGCGGAAAGAAAAAACCGGCAGCTTCTTGAAATGGTCCGCCCCACATTATTTGAAGCCCATATGCCTCTTCACTTTTGGGGTGAATCCCTTACTGCTGCTGCTTACTTGATAAATCGTCTTCCATCTCGAACCTTAAATTTTCAAACGCCTCTCGAAACCTTAAACACCAGTCTATCCTCACCTACCACTCCCAACCTACCTCCAAAAGTGTTTGGCTGCACTGCTTTTGTCCATTTACCTAGTCCTACTTGCCATAAACTTCAACCATGAGCTCTTCGCTGCATCTTTGTTGGCTATGGTCTCCATTAAAAAAGGATACCGATGCTATCACCCCCCAACCCACAAGATATATGTGACCATGGATGTTCAATTTCATGAACACCAAATGTATTTTCAAGAAGCCACCACTGCTAGTCAGGGGGAGCAAAGTCATGACTTACAGTTCTTTGATCCTCAAGTTGAAAACATCAGACATCCATGAAGCCACTGGGCCTCTCTCTGATGAACCTGCACCTGATAATCCTGCACCCTATGTTGTATCACCTTCACCTGTTGAACTTGCAGCTGCTGAACCTGCACCTGCTGAATCTGCACCGGCTGAACCTGGATCTGTTCTGCCCGAACCCGTTGGTGACTCGATTGAGCTCCCATTGTGCCATCATGATAGTCAAGCTACATCGCCAGTACCACAACACCAATTGTTCCCACTTGATGGTTCTTCTCCTCCTGCGTCATCCTCTGCACCCCAAGTAATGCACGAACCTTCAATCCGTACACTTCCTACTCGTACCACACAAGGTGTCCCTAGAGTTAGTTATGAACCAGTTCTAAAATCCACCTCTCGGTACCCACTGAATAACTTTGTTTCTTACCATAGTTTATCAAAGGATTGTGAATCATTTGTGAATCAAATATCTACTGTACATGTACCTACCAGTGTGCAGGAGGCCTTGAAAGAACCCAGGTGGAAAGAAGCAATGAATGAGGAAATGAAATCCCTTAAAAAAAACGCAACATGGGAGGTGGTTGACTTACCCGTTGGAAAGAAACCGGTTGGATGTCGATGGGTTTTCACAATTAAATACAAGGCTGATGGGGACATTGAGAGGTTTAAAGCTCGACTTGTGGCTAAGGGATATAGCGAAACATATGGAGTAGATTACGCATAAACGTTTGCACCCGTGGCCAAAATCAATATGGTCCATATACTCTTATCTTTGGCCGTGAATCTTGATTGGCCACTACTTCAATTTGACGTAAAGAACGCCTTCCTACATGGGCATCTTCGCGAGGAAGTATACATGGCATTGCCTCTTGGTTGTAGCTTATAGATAGAAGGCAGCAAACAAGTCTGTAGATTGCGGAAATCATTATATGGCCTAAAGCAGTCACCAAGAGCTTGGTTCGGAAGATTCACAAGTTCAATGAAGGCATTTGGTTATCGACAGAGCAATTCAGATCATACTCTCTTCATAAAACATAATAGAGGGAAGCTCACTGTACTTATTATATATGTCGATGACATGATTGTGACAGGGAATGACGATGTTGAAAGAAAGGCCTTGCAAGCATATCTCTCTTGTGAATTTGAAATGAAGGATCTTGGTCCTTTTGGATTTTTTTTGGGAATCGAGGTGTTACGGTCTAAACAAGGTATGTTCTTGTCGCAAAGAAAATATACTTTAGATTTACTAAAGGAAGTTGGCATGTCAGGGTGCAAACCATGTGATACACCAGCAACTGAAAAGGTCAAATTGAGTATTTTTCCGGATCAGATTCCCACAGATAAAGAACGTTATCAACGTCTTGTAGGACGGTTGATGTATCTCACACACACCCGGCTGGATTTGGCATATTCTCTTAGTGTCATTAGTCAATTCATGCATTCTCCTAGTGAGGAGCATATGAATGCAGTTATACGTATCTTACGCTATTTGAAGTCTTCTCTGGGAAAAGGCATTATGTTCACTAAGGGAGACACTTTATCTATTGAAGGCTATACTGATGCAGATTGGGCCGGTTCCATTGATGATCGACGTTCAACCGCGGGATACTTGACATTTGTGGGCGGAAATCTAGTTACATGGTGAAGCAAAAAGCAAGGAGTTGTGGCTAGATCTAGTGCGGAAGCTGAGTATAGAGGAATGGCCAAAGGTATATGTGAGCTTTTATGGATCAAAAGGCTGCTGCGGGAACTCAGGATTCCATCAACGTCCCATATGCAACTATATTGTGATAATAAAGCGGCATGGGACATCGCTCATAATCCTGTTCAACACGATCGGACAAAACATGTGGAAGTTGACAAACATTTTATTAAGGAGAAACTGGAAGCACGAATTATTGAAGTTCTTCATGTTCGATCACAAGCTCAACTGGCGGATATTCTTACTAAGGCAGTTTCAAGTCAAGCTTTTCATGGAATCGTTGACAAGTTGGGCATAAGAAATATCTATGCACCAACTTGAGGGGGAGTGTTGCAGATTCTGATACCATAATTATCTCTTGTAGTTATCTCTTGTAATTATCTCTTGATTTGTAGATTGATAGCCATATCCATGTAATTGAGTGATTTATTATAATCCCTGTAATTGAGTGATTTGTACTCCTAGACTTTAGGAACAAGTTGTGTAAAGAGGCTATGCTATTAAAGTCGTGTATCACTGGATTGAAAATAAAAATAAGTGAATAACAGTATCAAAATCTTCATCAACTGCCTATGCTATGTTAATGTAATTTATGTAGGTGTGTTGGATATTGCTTGTTTGTTGTTTGTGTCCATTATAATATATTAAGTTGAAAGGTTTTGGATACAATTTTGACTGTAATTTCTATTTTGATTGGTAGTTACATTCAGTTTTTATAACTATAACATGTTTTCTTTCCTGCACTCCCTCACTCATACAACTCCCATCTACCCCACCACTTCTAAAAAAATATGCAACCAACGCACCTGAATAATTCTACCACTTCATGCTCTTCCTCCTCTCTCTCAATTACAACATGTTGCCATTTGTTACCGCTATGAAAGCGCGAAATATAAATCCATATGACATTACTGCGAGCATTGGTACCTCACAAGCACGTATTAGAGGACTTACAATTATGTCATTATGCCACCCGTGATAGAAAACAATAGGAACATCGCTTGACCGAGAGAGTCCTCCCACCATTAGCCAGCAAGCAGGCAGGTCAAACAAAGAAGACCAGGATCTGGGTGGAAGATCGACATCGCAAGCGAATGGTGGTAAAATGTTCAAACTGAAAAGAGAGGGGCCACAACCGTGGGAGCCGCAAAAATCCACCAGTTCAACAATGAGCTTCATGAAATTTGATCCAAAGAATATGTCATGATTTATTTTGGTTCTTTCCTTTTTTTTGAGAAAAATGGTATGTATATGACATATATAAGAGTCGATGTGATGTTTTGGGGTTGTGTGCGAACAATGTTAATGGAGAGTTTATTAAATGGCAATGATAGTCTTTGTATTGGGTATGTTAATGTGTTGAAATTATCCTTGATTTGAAGAATGTGTGGATGTTTATTTTCAACTAGGAAGATGATGTACGGATGTTTTTTACGTAATAAGAATCGCAATTCCATGCAAGTCACTTGCTATAAGTATGTTATTGCCTTTTTGGAATTTACTACACGGTCGGTATTGACGCAGGTTATTAGATTTTTTGGCAGAAAGTTGTAACTTTCTTATCCTAATTTTGATATAGGGTCGGTACCGACTTTACTAGTTAAAAATTAGGTCGGTACTGACGCAGGTTTTCTATTTTTTTTTTTGCATAGAGTTGCAACTTTTCATGACAATAAGGCTGGCACCGACCTTAGGTAGTGTAAACTAAGGTCGCCACCGACCATATGCTAAATTGGTAAAAAAGAAAGTTTTTCGGCCCAATTGCTCTAATTGGTGCAGCATCTAAAGTGCTTGATTAGGTCATACGTGCAAATTAAATGCTTTTTCTGGTAAAATCCTCTAAAATTTAAGATCTACGCCCAACCCAAATACTAAAACACAACATTCAAACTAGTTCCACCTAAATTTACTTTTTGATAATTTGGACTCTACACAAAATACTAAAATGTAAGGTTCAAACCAAGCTTAAAGTGGGCTACACCTGTCCATTGGTAGTCCTAAGCTCAACCTAAATTTTATTTTTGGTAATTTGGGCCCAACCCGAATACTAAAACATAAGGTTCAAACTAGGCTCAAAGCCCGCCCAACATAATCTGTACTTATTTCTTCAAATTACTTGTAAATATAGTAACATACCCTTCAATTACCCGCATGATTCTCATAGTGCGGTGGAGTGCATTTGAATTTGAAGTTCAATACCAGGTTTGAAAGACGCTGTTATAGTAGAATTTTTGGGTGTAATGCATTTCAACTTAAAATTGAATGCCGACAAGAAGCCAAAACAAAGTGAAAAGGTCTGATTTAGAAGAGTTATCAAGCCAAGCTGAAATATGCGTGTTTTTTTTTTTTTTGGATTCAAGTTGTTTGGCTGAGTCAGTTAGTGTTGGGCGCATTTTTTTTTTCTCATCTTAAAATTTTAAATGCCCCGCCGGCTGTGGATTTTAGGAAATTGGAGACGGCTGGTTTGAGACAATATTGCAGGTGTTTTAAACTTGTAAGTACTGTTGTTAAATGATTTTTCTTTTAGTTGTTCCAATCATTACGTTGAATGATTTTTATTTTTATTTTTTAATTTGTACAGACTACAATCAAAGTTGTTTCAGGCATGACCTTTCGGGTTTACACAGCTTCATAGCATTTTTCACCCATAGATACAAACATATTGATATCATGTCAAGTTTTCTTTTGAATGTATGGTAATTGTATCTTTGATTTGTTTGATAAACGAGATTTTATGGATTGCTTGACAATTTTTATGGAGTTCATCCAGCTCTTTTTACCCAGTTCTTGTAATGGATCCCAACTTTAGCATTTTTCAGACTTTACTCATACTACAGAAGAAAAATCTGAAAGTTGTGAAAGGGCTGTAAGCATAATATATATATATATATATATATATCCAAAAAGCAGTGTCATTTTGTGTTTGGAATTGCACGTGCTCTCAACCAGTATGAATGAAAAGAGGAGTGCATGAGGCTTTGAAGGAGTGGAGCTCCACATTAAGGCCCATCTATTTGAGAATTTGGGCCGCTCAAAGTAAAGGTCTCCAAGTATATGAAGCATTCTCAAATTTTATCCTGATACTATAATGTTGATGGTTCGATTAAGAACGTGTTTAACACAATCTAAGATTGTAGAGTTGTATCATATGCAGTCCGGCCTATGTGCCAACTTATATGCATATCAATTTATGCAGCCAGACTCGTGGGCCGATTTAAATGTATGCTTATCAAAAGTTTATGGGAGGAGGGCAGATGGAAAGACTCGTAATGAAAAAAAGGCGAGAAAAAAAGGGACTTCGTTCAATTGTCATAGCCCTTAATGTAACATTGTTAAAGTCGAATGATATCTTAACCGCAAATCCTTTAGAGACTCAATTCAATGGTGAGTGAATGCTCAATGACAGCCAAAATTGATTCAAAAACACCCGCCCTTGCCCCCTTGGAAACTAATTATACCTAGAGTGGGACAAAATTAGCCCAAGCTCTATCTATAGCAACTCCTTTTCATCCTTCCCATTCTACCAATTTGATCAAAAGGTGGGCCACACTAGAGGATACACTGCTTAACTTATGTCAACAATCCTAGATGGATGTAGGTAAGTAAATTTGGGCGGGCGGCCTAAAGCACAGCATGGGCTCAGCACGGAAAAACCGTCCCTGGGCCGTTGACTTGGTCAACGGGCTGGCACAACAGTCCTCTGTTGGGCCAACACCCCGCGGGCAGCATAGCACGGCCCGCCCGTGAACATGTCTAAAAAAGAAAAGGAAGAAGAAGAAGCAGCATTGGGAAATGAATAAACCCAATTCTACAAAAGGATAAAAAAACTAAAATAAAACCAATACCACCAAAGAATAAAAGGGTCTACCCAGACCCTTAATTACTAGATGAGGCATTGGGTCAGGAATTACCACTACCAGGTGGAGTTAAGATGTATCATCTGTCTCTATTGGTTCCCATCAAATTAATGGTTTGGATCCCACTATTGGTTGGGAACCCGACTTCTCACCTTAGTACCTAAGATTCATAACTTTCATATTATTATATTTTTAGAGATAAAGGTTTTTTCTTAGTGCACATTACCTTCTAGGGATAGGGTTTGGCCAAGAGCCCGAGTCCAAGTCCAACTTAAAAAAAAAAAAAAAAAAAAAAGAGAGACGTGGACCGCCTACGACGGGCCGTGCCCTAGGACATGCTGGCCTGACCCTCATGGGAATGGGCACGGCACGGCCCGGGCACTAGTGGGCCCGATGGTGAGTGGGCCGTGTTTACATGCCTAGATGGATGTTCCAAGTAAATGAAAATGAAATAAAACCTTACCTTTCCACTCTCCTGATCTCATTTTCCTCGGAGACGAAGGAAGGAGAGAGAGAGAGAGAGAGAGAGAGAGAGAGAGATGGCAAAGCCTCTGGGTCCGACTGGGGAGTTCTTCAAGAGGAGAGACGAGTGGAGGAAGCATCCGATGCTGAGCAACCAGTTCAGGCACGCCCTTCCAGGCCTTGGAACCGGCGTCGTCGCCTTTGGAATCTATCTCATCGCTGAAGCGGCCTACAACAAGTTCTATGCTAAGCCCCATGATTCTCACTCCACCCACTGATTCCGAATCAAAAGACCCAAAATCAAATCCCCTTCGATTAAGGTACTTGCATAATTATACCCGAATTTGCTGTTTGTTTCACTTGTTCCTCTTTTCTTTTCGATTCTCTCTCTCTCCCTCTTTCTCTCACATGATTTAATTTTTTCTCATCTGGGTTCTGTTGATGATTGATGAATTAGGAGTTTTGATGATTGCAGAAAAATGGGGTCTTTCCATTTTTTATTTTGTTGGGTTGCTGGATTTGGATTGTTTTGAACTAGACCTTCTAGGATGATTGCTTTCGAAAGCAACTCTATCTCTCTCATTCTCTCCCAAACATTCTTTTTGTCTTCTGTTGATAATTGATGAATTTGGCCTTTTGTTGCCTTTGGAGAAATGGGTATTTCTTGTTTTCTCTGTTTTTTGGTAAGGATTTGTCTGAACTAGGTTTTTGTGTAAGTAGGTGAGCGATTAGGGGTTTTCCGCTTTGTATTGGATTTGTTGGTAGTGGGGAATTATGTGTTTAACTTTTTTTGAAATGTACATCTTTTTTCATGTGTTTGGATTTTATGTTCTGTCACTTTCTGTAGAAGTCGAAGGATTAGGCATTTGGTGGGGTTTTGGGGTGTTGGTTCTGTAGGCTGGATAATGTTGCTGGTTGTGGAATTGTGGGTTTTGACTCTTGTAGAGAAATGACTCCTCTCTGTTTTAGGAGTTGACATTTAGCAGATGTGAAATTGATGCGAAACAGTGCTACATGGATGCTCAAGTGATAACATGTTTCTACGACAATAGCAATCAAATACTTCTAAGTTTTACCATTCAGATAAAAAAGTAGTTCTGAATTCAACATGGTGCAAATCGGTTATTGAAAGGGAAAGAAGCAGCAGTGGTAAAGAGAATCTGCGTTAAAGAGAAAAAAGAGGGAGAATAGGGAGAAGACAACGCAGTTTGGAGAAACAAGATGCAGTCGAGAATTTTTTTTTTACTTGAGAGGGGTATCGAAATTTGGGAGAAAAGAGGGAGTAGGGAGAGAACTCTTAGAGAAGACAGTGAGTGGCAGTGCAATGCATAGAAACAAAATGCAATCTGTAAAAACAATTTTCTTGAGTGGGGTTTGAAAATCCAGAATCTCACTATTTACATTGTCTAATCATAGCTCTCCCAAAGTCTGTATTTTCAAGTATCATACCACCATCAAAGGTGAATGGCTAAATCTGGTTTCAGAGACACATGTACTAAGGTACATTGAATTGCTAAACCCTGTGTTAGTAAATATGTAGGCAGGGACTGTCCCTTCTTCATTTCATGGAGAGAAACGTAGATATGCAAGTTCCTGAAAGAGGTAGAAAAGCAAATAGATGGAAAATCATGCTAAAGTCAGGTTATGGTTTTCTGGAAAAATTATCACTAAAGAAAATAGATTTTGTTTTTCCCCTTTGCTCTCTCTCTCTCTCTCTCTCTCTCTCTCTCTCTCTCTCTCTCTCTCTCTCTCTCTCTCTCTCTCTCTCTCTCTCTCTCAAGTTTTGGGTTTGTTTTAAATGCAAATGTCATCTTTCCACTAAAGTTAAACAGTCATTAAAGGGATTAACAAGAATAAAGTGCGTAGCATTTTGTGATGGCCTTAATGCACATGAAACATAAGAGGGTATCATTTATAATTTGAGGGTATCATTTAGAATTTGGAACCACCAAAAGAAATTGATTAGGAATTTAAGCATATTGATAGGGAAGAGCTGAGTTGGCTAGTACCATGAAGAGAAGGGATGTGTTTGTGTCATTATTAAGAAAAATGATGATCATGCTTGCAAGGGACTTGAGCAGTCATTGAAGGGCTTAACAATAACGAAGTGCTGAGTTGGTGGTACCATGATGAGAAGGGATTTTTTTTTTTTTTTTTTTTTATGATCATTCTTGCAATTTACTTAACTGGAGCGGATTCGGAGTGGAATAGGGAAAATTATTATGCTTGCAAGGGCTTAAGTGGAGTAGGGAGAAGTCTAGGGATCTTAGGATAGGTTTCTGTATCTCTATTTAGAAAGTGTAGTTCTAGAAACAGAGCAGGTATTGGAGTTGATAAGCATTCAAAAGAGAAGATTTGGAGTGAAAGAAAAATGAATAAGGACTAAGATTATATTTGATAAAAAAATCTTAAATGTTGGTATAATGACCATTTGGAGGGAGGGCCCACACATAATAATAAGTAAAAGATGGAGGGCCCCTTACCCACATAACATGATAGACATCCAGGCTCCTAAAGTACACATGAGGCCATGCGGGGCCTGGCCTGTGCTAGAGGAGCGGGATAATTTGGTCAAGAAAATTTTTTTGGGGAACAAATAAACTTTCATTGATAAGGGAAAAAAGCAATACAAAGAGAACTCTCAGCGTGTGTGCAAGTTGGAAGAAATAGGGAAGAAGAAATTACAACAGTGAGAGTGCCATTTGTGATGGATTTCGATGTTATGATGCAGCCCAAGATCCAAGATTGAATGGACCAAACCCGCAGATGGGATTTGGCTGAATCTAGGTGGATTCTAGGCACACACGAACACATGAGCAGAGAAAACAAACACAAATCAACGTAAAGATGAAGTTCTTCTATTCAATATTCAAAATGTCCAGATCCCAAAAGGGGATTTACATATTTATAGAAAAAAGGGAGGAACGATCCTAAAGGAGGAATGAGCCTTTCCTAGCTAGGACTCTACTTGCTTGAAGAATATAAATTTCTAATGATCTAATCAGTAAGGTAACTTACTAATCAAATTACTGAAGCAAACAGAAAACTAAATATTTAAAGAATCCTAAATAATATAAACTTCTCACAGCAAAACAGTCGGCTGATCTCATTAGGATTGTGGGCTGATCCAATGGGTTGGGTCAGGTTGACCCAATAAATCATGGGTCCAGCCCAGTGGGCTTGGACCTGGCTTGTCCTGCACCATGTTGGGAACAACTATAAAAGAAAATGGACTTGAGGATATAGGAAGCAAATCAGTTTAGGATCGGTGAAGTAGATAAGCTCATGGAGTGTTACATGTATTTTTTTAGACGACAGCTAGACTTCTGTTGTTGTAGAGAACACTGTTATGTAGGGAAGAAATGACTCGAAAAATTGCATGTCTTCAGATTTGTAGATAGATATGTAAAGTAACAAGAAAGGGTAGAATCAATAACGAACACATAACATAAAATCTAAGGAAGACTCGAATAAAAAAGAATAATAGAGGGATTCCGTTTTGGGCTTGTACACAAAAGACTGAAAGCAATCCTTGTATGAAGAGTTTGAGTGTTGCAAATACAAGAAACTAGGAGAAGGTAGACTGATAAAAGATGTGGATTAAATCCTTAAATTAGTAAGAGCCTTAGATTGGGGAGTGACATAGGGTACAGTTTTAAATAGATACTAGAATGCGGGCACCATAGATGGGATACATATGAATGAATGAAAGCCCGAATGAAAGCCACGTACCATGAAAATGTTGCGAATACTACATTCAATTGTGAGATGATAAGCCATGAAATTGTTGTGAAATATTATTCATAATTTATTATGTGAGAGGATTGCGGAAAATTCTTTGACTGCACAATTTTTTAGATTTCATTGGAATTTCAACTTTATTAATAAGTTGGCGAAATTTTTTAAAGGAGCCTTTATTAATAGAGAGTTTCAGGCAATCCCAAACTTTTAAGCTAATTTCTAAAGGGTACTATAAATCTCAAATATCAGAATAGTCCCTGTAAGTTTTCCAATGGCTTTCAAAGTAGTCCGTCGTGGCTTCATCGCTAGCCGTCATCATCTTAACAACAATGATTCAGAGTGGTTTTTGCCTATTCTTTTCTACTCTCTTTCTCTCTCTATGGATGATAAAAGGAAGAGCTTTTTCACAAAAAGCGCCCTATATTTTCATGAAACTTCAAAAACACCCCTACACTTTGTGTTTTCACTTAAAGATACCTTGATTGACAGTAAAGTTTAAGGAAAAGCTACTCTACCATTAAAAAAAAAAAGGTTTAAGAGTCCTGCTATTGGCACACAACTTTTTTCTTTTCACCCACACACATTAAAAAAAAAAAAAAAAACCTGTGAAATTACCTTGGTGCCCACCCTCTTCCTTTCTCTCTCCCCACCTCTCCCTTTCACCTCCGGCGGCTCCGGCGAGGATCGACGTCGGCCGACTCCCCTTCCCTCCCTCCCTCCCTCCCTCCCCACTGTTTTCTCTCTCCCTCCCTCTCTCTCCCTTCCTCCCTCTCCCTCCCCCATTGTTCTCTCTTTCCTCCTCCCTTTCTCTCCCCCATCCTTCCCCTTCACCTGCACTCCACCTGGACCGGCGAGCGCCTGCGGATCCTCTCTCCCTTCCCCACTGTTCTCTCCCCCTTCTCCCGATCTCTCCCTCCCCATCTCTTTCCCTTCTCCTCGTCTCTCCTTCTCCCTTCCTTTCCCCTGCCGGCGCCGGATTTGGACGGTGGCGGTGAGTTCCTCGTCTCTCCTTCTCCCTTCTTTTCCCCTGCCGGCGCCGGATCTGGACGGTGGCGGTGATGGGGTACCCAGGCGCGCAGAAGCACGTGTACGCGGAGAGGGGGGAAAGGAGAGGGTCGGCCGGGAGGAAAGAGAGAAAACAGTGGGGGAGGGGAAAGGAGAGAGAGAAAACAGTGGGGAGGGAGGAGAGGGGGGAGGGGAAGGGAGAGAGAGAAAACAGTGGGGAGGGAGGAGAGGGAGGAAGGGAGGGAGAGAGAAGGGGAGGAAGGGAGTGATTGGCCGGCCGGCGCCGATCGGGAGAAGGGGAAAGGAAAAAGGGAGAGAGATGGGGAGGGAGAGATCGGGAGAAGGGGGAGAGAACAGTGGGGGAGGGAGAGAGGATCCGCCGGTGCTCGCCGGTCCAGGCGGAGCGCAGGTGAAGGGGAAGGAGGGGGGAGAGAAAGGGAGGAGGAAAGAGAGAACAGTGGGGGAGGGAGAGGGAGGAAGGGAGAGAGAGGGAGGGAGAGAGAAAACAGTGGGGAGGGAGATAGAGGGAGGAAGGGAGGGAGGGAAGGGAAGTTGGCCGGCGCCGATCCTCGCCGGATTCGCCAGAGGTGAAAGTGGGAGGTGGGGAGAGAGAAAGGAAGAGGGTGGGCACCAAGGTAATTTCACAGGTTTTTCTTTTTTTTTTTTTTTTAAATGTGTGGTTGAAAAGAAGAATCCTGTGTGCCAATAGCAGGACTCTTAAGGAAAAGCTACTCTCTTTTCCACTCCACCCTTTACTTTCCAGTTTTACCCTTTGTATTTATTAAGAAGATGAAATCACAATTTTAACCCTAGATATTTTTTACTTCTCCTGTTGAGAAACCACTCAAAAAAAGAAACATGCAAAGAACCATAGACTCAATCCTTGACTGTCTTCTACTCTTAGTCCCATGACCATCTTGATCCATCTTCTTTTTTATTATTTATTATTTTTTATTTTTTTATGTAGGTGTATAGATCATAAAGTTCTATTGAATCTGATGTGGCCAATGGACCCTACAAATTTAGCCACATGCTCTATTCTAAAAAAGCAACACAAATTGTTAGAATGCGAAATTGGTAGAGAATCTACATCCTTCGGTCAACAACAACACACATATCAGCGCACCAATTTCATTTGCAAAACTGATGTAATTAAGAATATTGCCCAAACTCCATTAAGCTGCTTATTCAAAATCGATCAATTTAATTACATGATAATGTGGAATAAAGGATCAGAAAACTTAACAACAAAGCTTAAGTGTGCACAAACTATAGTTTAAAATGATCCTTCGCTAGTCATTTCTAGTTAGTAGTTAGTACCATGTTGTGCTGCAAACTCACAAATAGTGGACACTCCATGGAGTATAATCCTTAAACAGTTGAATTGGACTACCCATCAATTTTAACCCACTTACGGTGGGCCACCCTGGCTAAGTCAAACCAGTTGGATGATCCTAATTATATCCACATGGGGTCCTTTTCTTTTTTCAGTGATCCTCGGTGAATTTGTGATGATTGAACCCAAGAATGGAGATGCATGATGGGACCTACCGATGGAAATGTATCATGTCCCCCACCGTCAAAAGAAGAAATGTATCATGTCCCACCAGATAGATGCTTTAACTGGTGACTGGTCCTTGTTTGAACTAATCTGAACCCCCTATGTTTTGGATCAAAATTGGATGGTTAGGATCATGAATTCATGATTGCAATGATATCGACTTGATAGACTGATGGTCTAGTGATTGGCCTTTTGATGTCATAGACATGTAAATTCTACCATTATATCAAAACACCATATCACTAACATTAATTCCTACAATTTACAAAGGTGCACTATGGCATCACATCCAAGGGTTAAAATTGTCATTTCATTGTTTCAATAAATGCAAAGGATAAAATTGGTAACTAGAAAAGAAAAAAAGGGTAGAGTAGGAATGGCAGTTGCTTTTCCTTACCGTCAGTCAAAGGGTCTTAAAAGTAAAAATATAAAGTGTACGGGTGTTTTTGAGGTTTCATGAAATTATAGGGGCCTTTTGTTAAAAAAACTCTTGAGGAAAAGGGTTTGGATCAAATGAAGGAGTTTGGCGTGGATTTGGTGAAAGGTTGGAGATTGATTTAGGTTAAATAATTGAACCATGAGGTTTCTTAAAACCTCTGTAACAGTGAGATCAACCGAATGTTTTTTTTTTTTGGCTCATTAAAAAACTTAAGCAACTACTTTGATATTCTTGGTTCATAGGAGCTTTCTTGAAATCAGCCCAAAAAATGCTCAGACTGTTTTGAATTCCTGTAATTTTTAATAACTTTGTGCTTTTGCTATGATATTTTTGCCATCCAATTCAACTTTTGGAACATTTGTTTGCACTATCTAATATTTGTACTCTGGATTGTTTCCCCTTTTCTGGTGTTGGGGAAAAAAACATGGTGAAGAGAAATGGGACTATCCTTTCTTTTCTTTTTTCTGCTTTACAAGAGATTCAAATTTGCACAGTCATGCACACTATTCGTGTCCCTATTTAGCTGAGCAATAGCCAGGGATAGTCTATCCTTTCCACTTGCTTTTCATTTTCTGTTTTATTTTTGTTTGTTTCTATAAAGAGATCGCCATTACATTCCACGTAAGTGAAGCAAGATGAAGGAATTTAGGAATCTCTCTTGTTTGGGGGGTCTCAAGTCTTCGAAGTAATGTAATGCCTGTAGATGTTTTGGCTGTTTGGTTGGCCTCCCTTTAGGTACTGGTTCTTCTTCACACTAAATTGCAGTTTCTGACTTTGTTGGTTTGGGTAGATGTTCTGTTTGTTGTTTGTAGTTATATGGTAGATTTGCTATTTTGAATTGTGTTTAGTGTTTTGGACATTATTTAGCGCTCTCTCTCTCTCTATATATATATATATGTATATATATCTTATTATTAAAATTTTCCATTAAGGTTTTTAAGATGTAACCTTTGCTGCAGTTGCTGATAGAGCTATTCAAATATATTCTTGCTTTCGTACATAGATTTTTTTAAATTTTTTTTGGGTTTTGTACTCATTTTGCATTTGTTAATTTGATAGTTCTAGTTTGTATCAAATCAGTTTATGGAAGACAATTTACATTTTTTCTTTCCAGGTGAGTACTTGTTGGGAGGAAATGACTATCATGGAAGCAGGGCTTGTTGTGCCGTTCTTGTTTTTTCCTATTATCCTTTTTTCAAAGATTTGGCTAGCCATTAAGGTGTGCAATATTGACTCTAGCTGAACTAAGATTTATCGACTATGGATTTATCTTTCTAACTTCATTTTAATAAGTTGAATGTGGTTTGATACTGTGACTTTGATGTGGGTTTTGATATTTTGTTTTTGTTGTCTCTGTTTGATTGGTTGTCCTCCTCTCTCAATTTTGCCTTTGACCATATCCCACACTACTTTTCTGATGACCATCTCTTAGTGGGTCCATTTGGTAATCAAAGACATTTGCTCTGCATATGTATATTACTCGAATGCATCAACTGAATCGTTTGATTATTTCGGTTAATGATTCTAATCAAAATCGATTTGCTGGGCACAATAATCATTTTGATTCTCAAATGATATCGGAGGGTTTTGTAGTCGTGGTGGAAATTCCATTCTCGCTGCGATTGGTATCTTCCCTAGAAGAAAAAGAAATAGCAAAATCTCATAATTTACGTTCTATTCATTCAATATTTCCCTTTTTAGAGGACAAGTTATCACATTTAAATCATGTGTCAGATATACTAATACCCAACCCCATCCATCCGGAAATCTTGGTTCAAACCCTTCACTCTTGGATACAAGATACTCCTCCTTTGCATTTATTGCGATTCTCTCTCTACTGAGAACCTTAACTTTTAAGTAGAGAAATTCTACAACAATTCCATAACTCTCAAAACTGAAAATTTTCTAGTGAATCTGGGTAATGTCATTTCATGAGGAAGACTTTCTCGGCTGTTATATTTATGATCTTCATATATTTTTGTGAATGGCAAATGAGTAATGTTTAATTAGTATGAAATTCTGCACTCAGCACAGGCTCAACTGTAGGATATACTTCAAAATATTCTAGGCTTTCATGCTGTGAAAGGGATAGCGATAGACTGCTTGTAAAAATTGGGAACATGGTTTTAGGCAGGTAGCAGTTCGACTTTGGCTTATTTCTAGTGTTGAGGATGAGAATGCCGAGGATGCCCCTGCAGAACCCCATATCTTATTTATTTATTTTGTGGGTGGGCATCTTCTTATTATTATTATTTGTGGCCACGGATCAAAGCCAAAAAGGTGTTATTATTGTTAATAAGGTCTCTGTTTCAACTGTTGAATTTCCGGGGCAAGAAACCTGGGTTGCATAAGTGTCAGTGATCCTCTCTTGCGCGGAAATCAAGTAAAAAACGTCTCCATTGTGATCTCTCTTTACATAAATTTCTTTTACTTGAGCCTGCGGCACCTGTGGAAGGTGCTAACTATTACAACCTTTGAGATTGTTGGCTTGAGTTAGGTTACCAATGAAAAAAAGAAAAGAAAAGAAAAGGGGATGCTGATTAAAGACTCGGGAACCATATGAAAGTGTCCAAAAGAAGATTTCATCTTATTTCCACAAATTTTACATCTTCATCACCACTAAAGAAATATAAGAGCCTTAACCAAAAAGAGGAAAACAAATTTAATCAGATGGCAGTATATTGGTTGGAGGAAATTAAGTAGTTTGAATTTTGAAAGTTGAAATCCACTATATAGGGTTCCAATTAATCCTTTTGACTCACGGATTAGGGAGACAACCAGGGGACCCCACTCCTTATAATAATAAACCCTGGCCAGTTGAGCTACGGAGGAGGGTATATTGTATGGTTAAAGGGTGGGTGCAATATCAATCTGATAAATGATCACAGCCCTTGATTTTAGGTTCATAATATTAATGGGCCGGTTTACATTATACACAAAATTTATGACAATAAAACCCAGTGGTGGCCGATGCCCAGATCGATGTCAGATTTGGGAGGGCCAATTCTATTTCAAGTAGAGAGTAGTAGGTTTATCAGTTTATGTGAAGGGTTTAATCACAGATGGAGCTCCTGTGCCAAAACAACAAGTGAAGCTCGCAATATTGAAGTAGAAAATGATCAATGCCATTTTCTTAAACTATGGAAGAACCATCAATGTGGGGTTTTTTTTTTTAATTAAGGCCGACAATTGTCTCTTATATAGTGGGACCCGCGGACCCCACCTACACACAACATGTACAATCAAGAGTGTGGCAACAATTACATAGTCTTTCTTAGTGGTATCTATCTTACAATTGGCACAATTACATAACATGGTGTTTGGATGCATGGATAAAATAATATCAACTAATTTAATTTAAATATTGTAATTAGTAATAATTACAAGTATTAATATCATGATAGGACGCATCTATTGTTAAAAAACCACAAAGATTACATGTTAAAATCATAAGATCCAAGCAATGTTGTTTAATTAAGGTGGGTAAACGTTGGTAACCATAGTGTAATACATCTAATCGTAATTATCATAAATGACCCTATCTATTTATTTTTTATTTTTTTTCTTTTTTGTAAAACCTTATCTAATGTCAAAGTCATTTATGAATCCATCTATAAGAAATCATTGTGGGCCTATTTGATATTGGTAGCCATATTAACACTATGTGAGCTATTAAATAAGACCCATTTAATGTTGACACAATTCAATCTTGGCAACAGTATGATCCGACTAATTTTGGTAGTATGAGACCCACCTAATATTGGTAATCACAATAAAAGCTCCCTAGTGTGACATTTGTAGGACTCACCTAATATTGAAAATTAATAAAGGGTTATGTATTCGCGATATAGCTATAGGACCTCACATTAAATTTGTAAACACCGTGGGGCCAATCTAAGGGAGTGTTTGGATAAATTCATAATATAATATCAATAAATTCAAATATTGTAAGATCTCATTATCATAGAACAAAATAGTCTCATATTATTATATTGTGTAAGTTATAGGATTTTGATTTTCACAAATTTTAATATACCTTTGAAGTGTTTGACAATTTATACATAAAAATCACAAGATGATATGCCATAGGTGTTAATAATCATGGTAGGGCCCATCTATTATTAAAAAAAAATCATATGATTAAATGTTAAAACCATGAGATCCAAGTAATGTCATTTAATTGTAATACATCTAAAGGTAATTATCACATATGACCTTTTTTTTTTTTTTTTTTTGTAGAACCTTATTTAATGTCAAAAATCACCGATGAATCCATCTGTCAAAAATCATTGTGGGACTCATTTAATGTTGATTGTCATATTGACACCAGGGGAGCTATCAAATAGTGGGACCCATTTAATGATGATAAATACAACCACACAATTCAATATTGGTAATCAATATGTGACTTGGCTAATTTTGATGGTATAGGACCCACCTAATGTTGGTAACTACGATGAAGGGCCCATAGTGTGAAATTTGTAGGATAAATTTAATATTGATAATTAACGAGTGCTATATAATCGTGATATGGCTATAGGACCCTACAATAAATTTATAAGCATTGTGGGGCTAATCTAATATGGGCAGAAGTCAAAGTTGCACTCCTATATGAATCATTAGTGTGGAACTTTATAGCGGACCACTATAATTAATTGTTGTTTATGAACTCTTCAATGATTTTTTACTAAAACTCTCCATTGGTATTTAGGGCCTATTCACTTACTAGAATTCCTGCCAGGAATTCAGGCTGTCTGGGAATTCAGAATTCCTGTCAGAAATTCTGTGTTCCATTACCAGAATTCCCACAGAATTCCTGAGCATTTGAAATTCCAAGCATTTCAAATTCCAAAAAATCCAGCATTTGAAAAACCACTTTAACAAGTAGGATTTGAAATTCCCAGACAACCACCCGACATGAATTCTATGAATTCTAGTAAAGAAACGGAACCTTGGGAGTTTGTTTTAACAAGAGGTTATTTTACACAGCATATCCTTATATAATCTAATATTGAAAGTTTTTGGAAATAAGATATTATAAAATAAAAAATAAAATATTATACGATAATTTTAACCTATCCAAACACACACTCTATTATATTCTAAATAATAGATACGTTTCCAAACGTACCAAAAAAAAAAAAAACATAATAAAAGCCCCACTGACCATAATCCAACACGTCCGGGCATGTGCAGGAACGGTCCAGATTAAAGTAACACGTCACCTCATATTCGTCCAAATCTACCACCTTCAATAAATGGACGGTTGGGATACGATATTGTGACAAATCATTGAAGCAAGAACATAGCAACAACCATTTGAAACGGTCCAGATCAAAAGTAACACATCACCTCACATTCCTCGAACCGTCTAGAACATGCACATAGCCGACGTCAAAGGTAAACATAAAATTTTTATGTGGATTTTAAAAGTGGATCTAAGATTTTCATGCAAATTGTATAGGCAAGGGTGACCGCCCATGTACTTTTATGTACACTCGTGCTCTCTTAAACAGCAGTTAAATCTAGTGGTTCAGAGTTAAATAATGAAGTTTTGGGTTCAGATCTCCTGGTCCACTTTATGTGGTTTTGGGTGCTCACGGACTATCAAGAGTTGAATAATGATTCTAATAATCTAGATTGAGGGGAACATGTATCATTGGTTTTGTAAGCCACCCAAATTGTATTTTAGATGATGGGCTGCCTACTGATTAAAGATGATTCGGACCTCCTATTTGGATTTATTTGTTAAAGATGATTGAGGTTAACTGATATTGTATGGGGATAATCCCGAACTCGTCGGGATCCCTGTCAGATGCTGCATCCGAGACTCCCGCACCAGCTAGTCCATCTCGGCCAAGTGATTCCACTTCGGCTATACGCTCATTAGCTCCACCTCGGCCAGGACATCCCCAGCCCGGCTAGTGACTTCATCCCAGTCATTCCGCTTCGGCATCCCTGCGAGGTCAAGGTCGCCCCCAACCTCGGCTCACCGACCTCAGCTCCCCGACCTCGACAACACACCCCGACCTCGGTCAGGATGCCAGAACTAGCCAAGGCAGGGGCTGACAGTTGTCTCCCTTAGACGCTCATGCGCGCTACAGCACGTGCGACAAGACAAGGGCACCGCCCATACTCTCTGACAGAGCCTCCCATACCGCCCATGCTTCCTGACAGATCGGTGTCCACAGACGCTACGATGGGACTATACCTCCCTAGTGCCTGGCAGAGTGGGCTATGATGGGACAGCTAACCACCTCAAAGTCAACTCTCTCCCTCTCCCTATCCATATAAAGAGCAGCAGGCGCAGAGAGCAAGAGATGATCAAATCCAACCCACCATACACAAAACCATAGCCAGATCTCTCCCTCCCGAGAGAACCACACGCTGGTATCATCTTCTTCCCCAAAATCTCTATCCTTAGTCCAGTTCTCATACTGACTTAGGCATCGGAGAGCCCTGCGCTGCCCACAGCCAGGGTCCTCTGACCTACTGTTCTTCCTCCCCTTCTCAGGTTTCAGGCAGGCATCGGTGTTCAACCAAAGAGCTCCGGCTACACCCCCTATCTTTGTAAGTGACATTTTATGCGCTTACAATTGGCGCCGTCTGTGGGGAACGAGCAAAAAGCCATCTTCCCTCAAACACCATGCCTCGAAGAACCAAAAAGGAAGAAGAACCATCAGCACTGCCGGCGCGGCTGCCGCCTGTCACCTGCCAGAGGAGGTCCGGGGCAAAATCTGGTCCAGCGAGTATCCAAAGGCCGGAAGCTCAGTCAGGCTCATCCTTTAAGGAGGTCCTAACACCTTCCTGACGAGATAAACTTCGATTGGAGCTTTCCCGGCAAGAGGATTCTCAGCCAGATGCATCTCAGGATCAAATGGGCGATGTCGACTTTCTCCTCACGAAGATTAGGGTCCAAAACCTTGTCATCCAAGCGCAGGACGAGTTGATCCGTCAACTTCAGCAACAGTTACAAGAAGAAGGGGCGAGCACAGCTCCATCCTCTAATCCCTTAAAGAAATTGAGTCAAAAATTGGAGTAAGACGCAAACCTCAAAGAATGGCTTGACCAGCGCGTCAGGCAAGCAATCCAGCAAAACATGGAGAGGGTCGGCCTCATTCAAGGTCGGTCAAGTGTCTCCTCTAGTTCGGCAAGCAACTCATCCAGCTCAGCAGACATCCCTTCCAGCTCGGGGGGCTATTGAAGCCTCCTATCATCCTTCAGCTTCGACCGCCCGTCAGCTTTGATCGCACGACCCTCTACTGTCATTTCTGGCGGCACGGTCCTCTACTGTCAGCTTCGATGACACCGGTACGACCCTCTACTGTCGGCTTCGATCGTACGACTCTCTACCGTCATTTCGACGGCACGATCCTCTGCTGTCAGCCTTGATCGCACGGTCCTCTATCGCCATCATTCATCCAGAGCCCCGTACTCTTACATCTCGGCCGCGCGCCAGATCTAGACCTCTTGTGTCTCGGCTATGTGCCAGATCTTGATTTCGTGCATCGCGGCAGCAGCGCCAGATTCTTGATCTCACGTTGGTGTCGCCCTCATGCTGGCCTCCACGTCATGCACCTTGGCGCCCATGCCAGGTAGCCAAAGCGCCCCCTGGCGACGAGCCAGCGGGTCTTCTCCAGTTCGCATTATGAGCGCACCTCGGCGCCCATGCCAGGTAGCCGACGCGCCCCTGGCGACGAGCCAGCAGGTCATCTCCAGTTCGCGTTATGAGCGCACCTCGGCACCCATGGCAGGTTGCCGACGCGCCCCTGGGGACGAGCCAGCGGGTCTTCTCCAGTTCGCGTTATGAGCGCACCTCGACGCCCATGCCAGGTAGCCGACGCGCCCCTGGCGATGAGCCAGCGGGTCTTCTCCAGTTCGCGTTATGAGCGAACCTCGGCGCCCATGCCAGGTAGCCGACGCATCCCTGGCGAAGAGCCAGCGGGTCTTCTCCAGTTCGCGTTATGAGCGAACCTCGGCGCCCATGCCAGGTAGCCGACGCATCCCTGGCGAAGAGCCAGCGGGTCTTCTCCAGTTCGCATTATGAGCGCACCTCGGCGCCCATGCCAAGTAGCCGACGCATCCCTGGCGAAGAGCCAGCGGGTCTTCTCCAGTTCGCGTTATGAGCGAACCTCGGCGCCCATGCCAGGTAGCCGACGCATCCCTGGCGAAGAGCCAGCGGGTCTTCTCCAGTTCGCATTATGAGCGCACCTCGGCGCCCATGCCAAGTAGCCGACGCGCCCCTGGCGACGAGCCAGCGGGTCATCTCCAGTTCGCATTATGAGCGTACCTCGGCGCCCATGCCAGGTAGCCGACGCGCCCTTGGCGACGAGCCAGCGGGTCTTCTCCAGTTCGCGTTATCAGCGAACCTCGGTGCCCATGCCAGGTAGCCGACGCGCCCCTGGCCGAGCCAGTGGGTCTTCTCCAGTTCACGCTTTGTGAGCATCTCGGCTCTCATGCCAGATTGCCGGCACGCCCCGACCTCTTGCTGGTTCGCCCTCGTGCTAGCTATGTGCTTCACGTAGGTTCGGCCTCATGATGGTCCCGACCTCTTGCTGGTCCGTCCACGTGCTGGCTACGACCTCACGCTGGCTCGGCCTCATGTTGGACTGGGCCAAGTACTCCTACCACGGTCTCAGTCTCCACCAGTTTGGCAGCAGTGCCTGTCTCTAGCTCGGCAACAGCGCGGCCTGTAGCTCGGCAGGAAACTCTTCCTCCAGCTCGACAGCAGTGCCAGTCTCCAACTATGCAGCAGTGCCAGTCTCCAGCTATACAGCAGTGCCAGTCCTCAGCTTGGCAGCAATGCTAGCCTCCTCGGCAGCGTCACTAGAATACTTCCAACAGGATTACACCTCTGGCGACGAGCCAGCTGGTCACGTCTCAGTCTCTCAGTTGGTGACAAACCGGACACTGAAGACTATCAAGCTCAAACAGCTCCTCCCTTCTAAGCTTCCGACCTCAGAGAGTACTCTCAGAGCTCAGAAGCTGGGGGGCTATTGTGTGGGGATAATCCCGAACTCGCCGGGATCCCTGTCAGATGCTGCATCCGGGACTCCCGCACCAGCTAGTCCATCTCGGCCAAGTGATTCCACTTCGGCTATATGTTCATTAGCTTCACCTCGGCCAGGGCATCCCCAGCCCAGCTAGTGACTTCATCCCAGTCATCCCGCTTCGGCATCCCTGCGAGGTCAAGGTCACCCCCAACCTCGGCTCACCGACCTCAGCTCCCCGACCTCGGCAACACACGCCGACCTCGGTCAGGATGCCAGAACTAGTCAAGGCAGGGGCTGACAGCTGTCCTCCCTTGGACGCTCATGCACGCTACAACGCGTGCGACAAAACAAGGGCACCGCCCATACTCTCTGACATAGCCTCCCATACCGCCCATGCTTCCTGACAGATCGGTGTCCACAGACGCTACGATGGAACTATACATCCCTAGTGCCTGACAGAGTGGGCTAAGATGAGACGACTAATCACATCAAAGTCAACTCTCTCCCTCTCCCTATCCATATAAAGAGCAGCAGGCGCAGAGAGCAAGAGATGATCAGATCCAATCCACCATACACAAAACCATATGCCAGATCTCTCCCTCCCGAGAGAACCACACGTTGGTATCATCTTCTTCCCCAAAATCTCTATCCTTAGTCCAGTTCTCATACTGACTTAGGCATTGGAGAGCCCTGCGCTGCCCACAGCCAGGGTCCTCTGACCTACTGTTCTTCCTCCCCTTCTCAGGTTTCAGGCAGGCATCGGTGTTCAACCAAAGAGCTCCGGCTATACCCCCTATCTTTGTGAGTGACATTTTATGCGCTTACAGATATAATGGGTTTTGTATGCTCAACATGACTAGACAATAGGACAGTAATTGCTCTTGGTTAGATGATATTTTGGTACCCTAGAGAGTAATATTAGAGAACTTAAAAGGAAAGTCGAATTTCTTTTTCTATAGACTTAGGTAAGATTGTTGAAGCATGTAAATCTTTGTGTGTAATTTTCTCACTTCTTATATGGCTTATTGATCACGGTGATTCACGTTTTAACACTCACGCGAACAACATGTTGTCCCATTGGATTCACATAAGCCCATATCTGCTATACTATTGACAAAAGATTTGACGTGATGTCTATGTAAGGCAGTGGGAGCTGAATGGGTTAAATGTATCCGCATCCAACACCGGAGGAAATTCATCCAACTGAAGTAGTTTTAACTTGAATTTGTATTTGGAAATGCATGTCTATAAAATGTGAGTGTGAATCTGTAGCTAGGGGAATGAATATGAATATGAATATGTAACTGTATGAAGTAATTGCAGTATTTGAAAACGAGAATAAATGTGATTGTAAATTGAAGTGTGATCAACCAATCAAAAAATAAATAAAAAATCGAGTGTGATCTAGTAAATGAGTTCATGAATTGATTCAGGTGTGCTGTACTTGAACATTGCGTTATAGTTTGTGATGGTTTTTTTATGAATGTGATGGACTTTTGTATGAATAATTTCATTTGGAGGATTGTGGAGCATTGCATTCCCGGGCAGTTCAATGCTCACAGAAATTGAAGAATGTGGACTACTTCGGCCTCGAATTTCCTGTTAGGAATATGACTGGATTGTTTGGAATGTAAATGTACAGGTTGTGAATAAATTAATGTAACTAGCATGTGAAAGTGGAGTTCTTCAGTGTTGAATGATAAGTGAGAATATGATTTTTTTTCAAGTGTTGATTCTCCAAAGCCTGTGGGCTATAAGACTTAAGATAAATGCATTCTTTTTTGTTGAGACATAACCATGTTGCAAACTTGCAATATCGCATCCTTGCAATGCAGCTAGGGTGGTATTTAGGACAAGTGAAAAGATCAGTGAATGGGCCCCAGAGGTTGATGTCAGGAAGCACTGAAGCACCATTATATTTCTTAATTTGAATATTGGAAAATCTAGTATACAAGCAAATTTTTGATTTTTTTCTAGGGACGAGGGTTTTAAAAAATCAGAGTCAGGGAGCGACTCTTAACACTTTCGATTGAATTGACTCGGCCAATCTAATGGAACTCGACCAAGCCTGATCAGCTTCTGCCCTGGGCCCTATAAAGTTTTTATAGGTTCCACAGTTAAAGTTAATTCAGTAGGATTAATAATACCATTAATCTAATTTGAATGTTGAAGAAGACCTTGAATTTTTTTTTTTTAAATGTACCTAAAATCCTCCCACGTTATTTTCTTGTAGGAAAAAAGAACGGTTCGAAACTGAGCTACCACACTGGAGCCACAGGGTATTTACCTGACTCCTCCTGGACCCCATAGGGATTAGTCCGGCACAATGGGCTCGGACACCCTCCAGTATAAAAAAATAAATAAATAAAAGAAAAGAAAAGAAAATGAAAAATAAATGCAGTAAAAAAAAAGACCCAATGATGGGACTCGGCAACTGAGTGACTCAGGGTGACTCTGCTTGACACCTACCAAAACCATGGCTGAGAAAAAACCAATCTAGTAATATTGCTACACGCATGTGCAGGTTTGCAAAACTGGCAGCATCATGTATGCCCAGAGAATAGATTTCTTTTTTCATGAGGTTTCTTTTTTTTTTTACTTGTATTAATCACTACAGAGATTCTTAAGAATCTCTGTTTATTTCTTTACATTTGGCTCCCTCGTAATTTTGTATTTAGAGAATTTTACCGGAAAAAACACTTAATGTGCACATGCGACACGAGTAAATTTTGACAATTCATATGCAGTTTTTTAGAATTACCCCTTCCCCAATATTTCTTTTATATAAAGGCCCCCAAGTTGAATTTCCTGGGTCCACCCTTGGTACCCTTGCATTTTATGCTGACATTGTCCATTGAGCAAATCGATTGATCATCTTGAAGCGAAGGTTTTATTTAACATCAGTGCTTCAATGGAGTATTGAATATCAGTGCTTTTTATCTTCATTAGAAAAGGTCAAATAAGAGAGAAGTAGAAGTTGCATGTAAGGAAAATGGTTGAAAAATGCTCTAGAGACGACTCTTTTCTTTTTTTTTTTTTTTTTTTTTTGAAGACACAAATGACTAACCAAAACCACTCACCAATTTCAATATAGATCAAAGATTTATCTAAAGCTTAGAGCCAAAGAAGTACCAAATTCATTTGGAGAAGCACGAAATGGCAGTAATGCAAATATTAAGAATTTTGAATACGAGGAAGGGAGCAACATTTATATTCTAATAAAATAGCACAAAAACAAAGCATATCCAGACACACATACTTAAAGCCTGCCTTCATTTAGATTAGTGATGTTTCAATACCAACCTGAAAGTCAGTTATCCGTTTGAAAGGGGCCTTCTTTTGTTTAACTATGTAAGAAAATTTAATTGACTAGTTGTATATGTTTCAATTTTTTTTTTTCAAAACTATTACAATTTCTTCATATTTTTTTTTTACCTCAAGTTTTGTTCGTTTTATTTGAACCCAAGAATCTATATCATTGACTTTGTGATCAGATGGTGGAAGAGAAGCAAGTGAGAGATAAAAAAGACTTCTAATGTGATTACAGCAAAACGTGACTGAACTCTTGGGGCATGCTTGTGCACAACAGTTTTCTGTAGCATTTAATTTCCACAATGATTTCATTTTCTACAGAAATTGAAATTGAAGATTTCAGTGCTTATGGTTTATTGCAAAAAAGTATATTCCATGCTGAAATATGTTTTACCTTTGGGTACGACTACAAATAATGGTTCTCTACTTTTGGGTCGAAATTTGCTCTGCACAAAGATTGCAGAAAATACTTGACTGTCAGAAGATGAATATCACAAAACATGTCAACATGGAAGACTGGAAAATCATTCTCTTGGGATCATTTCATCATTTTAATTATCCATGGAGATTGCTCCACACAAACAAACCCAGAGATAAGCACAGGCATCACAATTTGCCTAAATTAAATCAAATTATAAATGAAGAGGGAACTTAGCCAACATGCAACAGAACCATTAAACTACTAAATATCTACGTGCTGTTACTGAAAATTCAATCTAAAAAACAAGTATAAGAAACACCCAGTTAAAAAACAGGGTCATAGGTGCAATAAGACAATAATTAAATTGAAATCGCAATAACCCACCAAGAGAGCCACCATGTGAAATTATATATACGTATTTATATCCACCCTCATTTAGGAAACACGTTGGATTTTAATAAAAAATCAGATTCATGAACTTTCATCAAAATCAAAGATCACATGATATAAAGGAAGAATAGAGCTAGAAATAAGGAATGACAACATCATGAAACTTGCAATATTCATATTACAAACCACAAGGCTCAATAGTAACCAGCCAAAATGAAAAACATATGAAAACCCCCAGAAGTTCAAAATTTTCGTTATTTGTTATTTATGAAGTTTTGACATTACACAAATCCTACATGATTAAATGAAATGCTTGTTGTATAACCAAAATTACAAAAATAAGTAGATAAATCAAGTGAAATCAAACTCCTCTTCGACACTGTCATTAGCCAGCTTTTACCGCCACAGTGATGCATTGGTTCGCCCAATGTTGATCAGAAACTTTCCCATACCAAGTGTCAATATGCAATTCAAAACAACATGCTTTCGATTAGTGGTCCTATGGTAATCTACCTTGATTTATCTCATCAACCACTCGAAATGGGCAGTTTGTGAGGTCTTGCAATGAAACCAGATAGAGAATTGTGGAAACAGAGCGTTCCTAGAGAAATTGAATACTCTTCATGGCAGAAGAAGATTATAGCAACACAAGATCAAAACTAAGCATCAGCTACAGCATATATACCCCTCCAGACTGATGATGGGCACTTAGCACCTGTAGCTGTGCTGCTTGCCTGATAAAACGATATCAACATTTCAAAGATGGAAAAAAAAAATGTAAAGAGCATGCCTAGAAAATCAATCACAAAGAGGAAGAAAGTGTGACAAATAGAAATAACTATTGAAATGAATTGAAAATTAACACATTAAAACGGATTAAAACAAATGAGACAAAAAAAGTTAAAATTTTAGTGAGCAGGTGTAATACTCTCTCTCTCTCTGTCTGAGAAGTACAATTGATGGGAACGCCAATCCATGCAAAGATTGTTTTACGAAATTAATATCACAATAGAAGGCCACAACAACAACAAAAAAATAAAATAAAATAAAAAGAGGAAAGAAGTTAACATTTTAGTGAGCAGGTGCAATAGTCTCTCTCTCTCTCTCTCTCTCTCTCTCTCTCTCTCTCTCTCTCTCTCTCTCTCTCTCTCTCTCTCTAAGATGTTACACCAAAAGAATAGATCCAAATGATAGAATCTATGTACAAACTTGGAAAAATTCTCAATGGATAATCATCGAAACGATAAATTAGCACCAATCAAAAGAAATTTGAGGTCTTAAGGGGACAGTTGACAGTTTCATATCATTTAGGGAAATGAAGAGGTTAGAAAGGGGTGAAAAGTAAAAGAAAATGGCCAGAGTACAGCCAAAGTGAAACCATCAAATTTCTCAGATATATGGAAATTATATTCAGAACGGAGAAAAATATATGGAAATTATATTCAGAATGGAGAGGAAAAGAAACTATCTACTGTCAAAGACGGAAAAATTGTTACAGACATTATTCTATCCTTCACTCTTATTTTTCCCCAGTACTACCCTTCACTCTTATCCCCTTGTAGGTAAATCCCAATTCCTATGTAAACTGTAGGAAATGACAAAAGCCCCTTAAAAAGAAGGAAAAACAGTCTGTTTATAATAGTTTTCTTACACGAGTGGGAACTTTGAACCCTGATAGTTTTTGTTAACCATGGCACTGTAAAGAATTACATGTCAACAAAAACTACATTCCTGTCAAACATTTGTAATCTGGGACTCATAAAATATTAGATACCACGGAAGTTTATCCATTGTAATCCGGTGTTAACTTAATCTTAAAGATAATCCCTTAACTCAAGGGATCATACATCTGTAATTCTATAATGAGAAAGAACAGAGGATAAAAGAGGAGGGTTGATAACCATGATCATGATTTCAATTTTCTGGGAATTGCATATTTTCTCAATTTGATATGGTATTAGAGCTTATGGGTTTCATAGTGTCATATCCGTAGTGGTCAATTCCATTTCGTTTTGACCCAGTTGTGGAACATTTCCGCATTCCAGTCAGTTTCGGTGTTCCGGTGTGGAAAAGACAAGATTTAAAAATGAGAAAAATATAAAAGAATACTTAGAATTGAAAAAATAGTGAAAAACTAAAAAAATACTAAAAATGCATAGTTATATCACTTATATCCAACAGAATAATAGAAACCCAGTTTTTAAAATGCTTTCACTATGATTGACCCAACCTAATACCATTAGAACAGAAGTGATTTAAAAATAGATGATACCAAAGCACAACAGATTTTATTTATTTATTTTTTTTTTTTGAATGGTAAAGCACAACAGAATTTGCTTCCTAAACAAGAAAAAAAAAATGTTTATAATTATCACTCATCAACCAATAAAATACCTTAGCAGTAGCATTAAGAATCTAATGCTCCCTATCCAGCACTTCAGAAATAAAGCACCTAGCAAGGTACTGAAGTTTCGTGGGTACCATCCTGGGAATAGTCTGCCCAAGGAACTATACTCTCTTAGTAGTCAAATAATTGCTGCACGAGCTGCAGGCACCATGATTGTAACCAATATACGAGTTAGTTGAACAACCACTTTTGAAGAAAAAAAGAATAGAAAATCAGTTAATAAAATTTAAACAAACTACCACGACAAAAATAAATAAAACAGTTTCCATAGAAGTATGGTGAAACAACAACCAAAGTATAACATGTTTCTGTTCTTAAAGTAAGAAAAGAAAAAAAAAAGGGGGTTGACTTAAATTAAATCGACACTGCACGAGCTGCAGGCACCATGACTGTATCCAATATACGAGTTAGTTGAACAAACAGTTTTAAAAACAGAAGAAGAATAGAAAATCAGTTAATAAAATTTAAAACAGTTTCCATAGAAGTATTGGTGAAACAACAGCCACGACATAACATGTTTCTGTTCTTAAAGTAAGAAAAGAAAAAAAAAAGGAGTTGACTTAAATTAAATGGACACTGCTCACTGTTGAACTAATGAAACAGGTTTCAATCAACTTTTAGATGCATGTCTAGAAAGTGGAGACTATAGATCTGGAACTCATGAATGTTAGAAAATGAAAGTGATATAAAGAAAGAGAACCTAAAAAAGATAGATTTTAGAGCAAAGTGGTAATCACCTTTTCATGACTGGCTGCGTTTTGGTTTATAATTGCTTTGATGGACATGACTACTTGCGCCAAAACAGCTTCTGCCCCAATAATAAAGCCCAAAGTACCTATAGAAGATTTTTCCATTTAAGATGTTAATTCAATAGCAAAAGTACCTAAACTAATTTAGAATTTGTTTGAACGAGAAGATCAAGACAGACCTTATATGGTCAAAGCAAGAAGCCCTTCCAAGCAAGTATTAGCGACATTGGAAAGCCTTTGTGCAAACATGCCTATATTCTTTATTGCATGTTTCCTTACCCAACCTCAACCTCTTATTGCTGCTGTAGCAAAACACAAGTGTTCTTTTTTTTTTTTTGCTAGACTGGATCACTGGTTAAGGAGTGGTATTACCTAGATGAAGACCATGGATTGGTTTCTAGTCAATATTGGTGAGATTGAGGTGCATTGCCGCTAAGGTATCAGTGGTTTGGCAAACTTAAGTGCATTTCTTTGTAGTATGGTTGTGCTATAATCTCCTAATCCTAGCCACTGAAAATAAATTACAACACCAAATGTAAAGAAAACTAATACATAGAAAAGTTGAGCAATAACACCACCACACTATAGAGCAAAAAAGGATTAGAAAACATTCTTCTAAAATGTTAAACAAACTAAAGAGTCTTTGCAATAGTTTCCAGCAGGATAAAATAAAGCTTACACCATGCCACTCTGGCGTACAATGGACTGATTTGGGTTTTTTTTATGGTAAGACATGATAAACAGACTTTGAGATAATTATTTAAATTTTAGAATAGAATATATATATTTGTATTTGTATGATGGAAACCTGAAAGTCGTTATAAAAAATGCATTCTATACCATCATATTTTGAGTAATATTTGTAGCAAGATCCACTTCCTGCAATATACCCTTTCTTAGCATGAAACAATGAAAAACCTGAAATTCCTAATAAAATAGAAAGGCATTCTATACCATCAAAAATTTTTGACGAATCTTTGGAGGGTTCACTTCCTATAATATACCATTTCCAAGCAATGCATTATGAAAATTACTTGAAATTATAAAACATGAAACATTGATTTTGTACCTCCTCACTTGATTTTTATATGACGGGAATGAGAACTGTACACACCCCAAGAATTTATTGGATATTGTGTGGTCAATAGCATGTTCAATAAGTGCTTGACTATTTACAATATATGAATGATGCACATGCTATAAACCCCAACCTACAGCAAATGAAATATTTCATTCTCTTTCCTAGAAGAATGTTACCGTGTAGGCGACATGATTTTCCTTGTCAGCCTAATTCAGTTGAAAATGAAAGAAAAGGTTTGGTGTGTATCCTCAAGTTCATGTCTAGCTAATGCACCCCATTGGATGATTTTTACAAAGAATCTGGCCAAATCAAAGGTTGATAATTTGAAAAATTAGGAGCAGATATCGACATATAACATAAGAATATATTTTGATGCCTTCTCTTAGGTCTTCCTGGACTGGTTGTTGAAACTGTCCAAGCGAATGAAAGCTTTTTGTTTGAATTATTTCATCTGGTTTAAATGAAATTTATCCTTTACAAAATATATATATATATATATTGTTCGATGCTTTCTCATGATGTGTTCAGATACATATTGTGAAAAATTATTGAAAATTTGAAAAAGGAAAAAATTAGTTTGCACCCAACAATCATGTGAGGCCAGAGTTGAAATTGACTTCAATGAAGAATTAATAAGGGTGAAGGTTTCACAAGTGTATGTAGGATGTGAAAATGAGCATTTATTTGGGGCATTCATTCAAATAGGTTGAATGCAGTAGCAGGTGAGGATAGGACATCAGGAGAAAAAAGAAAACAAAATCTTTTTATCCCTAATTTACTTGAATCTGTAACTCCATCTAAATGCCAATAATAGACACAATCATTCAAATTTCAAACACAAGTAGTTCTTCACTATCAAATGGATAAGAAAAGATAATAAAGGGAAAAAAGAAGATAAATTGGATGAAAATAAAGAGAACGGATGAGAGAGGCACACCAGGCCTTGGATCTGGACTACCCTCGGCAATACGGCTCGGCTTACACCACAACACTGCGAGAGAGCTCTGAAAAATTCCGGTGATTTTAGGAGCGCCTGTTTTCAGCTGCGATTTAAGTCGGTGCTAAAGAGAGGGCAAATGGGTGAAACAGGGAAATTGAGAAAGAGGGAGAGGTGATTGGGTCCTCCTAGGCGGTGGAGGGCAGAGAGAGGGGGGTTGGTTTGCACGTCTAGGTGGGGTGGGGGAGGGACAGAGACAGCGAGAAGGGTTCGTATGGTTTGTGGGGATGCAGGTGGTGGAAAAGAAGAGGCTCTTGCATGTATCTATGCCAGAAAGCAGAGTCATAGATGAACACCTAGCATGCAAAGGCCCCACAGTCAACTGCTTGTATCAAAGGAGGAGAAAGAGTAGGAATCAAGCAGGAGGGGAATCGTGCAAAGAGGGAAACATTGAGAGTGTTCTGGAAGCAGGGGTATCAAGCAGGTATGAAGAAGCGGGAGGAGACAGGAGGAAGCAGGAGGATAAACTGTCCAACTAAGCAGACAGCAAGGTGTAGAGAAATGGGCGAAACAGACAGGACATTATCTTCCCTTTTAGTATAAGTGTATAGATATGAAGATTGGATTTTTTTTATTTTTTTATTTTTCATTCCTTCAACGTTTAAACATTTTTTGCACAATTTAACAATGCATAAAAACTACACATTCAAATATTCCTTCCAGCCATTCATCCCATTTCATTGCATTCCATTCCATTCATCCATTTGATGTCTTTCATTAAAATTTCAGATTCATTCTTACCAATCCTTTCCAATACATTGCCAGAAAGAACACCCACATTCCATTCCATTCTGTTCAACATTTACACATGGTTGTTTAAAGGTAAAAACTAGCAATCATTTCATACCGAGTTAGCTATCTTCCCTATTGCTTATATGTCAACAACTGCAGACATTTAGAACACATGGAACACAGGCAGTGCATCACTTAAAAATCAAAGACACTAATTTAATACATTTACTCAAAATCATCCTTCAAACATTAGCAATATAAACTACCTGAGAGGTGAATTATGACATGTTTTTCGATTATGTCCCTTTTGCTTGCAATAGGAACACGTTACTTGGTTCCTCTGTCTGTCCTTCTCACATATTCTGATCTTCTTTGGCCGACCAGGTGGTCTCCTCACGCGTGGAGGTAGTACCTGCATGCCGTTCTTTTCCCATTGTCCCATATCCCGTGTTGCATGCACAATGTCATTGTAAGTTGACCGATAGGTCTCGGTTGAGAACCAATGCTCACAGAAGTCATATGGTTCAAGACCTTTTTGCTTAATTGCTGCCACGGCATGCGAACATGGAATTCCAAGGATGTTCCACTTCCGACATGAACAAGAACGGTGATCAAGATGAACAACATCTACAGACGCAGCAGAGTGGATTTGAAATTCAAATTGACTGGTTGCACAAGCTCCCAATTGACTAGCATGTTCTGCCTCTGCATTCAAAACTTTTTCGGCGTCAGGAGTTACCATTGTCTGCATCATTTGTGAGCTATGACGGCGGGACTCGTAGATTTCCATCAGTTTAGAACGTATAGCTTCTACTTGTTTTGTTATGGGCAACTCTTTCACATCTTTGAGTAAACTGTTCGTGAATTCGTCCATATTAGTAGTGAGCATATCGTATCGCCGGCCTTCTACAAATGCATTTGCCCAATACTGTTTTCCAATTCCTTCAATCCATGTATGCGCCTCTTCTGAAATATTTCTTATGTCGCTCATATGCCTTTCGTACTCGAATGGCCTGTACGCCCTTGCAGCATTCCAGAACTTCGCCACTATACCATTGTCTTTAAAAACTGAATGCAAATTTCGCGAAATATGTTGAACACAGTAACAGTGGCTTGCATTTGGAAGCTTTTGTTGCACGGCACTGATTAGGTTTTCTTGTTGACCAGTCACAATAGTCAAATTTTGGAGAGGGCCTAAAGCATTATCAACTGCAGACAAAAACCACTCCCAAGTCTCTTGGTCCTCGGACTCAACTATGTCAAATGCAAGAGGGAAAAGCCTATGGTCCCCATCATAAGTCATGGAACAGAAAAGCACACCCGGGTATTTTCCACGAAGTTGGGCCCCATCAACAGCAATCAATGGTCGCAAGGATGAACAGAATGATTGGATACTAGACCCGAATGCCCATAAAATTTTTGAAAATGAGTTATCATCTTCCTTGAGCAAATGGGTTATGGTGCCTGGGTTTGTCCTTTGCAATTCAAGGCAATAATCAGGCAAGATTTTGAAAGACTCCTCATATGAACCCCGTTTATCATGCATTGCTATTTCTTTTGCCATCCACGCCTTCCTGTAACTAACTACGACGCCAAACTCCATCTGGAAGTCAGATATAATTTTCTTTGGAGTGTAATTGGGATGGAGTCGAACCCGTTCCTTGATAAACTCGGCGACCAACTCCGATGTTGCTTGACGATGTGCTAGCCCCATCATTGGCTTTGAACAACTATGATTTTGTTTATATGTCTTTACTTGGAATTGGGGTCCAGATTCCACAATAGAAGCATGGATCCGCCAAGGACAATTAGGATCACCACACCTTGCAGTCACCTCCGTTCTAGATGTCTTTATTGGTTTCATAGCAAAATTGTTATACATAGCAAATTTCTTCAAAGTTGTTCTGAATGACTCGCGATCTGGAAATCGTCTCCCCTTCCACATATCACGCGAAGAACTCTCTACATGCTCATCGCCAATCTGATCTGGATCAGGTATTAGAGTATCAACAACACTGCACTCTTGCGCAGGATTACATGGCTCTGTATAACCTTCTGGAATAGGTGACGTACTTTCCTTTCCGCCAACGGGCTGCTGTCCACCATCTCATCCCCGGTGTCCATGTCTTTTTCAGATCCTCCATCATTGTCATCTTCAGGTACTACGTCTATTTCTGCTGCCGTGTCATCAGTTGCATATGAGGAATGCATGTCGGCATTGTCTTGAAGGTTATCAGAAGGAAGAACATCTGCAGATTTTGTTTCCATTTGAGGGGCATCACACAGTGCTGGAGTGTTTATATTGAGGTGGATGGGTGACATACTTGAAATTTTTAACCTGCATAGAAGATAGTCCATAATTAATACATTTATTAGGAAAACTATTTCATATTGCATTTCACTCGTATAAAAGAGCAAACCTATGCGGTCCTCTTTTAGAAGGACCAGCTTGATCCTCAACACCAATTGATGTGATCTGAGCAACTGTATGCGTCATCGAATTTCTACTATGTGAATCCCTGCAAAGAAACACAAGCAGCAGATCATATTTACTGTCTAAAATCCACATGAACAATAGTACAAAATGAGAAATACAATTACCATGATGGATAAGGTGGTCGGACATTCGTATCTGCAACCGTTTCACCACAATGTTGTCTGCTTCTACTATCAGATGTCTTATTTCCGTCTCCAAACCTCTCAACCCGTTGAGGCCTTGCATGCATCCAAAACAAGTTAACTTATACCATTCTAACCAAACCAAACCAAACCAAACCAAGCCTTTTCCCACTAGGTGGGGTCGGCTATATGGATTTGACGACGCCAATCAAATCTGTTTAGGGCCATGTCCTCCGTTAGATCCATGTAGGCAAGATCATGTTTAATAGTTTCTTTCCAACTTCTCTTGGGTCTCCCTCTCCCTCTCCTACTCTTGGCAAACTCCATGCTTTCACACCTTTTAACAGGTCCCTCTGTTGGACGCCTTCTAACATGGCCGAACCATCTCAGTCGATTTTCTCGCATTTTATCTCCAATCGGTGCTATTCCTACTATGCCCCTAATTTCCTCATTCCTAATCCTATCTCTCCTTGTGATCCCGCACATCCATCTTAGCATTCTCATCTCCGCAACTTCCATCTTCTTGACATGATTATGCTTTACTGCCCAACACTCTGATCCATATAACAACGCTGGCCGTACCGCCACCTTATAATACTTTCCTTTAACCTTGAGGGGGACTTTCCGATCACACAAGACCCCCGAAGCACTCCTCCATTTGGTCCACCCGGCTTGAATCCTGTGACTTACATCAGTATCAATCCCTCCATCCTGTAGCACCATAGATCCAAGGTACCTAAAGTTTTCTTTTTCTACTATCTTTTGTGTGCCCAAACTTACTTCTATGTTACCAGGTGTCCTACTTTGACTAAACTTGCATTCCATATATTCCGTTTTGCATCGACTTAGCCTAAACCCTTTTGTCTCTAATGTTTTCCGCCACAATTCAAGTTTAGCATTCACTCCTTCTCTCGTCTCATCCACTAAAACAATGTCATCTGCAAATAACATACACCACGGCACCTCATCCTGGATATGTCTTGTAATCTCATCCATAACTAGGGCAAACAAGTACGGGCTTAACGCTGAGCCTTGGTGTAGACCAATCGTGATAGGAAACTCCTTAGTTTCGCCGCCAGTCGTCCTTATAGATGTCACGACTCTATCATACATATCCTTTATCGCCTCAATATAAGCGACACAAACTCTTTTCTTTTCCAAAACTTTCCAAAGAATCTCCCTAGGAACCCGGTCATAAGCCTTCTCCAAGTCAATGAACACCATTTAACTTATACCATTCTAATACCTTAAAAATTGTATCTACCTTGAAAAACTGTATCTTAAAACTATACAGGACATCAGTGTGTACCTAGACTGTGATTGGCATTGGCGACTCATTCCAACATTGTCAGAGTTTCTACGAACATATAAATATATAGCATCCATCCCATGTCGAAGTGCTTTAAACATTGTATGGACATCATCATCGCTTTTTAGACTAATCAATGTGAAATCTCGACCATTGTGATATAGGTATTGCATGTAAGGATATTCATCATGAATTTCCCAATTCGTTACTTCTATTACCTTTTGAACCAGCAAACTATACGTTCTAATGATACTGATGAAGATCATCTTTTGGTCACCAGCGTTGTATACAGGATATCCATTCTCTAAGTTTAACTCTCCGTTAAAGTGGATTACTAAACATACCTCACTGTGTGACATCCTGCTAATGAAGAAGAAAAAGTATTAAACAGAACTAGTATTCTGGCGCATTCTTATATATATATATATATATTCAAAATTCATGCAAAAAAGACAAATGCCATAAGATTAGTACTATAACAAACTAAAACTAGGAAATAAGAACAAAGGAAATAAAAATAAATTTAACATATAGAGGATCTAATCCTAAGAAAGCCAAGGTCCCATTTGCATCTCCGCGATGTTATAAATCCTACTAAATCAAATACCCACCCATTAACAGATAATTAGTCATGATTAATACTTGGTTGAATCTTATCATGGATATTTGGTATTTAAATCCTTGCTAAGAAGACATGAGATTAATACCTATAATAGCAAGAATATAAAAGCACAAAATAAAAATTAGAATTAACACTGACAATATATTATCTAAAAGCAATATCTAAAAATCTCAAACTTCTGAGTGGTGAGATTTTTCATCCACATGCAAAGCAAGATAGAAGGAACATTTAGATTTTCTAGGGAGGAGAATGAGTGTTCATAAACATTTATATCTTCAAGGGAGGAAAAGGGGTGTACATACCTTTAGGGTAGAATGAAAGCCAACAAATGGAGAAGAGGAAAAAAGCTAGACTTATAAAGGAAGGGACGAGCTTTGAGAAAAATGAGCTTAGATACAGCCAAAATGGGAGTTGCAGTTTTCTTAAAAGGGTCAAAATGGTTGAGATCTCTCTTTAGTCCTTTTACAGGCACTGCAGAGTGTAAGGTAAAATTTAAAAAGACAATTCCTCCATGCTAATATATTAGAGTAGCACAAATTTCTAGGTAAAAATCCCAATAACCAGATATATAAAGCAGATTTGCTCATGAGTATTTCAACAATAAAAAAAAAGCATACTAGCATAGAACATTATAGACTTTCTTAAAAAACAGGGCAAAAAAAGACTAAAGCATCACACATTGATTTGCCCATAACTTCAAAATCTCACACATTGATTTCCCTAGGACTTGTTTGTGCAATGTGGGAGAGACGAGTACTACGTTCCTACCCCCTCCTGCCATAGCGAAATGAAATCCTCTTTATTCAGAAAAAAAAATAGATATTTTTCTCCTTTTTCCACAAGGAAAATGTGTCGCGTCAAACAAAGGAAAAGTGTGGCTACAGCCTGCAAGAAAAGTTATAACAAATCTCTTTTCTATCGCAGAATTCTCTCTTCACACAAACGCAACAGCCCCGGGGCACATTTGTGTAGCACATGCAGAGATGCCAGTCTGTTTTCTATGTAACACTCCTGTTTTCTATGTAACACTCTGCCTTTCCAAACCTTTATCAGAAATGCTTTCCGCAAAATAATGGTAAAACTAAAGTTTTTTCCACGCAAACCTAAAGGAAAAATGAGTTACACAAACATGCCCTGCGGAAAAACTAGCTTTCCATTCCAAGTGCCCACAAAGAACAATGCCCAGCAAGAAATTGGAATACAAAGGGATAACTGTAAGAACAGAAAAGTCAGAAGTTACAATAATTGAGAAAACCCAAATCAACATCCCTAATCTTCTTCAAGAAACCAGCATTTCCCCTCCCCAGAAAAACCAACACCCAGTAAATGTTGGAAGACGAAAGGAAAGAGAAGAGAAAGACTTAAATCTTTCGCAATTGTTTCAAAAACCCACATCAATTTCCCCAACCTCCACTGGAAAACCAGCATTTTCCCTCTTCTTCACATTTCAAAACTTCAGAAAAATCAACACCCAGTAACTGTTCGAAGATGAAGGGAAAGAGAAGAAGAGAAAGACTTAATCTTTCGCAATGATTTCAAAAACCCACATCAATTCCCCCAACCTCCACTGGAAAACCTGCATTTTCCCTCTACTTTACATTTCAAAACTAGAGAAAAACCAATGCCCAGTAACACAATGGAAGAGGAAAAATGCGCACTTGGGTCATTTTAGAATCATGAGTACTAGAAATATCTGCTGTTCCCATTTCCTCTGTCGCCATCGTTTCTGCTCTGATTCAGAAAGAAAATTATGAGTAGTCGATTCTTATTATATAGGTATTGAAGAAAACGATTGCAGTCCTCTTTCGATTGCAGCCCTCTTTCTGTACCAAAAAGTCTACATGGACGAACCCATGGAGTAGTCATGGATTCCCCCCGGCACGGCCCTCAAAATCCTGCCAACATGTAAATGGAAAACCTAGCTGAAAATTGGTTCTCATTGCACACAACAAGGTCAGCACCACTTACCTAAATGCTCTAATGAAGCGCATCTTAAGATTCATTAGAGTGGATTATAAAATAGGGATCCTTCTAAAAGTCACCCATTCTAGATTTGGTACTCATCCGAATGAATTGCATTGAATCAACTATCTTAAAAGGTGAAAATTTATCGGTCATTGATCGAGTGGTAGGTATGATGATTCGAGGCTCTGTCACCATATACAACTCACAAGTGGGCCCCACAAGATAAGGTGAATCGGGTGAGAAGGATCATATATAAATATATAAATACTAAAAAATGGATTTTTGTGTGTTTTTTTGCACATGATTCATTTTATAGCAGTCGTTTTAAACGTATGTGTAAATGAGTGAAATTAGTTTTTATCATTTTGTTAAGTGATTATAAATGTTTCTCATCGACAGTAAACAAATATGTTCATTTGACAATGAATTTTAATCTATTCAAAATCCATTCGATTTGAATCAATGACTTTCTATGTATTTCAATTCCATGCAAACAAAAATAAGTTCATTTAACAATTCTTTCTCAATAAAGTTTGAAAAACAGTTGGAAAGAAAAGGGATAAAGACTCTCTCCCTTGATCCATGTCATCACATGGGCCCCCGCCCTCCTTACTCTAAATACTATTAATGCAACTCTTAATTGATGAAACTCTCTTCCCCTCAAAGTATCTCAACAAGTATCTCATCTTCTTCCATGCCTCTTTCTCGTTGTATCAAGTATCTCATCTTCTTCCATGCCTCTTTCTCGTTGTATCTCTGGTCTTCCCAACTCTCACAAAGTCGCCCCAACTTACGATCGATTTGATCATGATGTATCTTCATTTCTCTCGCATATGCCTCGGATTACAATGTTTTATATATATATATATATCAGCACCTAATAAGTATAGTTTTGGATTGGTTGTTAATAAATTAAGTATGATTTTTTTTGGAGATGATGTTATTCTACTTTTAAACTGAGTGTGTATTGACGAGTTATTTTGCTACTCTCAATATTAATAGAAATGTGTGTTTGTAATTAATGCTTCTTTTTTTTTTTTAGCTAGGTGGCACAATGGCCAGGAGAGATGGAAATAACTTCCCACCCAAGGATCGATCCCTTGGTGGAGCTATGGGAGTGAGTGTACTTAACCACAGCAAAACTCGATGATTCCTATTTGTAATTAATATTTTTTTAATAAACATGTCAATATAATCATGTGTTAATTAGAACTGATTTTTTTTTCTAAGCCTTATTGTAGGTGCAGAAAATAATGACCCACAATAACTGGGGAGCCTTAGAGGACTTATCCAACGTGGTGATGACTGGGTACCGTCCGAAAGCCTGAAAGAGAAGAGCAAACAGTCAGAGGACCCTGGCCTGGGCGGCGCAAGGCTCTCCGATGCCAAAGTCAGTGAGTGAACTGGAACAATGGAAGGAGAGGAAGAAGAGAGGCATAGTAACGGCTCTATGGGTTATATTGTGCGTACCTTGCATGTGGTATGAAGTTCTATTTATAGAGGCTTGGGTCGTATCTTTGGAGGATATTTTGGTGTGGGTCCCATGATTCGACTGGGAAGTCATGATCAGCCCACAAAGTAATAAATGTGGTCCATTCCAGCCCACTTTGCATTTAATGCCAGTCGGATCAGCCCATATCGCATTAAATGCCCGTCTTGTTGGGCCAGATCGTGTTGGGCGCCTTTGGCGGTAGGGGTACCATCGGATCGGCCCTCGGGCCTCGCCCTGATGTGGCCTCAGCCGCTGGATGCCGCCCTGTCAGGGATCTGGCGAAGATTGTGAACGGCTGGATGTCGCATCTGTCTCACTAGCTTGCGCCCCTATTCCTCCACGTGCCTGATGACGTGGGGGATGAGGGGCGCGAATGGAGGCTCTTTCCTGCTTCGGCTTTCGTTCCGGCTCCTTTGGCCGAGGTGGAGCTTTCTGCCGAGACGGGCACATGGGGTAGCCGAGCTCGGCGCTAGCGGCCCGGAGCTGCTTGACTTCGGTTGAGACCTCTATCCTGGTAGCGGGGGTGAGTTTGGTGCCACGTGGATGGCACGCGGATGACACGTGAGAATGCTTAGTCTCATCTGATGGCTGTGATTAGCGTAATCCTAGAGTTCTGAAAATCTCCCCACACACTTATGAAACCTCTCATCCCTTAAAGTTGCATTGGAATAATCATTAACTCTCTTCTTCCTCTCAAATGTCTTTCTATCTTTAACATGCGGGACTTTAAACCAACTGTTGTTAATAAATTAATTATATTTATTTGTGTAGATATAAACTATGTACTTTTTTTCTAATTTTCAGTCGAATGTATATTGCACCATTCAGATGGAGGTCTACAATGTGTGTTATACCCGATTGAAATGCATGCTATTTGAGGGTGGTTAGAACCCTTATTTCTAAATCTAGACTGCTCTACTGAATCACTCAAATCCATGTTGCACCTTTCTTTCTTCTATACTGATTGTAAACTTGTGGGAACATCTCTACTTCTTATGAAAAAACCTTTTGCAGTGTGATTTTTTTTTTAATGTGTACTTGATTTGATTGACCTTTTAATTTTATTGAAGCCTCTTTTAATGGTCTATAAGTTGAATCATTCATTATTAAGAGATTCCTGTATCATGGTTTGTGGACTAACCTTCCATGTGGTGTTCTTGTAAAAGTTTATATATACTACTAGTGCAGAATTATCCAGAATGGCTGGCTGTACTAGGGTATGTGAGGCCCGCCTGAACCCACCTATGATCTACACTACCACTGATCACAACAGCCCCTGCACCCTTAAGAACCCATCCCTCCACTCACGCGCGCACCTTCCACTCCCCAACACCCCTCCAAAAAGAGTGCTGCTATTGGCACACAAAAAATTTCTTTTCAAACACAAGGATTTTTTGTTTTTTCATATTACATTTATACCCCTTTATGAAATGACTAAAGTAGCCATTATCCAACAAAAACTCAAATAAGATTTTCTTTTCTCACACAATCTCCATTCTTCTTCCCTTCTCCCAACTCACTCTCCACTTCTCACTCTCCACTTCCTCCATCTTCCTTGGGCATTCTATCTCACTTGCATTTTAATTTTTCTGGGCATTCTATCTCAATCTCCACTTCCTTCATTTTCCTTTGCAACTCATCTTTCACTCACATTCCTCCATTTGATTGTGCAATGAAGGAAGAGATGGATGAAAGCAACAATCAAATGGTGCCTTTTAATCAAAGCAGCAGTGGAAAGGTATTTTTCTTAAATTTTTTTTTTCATTTTTGTATATTTTGTAATTTCATCATCTCGCCTGCAACTTAGAACCTCGCGATATGTACGGTATTTCAGAACCGAACATATAGCATATGTTCGGACGTACAGGACCGAACATATGACATATGTTCGGACCTATACAACCGAACATAGGCTATATGTTCGGTCGTGCACTTCCGAACAGATGCTATATGTTCGGTCCTGAGATTCCGAACATATGCTATATGTTCGGAATTAAATATCCGGACACTGATATTTAATTAATATATTATGCAGGTCTCTACGCAAGAAAGTCAGGTTGGATCGGACTTTGTCATGGATTATACCAGTGAGTTTATAACTCACGAGGTAAGACCAACATATGTAGGATTTATTATTCAAGTTAAATTTACTTATTACTGAATTTGTATTTAAATTGTTTATTTATTGTAGATATTTCACAGCCGCGATTCGTTGATCAGTTGGGCTCGTGGAGTAGGAAGGAAAAATGGGTTTGTTATCGTGATAAAGGTTTCAAATGCTGCTCGAGTGGGTGTGAAAGCGAGAGTACTCCTTGCTTGCGAGAGAAATGGACAATATAAACAAGAAGAGTGCCAAAAGCGAAAGAGGATCAAACAAACCGTAACACATGTGCCACCTGATTCACATGGGTATATAATCCCCGCGGGTCTTCAACCCAATGGTCTTCACCTCTTCCTGTAACCTCATCAAGTATGATCAGTGCATCCGAATTACGCTGGTGATAGTCAATCATACCGCTACCACTTGGCTCATTTTCTTCGAGACGGGGCGCGAAATTAGAATGTAAGTTTGGGTGTTGTAGTATCCTCCACGATACTCATGCATACCAATCCATATACCCGGGAACACAATCTGAAGGACGCCTAACTGGTTGACTGCGATTCAATGCAGATAGTAGGTGATTAGGCCATCCTTCCCAAACTTGATTGATATATTGATATGCGATTTGATAGTCACGGGCAGTAGGACCTCGCGTAGCACGAATAGGGGCTAATGGCGGTGGAGGAATCGTCTGAACTCTCCCAAACTGTCTGAGCACCCTATCTGGGTGATAAGGCTCAACAACATCCATACATTTGATGCACCCACAGTAGTATGCAACTTCATTGAAAGGATGATATTGTCTAACATCACGATATGGGTCCCAAGTCACCTGAAAGTAGTTAGTCAAATCGTAAGATATGAAAGTATATAATAGAAAATAAAAAGAAACATCAAGTTACACTATTTAAAAGAAACATCAAGTTAATTACCTGATCAGCACTCATGACGTCAATTCTCTCTCGTATGCTTTGTAAAGGAGCAGACTCTCTACGAGGAAACCAACGATGGACCCGGGGCTGAATGGCTTGATAGCGTAAGTTTGGAGTCGGAGCCAAACTTTCGAAGTGTTCGTACACCCAAGCTTCTAGTAGAGTCAAATAGCCGGCTATTTGTTTCACTTCATGCCTGCTTGCTAACCCCAACTGCCTGTATAAGTATGCTAGTGCAGCAGCACCCCATGCATATGAACGTATGGCCTCTACATCCACGAGTTTTGTAAGGAAAATGATCGGCACCCGTGTGCCACTCTTGTCAGTAAACAAGGTACAACCCAATAAGTACAAAAGGTATGCTCTTACTGCAGAGTCTATCATCTCGTCCCCATCACCGTCAGTCAAACTGGAAAACCTTTCCCGTAACCACTCCAATCTAACTGATTGGCCCCGCACTTGTATCAACTCATCATGTGCTTCTACCGGTTCTACTCCTAGTGCATCAACAAGGAGTGCTTGAGCTTCTTCATATGACATTCTTTCATTATAAGAAACCGTCCGCCCAATCACTGGGATGCCTAGGATAGATGCAACATCATCTAAGGTGATTGTCATCTCACCAAAAGGCATATGAAAGGTGTTCGTCTCAGGTTGCCACCTTTCCACAAAACCAGATACAGTAATCTTATTGACGGATCGGTAAGATGCATTCACTAGTGTAGCCAATCCAGACCTCGAGACTAAATCTCTAAACCTGTCAGACTCATTCAGTTGCCACAAAGGCACTTTCTGCCCATGACTTAGACATTTCAGTGGGCCTCGATCCTGCATTCAACCATTAATATATAATTTAATAATAACAAATAAATAAAAACTTTCATATGAAACAAGTGAAACACACCTCTCCAATCCAAATATACCCAGCTGTATGTGTATCAAAGCTGGTCAATAAGGACCTATCTTGTGGCCCCGGGGCTTGTTGATCTTCCATCTCTTCTTGTTGTTCTTCCTCTTCCTCAGATATTTCTGGGTCTTCCACAACCTCTTCTATTATCTGACGTCGCTTCCTATTTGAAGCAGTAGGTCGCACTCGAGAAGAGCTTGGCCGGTCCATTTCTAAAATAAGAAAGAAACAAATTTTATTTGACTGCTAGATCTCTATATGTTCGGACCTGAGTGTCCGAACATATTACTTTTGTTCGGACCTGAGTGTCCGAACAAAAGTAATATGTTCGGACACTTTGGTCCGAACAAAACAAATTTGTTCGGACTTTAGTGTCCGAACATATGCAACCCGTTCGGTCAACCAGAGCCGAACAGTCGCGATATCTGAACCTAAAACCGCGACTATGGATGATGAAATGTAACCCTAAACTATTAAAAAACAGTAACATTGTCTGTCAAAACTTACATTGAGTTAAAATCTATCCTAATAACAAGTTTTAATGGAAAAATAAGTAATCTAAGATGGAAAAGAATGGTAAAGAATAGATAGGGAAGAAGAAGAAATGGTAATGTTGGAAGTATCCATTTACCTTTGGAAGAGAAGGATGTCTAGAGGAATAGGAACGCCGGTGGCACGCCGGAGAATCGCCGGAGAATGATGATCCAGTAGGTGGAGTGGAAGTGGCTTTTGGTTTGTGTCTGGGAAGAAGAAGAAGAAGATGTGTGTGGGAAGAAAAAAAGAGAGAAATGAATATAAGGGCAGTTTAGGAACTTTTGATGTGTGTGGAAAGAAATACATTCATTTTTAAATTTTAGTAATGTGTGTGGAGAGAAATTGTGTGGGAAAAAATAAATTTTGTGTTCCAATAGCAGCACTCCTCCAAAAATCATAATAGTAGTTCACTTGAGTGTGTTGATTGATGTGCAGGCTGAAGAATTGTCTGACTGTGGCCCTCAAGGGCTTAGATTATCAGAGGGGCCCCATATTTTGCACACACCCTTAGGCCTTAGCCCACAAATGGTCCTTTGTGTTCCCTCATCCCAAATACTTGGTGTGGATCCAAATGGGTCCCACATGCCGGTTGCTAGTTTCTTTATGTCAGACATCTGTTGTATCTTCCATATTTACTGCCTTAATTTTCATCAACCAATATCCATTTTTTAGCTGTTGTCGCGACTTGTGACATCTAACATATTGGTATTTACTATTTAAGAGAGAGTCCTTTTTGTGCTGGTCATGCACTGGATATTCTAGGTAGTCATCTTTCCAAGTAGCTGTTTGCAACAAGGTATAAAAAAAATTGGACTCGGACCCGACCTGGCCATGGCTGAGTCCGAGTCGGGTCCCAATTTCCTATAAAATTGTTGGAGGGCCAAGTCCAATTAGGACTCGGTCCAGTCGCATTGGACTCGGCCGAGTCACATGATTCGAGTTCGAGTCCCATACGACCGATTTTTTAAATCATGGTTTTCAATCATAACCTGTACATTATAGGCGATGCTGTGACCAATTAAAATAATCTTACATTGAAATTTTCAATCAACATAACTTGTGCATACATATATTGTTTTGTCTAGAGGTGACACAAATTCTAATATTTCCATGTCAAATTGGATATGAATGTTACCATTTTCTGTTGGACTCTGGTGCCTTTGTATTCTGTTATTTCATTTATATTGCTCTTCTTATATTTGAACTTTTTTTTTTTTTTTGTGTTCAGGCAGGTTTGAGCGGGTTGATGGTGAGAAGAAGCAGAAATTGTCTTCTGAACTCAACGAATTGGAGGTCTGCACATTCTTGTCAACAAATGCAATTTTTTTTATCAGTGTTTATGAAATTGGGAGGTCACAAACATTAGGATTATTTACCAAGAATTTGTTTCGTCTTCATATAGCAGAGAGTTTATCACCTTTACGCATGTTCAGATATCTAACCCTAGAATGATCTTGTCAATGTGAAAACAATTGAAGTACAAAATCGTCAGCAAACCATGCTTATCTGTCAATCTGAAAGTGTAGGAATGCATGAAATTAGCTCTTGAATTGGATGTAGCTTATGACTTTGAGGATTGATGCTTTTGTGGCCACTCGTTGATTTCTAAGACTTCCAATGTATAGTTATCATCTTAGATTGGCTCAAATGGACTTTTTTGGACCTTAGTCTTTAGATGCACCTTCCGATTAGCCGTTGATCACTTGTTCTTGTTGGTCAAACACTGAATTTCTAGAACTCTCTTTCTCCTTCTTACCTTTTACTAGAAAAGCCCATTCCAGAACCTACCACACTGTGTCATTCTTGAGTTGTCTAGAAAAATCCAGCATCCATTCTAGAGAATTCACAAACCGACACAAGGCATGGTGAACAAGTGAGCCACGTGGACCCATTCCCATCCACATGAAGATTTCCACCGAACTTAACCCAACTATAAATAGGAGGCCTTGCCTCATTTGCAACACAAGACAAGTGAAGTAAAGAACTCAAATGAGTGAAGTGTAAAGAGAAGTGTAAAGAGAGTGACACACAGAAGTGTGAGTACACAAGTAGTGTGTAGTGAGAAGTCCTAGTGAGTGCCCTTTGTAGTGAGTGATTGTATTGAGAGAAAGTGTAGTAAGTATCCTTCTTGTAAGTGTGTAGGCTTAAAAGTGTGTTTCTTGTAATTAAGTTGTAGCTAGTGTGTTTCTCCCATTGTCCAAGTTGTATCAAAGCCATCTTCCAACAAAGTGGTATCAGAGCCAGGTTCCCCTACAAGTAAAGATGGCCTCAAGCTTGGTTCAACTCCGGATCCCGAAGCTGACGAAGGAGAACTATGAGAATAGGAGTATCGAGATGAAGGCGCTGTTCGGATCGCAGGATCTATGGGAAATCGTCACTGAAGGATACGTGGAGCCCACTGCAGAGTAAGAAGCTGCCTACACCGCGGAACAGAAGGCTGCACTCAAGGATCAAAGGAAGAAAGACAAGAAGGCCTTGTTCCTACTCTATCAAGGGGTAGATGAATCAATCTTCGAAAAGATTGCTAAAGCACCATCAAGCAAGAAAGCATGGGAGACCCTTAGCACTATCTTTAAAGGTGTTGATTGGGTCAAGAGGGTTCGTCTGCAAACCCTCCGAGCAGAGTTCGAAGCTGCTCATATGAAAGAAGGTGAGTGTATCTCTAATAATTTCTCGCGATTGCTAGTAATAGTAAATCAAATGAAGAGAAATGGTGAAAAGATAGAAGATACTCGAGTTGTAGAAAAAGCATTGAGATCCCTCACAACCAAATTTGTGCATGTGGCCATGGCCATTGAGGAGTCCAAAGATTTAGAGACTCTCAATAGAAGAATTAATGGGATCACTCCAAGTACATGAGCAACGTATGCAAAAGAATAGTAGCTCTATGGTCTTGGAACAAGCACTAGAGTCAAAATTGACTCTAAGTGAGCAAAAGCCTGGTCCCGGAAGGTCGAAGCGGGGCGGTAGTACAAACATCATTCGTGGCAGAGGTAAAGGGGGAGCAAATCCTTAAAGACAAGGGCAATCTCAATCGAGGAGCGCCAATAATCGCGGAAGAGGAGCTGGCCGAGGTGGATTCACCCGTGGTCGTGGCAATTCAAGAAGTGTTCAATGCTACAACTGCAACAAGTTTGGACACTTTGCCTCAGAGTGCTAGAGCAAACCTGCTGAACGGGAGGAGCAATCTAGCTACATCGAAGCGAGAGATGAAGAAAAAGAACTATCCACGGTTCTCCTAGCACAAGAGGAAGGCTATGGCCAAGAAAATGTCTGGTACCTGGATTCCGGCGTGAGCAACCACATGTGCGGGAAGAAGAAATTCTATGAAGAGTTTGCAGAAGATGTCAGCAGAAAAGTAAGTCTTGGAGACTTATCAAAGCTTCTCGTACGAGGTAAGGAAAATATTAAGATTTACCAGAAAGATGGTATGCCTACATATATCTCAAATGTGTATTACGTGCCCAACATGAAAAGTAACATCCTTAGTCTTGGGCAACTCCTGGAGAAAGGGTATGTAATACACATGGAGAATCTCTCTTTGTCATTGAGAGATATACATGGGAGGCATATAGCTCGAGTCCAAATGGCGAAGAATCACATGTTCCCACTCTATCTTAACACAAGGCTAAAGAAGTGCTTCCATGGACTTATAAACAATGAGTCATGGAAGTGGTGTAAGGTCTGTGACCTTACTGGGTTAGTTGGGCCCAAAACCCAGCCTGTTGACCCGTTTAATTTGTTATGATGTTATGTAATTGAATTTTAGATATTTAAGTGGGTTTAGATCATGAGCGAGTTTCTTTTTGCATTAGAATAGTGTCTCAGAAGTTTCGTTCGATTCCGAGTTCGTTTGATCATAGCAGGAGGTAATTTGCAATTTAAGAAAAATTGAGTGTTTTTTCGAAATATTCCAAACGCCGTGATTTTTGGGTTCGTTGGAAAGGTCTCGTCGTTCTGATGATTTTTGTCTCTTGACTCGTCGCGATCCGACGATCAGAAACCTTTCAAGTGGTCCATTCTTTCACCGGACCCACTTAAAGGGCGATTCAGTCTTTTCTTTCTATCTTCTTCTTAAATGAAGTCTAACCCTAATCCTTATTCGTTCTCTGCAACGAAAGTAACCGCATCAACCTTTTTCTTCTTCCTCTTCCTTTCTCAAGTCAGAACTCTGCCCTAGAAGATCCAACTTGAAGATCCGATCCGCTAGACTTCTTCCTCTCGATATTCTCTTTCTTCCGGTATCAATCTGGTAAGATTTCCAGTAACTTCATCTTTTCAATCATCTTCCTTTTGGTTTAGATTAGGTTTAATCTTGATCTTTTTCCTTTATGTCTTCTCCTTTGCGTTCTAGGTTATAATTGTTCGGATTAGATTGTGACTTTGAGGGTAGAAAAGCTTCTCCTCGAATTTCACCCAATTCCAATCTTCTTCTTGGTTGAGGCAAGTAGATCTGCAATTCATATATAAGCATGTATGTTTGTTTTCATTTGATTGGCTATGTTTTCTGTAGATTTCCCTTTAATTCCAAGCCTGTTGTGACTTTAATTAGAAATTATATGTTAGGTTAGATTTTTGGAAAATGGATAATTGATGATAATAGGTTATTTTAGAATTTCTTAATGGAATGGAATGAAATGGAATGTGGATGGAATGAATTGTTGGGAGAGCATGAGGCTCAATTTTGTGCAGGATATAGCCATTGGGAAAGGTTTAGAACAGAATGGAGATGATTTGGAACAAATAGAACAAAAAAAAAAAAATTCAGCAAACAGCACTTTCTGCATACGAATGTTCGAACACTTTTCCTGAACGTTCGAACACTTGAGATCTCGGGAAATTGGCCTGGGACGAACGTTCGAACACTAATTCGAACGTTCGAACTCTTGGCAATTGACCGATTTTTAGGCAGATTTTCCAACGGTCATAACTTTTGATCCGTTCGTCGGAATTTCACGAGCTATATACCGTTGGAAAGCTATTGGAATGTAGAATCCAATGGTTCTATTTCATCACGATCGGAGGTCGGGAAGTGATGTAAATACTTAGATTATTAATCCAGCTTATGTTTTATTGAAAAAGAGACCGGTAACCTAGGTTTGGGCCTTAGATGTTGGAAACCATAAACTTACTCTCACTTGACCATTAATGGGGATTGAAATCGAAACACGTGGCTTGGTGTGAATTCGATGGGTTGTCTAGGTATTCGTGTATTACATATGGTATAACCGAATGCATATGGAACTGAACCAATAGATGCTTAACATGATTGTACACCAAGGGATTTTCCTAAAAGCATCATTGATCCAATTTCCACATGTACTCCGTTAGAACATATGGAATACAGGGATGACACCACTTGCCTAGGATTGGATTATAACAGCTTCTTGACTTTTGACTTGTATCCGTTGTTTATGTTCCTTGCACACTCTTGGCATAAAATACTTAACTAATTATGAAACATAAATTCTTATAGAATTTAGGACTTGGACCTGACTTAGAGTGTACCTTAGGAAACCGTGTCTTGTTTGATGAACATGACTGGCTAGTAATGGAAGGGGATTATCACGTGGCTTGCTTGTCTTGTAATGTTTTGGAGAAGATAATCCCTAGGATCTTGTCTTGTACATGGAACTAGCCAGACTTGCTTGTCTTGTTGTCCTTGTGTCAAAACCACTTTGTTGTTGTTTGCATATCATGGCCATCTGCAGTTTGGGGTTTAATGACGAATCGGTTACTCCGGTTGTCGGGGTGGGCAGTCGGCGTAGGACGGCGTCCATGGGTTGAATAGCTGGGAGCGGGCTAGGACCGTGCTGCTATTCCCAGGACAGGGAGCTAGGATCCCATTGGAGCCGAACTTTGGTATCAGTAGTCCAAGGGGATTGTTACTGGTACCCCGGGAGGTGGCTTTGGACATCCTCGGAGTCTCCCTCTTGCTTGTTCTTGTTTTGCATTTGCATGGATAGTGGTTATTGTTAGATGGTTGCTAGGATTCTTGTTATTATTTCTATATATATTAATCTCGCTTTATGCCTAGCCTCGCATTCTTGTATTCATATGATCTTACCTGTCATTATTCTACACTTGATGCATATCGTGTTTATTATATTTTGTATATCTATTGCTCAACATGTCGTTGACTTTGTTCCTTGGTGTGCAGACACATCAGGTGACTTCTACTAAGAGGAGCAGGCAGGTGAGGAGATCCCAGAGGATCTCCAACCAGCTGAGGATGCACGAGAGTGGCGTGCTGATGACGTAGAGTAGCGTCATCACTTCCGGGCACGAAAGAGATACATGGGGATTCATTTAGATTATGCTTTTATTCATTTTATTTCTCTCGTTGGACCTTTCTTTTATTATTGACTTCCGTACTTTTATTGGCCTTGTATATGGGATGGCCAATGTAATAAATAACTTAAATTCTTAGTTTTGTCTATTCTTTCTTGCAACTTTAATTAATGAGAGATTATTAATCATTGCTTGAGATTCCATATGCCTAGAGTTCTATGTACTCAATGTCTATTGTATTAAAAGAGGTTTGAAATATTAAATCCTCACCGCGGACAACGATCCGTGGGCCCAAAGGACAAAATTTTAATTATTCTTAAAAATTCACTCTCTGGATCCGGTTATTTCTTTAATCGGGTTCGGGGGACGTGACAGATTGGTATCAGAACAGTGGTTGGTTTCTCAGGGTAAAAATTGTAGAAACCATAGGATGCGTGTGAGGATTTCGTTAGTTAGTAGGTTGATCTTTTAGTTTTATTTCTAGCATTGTGATGTTAGCTTGGGGCATATTGGAACTAACCTTGAATGTTTTACAGGATTATGGCTGGTAGGCACAATACCCGAGGTGAGGGTAGTTCTTCTCAGAATGGCTCTGAGAATCAGTTCCATCAGTTTATGGCAGCCTTCATCCAATCTCAAAAGGACATGGCTGAGCAGAGCCAGAAGCAAAATGAAGACCAAGTTGTATTCCAAGCACAGATGCTTGAGGTAGTGTAGAAGGTGGGCCAGCCACAGGCCAAAGAATATGATCTGAATGAATTGGTTGAGAAGTTCAGGAAGAGGTTTCCACCTGAATTCCATGGCATATAGGACCCCACTGTAGCAGATGAGTGGGTTGTCCAAATGGAGAAGATTTATGAGGTGTTTCGGTGCACGGGCATTCAGTAGGTGCAGCTAGCAGCCCACATGTTCCGTGGAGCAGCTGAGAGATGGTGGAAGACCGTCAAACACCCATATGAGGAGATCGTTGAGGAGGTAGCGTGGAAGACATTTATGGAGCAGTTTCAGAAGAAGTTCATTCCGGAGCACTATAGGGATCAAAAGATGGAGGAGTTCGAGAGGCTAGTACAGGGTGATTTAAAAGTACAAGATTATGAGATTGCCTTCACCCATCTATCCCGATTTGCTGAGAGCCTGATTCAGCCAGAGTCAGAGAGAGTCTGGAGATTTATCAAGGGACTGCGGGCAGATATTAAGATGCAAGTACAGCACAGTAGACTGACCAATTATGATTATGTGGTCAAGGAAGCTTATTGGGCAGATGAGTCCCTGAAAGATGTGATTGCATTGGAGCAGCAGTGGATCTTGGCACTGATCCCTTAGCCCAGGACACAGGGATCTTCGTCTCTATCGTATCAGCAGCCGGCACCCAAGAGGCTACGATTCGAGCCTGTACCCCGACAGCAGCCATAACGAGTCTCTTGCATGCATTGTGGCGGGAACCATTATGGTCGTGATTGCAGGAAGCAGTCCGGGGCATGTTTCAATTATGGAGACCCAGGGCATAAGGTTCGCTTTTGCCCAGGGAAGACAGGAGTGGCACCACCACCATTTCCAGTTTCGGCGCCCAGGCCACCACATCCTGCGCAGCCGTTGAGACAGATGCCTCCTGGACAGGCCAGGCCATAGCAGCAGCAGCAGTAGATGATAGTCCGACCACCTCAGCCACCACAACAGCGCCCTCCAGTACCTCAGCAGCGCTATCAGCAGAGACCCCCAGCACCCAGATTCCAGGGGCGTGGTCAGAGACCACCGCAGCAGTATCATCAGCAGCGTCCCCAGCAGGCAGGGGGAGCTTATGCTCTGACACATGAGGAGGCAGAGGCTGCAGGGAATGTCATTGAAGGTATACTTTTAGTTTGTGGATTTGATGCTAGAGTTCTATTTGAACCTGGATCCACACACTCGTTTGTTGCACCAGCATTTGTACTGCATTTGGGGGAGGATAAGGAGATACTACCCTATGATTTGATAGTAGCTACCCCTGTAGGTAGACATGTAGCTTGTAATGTCATCTACCTTAGGTGTAGTATTCAGATTGGAGAAGTTAAGCTGACCGTTAGTTTGATCATTTTACCAATGGCGGAGTTTGATGTGATACTCGGTATGGATTGGTTAGCTAAGAACCGAGCAGTGTTTGATTGTTTTAACAAGACTGTGAAGTTGCAGAGTGCAGACCGTAGTGTTGAGTTTATTGGAGCTGAAAAGCCCATCTCCATTCGATGATTTCTACATTGAAGGCAGAGTGGTTGATGAGGAGTGGATGCGAAGGTTTTATTGCATTTATTGCAGAAGATAAGGAGTCCAAATCTGTTGATGAGATTCCAGTGGTGCGAGAATTCCCGGATGTGTTTCCGGATGAGATTCCTGGTTTGCCACCTGTTCGTGAGTTGGATTTCACGATTGAATTGCAGCCAGGGACAACACCTATTTCGAAGGCCCCTTATAGGATGGCACCAGCAGAATTAAAGGAGTTAAAAACTCAAATTGGAGATCTGTGGGATAAAGGTCTTATCAGGCCCAGTGTTTCACCGTGGGGAGCTCCGGTGATATTTGTGAAGAAGAAGGACGGGACTATGAGGATGTGCATAGATTACAGACAGTTGAATCAGATGACTGTTAAGAATAAGTACCCGTTACCGAGGATCAATGAGCTATTCGATCAGTTGCAGGGAGCCCAATTCTTTTCGAAGATAGATCTACGTTCCGGTTATCACCAGTTGCGAGTCAGGAAGGAGAATGTTCCTAAGACTGCATTCCGGACGAGATATGGACATTTTAAGTTTCTTGTGATGCCTTTTGGATTAACGAACGCTCCAGCAGTTTTCATGGCATTGATGAATAAGGCATTTGCTCCTTTCTTGGATCAGTTTGTGGTAGTTTTCATTGATGATGTATTGGTGTACTCGAAGACTAAGGAGGAGCATGAGCATCAGTTGAGAACATCTTTGCAGCTTTTGAGGGATAACCAACTGTATGCTAAGTTGAGCAAATGTGAATTTTGGTTGGAACAAGTGGCATTTTTGGGCCATATAATCTCTAAGGAAGGACTGACAGTGGATCCCAAGAAGATTGCAGCAGTTGTCAATTGGAGTAGCCCGCGGAATGTAGCGGAGATTTGTAGTTTCCTTGGACTTGCAGGTTACTACATGAGGTTTGTGAAAGGATTCGCTACCATAGCATCTCCGTTAACTAAGTTGACAAGGAAGGATATTCCGTTTGTGTGGACGGAGGGGTGTGAAAAGAGTTTCCAAGAGCTGAAGACCAGGTTGACTACAGCACCTATACTTGCCTTACCCGCTGGAAGTGGAGGATTTGTGATTTTCACTGATGCATCAGGAGTAGGTTTGGGATGTGTTCTCATGCAGCATGAGAAGGTGATAGCATATGGATCGAGGCAATTGAAGGATCATGAGAAGAAATATGCCACACATGACTTGGAGTTAGCAGCAGTAGTGTTTGCATTGAAGTTGTGGAGGCATTATTTATATGGAGAGAGATTTGAGGTGCATACAGATCACAAGAGTCTGCAATACCTGTTTACACAGGGTGATCTGAATAACAGGCAGAGGAGATGGATGGAGTACATAAAGGATTATGATTTTCTGATCAAGTACCATCCTGGAAGGGTGAATGTTGTAGCAGATGCTCTAAGTAGAAAGGCAGCATTTAGTGGATGTATAATGCCTGAATGGAGATGGATGGAGCAGTTTAGAGACATGGATATGGAAGTCTGGCCAGTCAATGAGAAGGTCCTAGTTGCTACAATGGGAGTTTGGGAGCCAGAAATAGTGAACAAGATTAAGGAATGCCAGAAGGTTGATCTAGAGTTGCAGAGAATCATCGAGCATGTGGATGACAAGCCAGAGTTCAGATTGATTGAGGGAGTTTTGTACTGCAAGGATAGGTTGTGTGTGCCAGATGTTCAAGATATCAAGTCAGAATTGATGACAGATGCGCACCACACCAGATACTCTATTCACCCAGGAAGCACCAAAATGTATCAGAATTTGAAGAATCACTATTAGTGGGTGAAAATGAAGAAAGAGATTGCAGAATTTGTCTCCAAGTGTATGACATGTCAGCAAATTAAGGCAGAGCACAAGAAGCTTCCTGGTTTACTTCACCCGTTGGAGATTCCACAGTGGAAGTGGGAGAATATCACCATGGATTTCGTGTCAGGGTTGCCGAATACCAAGAAAGGTAATGATGCTATTTGGGTGATTGTGGATAGATTGACTAAATCAGCCATTTCTTGCCATTCAAGACTGGACAGTTTATGGATAAGATGACTAAGATGTATAGGGACAATATAGTCAAGTTGCATAGAGTGCCTAAGTCCATAGTGTCCGATCGAGACACTAAGTTTGTCTCTCGATTTTGTTTTACTTTCCAGTCATCTATGGGTACTCAGTTGAAGTTCAGCACAGCTTACCACCCTCAGACAGATGGATAGTCAGAGCGTACCATTCAGACACTGGAAGATCTCCTCAGAGCATGTGTTTTGGATTTCAAGGAGAGTTGGGATGAGAGTTTGCCTCTATGTGAGTTTGCCTATAATAACAGTTATCATTCAAGCATTGGTATGGCATCATTTGAGGCATTGTATGGAAGGAGATGCAGAACCCCGGCATGTTGGGAGGAAGTTGGAGTTCGGAGTTTTCATGGCCCCTCAGAGATTGCTGATTCTATTGAGAAGGTTAGGGTTGTCCAGATGTGAATGAAGGAGTCTCGTGATCTTCAGAAGTGCTATGCAGACAAGAGGCGGAGACCTTTAGAATTCCAAGTGGGGGATATGGTTTTCTTGAAAGTGTCTCTGATGAGAGGTGTTGTTAGATTCGGGCAGAAAGGAAAGCTTGCCAAGAGGTTTGTGGGACCATTTGAGATCAAGAGCAGGATTAGAGACGTGGCTTATCGTCTAATGCTACCGCCAGAGTTAACAGGTGTGCACGATGTATTTCATGTTTCAATGCTTAAGAAGTATATTCTAGATCCCACCCACGTGTTGCAGCATGAGTCACTTCAGCTTCAGGCAGATGTCACCTATGTGGAGCGGCTAGCACAGATCATTGACACTAAGGAGATAGTGTTGCGTACTAAGACCATCCCATGGGTCAAAGTACAGTGGGAGAACCACAGTCCGGAGGAAGCTACGTGGGAGCTGAAGGAGCAGATTCAGAAAGCGTACCCCTATCTTTTTCCAGATGAGGTATGTTTAGGCATTTGGGGGACCAAATGTTCTTTTTATTTGTAAGAGTTGTAAGGTATGTGACCTTACTGGGTCAGTTGGGCCCAAAACCCGGCCCGTTGACCCGTTTAATTTGTTATGATTTTATGTAATTGAATTTTAGATATTTAAGTGGGTTTAGATCATGAGCGAGTTTCTTTTAGCATTAGAATAGTGTCTCAGAAGTTTCGTTCGATTCCGAGTTCGTTTGATCATAGCAGGAGGTAATTTGCAATTTAAGAAAAATTGAGTGTTTTTTCGAAATATTCCAAACGCCGTGATTTTTGGGTTCGTTGGAAAGGTCTCGTCGTTCTGATGATTTTTGTCTCTTGACTCGTCGCGATCCGACGATCAGAAACCTTTCAAGTGGTCCATTCTTTCACCGGACCCACTTAAAGGGCGATTCAGTTTTTTCTTTCTATCTTCTTCTTAAATGAAGTCTAACCCTAATCCTTATTCGTTCTCTGCAACGAGAGTAACCGCAGCAACCTTTTTCTTCTTCCTCTTCCTTTCTCAAGTCAGAACTCTGCCCTAGAAGATCCAACTTGAAGATCCGATCCGCTAGACTTCTTCCTCTCGATATTCTCTTTCTTCCGGTATCAATCTGGTAAGATTTCCAGTAACTTCATCTTTTCAATCATCTTCCTTTTGGTTTAGATTAGGTTTAATCTTGATCTTTTTCCTTTATGTCTTCTCCTTTGCGTTCTAGGTTATAATTGTTCGGATTAGATTGTGACTTTGAGGGTAGAAAAGCTTCTCCTCGAATTTCACCCAATTCCAATCTTCTTCTTGGTTAAGGCAAGTAGATCTGCAATTCATATATAAGCATGTATGTTTGTTTTCATTTGATTGGCTATGTTTTCTGTAGATTTCCCTTTAATTCCAAGCCTATTGTGACTTTAATTAGAAATTATATGTTAGGTTAGATTTTTGGAAAATGGATAATTGATGATAATAGGTTATTTTAGAATTTCTTAATGGAATGGAATGGAATGGAATGTGTATGGAATGAATTGTTGGGAGAGCATGAGGCTCAATTTGGTGCAGGATATAGCCATTGGGAAAGGTTTAGAACAGAATGGAGATGATTTGGAACAAATAGAACAAAAAAAAATTCAGCAAACAGCACTTTCTGCATACGAATGTTCGAACACTTTTCCTGATCGTTCGAACACTTGAGCTCTCGGGAAATTGGCCTGGGACGAACGTTCGAACACTAATTCGAACGTTCGAACTCTTGGCAATTGACCGATTTTTAGGCAGATTTTCCAACGGTCATAACTTTTGATCCGTTCGTCGGAATTTCACGAGCTATATACCGTTGGAAAGCTCTTGGAATGTAGAATCCAATGGTTCTATTTCATCACGATCGGAGGTTGGGAAGTGATGTAAATACTTAGATTATTAATCCAGCTTATGTTTTATTGAAAAAGAGACCGGTAACCTAGGTTTGGGCCTTAGATGTTGGAAACCATAAACTTACTCTCACTTGACCATTAATGGGGATTGAAATCGAAACACGTGGCTTGGTGTGAATTCGATGGGTTGTCTAGGTATTCGTGTATTACATATGGTATAACCGAATGCATATGGAACTGAACCAATAGATGCTTAACATGATTGTACACCAAGGGATTTTCCTAAAAGCATCATTGATCCAATTTCCACATGTACTCCGTTAGAACATATGGAATACAGGGATGACACCACTTGCCTAGGATTGGATTGTAACAGCTTCTTGACTTTTGACTTGTATCCGTTGTTTATGTTCCTTGCACACTCTTGGCATAAAATACTTAACTAATTATGAAACATAAATTCTTATAGAATTTAGGACTTGGACTTGACTTAGAGTGTACCTTAGGAAACCGTGTCTTGTTTGATGAACATGACTGGCTAGTAATGGAAGGGGATTATCACGTGGCTTGCTTGTCTTGTATTGTTTTGGAGAAGATAATCCCTAGGATCTTGTCTTGTACATGGAACTAGCCAGACTTGCTTGTCTTGTTGTCCTTGTGTCAAAACCACTTTGTTGTTGTTTGCATATCATGGCCATCTGCAGTTTGGGGTTTAATGACGAATCGGTTACTCCGGTTATCGGGGTGGGCAGTCGGTGTAGGACGGCGTCCATGGGTTGAATAGCTGGGAGCAGGCTAGGACCATGCTGCTATTCCCAGGACAGGGAGCTAGGATCCCATTGGAGCCGGACTTTGGTATCAGTAGTCCAAGGGGATTGTTACTGGTACCCCGGGAGGTGGCTTTGGACATCCTCGGAGTCTCCCTCTTGCTTGTTCTTGTTTTGCATTTGCATGGATAGTGGTTATTGTTAGATGGTTGCTAGGATTCTTGTTATTATTTCTATATATATTAATCTCGTTTTATGCCTAGCCTCGCATTCTTGTATTCATATGATCTTACCTGTCATTATTCTACACTTGATGCATATCGTGTTTATTATGTTTTGTATATCTATTGCTCAACATGTCGTTGACTTTGTTCCTTGGTGTGCAGACACATCAAGTGACTTCTACTACGAGGAGCAGGCAGGTGAGGAGATCTCAGAGGATCTCCAACCAGCTGAGGAGGCACGAGAGTGGCGTGCCGATGACGTAGAGTAGCGTCATCACTTCCGGGCACGAAAGAGATACATGGGGATTCATTTAGATTATGCTTTTATTCATTTTATTTCTCTCGTTGGACCTTTCTTTTATTATTGACTTCCGTACTTTTATTGGCCTTGTATATGGGATAGCCAATGTAATAAATAACTTAAATTCTTAGTTTTGTCTATTCTTTCTTGCAACTTTAATTAATGAGAGATTATTAATCATTGCTTGAGATTCCATATGCCTAGAGTTCTATGTACTCAATGTCTATTGTATTAAAAGAGGTTTGAAATATTAAATCCTCACCGCGGACTACGATCCGTGGGCCCAAAGGACAAAATTTTAATTAGTCTTAAAAATTTACTCTCCGGATCCGGTTATTTCTTTAATCGGGTTCGGGGGACGTGACAAGTGGCATTTTCGATATGGGCATCTCCACTTCAATGGGTTCAAGGTATTATCCGCTGCAAACATGGTGCACGACCTGCCTACTATCGAAAAGCCCAAGCATGTATGTGAAGCATGCACACTTGGCAAGCAACAAAGAAACTCATTTCCAGTAGAAAAATCATGGAGACCAAAAGAACCATTGCAGTTGGTTCACACAGATATTTGTGGACCATTAGAGACACCTTCTCTTGGAGGTAATAGATACCTCATCACTTTCATAGATGACTTCAGTAGAAAGCTCTGGGTATTCTTTATCAAAGAGAAGTCTACAGCCTTCACTATCTTCAAGAATTTCAAAGCCCGTGTAGAATTAGAAAGTGGTTGTAAGATTAAGACACTTAGATCTGACAGAGGTGGAGAGTACACCTCGAAAGAATTTCAAGAGTATTGTAAACAATGGGGCATCAGGCATTAGTTTACAAATGCCTATATACTGCAGCAGAATGGAATAGCGGAAAGGAAAAATCGCACCATCCTCGATATGACGAGGACCATGCTTGAAGAAAAAGGTCTGTCAAAAGAATATTGGGCAGAAGCAGCTGCGTGTACAGCCTACTTCCTCAACAGATGCCCTACGAAAAGTGTCAAGAATAAGACACCGCAGGAGGCGCGGACCGGTCACAAACCAAGTGTGGCCCATCTAAAAATATTTGGGTGTGTTGCATATGCCCAAGTACCAGAGGCAAAGAGGAAGAAGCTTGATGATCATGGAGAGAAATGTATCTTCATTGGATACAGTGAGGAGTTTAAAGCCTAGAAACTCTACAACCCACTAACTAAAAAAGTGGTGGTAAGTAGTGAAAGTCCAAGCGATCCTAACCCTAGAGGGGGGGGGGGGGTGAATAGGGTGATCTACACTTAATGACTAATTATGACCAATTTTAATTTCTTTATAATTAACTAGTCACATGTGATGATAAACTTACAATATGCGGAAGCTTAAACAAAACAATCACCACTACACAAAGATTTATAGTGATTCGGCCTCAATGCCTACATCCACTACCGGCTTGTGACTCAACACCCACCGGATTTCCACTATTATGCTTTTCAAAAGGCTAAGCAATAACCCTTACAATATTATTTTTCTAGGCTAAACAACAATCTATACACAATGCTTTTATATGGCTAAGCAATAACCTTACAATCAAATGATTTCTCTAAAGAAAGTGTTTTCACAAAACACTCTAAGAGATTACAATTAAGCTCAAATAAAATTGCCTCTAAATAGGCGAATATGAAAATGTAAAACAAACTCACACAACACACTAAGAAATGCAAAGATGAATGCTCATGAGGTGTGTGTGTGTCAAACTTCAATCAAGATAAAATTAAGTCCAATGAATTTTATGCTTAAAGCATTTCAAAGTTTAAAGCACATAAAAGATATGATTGAAGTCAAATGCAAATCACTTGAACAATTACAAACTTGTGAATGATATGAAAATCTAAAGATCACAAGTTGTATGAAAATGATTAAGACTAATCAAGTGATGCATGTGCAATGTTATTTTAAAAAACTAATTTAACTAAGGTTTAAATGTATGAAAACAACAAAGGAGATTCAAACAAGAAATAGAATCATGCTAAAGAGGAAATCAAAGATTTTCATAAAACATGATTTGTAAAGTTTTAAAACAAAACTTTGTTTGAATCTAAGTGAAGAATCCTATGATTTAAAATCAAAGATTAAAGGAAATAGAGGATTCAACACATCATAGTTAATATGTTTAAAATCATTTACCAATAATTTAGATAAAGCATAAAAACATATGATTAACAAAAGGCAAAGCTTACTTGGTGGTTTAACTTCATTAATCCAAGCTTTAGCTTTTCCTAATGACCCATTAGCCTTCCTTATCTTGATCCCCTTTCTTTTGCCTCAAAATACTTTAAGAATGGCTCCAAAGATCATCAACAATGGCTAAGGAATGAACTCACTTTTATAGAAAAAGTGGTCAAACGGCTACCTGTCGGTCGACTGACACATCAACGGTCACTAAGCAACGGTCATGTTTTCAAAAGTTCTCTAACCGTTATACATCTGTCGGTTAACCGACATGAATCGACACCTAAACCGACGAAGGGACCGACAGAGAAAATCTGAAATGTGTAGCTCTCTAAAAATAGGACCGCCGGAGGTCTCGGTTGGCCTCGGTTCCACTATAGGTTGACCGATAGCTTGACATCGGTTGACCGACAGCTTGAGATAAAAAATCCCAACTTTTGCATTTTTTAAAGTGAATCTTTGTGGGGATTTTTGGGCCATTAAACCAAGCTTGGAAACATGATTTTAAATCAACTAAGTGCATTTAAAATCATGAAACATAAAAAGCCAAATATAATTTGAAACTTTGAAACATAGGCTAGCTTGATTTGTAAAAATTCTTTTAAAAAATAAATGCATCCAAGATTTAAATCCAAAACATGCATGAAACATTATTTTTACAAGTCTTAAAAACAATGCATGTGTAAATCAAGATTTCAAGATTTTTTAAATCAATGCATGTGTGAAAATTCAAACGATGATTAAAATGTTAATGCATCAATCAAATTGCAATACACAAAATCCCTAACAAGTAGAGATGCAGTCTTTAGTGAAGAAGAGGCATGGAGGTGGAATGAAGAAAACACATCCCAAGAAAAGCCTCTTGAAATAGAAGAACACGAGATGCATCCCCAAAACCATGAAGGCCCGCGGCAAGATAATGCAACATCTCCACATACAGCATCATCACTGCGAAGAAGTCCTGAAGGACAAGATGGATCATCAGCAAGCAGCTCATCAGCTTGAAGCTCTTCCACCTCCATCACACCAATCAAGATGAGAAGCTTAAGAGACATCTATGAGGAAACTGAAGTGACCAACCTCTTATGTCTCTATGTTGACCATGAGCCTCTTAACTTCCAAGAAGCAGTGAAGGAAGATTATTGGAGAAGAGCCATGGAAGAAGAGATTCACGCCATTGAAAAGAACGACACTTGGGAGCTTACTACACTCCCACGAGGCCAGAAAGTTATTGTTGTCAAGTGGGTGTACAAGATCAAACGCACGATCGATGGAGAGATCGATCAATATAAGGCGAGGCTTGTAGCTAAAGGCTACAAACAACAATATGGCGTGGATTATGAAGAAGTCTTTGCTCCTGTCGCCCGACTTGATACGGTAAAAATGCTTATCTCTCTTACAGCACATCATAGTTGGAAAATATACCAACTAGATGTTAAGTCAGCATTTCTAAATGGTATACTTGATGAAGAAGTATATGTAGAACAGCCAGAAGACTTTATAGTAGGAGAGGAGCAAAAAGTATACCGCTTAAAGAAAGCGTTATATGGGCTAAAGTAGGCCCCACGAGCATGGAATGCTTGTATAGACAACTATCTAGAGGAAAACGTGTTCTCCAAATGCCCGTATGAGCATTCGGTCTATATAAAGAGAAATGCTCATAGCGTGCCTCTACGTTGATGACTTGCTATTCACTGGGAACAGCACCCAGATGTTCGAAGAATTTAAGCATGCTATGTTCAAGGAGTTCGATATGACCGACTGCGGACTAATGTCCTTATTCCTGGGTATAGAGGTCAAGCAGCAACAAGATGGCATTTCCATCTCATAGAAAAAATATGCCAAAGAACTCCTAGAAAAATTCAGAATGAGCAACTGTAATCCTGTACGCATGCCTGTAGCAACAGGCCTGAGACTGACGAAAGAAGGAGAAGGAAGAGACATTAATCCGACACTATTCAAAAGCCTGATTGGAAGCCTAAGGTATCTCACAATCACAAGGCCAGACACTGTCTATGGTGTCGGACTTTTGAGCTGATATATGGAAAGGCCAAAAGAGTCACACTGGGTCGCAGCCAAAAGAATCTTACGGTACATAAAAGGTACCATGAATCTTGGTCTTTTCTATGGCTATTGCAACGAAGCAAAGTTATATGGATATTCAGATAGTGACTGGGGAGGTGATCAAGATGAAAGAAAGAGCACTACAGGATATGTGTTCTATCTTGGATCGACGGCTTTCACATGGGTCTCTAAGAAGCAAAGTATTGGAGCATTATCTACATGTGAAGCCGAATACGTAGCAGCGTCAGCAGTAGTCTGTGAAGCTATATGGCTAAGAAACCTCCTGGAAGAATTTGATCACCCATAAGATGAATCCACAACTATACAGGTGGATAACAAGTCTGCCATTGAACTGCCAAAAACCCTATATAGCATGGAAGGAGTAAGCATATTGACATCAGGTATCATTTCATAAGAGATCATGTAAAGCAGAAGACAATGAAACTAGAGCACTGCAGTACTACGGAACAAGTGGCAGACATCTTCACCAAAGCTTTGCCAACAGACACATTCACAAGGTTAAGGACAAAGCTTGGCATTAAAACGGTATGAAAGATTAAGAGTGTCAGTGTTTAAGGGGGAGTAATGTTGGTCAAACACTGAGTTTCTAGAACTCTCTTTCTCCTTCTTACCTTTTACTAGAAAAGCCCATTCCAGAACCTACCACACTCTGTCATTCTTGAGTTGTCTAGAAAAATCCAGCATCCATTCTAGAGAATTCACAAACCGACACAAGGCATGGTGAACAAGTAAGCCACATGCATGGACCGATTCCCATCTACATGAAGATTTCCACCGACATTAACCCAACTATAAATAGGAGGCCTTGCCTCATTTGCAACACAAGACAAGTGAAGTGAAGAACTCAAATGAGTGAAGTGTAAAGAGAGTGACACACAGAAGTGTGAGTGCACAAGTAGTGTGTAGTGAGAAGTCCTAGTGAGTGCCCTTTGTAGTGAGTGATTGTATTGAGAGAAAGTGTAGTGAGTATCCTTCTTGTAAGTGTGTAGGCTTAAAAGTGCGTTTCTTTGTAATAGTGTATTTGTGTAAGATTTATAAAGTGGGTTCTTGTTCTTAGTTCAATTTATAATTAAGTTGTAGCTAGTGTGTTTCTCCCATTGTCCAAGTTGTATCAAAGCTATCTTCCAACAGTTCTCTTCTTTAACTTTATTTGGATCTCGGTTGTATAATTCACTAAAACCTCAAATTTCCATGGTGAAATTTGCCGTTTCAGTAGTCAATGCTCTGATGTTATATAGTTATGTTCCTTTTATTTGTTATGCTCTGAAACCATGAGATTTTACTAATATTTTTTGTGGTATTTCCATTTTGATCAAACTATTAATTTCAATTTTTCTCGTTTCTTTTAACAATAGTCTCAGAGGGAGGCAGTTCGCCGCCATCATCAAGAGGCTCAGCGGCAAATTCACCATATGGTAACCCCAAATAATTAAGAAAAAATAAGATGCACAACTCATTAGATCAATAGATTAGTTTTTCAGTGTTTTTCTCTTTGATCAAACTAAAACCTTATGCATCTGCATGTAGATGGAACTGGTGGTGTGAGTTTAGCAGAGATGGGATTCATTCTGATGTGCAACCCATTTTCTGTCTTGGGCTGTTGGTTGGACACCTGTCCAGCTTAAGTTGCAAAAATTTCATTGCGATTACCTGCTTTTTAGTGCAATAAACACTTGAGCAGGTTTTAAGTTTACTAGCCTAGTGTAGTCGCATTGATGTCTGTGTTGTTTTAATGGAAACCATCCTTTTGTTTCCACTATTTATGGTATGATAATTAGACAAAATAAAATAATTCCTTTCATTGGTTGAATTTTACTTAAATTTGTATTGCTATTGATCTTTTCTTCATTTCTAAACCGGTTTCACTTTGCAACCTATATAGTTTCACAAGGTATGGGGACAGCTCATGAAGACTGGCTATCAAAACTCTCGCTTTGCGCATCAGGTCTTTCCTCTTCCCCTTTCTGCTCTTAAGTCTTTTCAAGAACTTGCTGATTTCCTGAGCCCAAACTCTGATTCTATAAATCACATCTTACATGGATCAAGCTCAATAATATATAGAATGTATTGTGCCTGGGAAGCCTCAGATCTTGAAAATTTCATGCGTTTTACAATCTTGATGAGAGATGTGAGTTTGCTGAATTGGTTATTCATATGCCATTAGCTCATCGTTCTGCTGTTGCTTATGCAGGTGGAAAGGTTTGCATGTCTTTACACAAGCCAAGTGACAAACTTGAGCCTGTATGCTCCTGACAAATATTACAGACCAAGTGAAGATTTCATGCCCCATGAACTCGACATCCTTCCTCTTTGAGTTGCCTCTCTTAGTCAATTGTAAGAAAACTTATCCAGAAGTGTAAGCCACAGGTGTTGTAGGACACAGCCTGGAAAATGTTGGGCTTGGAAAGGGGTTGGTATCGCTGTACAACTATGATATGTTGTATGCTGTGGTGAATGTAATGGCACATGCTTATCTTTTACCCTCTCGGAAAACAAATCTCAGATTGATTGGTGAATAAAATTTGCCTCACAAAATGATGTTTCTTATTTCAAAAAAATCTTGTTACTACAGTGGCATATGCTCTTGTATGGTGTATTTCATCTAGGCCTCCTGGTCTGGCTCTAGGATTTATGCTTAGGCTATGGAAAACTGCCCATCCACAATGCATGCATTGCTAGAATTTTTATGGGCGGTGGTTTTTATTTTCTAGTGGTGGACTAGTACGTCCACGTGAGGGCGGACTCACCTGTTGGACCTCTGTCTACTTCTGGAACCATAATGAAAATTTTAGCTCTGTTTTGAAAATTTACATAAAAATCGTGCATCCACCTCCAAAATCTACATGAAAAACCTGGGTCTACTCCTAAAACACAATTGCATGTCTGGGTCCACGTTCTTCAAATGAAAATTCTGAGTCCATCACTATGTGCGTCTTTATAGAGAAATGGACGTGCTCTGAGTGATTCATTACTTTATTCGGTTATCAATAGAGGTGTTTTGGCTAATCACTGCGTCTGTGTAGAGAAATGGACGTGCACTGAGTGATTTATTACTTTATTCGGTTATCAAGAGCGGTGCTTTGGCTAATCATAGTCATGTAAAATCAATTTATATTCACTTGTCATCGATTTGCATGTGATTCAATGGATATGTTATTTTGGAGATGTGAAGGCTTATGTGGCATTTTGAAGGTTTGAAATTTAGTAACTCCTAAAGTATGAATATACATCAAATTTATTATTTTATTATATTTTTATCTTTTACCTCTTTTATATTCACTTGTCATCGATTTGCATGTTATTCAATGGATATGTTATTTTGGAGATGTGAAAGGCTTATGTGGCATTTTTGAAGGTCTAGAATTTGGCTACTCCTAATGTAGGAATATACGTCAAATTTATTATTTTATTATATTTTTATCTTTTACCTCTTTTGACGCCTTTGTCCTTTTCAAAAGATTTTGCATTATTATGGGATGCACATCATAAAATATTTAAAAATAATAAATGGCATGTTGCCCTTTTCATTTGCCAAATTTGGTAGCCCAATGCCACATCAAATTAATATGGCATTTGGGGTGGAGAGTCCTCATATATTTTTTTGACCATTGCCACTGCCATGTGACATTTGACATAACCGTTGGAGATGTTATTAGTGTGATTTTTGAAGTATTGATCATTTTATAGTGGTCAATCAACCATATAGCAAGCTCTAGGTAGGTCTCTCCATGGCGGCTCTCACCGTAACGATAGGTAGCCATTTTCTCTATTTTTTTAGACGGCTCTTACTCTACGTAACTTTTTTCATGACTCGAACCCGAGACGTGGAGGTTGGCTCATATACCAAATGCTATATAGACTTAACCAATACGCCAAAAGCCCCAAGACTGATGGAACATGTCTAATTAAATCTTATAACTATTTTTGACTGTAATAGTGAGCAAAATATCCTTGAGGATCTCATTCTCAACTCGCAAGTCGAATGTGAGGTTTTCATCATTACACCCGTTTCTTTATCAGAATTCGAAGAATTCATGTCTATGAGAATTTTAAATTCTCCAAAAGTTTCCCCTTAGGTGGAATTCCGAATCCTTCTTTTTTATGGAGGATTTGAAATTCCAACAAATGGTATAGAGAGTGGAATTTTAAGAATTACAAAAGGTAGTTTGGATGGTTGAAATTTGAAACTCTAATGAAAGAAACACTGTATTTCAAATGCCAGGAGACAAGATGTCACATCATGTCCAAAAAACCCCAACCTCTCAAATTCTAGTCATAAATTTCGGTAAAGAAATAGGCCATGTACATGGGCGGTGGCAACACCTTTGCCAAATTGGCAGGAATACATGGACAATATCAAAGCAAAGGGCTTTTGAGAGAGCGCAGTAAACGTTGTCTATGTAGCGATCCTAGTGGTGTCCTCTCAGCAGTTATAATAGGAGATTGATGATCCCTTTGAATGTAGATGAGGACTTAAGTTGCCTGAGTGTGTGGGGGAAAAATTATTGAAGTCTACTTATTCTTTTAGGCGAGAAATAAAGAAAGTTCGGGCGCAATCTAGATAATTACTGAGTTGATTGCAAATACTTTTTTTTCCTTTTTTTGCTTCGAACTTTCTTCTATATATAGAAACATTGCAAGCATCTTCTTGATAGCAGAGGGCATCGTAATTGTAACAAGGCTTTTGTTATGGCACAGTAGAATAAATATGTGGTCGACTAACACAATCCATATTCCATACAAAGCGCGCACACAATTAAGCAATCACACACATGCACACAGCCATTTTCTTCCCCTCTCACATCAATATATATATATATATAACTTGGTCAAACTCTAATGTACCGTGGAATCTTAAACTTCTGTCCTAATTAACTCAGATGAACCTATCCTGCTAAACTAAAATACAGGACACACCCAGTAACTACGACGACGATACATGTGTAACTGAGGCACCTACATATCGTGCCAGTGCCACACTAGCTCCTATTCTAACATCTAATATCTAATGAAGTCCTTATTCCAGTAAAAAAAAATCTATGATGATGAATACTTGCAAGTGTCTTCTTGAGGAGAAATGGTTGGGGCTGAGTCGTATGATATTTTCACGTTGCAAATGTTAATCAAACTTTTACAATTTTATTTTTAGCAATTAATAAAGCTTCATGGAGTAGTTCAGTTGGTCTAAGACTACTATTTATATTCGGGACTTTATTTTAAGCATATTGTAATAAAGTAAAATTCATAAAAATGCCCTCTTACTCTGGTTAAACCATCTTCTCAATTTAGTGCCCGTGGTGGGGAATGGATCCACTTGGAGCCCATCTCCCACTATCAGAATTGGATCCTCATTTTGCCTAGCTGGGTTAAATCGATAGTAACTGCCCATACCCATGTGAAATACAAAACCAGAAGTGCTTTTTCTTCTATCCACATCACCTGCCCAATCACTATCTGTGTAGCCAACAAGAGTACAATTGCCACCAGAAGCATAAAAGATACCATGACTGTGAGTACCTTTAATGTAGCGCAGAATTCGCTTCGCAGCGACAAGGTGAGCTTGACTTGGTGTCTCCATAAACCTGCTAATAACACCAACTCCATAGACATTATCAGGTCTAGTAGATGTTAAATAGCGTAAACTACCTACTAAACTCCGATAATACGTAGGGCTAACAAGTTCACTATTATCAAACTTAGATAAATGTAGCCTCGCTTCGACTGGAGTTTTTATAGGGTGACAAGACTCCATTTTAAACCGCTTCAAGATATACGCTGCATACTTCTTTTGAGAGACAAATATACCTGCACCTGTTTGTAGGACCTCAAGCCCAAGGAAATAAGACATAAGCCCCATGTCAGTCATTTCAAAGTTACTACACATCGCTTCCCTGAATTCAGCAAACATACTTGGATCATTGCCGGTGAATATCAAATCATCTACATACAAACAGACAATGAGCATAGATCCATTTGAAGTAGGTTTGATATAAAGTGTAGGTTCAGAAGGGCACTTAAGGAAACCATTGTCCTGAAAATAGGAGTCAATACGAGTGTACCACGCCCTCGGCGCCTGTTTTAAACCATAAAGAGCTTTCTTTAACTTGAGAACCTTATCTTCATGACCTTCCACCACATAACCAACCGGCTGATCAACAAAGACTTCTTCTTCGAGTAATCCATTCAGAACTGCAGATTTCACGTCCATTTGATGAATCCTCCATTGCTTTTGGGCAGCTAAAGCAATCACCATACGAATAGTATCAAGACGAGCTACAGGGGCGAAGACTTCATAGTAATCAATACCAGGCTTTTGCTTGTACCCTTTCACCACCAACCGAGCCTTCAACCGATCCACCTGACCATCTGGCTTGTACTTGGTTTTATACACCCATTTGACCCCAATTGATTTCTTTCCTTGAGGAAGAGAAGTGAGCTCCCATGTATTATTCTTTTCAATGGACTGAATTTCTGAATCCATAGCTGCGAGCCATCCATCATCTTGAGTCGCTTCTGCAAAAGTTAGAGGATCACAATCTGCAAACAATGCAAAATTGACAAGCTCCTCGTCAGAAACATCAATATCATTGGTAAGAACACAATCTTGTAAGCGTGCAGGTAGCACACGAGTACGGGTCGAAGTGCGAGTCGCTGTAACATGAGCTAAAGGGGAATCAGGTGGTGTAGGATGACCTGAATTCTGCAGTGTGACACCAGACTGTGTATCATCAACATCTGAATCCTCAAGCACATGAATACCAATTTGTTTCTTCTCCTCAATTGACCAGTTCCAAGCTTCGGCTTCACTGAATTGGACATTGCTACTAATGATGACTTCACTAGTGTGTGGGTTAAACAATTTATATCCTTTATTGCAATCACTATAACCAATGAAAATGCACTTCTTACCTTTACCATCAAGTTTCTTGCGCTTCTCAGCTGGTACATGGGCATATGCAACACAACCGAAGACTCGAAGTGCATCAACGTTCGGTTTATAGCCACCCCATGCCTCCTCAGGTGTCATATCAAGAACACTCTTTGCAATACACCTGTTCAATAGATAAACAGCACAAGAAACCGCTTCTGCCCAGAAGTCTTTAGGTAAATTTTTACCTTTCAACATGCTTCGAGCCATTTCAAGAATTGTTCGGTTCTTCCTTTCAGAAATTCCATTCTGTTGTGGTGTATAACTAGCTGTAAGCTGATGCTTAATGCCATGATGCTTACAAAAAATAGCAAATGCATTAGAAGTGTACTCTCCTCCTCGATCCGTTCGAAATGACTTCAAACTAAGACCGCTTTGCTTTTCCACATAGACTTTGAAGTCTTTAAATGTTCCAAAAGCCTCAGATTTTTGCTTCAAAAAATAGACCCAACTTTTCCTACTGTAATCATCTATGAAAGTAATAAAATAACGATTACCTCCATGTGATACAGTCTCCAGAGGTCCGCAAATATTTGAGTGCACAAGCTCCAACTGCTGCGTTGCTCTTCGTGACTTACCCATTTGAAATGAGTCTCTATGCTGCTTGCCAAAGATACACCCTTCACACAACTGATTAAAGCTTTCCAAAAAAGGTAGACCAGTAACCATTTCTTTCCTTGCCAATAAGCGTAACCCATTGAAATTCAGATGACCAAAACGGAAATGCCACAACCAGTTTGTATCCATAACAATAACACTAAAAGAACAGATCATTTCAGTATGTAAATGTAAAGGAAACATGCGATTTTTAGTCATCTTAACACTAGCAACAAGCTCATGTTGCTGGTCCTCAATTGTGCAAACACCGTTGTCGATGATGATTTCATGCCCCTTTTCAGAGAGTTGACCCATACTCAGTAAATTCCAGTGTAAACTAGGAACATAAAAAAACATCATAGATATGTTTATGAGAACCATCTTTCAATCCAATGAGAACTTTACCTTTGCCCATGATAGAAACTTTAGATTTGTTTCCAAAATTCACTTCCCCACGTACAGTTTCATCCAAGTGAACAAATAGCTCCTTCTTTCCACACATATGGTTACTGCACCCAGTATCTAAATACCACTTGTCATGATGTTCTTCATCCGAAGCACTGCAAGCTAAAAGCAAGGTTTCTCTCTCGTTTATCTCATCTTGAGCATAATTAGCATGTGCAAAAGTATTCTTAGGCAATTTAACATGACACTCTGACCGATAATGACCATACTTTTTACAACGGAAACACTGAATTTTAGATTTGTCATATCTTCGAACATCAGAAGATTGTGGATCAGATTTTCTTCCCTTCATGGAGGCATCAGTTTTAGACTCATTAGTCTCATCGCCTTTGCCTTCACTGGAGCTACCTTTTCCAGTTAGTGTTACCTTGCTTTGAAAAGCTTGCTCTACAGACACCACAGTCCTTTGGTTCATTCGATGCTCGTGAGAACATAATGAACCCATCAACCCTTCAATGGTCATGATGGAAAGAATTCTGCCTTCTTCAATTGCAGCAACAACATAGTCAAAACGACCTGCCAATGATCTCATAATCTTTTGAATAATCCGTAAATCATCTAATTTTTCCCCATTAACTCGCAATTGGTTTACAACAGATTGGATTCGAGCAAAATAATCAGATATAGATTCAGATTCATTCATAGAGAGAGATTCAAACTCACCTCGTAAAGTTTGCAACCTTACACTTTTTACCTTCTCATCACCTTTGTAGGATTTCTGCAACAGCTCCCATGCTGCCTTAGCCGATGTTGCACCTGAGATCTTTTCGAACACAATCTCATCCACAGTTTGATAGAGAAAATATAATGCCTTCTTGTCCTTCTTTCTATTATCTCTCAAACTGTCTTTCTGGACCTGAGAGAGAGTTACTACTGCAGCTTGATTAACTGGCTCAACATACCCGATCTCCACAATATCGGATAGTTCCTGATACCCAAACAAAGCTTTCATCTGGATACACCATTGATCAAAATTTTTTCCACAGAACCTCGGAAGTTGAGGCTGGATCAATCCGTTCATTGTAACATGCTGACAAGCAATCTAAGCAAATAACTTAGATAAAAAAGAACACTGGATAATTAGGCTCTGATACCAAATGTAGGATAATAGAACTGAAATTCTAATATCCAAATGATCAAAAACAGAAAACAATAAAATTCAGGAAGAAGAAGACATTAAATAAACTACTGGAATAATATTTAATAGCCAACAGACTACACCAATTTATAGGTGTTTACAGACGTCTTACTTGCATCTAAAGAAACACTTCAACTGACTCAACTAAGCCACCACTACTTCCTATATTTGTGGCACTACCTATGAATGTGCAAAACAGGTAAAGACCTGATCAAACAAAGACTTGGTCATGACATGACCCTTTATTGAACCAAAACAGACACATAGTTTGAGTTTAATCAAACTCCAACAAACATCAGTCTATATTTGCAGTTCGAACTAGCATCTATATTCCCTTGTCTCACTCAAATCGCAGCAGCTGCAGAGAAAGACGATCGACATCGAGATCCGTCTTTTGCATATGGCTGCGTCGATGCTGGCTCGCAAATCCCTCTTCGCATTCCGCGCCAGGAATTTGGCCATCATGGTATGTTCTTTTACGAATCTTCTTCTACTTCTGCTGTTAGTGGCATTTCAACAAACATCTTCCGATCGTGTTTCGTAGGAACCCCTAACCATCTTTTTCCCATCCTTTAAAGTGCCATTGCATTTGGGTTTTTACAAAAAAATCATGGAAAGGAGTTCGAATCGAGCAATTCACAGTTCGATTCGCCCTCGCCCTAACTCGAAGAAGATAAAAAGAAATCACAGTTGGAAGTAGTTCGTTGTAGAAAAAGAAGATAAAAAAAAGGCTAAGGTTTTTTTAGGCTTGACTTACCTATCATGTGATATAAAGCCTAACTGTTTGAATCTTGCGTATGTCTTGGATTGTTGGAATCTTCACGAGGAATTTTTTCCAGGAAGCTCCCCTCCCCCTCCCCCTCCCCAATCCCTGTTTATCTATCGTCTGAGTGAAAGGTTTAATACCTGCAAAGACGAGGCCTGGAACGACTGCTGCCATCAGGGGAATACTGTTTCAATCTTTAAACTTGATATCTTGAAATTCATGGTCATTTGGAAAATCTTCACTCTAACTTGAGCGAGGCCAATTCTCAGATTGATCACATGAGAATGAATTAACACAAGCTGATTTTCGAATCAAGGTAAATGTTGAACTTGGATGTGTGAATTCGAATGGAAATCAGTGGAACTACGAACTAGCTAACCATGGTTCAGGTGCTTTCCATTTTGGGGACAGAGGATTTTTTTCCTTTTTTTAATTGTTTAAAAAAGATCTGGTGAGAATTCATAGAGCTTGGAGAATTTTCCTATGCACATAATTGATTAGGAAAATGCAGTCTTCAAAAATTTTCATGGTGTTTTCGTTCTAAAAAAAAAAGAAGAGAGAGACAGAGAAAAACCAAGCTATGGACCTGTCAAAGAAAGGACTTTTGGTGTTTTTGTCTTTTGATTTGTATTTTTTTTCACTTATTCGACTGATGAGAAAATTTCCAATTGTAAATATTAACAGTACGATTCTAATGTTAGTTTACTGTAGGAACTTTTGGATTAGACTAAAGTTGCAAAAATAACATATCAGAATTGTACGAATAAGAATCGGTTGAAGAAATACCAAAAAGGTGTAATATTAAGTTACAAAAAGTCTAATGTTTTTTAATTTGTACGAATCATAATGTTTGCATTTATCAATCTATCGAAAAATGGTGATGCTTAATTGCAAGGCCACTCCTTTCGGGGCACGTTTGTATAGAGGTGCTTTCTGCGGAAAGCGAAAATTGCCACATCAGCAAAATCTATGGAAATGAATGCCACGGAAAAGGTTTTCTGTGATCGTCAAAATTCTGTGTTTGGTGTAGAATTATTTTCTTTGTTGAAATGGTGATTTTCATGTTGGTGTAGCTGTTGATTCCTCACCTATGCTGCCCAATTAACATAGCAGAGAAAAATTATCAACAATAGCAGAAAAATCAAATTCAACACAACAATCAATAAATTAATAGAACCCAATCAAATCCAACAAGAGCAGAACAATCAACCCCACATAATCAACAATAAGAACATCAGAACATAGAAAAAAATAGCAGAAAAATAAAATTCAACATTATCCACAACAAGAACACAACAGTTGATTTTTTTGCAAAGAAAGAGACATTACAATCCGACAGGAATGATGGAGATGGTGACCTTCGTCAATGATCGCGGCTATGCCTAGGAACAATGTTGAGTGTTTGCTGGCTACATCTCTCTCCTTCCCTACCTTGGGCAACCCAAACTCCAGAACATAAATGCAAATATGAGATATAGATGGTATGAAGATAGGGATGGGGTTGATTTGGGTTCAGGTAAGGATTTGGAATTGGTTTAGGTTTAGGGTTGCGATTTGGGTATACTGTTTAGGGTTTGGCGATTGAATAATTGTAATGGAGTCGGATTTAGGTTAGGATTAGAGATGGTGATGGTGATTGAGATGGTACTTCCAAATAGAGATGGAGATGGATTGAGTGATAGAGTAGGATGGAGATGAAGGTGGAGAGAGAGAGAAGCTGGATTTGGAATGAAGATCGACTATGAAAGATTTGAGGGAGATGGTGACGAGCTTAGGCATGGAGATCTCGTTCTTCCGATCGTTTTTCTCTCATCCCATTTTGAGAAAGACTGGGGAAACATGGTTTATACACGACGAGCCATTTTTCTGCGGAACTGAAAGTTCGATACCCCCCATGGGAATTGCAATTCCGCTCTTCCTGTGGAAAAATCTGACGCGGTGGAAATAGGTTTCTATGGACTCTTGCTGCACCAAACATAGGAAAAGCCGTGTTTCTGCAAAAAACTGTCACCTTTTCCGCCAGATGCGGACTCAGGATTTTCATTTAGGTGGGACTAAACCTTTGCTAGAATTTTTTCATATCAACAATAACAAAAGAAAAAATGTATTCCATGTAAATAGACGCAAAATATTTAACTATATCAACTTAATATATTTCTTGTTTGAAATGAGGAGTATTCATTTCTCCAAAATTTACAGTATAAGAGAAGTATACTGAAAAGAAAAAAGTCTCCTAAAAAAATGAGGGCAAACCCCAAAAAATTCAGGATCAACCTGAAGAAAGAAGTACATATTAATGATTGGACATCAACTAACATATACTTCTTTCATCAAAAGTCATCTCAACCCCAAAACAAAGTTTTTTACAATTGCCCTCTACGGTTCATGTTTTGAAAGCGTTGCATGATCGTCTCATCATCAATGCTATTGAATATGTCCTTTTCGATATACACAAGCAAACAATCATTCATCCACTCATCTTCCAATCGATTGTGCAGTCGATTCTTAACGATTTTCATAGCAGAAAATACCCTCTCAACAGTAGCAGTGGCAGCTGGTAGGATTAGTGCTAATTTCAAGAGCAAATAAATTAAAGGATATGCAATGTCCCTTTTTGTTTCAACCATCTTCTGAGCAAGGCCGCTAATTCCTTTCACTCCAAAAAACTTACTATTGGTGCGCATATCAATGATATAAGTCGAAAGCTGACTATCAAGTCTCACCCGATCTAAGTCCGAAAAATCATTTGGATATAATTGAGAGAGCCGGATCAATTTTTCCTTATCGAAAGCAGAGAATGAATCCACTTGGATCCCAGCAAGCCACACAAAGAAGTAACTCGGTATTCACCACATTAAAGCGGCGGTTGAGCTCTTGAAGTTGCAAATCAATAGTAGCATAGAATATGTCAACTCGAAAATGATGGAGATTTGTCAATTCAGCTTTACCTCGTGATCGCTTTCGTCCAACAAACATATCATTCATATTGGGAATGATGATTTCATATTTATCACAAAATGAATGGACTTCAAATAGGAGAGAATCCCACCCATCGTCTCTCATCATTTGTAGTCGTTGCTTCGACACTCTCACTAGTTCCATGGTGGTGATAATATTTTGATCTTTTCGCTGCAATAACTTTGATAATTCGTTGGTGATCCCCAATATATCTCTCATCAAATGCAATTTAAATGCAAAATAAAAATCATCCAATACACTCAATAAGTTAGTGGCAGAGCCCTTGTGTTCACTCGTATTATCATCTGAGATAATTTCAAGCACATCAACCACTGAGGAGAACATGAGTAGCAGGTTAATCAATGTATCATGATGCGAGCCCCAACGTGTATCTCCCGGCCTCTTAAGGCTAGTCTTCTGATTCAAACCCCGTCCACTTTCAAGTTCGCCCGATTCAAGAGCATCAATGACTTTAGCCGCCTGTATATTTTGGAGCATGTCGTGACGTTTGCAAGAGCCTCCAACGACATTCAACACCATAGAAACTGACTCGAAGAAAGTGTCAATTAAATTGTTATCTCTTGCAACAGCAACGAGTGTCAACTGAAGCTGATGTGCAAAACAATGAACATAGAATGTGGTGGGATTCTCATTCTGAATGAGCCTTTGCAGTCCATCAAGCTCACCCTTCATATTAGCAGCCCCATCATAACCTTGCCCACGCAAACTTGACATGCTCAATCCATGCCTGGAAAATATCGCTTCGATGGCCAGCTTAAGTGATTGAGCTTTAGTGTCTGCAACATGTTCTATGGCTAAAAACCGCTCAATCACACATCCCCGCTTATCCACATAGCGTATAACAACTGCCATTTGCTCTTTGATAGAGATGTCCCTAGATTCATCCATCAAAAGAGAAAATGGTGCATCTCCAAGCTCGAAAATGATAGCTTGAGTGGTTTCTATGGCAGCCGCATTCACAATATCTTTTTGAATCTTAGGGGAGGTCAATTTTAGATTCTCAGGAGCATTTTCCAATACAACTCTTTTAATAGCTTCATTTTGATTGGCAAGTACTTGCAAAAGCTCAAGGAAGTTACCCATATTGTTTGAATCTTCAGATTCATCATGGCCACGAAAAGGCAATCCTTGGCGCAAAAGAAATCTAACAGAAGCAAGTGTTGCCTTCAAACAGATTCGATAATCTGTTCGAGCTTGACTTGATTGCTTGACAATAATCGTCTCAATGTGTTGCTCTTGATTTAATAAGCTCTGACACTTCTCATATGCTTGATTATGAACACTATTCGGTCCTCCCACATGATTTTCAATTCTTTCTTTTTTCCTCCAACTTTTAAATCCTTGAGTTATAAAAGCATCATAACGTGTTTTCTCACCAAAAAGATAACAACACATGCAGAATGCAGCATCTTTTTCTATGTTGTACTCCAACCAACTGCCGTAATCTTTAAACCAAAAAGGATTAAATTGCCTCTTATCTTGTCCACACCCCTTATAAGGAAACTTATGGTCACGAGGCTGACAAGGGCCCTTTTGTAGATATGCTCTTCGGACTTGGTTCCTATCCATAGGATGATAACTTGAGATTAGATTCCGTAACCCAGGATCTGCGGGAAGATCAGTCAAGTTAACCTCTACACGCCCTTTCTTTGAGGATGATGGCATTTCATCATTCTTTGGAGTCAGAGACGGTGGATTGGTACTTGATTATTTTTTGTAATATTTTTCCATATCTGATTCAAAGATAAGGTCAATTGCATCAAAATCATCACCAACCACCAATAATCACCATTTATAGCATAGGTTAAAGACATGATTTTAAACAATTTCTTCTTTTTATAAGGAATCCTACTACAATACTTGATTTGTAAATAAACTTTTATTCGTTCGTTCTTTTTTTTTTTTAATGCAAGTATGTAACTCAATTCAACATTCAAATATTCAACACGACATTCAACACATTCACATGTTCAAGACTTAATCAACTTTAGTGCATTCAACCTGTCCACTTAAATACCCAAACACCTCTGTTCCAAATGCATCATATTAATTTCAAAATGAAATGATTTCATTTCAACTGGAGTGTTTAATAACATCTTTGAAACGTATGCTGTGACTCAAAACACCTTAAATATAGTCACCAGTCACCACTTCGATAGCACTTACACCATAAGAAAAAGGCATCAAACTCTTCTCCCTATCCATGTGAAAGTAGCAACAACACCTTTTGGAAAAAAAAAATGGCAACCGAGTTTCTTTTAGTCTAACCAGGGCTCCAACCTAGCTAGTTACCCTGCCTCCCCTGTATACTTTGATGTTCTATTGTTAGCGACAGCTGACAGCTCAGGCCTTTCTTAAATTTTTCAATCAAACAATTCTAAACTCACCAACATATCAATTTGTCTTTTTTAAAGGAAATTTGTCTTATTAATTTAATCTGATAAACACTATGGCCATAAGTCAATATTCTTCTTCTGGAACATCCTAAGTTTCGTTCAACAGTCCTCCTCCATGTATAAAACGCTCCCCACAAAAATCCCAAAACACCAAGAGAAGAAACAACTATCCATAAACCATTCAAATTTCAAAGATTATCAAATCAAACAAAACAGAAATACGTAATGCAACACAAGGGACGTCTCAATTCCAATTTCATTCCATTGGTCCATCAATATCAAAATAAACCAAGCATATCATCATCGTCATCAATTCATCCTAAGTTCTATAATAGTCAAAAGGGAACAACACCCTTTTTTTCATTTTTAATAAAACAAGGAACAACAGAGGGCATTGAAATCAATCAAATCATCACTTTAAAAGAAAAAAGAAAACTAAAACATAAACCCTAATGTGCAAAGAAGGAAGAGAGGAAACTACACAAACCCTAGCCAGAGAGGGAGAAAGAAGTTATAGAGAGAAGGAGAGAGAGTTACCTGGTCCTGAACAGTTGAAGCCTCAAGCCTCGAAGGAAGAGGGTAGGTCGGAACTCGAAAGAGCCGAAGAGCGAAAGAGCCTAAGAGGGAATGTCGACAGAGCCTCTGGAATTTTTTCTTCGTTCTACATTTTTGACCTGGGGCGAGTATTTTTTTTATATGGGGGATGGACCAAGGCCCATGCTATTTAACAAGGAATTTGGGTTTTGACCTGGTGCGACCGCCCCAGGTCTTATAAACGTGGGTCCGCCTCTGTTTTCCGCAGAAACTTGTTACACAAACATGCCCTAGATATTTTCTACATATGGTTAACTTTGTGGACTGACATTACTTTGAAACCTTGGGATGATTTTTTTTTTTTGCGATCTAAATTTGATTTGGATGCTTGTGTGGAATGAGAGTGTCAATGCCGGCAGCCTTTCTATATCTTCTTCTTCTTTCCCACAAACACAGGGAGATATTGAATCACCTTGTTATGCCATCTGCCCACATTCTTTGAAGTTTATGGGTAGGGCAGTGGTGCCTACATCAGAACTGATGTACTTTAAACTGGAGACAACTTATGCAAGTAGATTTAAAACATTGAAGATGTTGATGATGTTTCTAGAAGTATCCTGGAGTTGGAAATTGACAATAGGGCCCATCTATTGTTAGAAATCACGATTGGACTCCAATAGCCATCTAAGGCTTCAGACTTGTCATAGTTTGCGTTCATTGTTGGATCACAATGAGTTACTTGAATTCTGAAGTTGAAAATCCAGGGTTGGAGCCATCTACTATTTAGATCATGGTGGGACCCATTTAATGTTAGACACATTGAAGTTGGAAGTCGCAATAAAGGGTAAAGGCCCTTCTATAAATAATAAAATGAAGGTGGGACCCATCTAAGGGTAAATCATTCTGAGACCCATGTAATCCTGGAAATTACAGTGGAGCTCATCTACAGTTCGAATCATGGTTGGACACATACAATGTTTTACATTCATGGCAAGATCCGTCTACTGTTGGGAGTCACAATGTGATTTATCTCCTGTTTGAAAACCAGGGAATTTATCATGTCACGTTGGAAATCTCATGATTATAAGAAAAAGGACATGTTTGCTATTAAAGTGATAAAATTTTAACATACCTGCATTTCTTGTCTAGTTTTCTACTAGATTTTATTGTTTGACATCTTGGTGACAATTTCTCTGCATGCTCCTAGCTGCAAATGAAGATTTTCATTTATCAATAAAAAAAGCAAGATAGAAAGAACGGGTTTCCATTCCCCGTGTAAATGTTCTCTTCTTAAGAAGAATTGTATCTGTAGGAGTATACTTTGTTTCTTTTTTGTAGTTGTATAGTGTTGTGATGGTTATTTATCATGTTCTTTGCTTTTAGCATGGGGCTTTGATTGGATTTTTAACTTTGTTTTAGGCTGGAGCTGAACAATCTCTACAAGCTTCACGTAATTATGGACGACAATTCAGTTCACACCCTTTTTCTAGAGTTACAAAAGGTCTGTCCTTTTCCTATTATGATGGTCTCCATATGGGCACTTTGTATTTCCTTTAGTTGTATTGAGAATAGAGTTAATATTAGAAAGGACAAATTAAAGATAAAGAATTCTTGATCAGTTTAAAATCCTTTTAAACTGAATTTGTTATCTACAAACCTGCAGATGATTTGGAACGAGAACAGCTTGCTAAGGAGATCTCAAAGGATTGGAGTTCTGGTAATGTCCTAGAATTAAATCTTAGTTTGATGGATCAGTAATTTACATTTAAATCCTTGCATCATCCACAATTTTTAAGTTTCATTGCATGTTTGTAAATGGCTAAATGTTCTTTTTTATGGAATACAGTGTTTGAGAGAAGTATAAATACGTTGTTTCTGACTGAAATGGTGTGGGGTCTAATGTTAACACTCAAACATTTCTTTGAGAGGAAAGTTACTGTAAGTACTATCATGCATTCTTATAGTTGTTTTCTATTCACACCATTGGTTGACGTTGTAAATCCTCGATGATCATTTCTGTGCTGCAGATTAACTATCCATTTGAGAAGGGACCATTGAGCCCTTGATTCCGAGGAGAACATGCTCTACGACGTTATCCAACTGGAGAGGAGCGATGTATTGCATGTAAATTATGTGAAGCTGTAAGTTTTCCCAATCATGTGATTAGTTTTAAGCATAATTTCTTATCATGGATATTTTTTGTAGCCAAACATGAATGCTTCAATCTAAGGGAACAGAAGTGGATTAGAAAAATATGTGTCAATACTATAAAGTACTAGTTGACATCGGCATCATCATTAACAATGTTGCAACCTTTTCCCATCAAAACGGGTCAGCTTAAAGAGTTTTACTATAGGCTCCATAATAATCTATGATGTCATAAATCTTAACTACTAGCCAGGGGATAAGTGATCACGGGTAAGGGCTTAGTTGGTGGAGATGGGCAAAGAGAGTAAACACTAGAGAGCAAGGTGGTAGCTTGAAGGCAAAGCGGTAACTTTCTAAAATAAATATAATGAAAACAGACTGGATCGATGCTATAACTTCATAAATAGTTTGTCGTGGTTTCATACTCTAGCTTTTAGGAATTCACAGCATGCTGATGATAAAATGCCATGTCCGTGGTGTTGGTTGTCGCATCTTGATTTTTTAGAGGCCTAATTCACTGCTTAAAATTTTGATTTGGTACTTCATTGAAGAGACTCGTTGGATTGATTTGATTTAGTCATAACGTAGACCATGTTATGGAGATATCTATATTTTCATGAAACTTGAAAAAGAGTGAGGGCTTCTACATGTAGTTTCACCTAGTTTCTTTTGAAAGTAGAGGAGTTCAGTTGTTAATTATGAGACAAACCATGGAGTGGATGGTCAATTTTTGTCAGAAAATAGGTCACCACCTCTCCCCCTAAGAAAATGAAATTGGACCCTTGAGAAACTTGGTTCTTCCTCTTTAATAAAGTCTTCACCTCTCCATTTTCTGCACGAACCAGCTTGAAAATGCACAAGCATTCCTTTTTCTGCTCTATTTTTTTTTTCTAATGCCAATCCAAAAATGAATGGCTCAATTGAAACACCAAAAAACCCAAAGAATAGAGAGGTGATTTTGTGATAAGCGTTCAAAACAAATGTTCAACTGAGTTGTTTCGATATTCTAAACCTTGTTCTACTCATGTTTCTCATGAGTTTGCTTTGTGTGATAAGATATGTCCAGCACAAGCTATCACAATTGAAGCGGAAGAACGAGAGGATGGCAGCCGTAGGACTACAAGGTTATATATATACCTTTTATTTGTCGGTAGTTCCGATGCAGCAGGTTTCTGCTAGTTGCCAATTTACCTTGTTCTCTATCACTTTCTTATTTTGCATATTTTGCAGGTATGATATTGACATGACAAAATGCATTTACTGTGGGTTTTGCCAAGAGGCATGCCCAGTTGATGCCATTGTGGAAGGCCCAAACTTCGAATTTGCCACAGAAACTCATGAGGTGAATTTCCATGTTTGTTGAAGACTTCCAAATTCCAAATGTGCTTCCACTTTGTGATTTGGAGACAACCTAATTATAAATTTCTTCCCCTTCATTGCAGGAGCTAGCACTGCCTCAAAATGGGTAAAAAACGACAGAACTTTACGGGATTTTCGACGGCTAAAAACTGTCGGTAATAACGACGATTATTAACTCTCGTTTTTCCCACAACCACAGCAGATTTATCCTCACGTAAACACATTAAAAATGTCAAAAAATTCAGACCGTCGCTTCCTAAAATTCTCTTCCGCGCGCTACCATTTTTATCTCCCGCGCGCCGGTTCGTCCTGTCCCCAAATGTGCCTCTTTCATTTCGCTTCCTAATTACATATCCTCTTGTATGTCTCTCGCTGGCGTCTCTCCCTTCCGGCAACATCTCGCGGAGACTCAGTGGGTGAAGCAGATCCAGGTACGCCTCCTCTTTCCCTTCGTGTCCTCCTCTTCGTTCTTTCTCTGTTTTTTTTTTTTTGTTCTGGGACTGCATGCCGACCGAGAAGGAAAGGAGATTTGGGCAGGGGCTCGGGTTCGGCTGTGTGAATGGGTGTGTGTTGCAGTGGAGGAGAGGAAGAGAAAGAGAAAGGAAGGAGGTGGTGTGTACGTGCGCAAGGGAGGAGCAGTGCAGGTGGGTGTACAGGTGTGGTGCGAGGTGTGGTGGGAGAAGAAGATGGAGAGGAAGAAGAAGAGAATAAAGAAAAAGAAACAAAGGAAAAGAAAGATAGAGGTGGTGCGTGCGTAGGGGCTGCGGCAGGGAGTGGAAGATGGGGAAGAGGAAGGAGAGAAGGAAAAAGAAAGGGAGTGAAGAGGAGCAGAGGAAGAGAAAAAGAAAGAAATAAGAAGGGAGAGAGGGTGTACGCAGGGCGCAGGTGGTGTGTGTGAGGATGCAGGGGTGAGTTCAGGGGGAGATGGAGGAGAAGGGGAGTACCTGTTCTGGAGTCCAGCGGCGAGGCGGAGGAGGCGGTGCTGCGTGGGTCCTCTGCACCGGTATGAAGATGGAATGGGTGCTGGGAGGGGACGGCGCTGCGTGCAGGAGAGGAACGGAGAGATGGATGATGATGGTGGATAGCGATCCGGCTGGTGAGGGAAGAGAGAAACGATGATGGAGAGATGGGGGTGGTGAAGTAGGGGGAGCGAGAGGGAGTCCTGAGAGGTTCTGCGCAGGGGAAGGGTGTTGAGAGGTTTCAAGATGGTCGATTGAAGTTCTAGGGTTTCAATTAGGTCTTGGGGATTGTGGATTGGCAATGGGGTAGGCCGATTGGGTCTGGGTGCAGGGGCTGGCGTAGATTTTGGGGTTTCCTTTGGGTGCTCATAATTTTTGGTTTTGTTGAATGTGTGTACCCATATCCTGGAATGTTCTCATTTGGGACTGATCAGCATGATTCAGACCAGTTCTTTATATGGAACAAATCAGTCCCCTACTGGAGAAGTGGATACTGGAACAGAAGAACTTATGAGTTATGACAAGACACCGGAAGCAAACAATGACTGATTTTGATATGGAATATTTGATCTTTGGGTTTAGTTGCTGCTTTGAGTTCTTTCTTTTTTATTTTGTTGGAATTATGATTTTATTTGGATTTCTGCACAATGCATGTTAGGTTTTTGTTACTAAAATTGATATTATTGTGTGGAAAGAGCTGCCACCGCAGAAACCCTTGCTCGCACCAATCAATCTCAGCCTTTTCCACTCTTGCTACAGCTGCTGGTGTTTTTTTTGTTTTTTTCATTTGATTTATTTGTTGTTGTTTGTTAATGTTGTTGAAGGAATTATGTAATATGAAGGTTGAATGTTTGTTATCTTTCATTAATTTGTTGGAGAATGCAACATGGTGTCCACCCATTCTGTGAGTTGTGACAGAACAGAAATATTTAGATGCTATTTTGTCCCGCAACGGTTCTGCTGTACTTTATGTATGCTCACTGCCTCTTTGGTACTTGCTAGTGATTATATTCTGGTTCAATGTAGTCTTTGAAATTTTCAGATGGCTCATGGTGGAACAAACTGGGGATTTCTAGCTAGGAAAACATATACATGAAGAATTCAGCATTCAGTTGAATATGAAGAAATACTTTCATTTGCTAATGTTTGTAGTTCCATGATATAGGCAAGTGGGCTGTTTTCCTGTTTTCTGTTATGGAAATTGGCTTCCATTTTCCATGGAAAATAAATAAATGCTGAACAGTGCATGCTTTCATGATCTAAAAGGTGGAATGGAACTGAAATGCTGGAGAAGTTGAGAGGGAAAAGGATGATGTTTGTGGGTGATTCACTTAACAGAGGACATTGAACATTAATGGTGTGTTTGTTACAGTCAGCAATTGGAGATGGCAAGAAATCAATGTCGCCAAATGCTGCTTTAACCATTTTCAGAGCAGAGGTAAGCTGTGACATTTATCTCCAAATGATGAACATTGCATGTGTCACTCTAGCAGTAAATTTCAATTTAGTTTCCATGTTCTTTTTTTCCAGAAACATGATTTTCTTTTTCACAAACTAAACAGTGTTTTCATGTTCTTATTTAGACTATAGGAAACATCTTACCTTTGTGAAGTCCAAACCATTCCTCTGACAGGCACTGCCATGGAAGATGTATATCCTCATTGTATTTCCTTGATGTTATTTAAATATTTAGAACTCAGATATTATGGATCTTCTACTGTGAAACTACCAAAAGCCTTCTAGACATTATTAATGTATCAAGTCATAAAATTTATTAGTCTCTCCTCTCAACTAATATATATTTCAGTCAGTCATGTTAACATTTGCACTTGTTCATGTGCTGAATAGGAATATAATGCTACAGTTGAGTTTCACTGGGCACCTCTTATTGTGGAATCAAATTCCGATCATCCATTTAAACATAGATTGAAGTCTAGAATTATCCGGCCAGATTCAGTACTCAAGCATGCATCCATGTGGGAAAAGGCAGATATAATAATTTTCAACACATACCTATGGTGGAGAACTGGGAATGTAAAACTTCTGTGAGTATACCATTTTATTTTTCATATTGATTAATTTCTTTTTACAGAGGTGAAGAAAACTAGGTGCAACCCAAATCAATAAGAAGTTTTAATCATAGATTGAAATGTTTGTTGTTACTCTTTGATTTCATTAAGTCAAGATCTTTTCTCTCACTTCTTCCTCCTCAAATTTCTTCATGTATTTTTTTTGTTGGGATCAGTAACAAAAACTTTCATTGAGAAGAGAGCAAATTACGAAGAACAAAAACATGAGAAAATCAAAAACAAGAGGGCACATGATGTGGAAGCTTGTGACCAATGTACCCCACCCAACCACCAAGCAAACATGATAGAAACAAAAACAAGAGGGCACATAATGTGGAATCCTGTGAGGGCACATAATGTGGAATCCTGTGAGCCTTAATCTTTGGCATCAGTGTATCATTTATCATACTTTATTGACAATTAAAGTTCAAAATATTAGACTTATAACTGAAACCTCTCTTCAATTTAATCAGACCTAGCTTTTGTTAAAATCAAAATATTAGACTTTACTGAAACCTCTCTTCAATTGGGGCATAGTCAGACCAAGCTTTCATTAAAAAGTGAATAGACTATTTATATATATTTATTTATTTTTAAGAATCAGAGATTGAACCTGTAATCACAAGTGAAAGAAGTTGAATGGGCTGATATATATGTTACACTATGATACTAGATTGCTTTCTCATTTTCGTTCCTTTTGACGTCCCATGCTGGTCATGTAGCTTTATCTCCTCTATTTGCCTTTAGCAGATAGTTTACTTATTATGATTTCTTCCTCTGGGCATAAATTATAAGTGCATACTTGATTTGAGATATGATTTTAAGGATCTAATAGATTCTCGCTTCCCTTCCTTTTATTCTTGTTGAATCTTCTCTTCTACAGTTACTTTTAGCCGGATAGATCCTGAAGGAAAGCTTTTTATGGGATTTCGAAAGGCATCAAACTCTATGTCCATGCAGGTAGAGCTTCTTATGCATCTAATCTAATTTTAAGTCAGTGTCGTGAATCGTGATGCACCCATTCTGTAGAAATGATCTAGAATGTTGATCTGATGTAGCTACTAGCTATCATGAGGGCTGACTCAGAAGTCTTCTGGATCACAATCAGTCTAGTCTTTGGCCTTGTTTGATTTCTTAACAATGAGACATACTGTGGTTCTTGCTATGGTGCAGAAATGGTATGTTTTCCAGTGTGCTTTATGTGCATTGTGTTTGGTTAGGTTTGGGTTGACCTTTTTAATTTTTGATGGACCGCGCTCCCGGATGCCCGGGGTTCCTACCGAGGTCGGCGGACGTGGGAGTCCGTTTGGTTCCGACCCTTTCGTAACCGGGGGGCAAAGGGGCGTGCATCAACATTTCTTTTTTTGTGGGTGTGCCAGATTTTCTATTTTTACTTGGAATTGCAAGTGGTGATCCGGAGATCAACCTTCGCAAGTAAAAATGAAATCAACTTCTTTCAAGTTTTCCATTGCACATATATTTAAGAAAAGAGACATTTTTCTTGATTTGCCGTGAAAGGCGATTTTTTTGGCATTTATAGCCGATTTTGGCATTTATAGCCGATTTTTGGCGTTTATAGCCGATTTTTGGCATTTATAGCCGATTTACAATTCTTATCAATAATGAAAGACAAGAGTTGTGATTTTTGTCTCTTTTAAAAAAAATACAAACTACAATGAAAAGCAAGAAAAGGAGGATCTAACTTCTCAGGAGATTGTGGGGGACTCGTTTAGATTGACGGTCGCAAGCCATATGTGGGCTTCGCCATCATCCATGCAGATGAGAACAGAGGATGCTATTGATTCGCTTGGCTTGGCTATAACTTTGGGTTTTTAGAGGACAAAGACCAAAAGAAGGTCCTATGTCCAATAAAAAGCCGAGTAGACGGGCTGAAAAGCCACATCTAAGCCATTGGAGGCAGGAGGAGAAGGCAAGGACCTTGGGGGGGGGGGTACCCCCCAAGGGACTTTTGTCACCTTGTTGCGGTGGCCGGTGTAGAACTTCCGCGGAGTTTTCTCTCTTTTTCCTTTCTCTGGATTTCTGTGCTTCTGTCTGTCTGTCTGTTTGTTGATTGATTTCTGTGTCTGTTCTTCTTGGAGAGCCCTCCTATTTATAGGCTTTTAGGTAGCCTTTTAGGAGGGTTTATGGGCTTTTAATGTCATTAAGCCGCATAATGGGAGGAGTTACAAAATTGAATTATTTATTTTGTAACTCCTTTTTCTTGGCTTCTGATTGGCCGGAGTAGATTAAGGGCATTTAATCGCCTTTAATCGCCATGATGGGAGGAGTTTCATGGGTTAAATGCCATGAATCTCTTGACTTGTAACTCCTGAATGCTTGCTTCTGATTGGGCCGTCCAAAGAAATGGATTAATGACTGTAATAAAGCTAGTCAATTAATCGCATTAAGTGGTCGCCGAGCAGCTGAAGAGTCGCGGGCCGTGCCACGTCTTTTGGGATTCTTCTGTTGATGATCATCGATGGATCTTCATGTAGATCGACATCAGATGATCATGTAATTTCAGGTGTTTGTTGCCAACAGCGGGTCGGTGCCATCTGTCCTGTCGATTTCTCGATCGGTCGGGTAGAAATCACACTTTTTTTGGTTGACTGGGTGGCGATCAATATTGTTTTCGATACTCTTGATGATTTACCCGTGTTTTGGACGGATGTCAGAGGACTTGGTGTCTCAAAAGCATGAATTTTGGAAAGTACCAGAGGCTGGGCTCTTCGAATCGCGAAAAAACGGCGAAAACCGGGGTTTCCGGGGCTTTCCCGGCGACCCCGGGTTCCAAGGTCGCCGGCGACCCTGGCCCAGGGTCGCAGGGGTCTGCGACCCTGGGGGGGTTTTCCCCCTTTCGTGTCCCGTTTTGCGTCCGTTTTTGCTGTTTTTCGATTCTTTTTTCTTCTGTACTTTTCCTTAACATTTTGACCATTTATTGGCCTGATTTCTTTGTAGGAAACCTGATGAGAATCCTTGCATTTTATTTTGCAAAGTTTCCAATTTCCTGAGGAAGCCGAAGACTTTGTCGCGCAGAGCTGCCGATTTTCCGTCAGAAGCTGAAACTGGGTCAAACGATGTCGGAATGACCTGAAATTTGGTGTGAAGCCTGCTGAGCAATAAATAAGACCAACCATAGGCTTTTGTTTGAGTTTTGAAGCCGTTTGGGGTCCTATCACCTGTAGACTTGCTTTTTGTCGCGATGAAGATGTCGCGGTTTGATGTGCGGTCAACCGGTGTCCGATTGACTTGAAATTTGACAGGGAACCTATTAGAGTCATTTTAAGATGATCCATAGGCTCTGTCTTGGAAACCATGGTCCCGGAGAGCTTTGTCGCCGAGAGCTCCTTTTCAGCTGTCGGAGAAGCGAAGTTAGGCCAAATGATTTTGAAATGGCCCGAAACTTCTTGTGTACTCCTCTTTTGGCTGTCTGGAAGAATCTTGCAGTTTTTGTTTGATTCTGACAAGATTTGATTTTTGGAAGCAACATTGCCTATTTATGGCAGGTTGCGACTTCATGTAGCTCTTTGGATCTTGAAAAGGCAAAGTGACATTTTTGGTGTCAACAAATGCCCCCTCGAGGTACAGCGGCGAGTTGCTTAACTTTTGTAGTCGATGTGCCTCGAAGAGATTTTTGAAGGAGAGCCTGTGACTTGACCAAGAGTCTTTGAGCAATCTTTCTTTTTGGTATTTGTAGCCTTTTGAGCTTCCAGGGGAATTTTATGGTAGTGAAAGGGATCACGTACCATCTCGAGGCAAAGTTTTGAAGATGACATCAGGGATGTGGATTTGGGTTTTGACCTTGTGACCTAACAGGCTATATGTGGCAGGTTAGGGGGTCGGGTTTGGTTTTGATCGTGTGACCCAACAAGCTGTATGTGGAATGTTGGGGGATCAATTTTGGTTTTGATCTTGTGACCTAACAGGCTGTATGTGGCAAGTTAGGGGATCAGGTTTTGGTTTTTGGTTTTGGTCTTGTGACCTAACAGGCTGTATGTGGCAAGTTAGGGGACCAGGATTTGGTTTGATTTTTGTGGAATGTCAATTTCAAGATTTTGGCTCAATTTGGTAGATGAGGCTGGATGGTTTGATTTTTGGAAGCTCATGGGGCTTGGAATTTTCTTTTGTATGGTCCAATCAACTCAAAAGAGGCATGGAACCATTTTTGTATGCTCTTGGTAAGAGGGATTTCTCTTTGACTAAAAGCCCAAAATTTTTTTTTGTGCCTAGGTGGTCAAACCTGGCTCATATGGGCTAACCCATGGGACCTTTGTTGGATATCGCGATCACTGAGAGGGGGGGGGGGTGAATCAGTGATTTCTAAAAACTGGTCCAATTCAACAACAAAACAAGTCAAACCACACAATGACACCAGATTTAACGTGGTTCACCAAAAGGCTACGTCCACGGATCAAAACCGCCCGAACACCGATCCGGTACTGGTCTGAATATATTTAGTCGCACCAACGACAAAGAGCACCAACCCTTAGTTTCAGATAGCACCAACTATCTAGGAAGCACCGACTCCCCTTACAATTTATCTGCACCCACAGATAGGATCACCAAACCCCAAACACCAAGCACCAACTTGATGTTAAAAACAGAATAGAAGATAAACTCTGTCTACAGCCCTTCCCCTCTACAATTCTCTCTCTCTCAATCCCTTACAAATTGAAATTAAAGCATAAATAGAGAGACACTTATCTTATGGACGAAATACCATCTTCAAGAGCACATCCTCGTCCACACTTGCTGTAGAAAGATGCAGCACAACAGCACACAGCACCAGCACTCTTCTTCTCTCCAAAACTCTCTCTCTTTTCTCTTCTCTTCTTTCTCTCTTTTTTGTGTCTCTTTAGAACGACCCATACATGCCTTTTTATAGGTTATGTTAACCCTTAATTGTATTCAAAACAGGCTACAATTCGTTTAGAAAGAGTCCCAAATGAAATAGTTAAGAGTGCTGAATTTTCGTGCACAACTTCTAATTCTGCGCAACTCTGGTTCCCGTGCTCGGTCGACATCCTTGCTTGCTCGGTCGACATCATACACTGTCTGGAATCAGTCAATTATCGCGCTCGGTCGACATCCTGGGGTCCCGGTCGACCGAAGACACACTGTGTCACGAAAATAACTGAGAGGTGCCTGAATCTGTTTCTGCAGGTTTCTCTTGCTTCGGTCGACCGCATGGGGTGCCCGGTCGACCGACCACTCTGTTTCAGGAATTCAGAATTCCTGACTGTTTTAACTTTGATTTCTCTGTTAAGCTCTATTTCCATTCTGATTTCCATTGCATAGTTGAGCTTCACCCTCTCATCATGTTGACATGGATTGACAACAATTACAACCTTAAACAATGATTACCATTCAAATCATTTAAAGCTTCTTCAAATTATAACAATCTCCCCCTTTGGAATTGTTGTCAACTTTAACAACTTTGTCAACATGCTAACAACTACAGCTTGCAGCTTTTCCAAGTTCTTTTCAACACTCACTTGGAACCAATTCTGAAATTCTGAAATAGCAACCATGCACTGTCAACAATCTCCCCTTAGCTTTCATAGCATAACATCTCTCCTTGCTATCATAGCATAACATCTCTCCCCCTTTGACAACAAGTCCAAAGGGACCAAACCGAGGAGCGAATAGGATATTCAATGAATGCATTACTCCCCCTTTCAAGCACAACTCCTACGGTTTAGGAGAGTGAGTAACTCCTAACTTTTTCCGGAGATACTCGAAGACTTCCTTTGGCAGAGGTTTCGTGAAAATATCAGCCACTTGCTCAGTTGTTGGAACATATTCCAACTTGACCTCTCCATCAGCAACTTTATCTTTAAGAAAATGATAACGAATTGCTACATGCTTTGTTCGAGAGTGCTGAACAGGATTCTTAGATATATGAATTGCACTCGTGTTGTCACATAGGATCGGCGTAGGATCCATTGTAGGAACTCCTAGATCAGAGAGCATTTGCCGCATCCATAACACTTGCGTACAACAAGTTGCCGCTGCAATATATTCCGCTTCCGCTGCCGAAAGGGATACTGAGTCTTGCTTCTTACTATGCCAAGCAACTAATCTTTCCCCAAGATAAAATGCGCCGCCACTAGTACTCTTGCGATCATCTACGCATCCAGCTCAATCGGCATCAGAATATGCAACAAGAGTGAAGGATTTGCCTTTGGGATACCAGATACCAAGCTCCATAGTACCTTTCAGATATCGAAAGATTCTTTTCACTGCTGTAAGGTGCGTTTCAGTTGGTGCTGCTTGAAAACGTGCAACCATACATACTGCTTGTAGAAGATCTGGTCTTGTAGCAGTCAAGTAGAGCAAGCTTCCTATCATAGAGCGATAGGTGGTATGATCAACGGACGAGGCCTTATCATCTTTGCTAAGCTTCGTGTTCGTTGACATTGGTGTGCTCACTGGCTTGCTGTCTTCCATATTGAACTGTTTCAGCATTTCCTTAATGTACTTCATTTATGATATGAAGATGCCATGTTTCAGCTGCTGCACTTGTAAACCAAGAAAGAACTTTAGTTCTCCAAGCATCGACATCTCAAATTCTTTCTTCATCTCTTCAGCAAAATTCCTGCACATCTCCTCATCATTGCCACCAAAGATTATGTCATCAACATAAACAATGACAACCAGCTGTTTGCTTAACTCAGTTTTGACATAAAGATTACTATCAACAAGTCCTTTTCCAAAACCGATCCTGCGGAGATAGAGATCCAGCCTTGCATACCATGCCCTTGGCGCTTGTTTCAGTCCATAAAGAGCCTTTTTCAACTTGCACACTAGATCTGAATTTTTGCTGATGAGAAAACCATCAGGTTGCTCAATGTAGACCTCTTCTTCAAGTAAACCATTCAAGAAAGCTGACTTTACGTCCATCTGAAATACCTTGAAGGTTTTGTATGCTGCCAATGCAAGAAACATACGAATAGCTTCCAGACGAGCCACCGGTGCAAAGGTCTCTTCAAAATCTATGCCTTCAACTTGAGCATAGCCTTTACAAACCAACCTTGCTTTATTTCTAATGACTTGACCATCTTCATTCAGCTTATTCCGAAAGACCCATTTAGTACCAATAACATTCTTATCAGTAGGTCTAGGAACAAGTTCCCATGTGGAGTTCTTCTCAATTTGCTCCAACTCCTCATGCATAGCTTTTAACCAACTTTCATCGAGACTGGCTTCAGCCACAGTCTTGGGTTCAATGGTGGACATAAGTGAGTAATTGCTAACTACACTTTGTCTAGTTTGAACGCCTGCCTTAGGATCTCCAATGATTTGATCCTTAGGGTGTTGCTCTACCCAAGTGCTGTGCTTCTTAGGTGTAGTATCTTCTGAGTCATCCTTTGATTTCTCAGAATCATTAGATTCAGCCATCTCATCATCAATCTCACTCGAGTCCTCATAAACTGGACTGTCATTATGAGTTGCATTCTTTGGTTCAATATTCTCATCTATTCTCACATCAGCACTTTCTATGATTTTTCTGGTTCTTTTGATAAGACACCTATATGCCTTGCTAGTAGAGGAGTAACCCAGAAATATACCTTCGTCAGCTCTTTCTTCAAATTTGCCCGGATTTTGTTCGAGCCGCTTGATGTAACACTTGCTGCCGAAGACTCTGAAGTGCTTGACTGTTGCTTTTCTTCCAAACTATAGCTCATAGGGAGTTTTGACTTCATGTGGCCTGATCAAGCATCGATTTTGAATGTATACAGCCGTATGAATTGCCTCTTTCCAATACTTGTCAGCCATCTCACTTTCACTTAGCATCGTACGAGCCATCTCTTGTACGGTGCGATTCTTCCGTTCCACAACTCCATTTTGCTGTGGAGTTCTAGGGGCTGAGTACTGTCTTTGAATGCCATGATGTTCACAATATTTAGTGAACTCTTCAGATGTGAACTCGCCTCCACGATCAGACCTTAAAATCTTGATACGTTTTTCCAATTGATTTTCAACCTGTGCTTTAAACACTTTAAACGATCAAGTGCTTGATGCTTATGCTTAAGAAACAATACCAATGTCATACGAGTATAATCATCAATGCATAACATGAAATACTTATCTCCATTGGTGCTTTGAGTTCGCATTGGTCCACAGAGATCAGTGTGCACTAGCTCAAGAGGTTTCTTGGAATGATGCTCCTTTGACTTGAACATAACCCTCGTTTGCTTTCCCTTTTGGCAAGAGTCGCAAATGGGATTGTAAGGCTTTTCAACTGTAGACATGCCTCGTACAGCCTTTGAATTGCAAATCTTTGACATGTTATCAAAGCTTAGATGCCCAAGGCGTTTTGTGCCACAACCAACTTTCCTCTGTCCGACTCATCAAGCAGGTCTTTTCAGCTCCATCTGACAATGTATAGAGATTTCCAGCAGTTCTTGATCCAGTTGCCACTGTTTTCCCGTTGCTACTCTTCTTGATGGCAAACCCATTCTTTGTGAAGATAACTTCGTGACCCTTGTCACAGATCTGGCTCACACTAAGCAGGTTGTGTCTCAATCCAGACACATATAAGACTTCTTCCGATCTGATCTTGTTTGCCATAAGCTGAATAACACCTTTTCCGCAGATTTTGGCACCATCATTGTTGCCAAACTTCACTGAACCGCCTTCATAGTGCTGTAATTTGATGAATTTCTCTTTATCACCAGTCATATGGCTTGAACAACCACTATCAAGGACCCATGGTGCTGCCTTCTTTTGTGCATTAAATGTCGTTTGCACAATGAGAGATTCTTTGGAATTACCTTTACTTTTCTTTGCCCTCCATGCCTTAACTAACTTGGGTTTCTTTTCAACCTGAAATTGGTTAGCTATCGGCAACCTACAATCCCTAGCCAAGTGTCTATAATTATGACATATATAGCACTCAATTTTGTGGCTGTTTAGGATTGAAAAAGGGTTCCTAGTCACAAGTGGGCTGTTTCTAACATAGAATCTACAATCAGCTCTTTTATGTCCAAACATATTACAATGAAAGCAATAACCATAGAATTTGTATCTTCTTTGTGGCTGGTTAGTCTTCATTACCTTTCTAACAGGAATGGACTCCTTTCTAGGTTGAGTGGGCTTCATAGAGTTAGAAGGTGCAGTGACTTGCTTCACAAACTCTTTCTTTTCAGGAGGTGCAATCTTAGAGGATTCACCTTTCTCAAATCCTAGACCAAATCTGAAGTGGGCTGGTCTTTGAACTTTCAGTAGTTCATCGAGTTTCATAGTCCCTTCAATCGCTTGGAGCGCTTTGAGTTTTTTGCTATTTTCCAAATTTTCAGCCTTTGCTCTAGCGATCTCAGTTTCAAGTTTCATAGCCTCTTCCTTTTTGATACTTATTTGATTTTCAAGGACTTCTACCATTCTTTTATATTCTTCTACTTGAGTTTTCAAAGCAATAATAGAACTTTCAGATTCATGGAGAAGTTTCAGATTTTTCTTACTTGATTTGCGTTCCATGCTAAGCTCCTCAAGTGCGGCTATGAGTTCCTCTTCAAGATTGACTTCAGCCTCCTCTTCCTCTTCCGGATCTAGCTCTTCTTCTTCTTCAACAGTGACCATGAAGAGAGCTTCGGTTGATTCATCATCGTCTGAAGTTTCAGACGTGCTGTCATCTTGTTGACATAGAAAGTTTTTAGCTTTGCCCCTTTTTCTGAAATTTCTCTTTCCTTTACTCTTTTCAGCATAAGAGTCATTATCATTGTCTTCTTTTAGCGGACACTTCGCAGCAAAGTGACCAACACCTCCACAATTGAAGCATTTAAAGGGTAGCTTCCCTTTGTACTTGCCATTGCTTCCTTTCTTCAACTTTCTAACAAATTGAGCCTCAAGCTCATCATCATCAGAATCAACATCATGACCAGCAGTCTCTTTTGCCTTTTTCTGAACTTTGAAGGCCGCTTCTTTATCAGATGAAGACGTCTTTCCTATGCGCATCTCATAGGCAGTTAGAGAACCATGTAATTCATCCATGGAAAATGCATTCAGATCTTTGGCTTCTTCGATGGCTGAGACTTTTGAATCAAACCGGGGAAGAAGAGATCTTAGAACCTTTTTGACGATGACCGGCTCTTTAATCTCCTCCCCTAGTCCACGAATGTCATTCGTGACTTCATTCACTCGTTGCATATACGAGTCAACATTCTCGCTTTCCTCCATGCGAAGAGACTCGAATTGAGAGCGATGAGTTTGCAATTTGGCTTCTTTAATCTTCTCATCACCTTCATGTATGCTTTGCAACTTGTCCCAAATTTCCTTGGCTGTTTTGCATGCAATTACTTTGACAAGCTCGCTGTCCACAAGGCCACTAAAGAGTGCATTCTGCGCCTTGGAGTCGTTATCTGCCAACTTCTTCGATGCAGTATCATTGGGTACGGTGGCAGTATTGTAACCGACTCTGACAGCCTCCCAAACATCATAGCCAAGAGATTTGATGAAGGCTTGCATCCTAATCTTCCAAAAAGAGTAATTAGAACCATCAAACAGAGGTGCTTTCATATTCCCTGTATTGACTGCCATGTGATTTGACAAGAGATCACCCTTAGCGTATTAAACTGATCAAGGGAGCCTCGCTCTGATACCAATTGTTGGATATCGCGATCACTGAGAGGGGGGGGGGGTGAATCAGTGATTTCTAAAAACAGGTCCAATTCAACAACAAAACAAGTCAAACCACACAATGACACCAGATTTAACGTGGTTCACCAAAAGGCTACGTCCACGGATCAAAACCGCCCGAACACCGATCCGGTACTGGTCTGAATATATTTAGTCGCACCAACGACAAAGAGCACCAACCCTTAGTTTCAGATAGCACCAACTATCTAGGAAGCACCGACTCCCCTTACAATTTATCTGCACCCATAGATAGGATCACCAAACCCCAAACACCAAGCACCAACTTGATGTTAAAAACAGAATAGAAGATAAACTCTGTCTACAGCCCTTCCCCTCTACAATTCTCTCTCTCTCAATCCCTTACAAATTGAAATTAAAGCATAAACAGAGAGACACTTATCTTATGGACGAAATACCATCTTCAAGAGCACATCCTCGTCCACACTTGCTGTAGAAAGATGCAGCACAACAGCACACAGCACCAGCACTCTTCTTCTCTCCAAAACTCTCTCTCTTTTCTCTTCTCTTCTTTCTCTCTTTTTTGTGCCTCTTTAGAACGACCCATACATGCCTTTTTATAGGTTATGTTAACCCTTAATTGTATTCAAAGCAGGCTACAATTCGTTTAGAAAGAGTCCCAAACGAAATAGTTAAGAGTGCTGAATTTTCGTGCACAACTTCTAATTCTGCGCAACTCTGGTTCCCGTGCTCGGTCGACATCCTTGCTTGCTCGGTCGACATCATACACTGTCTGGAATCAGTCAATTATCGCGCGGTCGACATCCTGGGGTCCCGGTCGACCGAAGACACACTGTGTCACGAAAATAACTGAAAGGTGCCTGAATCTGTTTCTGCAGGTTTCTCTTGCTTCGGTCGACCGCATGGGGTGCCCGGTCGACCGACCACTCTGTTTCAGGAATTCAGAATTCCTGACTGTTTTAACTTTGATTTCTCTGTTAAGCTCTATTTCCATTCTGATTTCCATTGCGTAGTTGAGCTTCACCCTCTCATCATGTTGACATGGATTGACAACAATTACAACCTTAAACAATGATTACCATTCAAATCATTTAAAGCTTCTTCAAATTATAACAATCTTAAGCTTTTGAAATGGCTTAGATCTCATATGGTGTCATTTTTGTAAAGAATATCCAAAAATATCTTATTTGGATAGAGAATATCTAAGAATATCTTTACTTGGAGAGAATCTCTCATGATCCCTTTATTTTGGGATAGAATATCTCAAGATATCTTTCTTTTGGGAAAGAATCCGTCATAGATTTCTTTTTAGGAGAAAATCCTTCAAGATATCTTCTTTTGGGAAAGAATCTTTCTAATCTCTTTCTTTTGGTAAGGTTACTAATTAGTAACACTTACCTCTTTCTTCTTTCCTTCTTTGGTTTGCTCTCCTCTATAAAAGCAAGGAGAAGGTTGGATCTCTTGCTCTTATTACTTTCTTTTGCAATAATCTCAAGAGGGCTTCAAGACCAAGAGTTCTTCTTCTTCAAGATCTTCAAGACTTTTCTTCTTCTTCTCCATCAATGGCTTCAAGTAAGTTCTCCCCTTTTTTTTTTTTTTTCAAGAAAACTCCATTGTAGGAAAAATAAAGTTCTTTCTTTTTTTTTTTGTTTCTTTCTTTTCTTTTCTTCTTTTTTTTCTTTTCCACGTGTTTGCCTCCCTTTTTTTTTCACACGGTTTTTTTTTTTTGCTTTCTTTTCTTTTTTTTTTTCATGTTGTTTTTTTTTTTGTGTGGGCCGTACGGACAGATCCGTACGGATCTGGCCGTACGGCCACGTGGCCTGTGGGCCACGGCCTGTGGGCCACGGCCTGTGGGCCAGCCCTCTTTTTTTTTTCTTCTCTTTTTTTTTCTTTCCCTCCCCTTTTTTTTTTGAGAGAGTTTCTTTTCTTTCTTTTTTTTTGTTTTCTTTCCCCTCTCTTTTTTTTAGAGAAAGTTTCTTTTCTTTTCTTTTCTTTTTATTTTCTTTTCCCCTTTTTTTTTTGAGAAAGTTTCTTTTCTTTTTTTTTTGCTCATCATGATAATGCATTTTTTTTTCGCAAACCAAGATGTTCATGCATGCATTCAATTTGTAAATTAAATTTGTAGCATGATGTGATAGCATACCTGAAAGTTTTCGCAAATTTGGGAATTTGGAGCTCGCAGTGATGTTGAGCCCTTCCTGATTTTGCGGAGACTTTGAGGTTTCAAAAGTTTGGAGTTTCGGAGCTCGCAGCGATGTTGAGCCCATCTTCAAGCTTTCTTATTTCTTTCGGGATAGTTCCTTTTCTTCGGAATTGCCCCGTCATCATGTCAAAATTTCGCCAGATTTCTTTTTAGCGAGATTCTGTCATTTTGATGTTTGATCTTTTTCTTTTCCATCCTTTTCAGGTGGTTCCTCCAGAGCGAACAAGGGTAAAGAGCCTGCTACAAGCGTACCTCGTCGATCTTCTAGATCTTCTAATCCGGCCGTTCAGCAGGCTTTTGAGAAGGTCCAGTATGTTGAGAGAAATCTGGAAGAGTGCGACTCCCTCAACAGAGATGAGATGAGGCAGCGACTGATTGCTCTCAAGGGAGAGGAATTCTATAAGATCATGGTAAGCAGTCGTCCATGGGTGATGGAAGATCAGAGCGTTTTGCCCAAGCCTACCTTCTTCTTTGGTGATGCAGTCCCTGATGACATGACATACGAGAGGAGATGTTTTCAGTTTTCCTTCACAGCAGATGGTGAGAAGAAGACTGTTGCTACCCGGTCGATGTTTGATCGCACCGTCTCGATTCTGAGCCTTGCCCCCACGTGCCCTAAGAGGGAAGATCGCCCAAGCTGGGTGAGAAGGACAAATGTAATCAAGACCGGGGTTTTTGTTGGCGGTTCTCCTGGATATACGGAGAGGTCGCCTGTTGATATGGACCTGTTGATGCCATCCAGCGGCTACCAGGGCTCTGATTATCCGTCGGGTCGATTTGAGACCGGTGGGGCCTTGGTATTTTCAGTGGTGACGGCAGCAATTGGATCAAGCCTTTCCGACTTCGTGGCCGCTTCAATGCTGACTCCGAGTGGAAGTCGTGGACTGATCGCGTCCTGCTGATTGGTGGCGCCGTTTTGAAGGAAGCCGGGATTTTTGATGCGGTCCGCGCCTTTAGGGAGACCGTGATCTTTTCCGACTGAGGCCTTCATGGCTATGCTGGAGTCATTCCTCCCACAAACCAATACCTTCGTTGTGACGAATGGTGAGATTGGTTTTTCTTTGAAGGAGCTGAGCTGCCTATTAACTGAATTGCCCATCCTCGGCAAAATCTATGAGGAGTTTATGCCGATTGACAGCGTCCTCGAGGGGCAGTCTGAGGAGTTCAGGCTTCTATACTTTCAGCTCGTCGCCTTCTATGATTTTTGAAGGAGAAGGAGGGTTTGAAAGTTAGATCCAGCAGTTGGAAGAGTTTTAGCTCTTCATTCCCCAATTTTTCTGATAGCAGGGAGTCTTCTGATAGCATGACCCAAGAAGCCGGAGCTCAAGATCCAAGTTCAAAGAAGATCTTGGCCATGCAAGAAGAGTTGAGAGATTTCTGTGCGAGTACAAGCACCATATGTCCTGACATTGCACTGCGGAGAGATCTCGCTGTTTACCTCACTTATTGGCTTGGTGAGGCTATTTTTGCTGGAGGAGATGGAACGCACATCAGGCCGCATTGTATTTTTCCGGCTTGTCAGATGGCGTTTGGAGAGCAGCTTGCTTTGGTGCCAGCTCTTTACTCCTACTTGTGTACCGAACTGCAGGCTGCTGCTTTTTTGGTTCGGCTTGGGCTTCCCATGAATAGGGTATTTTCAGCCCATATCTTTTATTCGTGGTATGTATACCACTGTCCTGGCTTCCATCGGCTGGGTGCTGCACAGGATGATGATCCTCTGATGATTCGACTGGCTAAGGGCAAAGCCGTGTCCGAATCACTTTTGTTTGCCCGCATGAGGATCCGACGGTTCAGGGACGTCGAGATGGGGCAGTCTTCAGTGAAGCTTTCTCCGGAGTTGCGGAAGAAGGCTTTTGATTTTGGTGCCTCCCGAGACTCTACCAAGGCGGGGTCGGGAAGGCATTATTCCTTGACAAATGCAGAGAGAGAGTGGCTTTTCAGCATACGTGTCGGCACGATGGTGTACCGCAGACATCTTTTCGTCGACATCCAGCCGTATGTACCCTCTCGCTTTGCTTTGCAGCTGGGCTTTTCTCAAGGCGTTGTTGGAGCGCCTTCAAGTATGGTGAAGCGCTTTGGAGGCTTACAGGACGGGAGAAATGCATGGGCTTTCTATAGTGCTGAAGACACTACAGCCATGATTTCTTATCCTGTGTTGCTGACTTCCCGGACTGCCGGCTTTGCGAAGTGGTTCGCGGAGAGCTTTTCGGCATATCGGGGGCTTTCCAAGAAGGAGCTTGATGTAAAGCTGGCATCTGGAAAGGGCCTTGAAAAGTCGGATGGCATCCGGCGAGAGGAAGTTTGGGCCTTCCTTTCTGGAGAGAAGCACAAGATAGGCTTTCTCGGTGACCAGGGCGTCATTGGTTCTGAAGCTGTTCGAGAAATACCTGACGAGGCTTTGGAGCAGCTAGAACAGGAGGAAGCCGAACTTGGTGCTTGGATGCAAGCGGCATAGAGGCAAGCTTCCGTGGAGTCTACTGGCAAGAGCAGACCATCCAGTGAGGAGTCAAGTGGGAAACCTGACTCTGACAGCGGGGCATGTTCCTCTAAGAAGCGAGCTCGCAGAGGTAAGAGGAGGAGGAGTCATCATCGCAGCAAGGGGCAGCATGAGGACTCTCCTAACTTGGAAGTTCCTCTTACTATCAATGAGGATGTGCCAGTGGATGCTGACAAGCCTCCAGAGAAGAGAAGCCGAGAAGAAGAGACCGTCGGTGAAGGTATGATTCTTCCTTTTTCTCTTTCCATTTTTTTTCATGGGATTTTTTCCATGTTATGATTTGCTTCTTGTTTCTGCTTTTCTTCTTCTTTTTTTTTTTTAGTAGAGGAAGACTTGGTGATGCCTGAGGTCCCAACCAATGAGGTGGTGATGGATCCTGTCGAGGCACCTGAAGAAGAACCGAGGGACTCTGGAGTAAATCCAGAATCTCCAATTGGTACGACTTCTTTTGTTTTTGTTTTTTTTTTTTTTTTTTTTTTTTTTTTGAGTTTGTGACTCGGTTTGCTAACACATTTTTTTTTTTTGTCAGCTGACTTGCCACAGGGTTCTGATGACTTTGAACCATCGATGGACGCAAATGTTGATGATGCTTTCGATGAGTTCATGGAGGAAGAAAGTGTTCCGCCAGTCGTCGAAGAAGGTATTTTGTAGTTATAACTCTGATAATGATTTTCAAACAGGGTCATATTCATACCTTTTTGTGTTTCCTTTGCAGGTTTTGAAGTGGCAGAGGAGGATCTGTCGCTTCCAGAGCAAGAGATGCCAGAGGTTGATCCAGAGGTAGAGATTCCTGGGACCAGCTCTGATAATATTGAGGAGATTCCTCGCGCTGAGATTCCTTCCCGGGCAGGAGTAGATTCAGCTGGAAAGAGTTCTTTTGTTACTCTTTCAACAGATGATGATATGAGTAGCCGACCAACGGAGTTGGGCGAATCCTCAGCTGGGCCATCTCTTCTTTTTGCGAATAAGGTGGTGGTGCGAGTTCTGAGCTCTTGGATTGAGACTCTCTTTTCTGGGCACTTGGTGTGAGACCCCACCCCTGGTGGGCCCTCAATGTGAATTTGAATACTATTTATTAGCCTAAGTATTTTAATTATATTATTTATGGGGCTTAGTGAGGGTAGTTATGTATTTTCCTAGGGTTAGTCTAGTGGTGTAATTAGTAGAGTCAATTGGGTGTCTTTTGTTATTTCTTAGAGTTGGTTAGTTTGTTAGAGGCCCTAGCTAGAGTTTTGTTTTTACCATAGGGGGTTTGCACCAAGGAATCTTCTAGAAGGTCACCTAAAGACCCAAATACCCTCTACCCTAACCCTAATCCTATTCTAACCCCAAGGGCAATTTTGTCCCTAACCCAAAAACCCAACCTATATAAACAAAACCCTCCCCCTGCCCACTAATTAAAGTCCAGGTTATGTAATCTTAGATGATTCGACCTTTATACGTTACCAAATGATGCACATAACTTCTAAGCACCAAACACAATATTCATTAGTATCTGTGGTTTCGCTTAAAGATCGAATTACCTGAGATGACCTGTATCCGAAAGTGGACCATTTACCTAGGTTAGACTGTTGCTATCTCCCTATGATTCGTTGTACTTGGAGATTCATCTCCCTCATACTATGACTATCACTCTATTGTCCTTATTATTGCTCATACCTGTTAATTAAATGGAAAAATGGAGGACCTAAACCTAGGAATACGTAGAGGTGGACCGGTAATGCTGATTTTGGTGGATCATTGACCCGTGTCTGTGGCTAGGCGGGCCCTTTTTATGGCCTAAGTTGGATGTGAATTACCCTAGAATGGAGAGGTTAGATTGTATGGGCTTGTGACCCATTAAGGTTGTAAATGGATCATATGTCATTGAACATGGACTTATATATCATATGGACTGTTATAGATCCGGCCATGTATTTGGTGGGCCTTGGTATGGATCCAATGATGGAATTGGACTTGGACTATGATCCACAGTTTATATTGAGTACTTGGACCTCTTAGGGACTTTTGTTAGGACCTTGTTCACGCAAGGTAAAAGGCCTAGACAGACACAGACCTTTATTGTTTCCGAGTCGGCATAGACATTCACTGAGTTGATTTAAGCTCAGCCAGTTGGACTGATCATCACTGGTAGGAGCTATTGAGATTTGTTGTGTGGCTATCATGATGAGCACTGTTGGGACGGACGGTGTGATGCCGGTTCCGGTCGTTGTGGATGATGTTGGTGATATTTTGCAGGGTTAGTAATCCCTAGCATTAGTTTAGGATCCCTACCGCGACTGTGTTCAGTATGGGAGGGCCGCGGCATAATATCCCGCGGTGACCAGCTTATGTGGATGTGCCATATTGTGTAGGTTTATTACTGTTACGCTTATTATGATTCTACATTGTTATCTTGCACGACTGCATAGCATATGTACCTTTGTTACTCTCTTAACCTTATACATGTCTCTACTCATTTGATGCATACATTCTATATTATCTGCATATTGTGACTTGCCAGATCTTTAGATCTGACCCACTCTTGGTGCTTAGGTCTCGACCCCGAGTTCGAGGGTGATGCGTTCGCACTCGTTGAGGTGCCCGTAGTAGGCGACTACGGATGGGGGCCGGCCGACCATGAGGTCGAGCCGGAAGGTGGAGAGCCGACACTAGCTGCAGGGGTTGAGTGTTCTTTTGTCTGGGTTTTGAGAGACTTTTGTTGTGAGTTGGGTAGTAATGAAAAATATGTAATTAAACTTTGATTTGTTATCTCTATACATTTAGGCTGGACTTCAGCCCATCTACATTTGACATATATACGATGATACCTTATACTTCCGCTATCTCTGATATTGCTTCCGCTATACTATCATGATTCCGCAATTAACCATTGTTATTATGTTGATGAAAAAGTTTTAAATTGGACCTCACTGCGGACCTACGATCTTGGAAGTTCTCGGATTTTCCGGGAAGTAGCGCGCCAATTTCGGTACTTTGACGATTTTCTCGGTATCCGGAATTGGGGCGTTACACTTGGAAGCCGGATTTGGCATGATCCAGCATGTGCAGGAGATTCTCAGTGATGCTGAAGAGGCTGGTCTGGATGTCACAGGTGCCAGGGCGATCGTTGATAGGATCATTGCACTGGGTGACAAGTGGTTTGAGACCGTGAGTTTGGCTGATGACCAGTTCTTCAAGGAGATGTTCCTGGACCCTGCTGATAAGGCTAAGTCTGACCTGGATGAGGCTACAGAAAGCAAAGAAGCAGGCAGTCTGAAAGAGGAACTTAGAAGAGATAGCCATCATCAGGCTGACACATGACCTTAACATCCTTGACAGGGAGGTCGATGAGGCCAGGAAACGTCTTGAGCATTTGCAGGCACAAGTCGCTGCCAAGTGGACTGCCATAATAGAGGCTCGCGACAGGGAGAGTGCTCTGATTCACCAGGTTGCAGATGCCGAACGGGTTCTCAAAAGGAAGTCTGATGAGGAGGAACAATGGCAAACTGCTCGAGGTAAGCTTCCTGGTGTGAGAGAAGGGGTACAGCCCACTCCAACATCTCATGGCAGATTCCTGAAGAAGCGTGCCTTGGAATCCTTGACGGCTGAGGCTAAAAGTTTGCTTGGGGAGCTGAACTCTTGGCTGGAGACCATTTTTTATTGAGCTCCTGTATACAGAAACCATCATTCTTTCTTCTTTTTTTTTTTTGGTACCACTTGTATTTTTTTGGTACTCCTTTTTTTGTAGTGCTTGTGAACACTTTCTCTCTCTTTTTTTTTGGTACCACATGTATTTTTTTGGTACTCTTTTCTCTTTTTTTTGTTATCCCTACGCTCACTTGAATCTTTTTGTGATAAAAGTAATTGCTAAATGGGATGCTCTTCTTTTTTTTGTTATCCCTACGCTCACTTGAATCTTTTTGTGATAAAAGTAATTGCTAAATGGGATGCTCTTTTTTTTTTTTGTTATCCCTACGCTCACTTGAATCTTTTTGTAATAAAAGTAATTGCTAAATGAGATTTGATCAAAAGGTCGTCATTTTGTGAAAATCTTTTGTCAAGTGATTGTTTTGGCATGAAAGCCAGGTTTTTGTTTGTGGCATGGAAGCCAATTTTGGCATGAGAGCCAGCTTTTCTTGTGGCATTGATAGCCGAGTTTTTTTTTTTTTTTTTTTTTTTTGTGGCATCTATAGCCAGTTTTGGTGGCATTGATAGCCGGTTTGTGGCATTGATAGCCTGTTTTGTTTTGGTGGCATTGATAGCCGATTTTTTTTTTTTTGAAATCCAAGTTTTTTTTTTTTGGCATTGATAGCCGGTTTTGTTTTGGTGGCATCGATAGCCGGTTTGTGGCATTTATAGCCTGTTTTGATGGCATTTATAGCCTGTTTGTGGCATTTATAGCCTGTTTTGATGGCATTTATAGCCGATTTGGTTTTCAAAAAATGCAAGTATCGACTAAAAGTCGCCTCCCTGCTGAATGTTCTTGCAAGTATCGATGGAATGTCGCATCCTTGCTCATTCAGTTGCGAGTATCGATGGAATGTCGCATCCTCACGGATTTGGGTGCAAGTATCGATGGAATGTCGCATCCTTGCTTTCAAAAATTTTGGTTTTGCGGGTACTGACTTGATGTCGTTTCCCCCACGATTTTTGAAATTTGTGGTTTTCTCGAACCTTTGGGTTATGGATATCAACTGAAATGTTGCGTCTCCACAGTTTTTTTTAGGTTTTTTCGAACCTTTGAAATTTGGGTTGTGGATATCAACTGAAATGTTGCATCTCCACAGTTTTGGATTTTGCAAGTACCGGCGAAATGTCGCTTCCCTGCGATTTTGGAAGTGTCGAACGTGGTTCGTTTGCTTCCGATTTGTGCGAGTATCGACTAAGCGTCGCTTCCTCGCGGTTTTTTGAAAAACCAATTTTTTTGTTTAAAGACACGAGGGTCATAAGTTTTGACCTAAAACCATTTTGGTGGTAAAAGGCAGGGTGGACTAGGGTGGAAATCCCTGAATCCGGATTTTGTTTCAAACCATGAATTTTGGGTTCAAGGGTTGAAAATTTTGGTCAAGTTAGGGAAAGGTTCCTAAACTTGGATATATTTTTTTTTTGAACAATGAAACGATGAAAGTAAGCATTGTTTTTGATTTCTAGAAATTTCAACATTTGATATGAAAATTCTAAAAAAGGGTGGGTTTAGCGAGCGTGTACCTGGAAACCGGTTTTGGCCATACAGGCATTGCTCTTACCCAGTTGGGTAAGTCTTCAAGAGTAGTACCGCTTTAAGAACTTGCCATTGATGGGCAGCATACATCTGTCACCTTCCATGTTTAGGAGTGCGTATGCACCATTGGAGAAAACTTTGTCGATGACGTAGGGTCCCTCCCATTTCGGCTCAAATTTGCCTTTGGACTTGTGAGCGAAGACCATTGGTCTTTTTACCACAAGAACCAAGTCATTCTTTTTGTAGGCGCGTTGCCTGACCTTTTTATCGAAAGATCCTGCCATACGTGCTTGGTAAGTTCAATGCTTTGTTGAGCTTCGAGTCGTCTCTCATCGAGATTGTCCAGCTCATGGAGTCGCAATTTGACATTGCTTTCTTGAGTCATGTCATTTTGCAAGGATACCCTCAAGGAAGGAATTTGTACTTCCAAGGGCACGACAGCTTCGCATCCATAGACCAAGGAGAATGGTGTGCTATGGGTTGGTCCTCGAACGGTGGTTCGATAGGCCCACAAAGCTTCAGACATTTTGTCGCTCCAGTCTCTTTTGTGATTAGAGACCATTTTTTTGAGGATTTTGCAGAGTGTCTTGTTGAAAGCTTCTGCTAACCCGTTTGCTGCCGGATTGTATGGAGTCGAAGGACAGCTTTGGATTTTGTATTTGTCGCAGAACCTGTAGAATCGATGATCCCGGAACTGTGGTCCGTTATCATGGACGAATCTTTTGGGTATGCCGAAACGACAAATGATGTTGGTGCGCAGGAACTGAAGGACTGATGAGGTCTTCATTTTGTTAAACGCAAATGCTTCTGACCACTTGGAGAAGTAATCCGTAGCGGCGAAGATGAAGCGATGACCTTTGCTTGAAGGGGGAGAAATAGGACCTATTGTGAGACCCCACCCCTGGTGGGCCCTCAATGTGAATTTGAATACTATATATAAGCCTAAGTATTTTAGTTATACTAATTATGGGGCTTAGTGATGGTAGTTATGTATTTTCCTAGGGTTAGACTAGTGGTGTAATTAGTAGAGTCAATAGGGTGTCTTTTGTTATTCTTAGAGTTAGTTAGTTTGTTAGAGGCCCTAGCTAGAATTTTGTATTTACTATAGGGGGGTTTGCACCAAGAATCTTCTAGAAGCCCACCTAAAGACCCAAATACCCTCTACCCTAACCCTAATCCTATTCTAACCTCAAGGGCAATTTTGTCCCTAACCCAAAAACCCAACCTATATAAACTAAACCCTCCCCTGCCCTAACAACTACTGTTCATCTCCTTTTCTCTCAAGCTCCAATCTCTTCTCTCTTCTTCTTCCCCAATTCCCTCCAACGAACCCACATCTCCCCCTCCAATCTCTCTTTTCTCTTCCTCGCCCCAGAAATCCCTGACAGAAGGCCAGCCGAGACCAACCCGCACCATAAGAGCAACTGCCGAGACCCTGCCTTTTGGTTTCCCTGTGGTTTTCTCTCCTTTCCTTCTACCTTCAATTAATCAAGGCAAGTGCACTGTGCTGGTAGTCTAGAATGCATGTTTCCTTCCTTTGATTTGCAGTAGAATTCCAATTTGTAATATATATGTTTAGATCGATCCTTGAGCATGTTTGTTTGGTTCCTTTGGCCATTGATGGATGGGATTACCTCATTTGGATGATCAATGGCCGGTTGATGATGGGTGGATGATGTAGGAATGATTTATTTTGCTTCTGTAGTGTCTATGGAGAATCCCAGAAGAATTGGGTCATGGGAATGAGTTTCCGGAGATGGAATGACGAGAACCCATCTCGCAGTATTGAGATCGGAATCGAAGTAGGACCGCCCTTGGTAGATCAGGACCCTACGTCTATGTGAGGGGGCCTGTGCGACCATGGGGTGCTACTTGATCTGGATTCTGATCAGAGGTGGACCACCATTCCTGTGCTTAATGAAGAGAAGTTGTGTCCTGTCGCAGAACTGGGTTCTGTAACAGAACACAACACTGTTAGGAGAGATGGACAGAGTCCAGCGATGGCCGAGCTCCGCACCTGCAGAGCCCAGCGGTTGCCGAGCTCAGCATTAGTGTAGCTCAGCAACTGCCGAACTCAGCACTTGCAGAGCCCAGCGGTTGCCGAGCTCAGCGTTAGCGCAGCTCAGCAACTGCCGAGCTCAGTACTGGCCGGACTCAGCGCTGGATTCAACGCTAGCCGAACTCAGAGTTCTGCCGAGCATAATGGTTAGGATGAGATTAGCGTTTAGCCGAGCTAAGTGTCTAGGCCGAGCTCAGTGCTCAAAGCCGAGTTTAGTGTTACGGCCGAACTCAGTGTTATGGCCGAACTCAGTGTTTTACTGAGCTCAGCGCCAGACCGGGTTCCGTGCCAGACCGGACTTCGAGCTTAGCCGAACTCAGTGCTTAACCGAGCTGAGAGCTAAACCAACCTCAAAGTCCTGACAAGCCCAATGCATTTTCCCGAACTCAGCTGGGTGATCCAACTGAGCTAGGCCCTTTGCCGAACTGAGTTGGGTAGCCGAACTGAGTATTCAATTGAGCTCCATTGCTTAGCCGAACTCCGAGATGGATTTCCAAAAAGGTGGGATTTCAACAAAGGAGACTAGAACCTGGGACATTTCTTCCAGCCAGAATTCCTAGTACGCACGGCCAACCACCCAGGCCAGGGGGTTAGCCGAACTCACAGGAAGTCCTGGACAATCAGGCTTTGCCTGCAGGATGTTTTTCCTTCTCTGATCACAGTGTGCCGAGCTGACCGCCCGGGCCAGGAGGTCGGCTGAGCACACTGTGTACAGTGACGATCCCCAGATTCTAATTTCTATTGTTGCAATCATATGTAGGGCCCATTGACCATTCAAATAGACTTCCATCACTGTGCCAGCCACGAGTCAATGGTACGGCTCAACCTTGACTCGTGGGGTCCACTAATTAAAGTCCAGGTTATGCAATCTAAGATGATTCGACCTTTATACGTTACCAAAATGATGCACATAACTTCTAAGCACCAAACACAATATTCCTTAGCATCTGTGGTTTCACTTAAAGATCGAATTACCTGAGATGGACCTGTATCCGAAAGTGGACCATTTACCTAGGTTGGACTGTTGCTATCTCCCTATGATTCGTGTACTTGGAGATTCATCTCCCTCATACTACGATTATCACTCTATTGTCCTTATTATTGCTCATACCTGTTAATTAAATGGAAAATAGAGGACCTAAACCTAGGAATACTTAGAGGTGACCCGGTAATCTGATTGGGTGGATCATTGACCCGTGTCTGTGGCTAGGCGGGCCCTTTTTATGGCCTAAGTTGGATGTGAATTACCCTAGAATGGAGAGGTTAGATTGTATGGGCTTGTGACCCATTAAGGTTGTAAATGGATCATATGTTATTGAATATGGACTTGTATCTCATATGGACTGTTATAGATCAGGCCATGTATTTGGTGGGCCTTGGTATGGATCCAATGATGGAATTGGACTTGGACTATGATCCACAGTTTATATTGAGTACTTGGACCTCTTAGGGACTTTTGTTAGGACCTTGTTCACGCAAGGCAAAGCCTAGACAGACACAGACCTTTATTGTTTCCGAGTCGGCATAGACATTCACTGAGTTGATTTAAGCTCAGCCAGTTGGACTGATCATCACTGGTAGGAGCTATTGAGATTTGTTGTGTGGCTATCATGATGAGCACTGTTGGGACGGACGGTGTGATGCCGGTTCCGGTCGTTGTGGATGATGTTGATGATATTTTGCGGGGTTAGTAATCCCTAGCATAAGCTTAGGATCCCTACCGCGACTGTGTTCAGTATGGGAGGGCCGCAGCATAATATCCCGCGGTGACCAGCTTATGTGGATGTGCCATATTGTGTAGGTTTATTACTGTTATGCTTATTATGATTCTACATTGTTATCTCGCACGACTGCATAGCATATGTACCTTTGTTACTCTCTTAACTTTATACATGTCTCTACTCATTTTGATGCATACATTCTATATTATCTGCATATTGTGACTTGCCAGATCTTTAGATCTGACCCACTCTTGGTGCTTACGTCTTGACCCAGAGTTCGAGGGCGACGCGTTCGCACTCGTTGAGGTGCCCGTAGCAGGCGACTACGGATGGGGACAGGCCGACCATGAGGTCGAGCCGGTGATTGGAGAGCCTACACCTGGGGTTGAGTGATATCTTTGTCTTGGGATTTTTTTTGAGAGAGTCTGTTGTAGTGAGAGGGTATTATTGTAATTAACTTTGGTTTTATATCATTGTCACATTTAGGCTGGACTTCAGCCCATTTATATTTGATACAGGGATGATACCTTATGCTTCCGCTATACTATCATGCTTCCGCAATTAACCATTGTTACTATGTTGATGAAAAAGTTTTAAATTGGACCTCACTGCGGACCTACGATCTTGGAAGTTCTCGGATTTTCCGGGAAGTACCGCGCCAATTTCGGTAGTTTGACGATTTTCTCGGTATTCGGAATTGGGGCGTTACAATTTTATGGTATCAGAGCGGGCAAGTCTCTAGGAAATAAAATACACTAGAAACTTCAGGACGTAGTGAGGATCTCAGTGTGGGGGTACGTATAGGGTCGATGGATCGGGTAGAATCAGTGTAGTCCTAAGTGTTGGACTTAAACTAACCTCATTTCTTTCTCTTGACAGATGTCTAGAGAGGGTTCTCCATCACATATGATACCAGCAGTCGGCAGTTCGCCAGACTTCGAGCAGCTTTTCCAGAGGTTCTTGCAGGCCTTCCTCATTTCCCAGGAGGCCCAGGCGTCGGCGCAGCAGCAGCAGGCCGAGGATTTTGCCCAATTCCAGACGCAAGTCTTGGACATCATGGACAGAGTGGCTCAGCCAGGATCCCTACCGCGACTGTGTTCAGTATGGGAGGGCCGCAGCATAATATCCCGCGGTGACCAGCTTATGTGGATGTGCCATATTGTGTAGGTTTATTACTGTTATGCTTATTATGATTCTACATTGTTATCTCGCACGACTGCATAGCATATGTACCTTTGTTACTCTCTTAACTTTATTCATGTCTCTACTCATTTTGATGCATACATTCTATATTATCTGCATATTGTGACTTGCCAGATCTTTAGATCTGACCCACTCTTGGTGCTTAGGTCTTGACCCAGAGTTCGAGGGCGACGCGTTCGCACTCGTTGAGGTGCCCGTAGCAGGCGACTACGGATGGGGACAGGCCGACCATGAGGTCGAGCCGGTGATTGGAGAGCCTACACCTGGGGTTGAGTGATATCTTTGTCTTGGGATTTTTTTTGAGAGAGTCTGTTGTAGTGAGAGGGTATTATTGTAATTAACTTTGGTTTTATATCATTGTCACATTTAGGCTGGACTTCAGCCCATTTATATTTGATACAGGGATGATACCTTATGCTTCCGCTATACTATCATGCTTCCGCAATTAACCATTGTTACTATGTTGATGAAAAAGTTTTAAATTGGACCTCACTGCGGACCTACGATCTTGGAAGTTCTCGGATTTTCCGGGAAGTACCGCGCCAATTTCGGTAGTTTGACGATTTTCTCGGTATTCGGAATTGGGGCGTTACAATTTTATGGTATCAGAGCGGGCAAGTCTCTAGGAAATAAAATACACTAGAAACTTTAGGACGTAGTTGAGGATCTCAGTGTGGGGGTACGTATAGGGTCGATGGATCGGGTAGAATCAGTGTAGTCCTAAGTGTTGGACTTAAACTAACCTCATTTCTTTCTCTTGACAGATGTCTAAAGAGGGTTCTCCATCACATATGATACCAGCAGTCGGCAGTTCGCCAGACTTCGAGCAGCTTTTCCAGAGGTTCTTGCAGGCCTTCCTCATTTCCCAGGAGGCCCAGGCGTCGGCGCAGCAGCAGCAGGCCGAGGATTTTGCCCAATTCCAGACGCAAGTCTTGGACATCATGGACAGAGTGGCTCAGCCAGGCACAGCAGCGGCATCCGTTCGGGAGGCAGACCCGAACGTCATATTTGAGAGGTTCCTCAAAAGAGGACCCCCTGAGTTCACTGGCGCCGATGACCCGCTGGTGGCCGACGAGTGGATTGTGCGGATGGAGAAGATCTTCAAGGTCTTCGAGTGCACCGGTCAGCAGAGAGTGCAGTTGGCCGCTTACATGTTCCGGGGAGTCGCGGAAGACTGGTGAAGGATGATTCAGCGTCATTTCGAGACGATAGGAGACGAGATCGCTTGGACTGCATTCAGGGCGGACTTCCTTCGGAAGTTCATACCATCTCACGTCAGAGACCGCAAGCTGCGGGAATTTCAGGCGCTGGTGCAAGGCAGCATGACTGTCTACCAGTATGAGGTTCGCTTCACCCAGCTTTCTCGTTTTGCAGAGGCTCTGATCACACCTGAGTCCGAGAGGATCCGTCGGTTCGTCGATGGGCTGAGAGACGACATTCAGCTTAACATGTCTTGCATTGAGATTCACACTTATGAGGAGGCTTTGAGGAGAGCATACTAGGCAGAGGAGCGTCTGCAGCGGATAGAGGCCAGTCAGCAACAGAGGCGAGTTAGAGCCGCCTTGGTCAGACCGCAGCCCTTGCCCATACAGCAGCAGCCATTTCAGAGACAGAGGCCAGCAGGCCAGGCCAGGCAGCATCAGTATCAGCGGCAGCCTCAGCAGCAGCAGCAGCGTGGACCCAGAGTATGCTATGACTGTGGGGAGACAGGACACATCTCCAGATTTTGTCCATTCAGAGGGGGACAGCCTCAGGCCCCGATGCTTCAGCTTCCAGCACCACCGAGAGCACCAGCTCCAGCTCCACCCGTTCAGCAGATTGCACCGGCACCCCAGCCACCTCAGCAGCAGTACCGTGCCCAGCAACATGCACGTGGGCCCCAGCAGCCCAGGGGACAGCACTACCAGAGGGGACGATACCAGAGGCCCCATGGACAGCAGCGACAGCAGCAGAGACCACAGGCTGTAGGTCAGGCATTCGCACTCACACATGAGGAGGCCGAAGCTGCAGGGAACGTCGTTGAAGATACTCTTTCTATTTGTGATCAGATTGCTAGAGTATTGTTTGATCCTGGTGCGACACATTCCTATGTGTCTTCTGCTTTTGCTTTAGTTCTTGGTGGGGTAGGAGAGGAGTTGCCTTGCACGCTAGTTGTGTCTACGCCCGTGGGCAAGAGGGTAGTGTGTCAGACTTACCACCCCAGATGCCGAGTGCAGATCGGGGAGTACATTATGTTTGCAGATTTGATCGTGTTACCCATGCATGACTTCGACGTTATCTTGGGGATGGACTGGTTGGCCAGATATCGAGCGGTGATGGATTGCTTCGAGAAGATAGTCAGACTCACTATCGACGGTTCAGATGCCACAGTCGAGTTTGTAGGTGAGAAGAAGCCACCCAGTACCAGATTAATTTCAGCACTGAAGGCTGAGAGGCTAGTGCGATCAGGTTGCGAGGGCTACATCGCATTCATCTCAGATGACAAGAAGTCCAAGGGAGTCGAGGAGATTCCAGTTGTTTGCGAGTTTCCGGACGTGTTTCCCGACGAGATCCCAGGATTGCCTCCAGTCAGAGAGATCGACTTCACCATCGAGCTTGTGCCAGGCACCGCACCGATTTCCAGAGCTCCTTACCGCATGGCTCCAGCAGAGCTGCGAGAGTTGATAGACAAGGGCTTCATCAGACCGAGCATGTCACCTTGGGGAGCACCTGTGCTCTTCGTGAAGAAGAAGGATGGATCGATGAGGATGTGCATCGACTACAGGCAGCTGAACCAGGCAACAGTGAAGAACAAGTATCCTCTTCCTCGGATCGACGAGCTTTTCGACCAGCTTCAGGGAGCGCAGTACTTCTCAAAGGTGGACCTGAGATCGGGATACCATCAGCTGCGAGTCAGAGAGCAGGATGTGCAGAAGACAGCGTTTCGTACTCGTTACGGGCACTATGAATTCCTTGTGATGCCGTTCGGGTTGACGAATGCGCCGGCAGTGTTCATGGCCCTGATGAACAAGATCTTCGCCCCGTACCTCGACAGCTTTACAGTGGTGTTCATCGATGACGTGTTGGTCTACTCCAAGTCCAGAGAGGAGCACGAGCAGCATTTGAGGACGTCTCTACAGTTGCTACGTGACAACCAGCTATACGCAAAGCTCAGCAAGTGCGAGTTCTGGTTAGAGCAAGTAGTCTTCCTCGGACATATCATCTCCAGAGACGGCCTAGCAGTGGATCCAGCGAAGATCGAGGCAGTAGTGAACTGGGAGAGACCGAAGAATGTCACAGAAGTTCGGAGTTTCCTTGGCTTAGCAGGCTACTACCGCAGATTTGTCAAGAGTTTCTCTTCGATTTCAGCCCCTTTGACCAAGCTGACAAGGAAGGACGTACCGTTCGTATGGACCGATGCATGCGAGGACAGCTTTCAAGAGCTGAAGGAGAGACTGACGTCAGCACCGATCTTATCTTTACCTTCTGGTACAGGCGGTTTCGTTGTCTTCACCGATGCTTCAGGGACCGGTCTTGGTTGTGTTTTGATGCAGGAGGGCAAAGTCATTGCTTATGGATCACGCCAGCTGAAGGAACACGAGAAGAAGTATGCTACTCACGACCTGGAGCTTGCAGCAGTCGTGTTCGCACTGAAGATGTGGCGGCACTCCCTCTACGGAGAGAAGTTCGAAGTCCATTCAGATCATCGCAGTTTGCAGTACCTGTTCACTCAGCATGATCTCAACAACCGTCAGAGGCGTTGGATGGAATACATCAAGGATTACGACTTCCCTATCAAATACCACACGGGTAAGGCGAACGTCGTAGCAGATGCTTTGAGCAGGAAGACCGCCCTAGTCAGTTTTCTAGCAGCAGAGGGCGTGTGGACCGATGTCTTCAGTGACTTGGATGTCCAGTTTCAGCCGCTCAGCGATAGAGTTATGCTTGCTACCATGTCCGCATGGGAACCGGAGTTGCTAGGAGAGGTCAAGGACAGTCAACGCAGCGATCCTAAGCTTGTCAGAGTGATCGAACAGATTGACCAGAGGCCAGAGTTCAGACTGATTGGTGGAGTACTCTACTACCAGGACAGGCTGTGTGTACCAGATATCCAGGAGCTGAAGGACCAGATCTTAGCAGATGCACACCACAGCAGATATTCGATTCACCCGGGCAGCACCAAGATGTATAGGAACCTGAGGAGTTACTACTGGTGGAACAACATCAAGAAAGAGATTGCAGGCTATGTGGCCAGATGTCTGACCTGTCAGCAGATCAAAGCCGAGCACCAAAAGCCACCAGGGCTACTTCATCAGCTCGAGATACCTCAGTGGAAGTGGGAGCATATTACCATGGATTTTATTGCAGGACTTCCAGCTACCAGGAGACGCAGTGATGGCATTTGGGTGATCGTGGATAGACTGACTAAGTCAGCTCACTTCTTGCCAGTGTCGATGAGAGCAGGACTCGACGTCCTTGCTAAGCTGTACGTGGACAAGATCGTCTCTTTGCATGGAGTTCCAGCTTCGATTGTTTCAGACCGAGATCCACGCTTCACTTCTCACTTTTGGGATAGTCTTCAGCGAGCTTTGGGTACCAAGTTGAGCTTCAGCACAGCCTATCATCCTCAGACAGACGGACAGACAGAGCGCACCAACCAGACCTTGGAGGATATGTTGCGAGCTTGTGTTCTAGACTACAAGGAGAACTGGGAGGATTCCTTGCCACTCTGTGAGTTTGCCTACAACAACAGTTACCACTCGAGCATCAAGATGGCACCGTTTGAGGCGTTGTACGGCAGGAAGTGCAAGACCGCAGTCTGTTGGGAGGAAGTTGGTGTCAGGAGTTTCCATGGACCATCTATTGTCGGCGATACCAGTGAGAAGATCCGCCAGATAGTGGAGAACCTGAAGGTTAGCCGCAGTCGACAGAAGAGCTATGCAGACAATCGGCGCAGACCACTCGAGTTCCAGAAGGGAGACCGTGTCTTCCTGAAGGTTTCCCCAGCTCGAGGCACCCTCAGATTCGGCGAGAAGGGCAAGTTAGCACGGAGATACGTCGGACCCTTTGAGATCAAGGCTAGGATCGGAGATGTCGCCTACAGACTTCAGTTGCCAGCAGAGCTATCGGGTGTGCACGACGTCTTCCATGTCTCGATGTTGAGGAAGTATGTGGAGGACCCTACCCACATTCTGCAATCACCAGCCACTCGACATCCAGCCCGACGCGTCCTACATCGCCAAACCAGTCGCCGTCATCGACACCAAGGAGAAGGTGCTTCGGGACCGAACCATCCAGTTCGTGAAGGTTCAGTGGGAGCATCACACTCCGGAGGAGGCTACTTGAGGAGCTACGAGACCAGGTGGCAAGAGATTATCCACATCTTCTACCGCAGGTATGTCCCTACTTTGTTTTTACATTTGGGGACCAAATGTTTTAAAGGAGGGAGGAATGTGAGACCCCACCCCTGGTGGGCCCTCAATGTGAATTTGAATACTATATATTAGCCTAAGTATTTTATTATAATTAATTATGGGACTTAGTGAGGGTAGTTATGTATTTTCCTAGGGTTAGACTAGTGGTGTAATTAGTAGAGTCAATAGGGGGTCTTTTGTTATTCTTAGAGTTAGTTAGTTTGTTAGAGGCCCTAGCTAGAGTTTTGTATTACTATAGGGGGTTTGCACCAAGAATCTTCTAGAAGCCACCTAAAGACCCAAATACCCTCTACCCTAACCCTAATCCTATTCTAACCTCAAGGGCAATTTTGTCCCTAACCCAAAACCCAACCTATATAAACTAAACCCTCCCCTGCCCTAACAACTACTGTTCATCTCCTTTTCTCTCAAGCTCCAATCTCTTCTCTCTTCTTCTTCCCCAATTTCCTCCAACGAACCCACATCTCCCCCTCCAATCTCTCTTTTCTCTTCCTCGCCCCAGAAATCCCTGACAGAAGGCCAGCCGAGACCAACCCGCACCATAAGAGCAACTTGCCGAGACCCTGCCTTTTGGTTTCCCTGTGGTTTTCTCTCCTTTCCTTCTACCTTCAATTAATCAAGGCAAGTGCACTGTGCTGGTAGTCTAGATTGCATGTTTCCTTCCTTTGATTTGCAGTAGAATTCCAATTTGTAATATATATGTTTAGATCGATCCTTGAGCATGTTTGTTTGGTTCCTTTGGCCATTGATGGATGGGATTACCTCATTTGGATGATCAATGGCCGGTTGATGATGGGTGGATGATGTAGGAATGATTTATTTTGCTTCTGTAATGGTCTATGGAGAATCCCAGAAGAATTGGGTCACGGGAATGAGTTTCGGAGAAGGAATGACGAGAACCCATCTCGCAGTATTGAGATCGGAATCGAAGTAGGACCACCCTTGGTAGATCAGGACCCTACGTCTATGTGAGGGGGCCTGTGCGACCATGGGGTGCTACTTGATCTGGATTCTGATCAGAGGTGGACCACCATTCCTGTGCTTAATGAAGAGAAGTTGTGTCCTGTCGCAGAACTGGGTTCTGTAACAGAACACAACACTGATTAGGAGAGATGGACAGAGTCCAGTGATGGCCGAGCTCCGCACCTGCAGAGCCCAGCGGTTGCCGAGCTCAGCATTAGTGCAGCTCAGCAACTGCCGAACTCAGCACTTGCAGAGCCCAGCGGTTGCCGAGCTCAGCGTTAGCGCAGCTCAGCAACTGCCGAGCTCAGTACTGGCCGGACTCAGCGCTGGATTCAACGCTAGCCGAACTCAGAGTTCTGCCGAGCATAATGGTTAGGATGAGATTAGCGTTTAGCCGAGCTAAGTGTCTAGGCCGAGCTCAGTGCTCAAAGCCGAGTTCAGTGTTACGGCCGAACTCAGTGTTATGGCCGAACTCAGTGTTTTACTGAGCTCAGCGCCAGACCGGGTTCCGTGCCAGACCGGACTTCGAGCTTAGCCGAACTCAGTGCTTAACCGAGCTGAGAGCTAAACCAACCTCAAGTCCTGACAAGCCCAATGCATTTTCCCGAACTCAGCTGGGTGATCCAACTGAGCTAGGCCCTTTGCCGAACTGAGTTGGGTAGCCGAACTGAGTATTCAATTGAGCTCCATTGCTTAGCCGAACTCCGAGATGGATTTCCAAAAAGGTGGGATTTCAACAAAGGAGACTAGAACCTGGGACATTTCTTCCAACCAGAATTCCTAGTGCGCACGGCTAACTACCCAGGCCAGGGAGTTAGCCGAACTCACAGGAAGTCCTGGACAATCAGGCTTTGCCTGCAGGATGTTTTTCCTTCTCTGATCACAGTGTGCCGAGCTGACCGCCCAGGCCAGGAGGTCGGCTGAGCACACTGTGTACAGTGACGATCCCCAGATTCTAATTTCTATTGTTGCAATCATATGTAGGGCCCATTGACCATTCAAATAGACTTCCATCACTGTGCCAGCCACGAGTCAATGGTACGGCTCAACCTTGACTCGTGGGGTCCACTAATTAAAGTCCAGGTTATGTAATCTAAGATGATTCGACCTTTATACGTTACCAAAATGATGCACATAACTTCTAAGCACCAAACACAATATTCCTTAGCATCTGTGGTTTCACTTAAAGATCGAATTACCTGAGATGGACCTGTATCCGAAAGTGGACCATTTACCTAGGTTGGACTGTTGCTATCTCCCTATGATTCGTGTACTTGGAGATTCATCTCCCTCATACTACGATTATCACTCTATTGTCCTTATTATTGCTCATACATGTTAATTAAATGGAAAATAGAGGACCTAAACCTAGGAATACTTAGAGGTGACCCGGTAATCTGATTGGGTGGATCATTGACCCGTGTCTGTGGCTAGGCGGGCCCTTTTTATGGCCTAAGTTGGATGTGAATTACCCTAGAATGGAGAGGTTAGATTGTATGGGCTTGTGACCCATTAAGGTTGTAAATGGATCATATGTTATTGAATATGGACTTGTATCTCATATGGACTGTTATAGATCAGGCCATGTATTTGGTGGGCCTTGATATGGATCCAATGATGGAATTGGACTTGGACTATGATCCACAGTTTATATTGAGTACTTGGACCTCTTAGGGACTTTTGTTAGGACCTTGTTCACGCAAGGCAAAGCCTAGACAGACACAGACCTTTATTGTTTCCGAGTCGGCATAGACATTCACTGAGTTGATTTAAGCTCAGCCAGTTGGACTGATCATCACTGGTAGGAGCTATTGAGATTTGTTGTATGGCTATCATGATGAGCACTGTTGGGACGGACGGTGTGATGCCGGTTCCGGTCGTTGTGGATGATGTTGATGATATTTTGCGGGGTTAGTAATCCCTAGCATTAGCTTAGGATCCCTACCGCGACTGTGTTCAGTATGGGAGGGCCGCGGCATAATTTTCCGCGGTGACCAGCTTATGTGGATGTGCCATATTGTGTAGGTTTATTACTGTTATGCTTATTATGATTCTACATTGTTATCTCGCACGACTGCATAGCATATGTACCTTTGTTACTCTCTTAACTTTATACATGTCTCTACTCATTTTGATGCATACATTCTATATTATCTGCATATTGTGACTTGCCAGATCTTTAGATCTGACCCACTCTTGGTGCTTAGGTCTTGACCCAGAGTTCGAGGGCGACGCGTTCGCACTCGTTGAGGTGCCCGTAGCAGGCGACTACGGATGGGGACAGGCCGACCATGAGGTCGAGCCGGTGATTGGAGAGCCTACACCTGGGGTGAGTGATATCTTTGTCTTGGGATTTTTTTTGAGAGAGTCTGTTGTAGTGAGAGGGTTATTATTGTAATTAACTTTGGTTTTATATCATTGTCACATTTAGGCTGGAATTCAGCCCATTTATATTTGATACAGGGATGATACCTTATGCTTCCGCTATACTATCATGCTTCCGCAATTAACCATTGTTACTATGTTGATGAAAAAGTTTTAAATTGGACCTCACTGCGGACCTACGATCTTGGAAGTTCTCGGATTTTCCGGGAAAGTACCGCGCCAATTTCGGTAGTTTGACGATTTTCTCGGTATCGGAATTGGGTGTTACAATTTTATGGTATCAGAGCGGGCAAGTCTCTAGGAAATAAAATACACTAGAAACTTTAGACGTAGTGAGGATCTCAGTGTGGGGGTACGTATAGGGTCGATGGATCGGGTAGAATCAGTGTAGTCCTAAGTGTTGGACTTAAACTAACCTCATTTCTTTCTCTTGACAGATGTCTAGAGAGGGTTCTCCATCACATATGATACCAGCAGTCGGCAGTTCGCCAGACTTCGAGCAGCTTTTCCAGAGGTTCTTGCAGGCCTTCCTCATTTCCCAGGAGGCCCAGGCGTCGGCGCAGCAGCAGCAGGCCGAGGATTTTGCCCAATTCCAGACGCAAGTCTTGGACATCATGGACAGAGTGGCTCAGCCAGGCACAGCAGCGGCATCCGTTCGGGAGGCAGACCCGAACGTCATATTTGAGAGGTTCCTCAAAAGAGGACCCCCTGAGTTCACTGGCGCCGATGACCCGCTGGTGGCCGACGAGTGGATTGTGCGGATGGAGAAGATCTTCAAGGTCTTCGAGTGCACCGGTCAGCAGAGAGTGCAGTTGCCCGCTTACATGTTCCGGGGAGTCGCGGAAGACTGGTGAAGGATGATTCAGCGTCATTTCGAGACGATAGGAGACGAGATCGCTTGGACTGCATTCAGGGCGGACTTCCTTCGGAAGTTCATACCATCTCACGTCAGAGACCGCAAGCTGCGGGAATTTCAGGCGCTGGTGCAAGGCAGCATGACTGTCTACCAGTATGAGGTTCGCTTCACCCAGCTTTCTCATTTTGCAGAGGCTCTGATCACACCTGAGTCCGAGAGGATCCGTCGGTTCGTCGATGGGCTGAGAGACGACATTCAGCTTAACATGTCTTGCATTGAGATTCACACTTATGAGGAGGCTTTGAGGAGAGCATACTAGGCAGAGGAGCGTCTGCAGCGGATAGAGGCCAGTCAGCAACAGAGGCGAGTTAGAGCCGCCTTGGTCAGACCGCAGCCCTTGCCCATACAGCAGCAGCCATTTCAGAGACAGAGGCCAGCAGGCCAGGCCAGGCAGCATCAGTATCAGCGGCAGCCTCAGCAGCAGCAGCAGCGTGGACCCAGAGTATGCTATGACTGTGGGGAGACAGGACACATCTCCAGATTTTGCCCATTCAGAGGGGGACAGCCTCAGGCCCCGATGCTTCAGCTTCCAGGCACCACCGAGAGCACCAGCTCCAGCTCCACCCGTTCAGCAGATTGCACCGGCACCCCAGCCACCTCAGCAGCAGTACCGTGCCCAGCAACATGCACGTGGGCCCCAGCAGCCCAGGGGACAGCACTACCAGAGGGGACGATACCAGAGGCCCCATGGACAGTAGCGACAGCAGCAGAGACCACAGGCTGTAGGTCAGGCATTCGCACTCACACATGAGGAGGCCGAAGCTGCAGGGAACGTCGTTGAAGGTACTCTTTCTATTTGTGATCAGATTGCTAGAGTATTGTTTGATCCTGGTGCGACACATTCCTATGTGTCTTCTGCTTTTGCTTTAGTTCTTGGTGGGGTAGGAGAGGAGTTGCCTTGCACGCTAGTTGTGTCTACGCCCGTGGGCAAGAGGGTAGTGTGTCAGACTTACCACCCCAGATGCCGAGTGCAGATCGGGGAGTACATTATGTTTGCAGATTTGATCGTGTTACCCATGCATGACTTCGACGTTATCTTGGGGATGGACTGGTTGGCCAGATATCGAGCGGTGATGGATTGCTTCGAGAAGATAGTCAGACTCACTATCGACGGTTCAGATGCCACAGTCGAGTTTGTAGGCGAGAAGAAGTCACCCAGTACCAGATTGATTTCAGCACTGAAGGCTGAGAGGCTAGTGCGATCAGGTTGCGAGGGCTACATCGCATTCATCTCAGATGACAAGAAGTCCAAGGGGGTCGAGGAGATTCCAGTTGTTTGCGAGTTTCCGGACGTGTTTCCCGACGAGATCCCAGGATTGCCTCCAGTCAGAGAGATCGACTTCACCATCGAGCTTGTGCCAGGCACCGCACCGATTTCCAGAGCTCCTTACCGCATGGCTCCAGCAGAGCTGCGAGAGTTGATAGACAAGGGCTTCATCAGACCGAGCATGTCACCTTGGGGAGCACCTGTGCTCTTCGTGAAGAAGAAGGATGGATCGATGAGGATGTGCATCGACTACAGGCAGCTGAACCAGGCAACAGTGAAGAACAAGTATCCTCTTCCCCGGATCGACGAGCTTTTCGACCAGCTTCAGGGAGCGCAGTACTTCTCAAAGGTGGACCTGAGATCGGGATACCATCAGCTGCGAGTCAGAGAGCAGGATGTGCAGAAGACAGCGTTTCGTACTCGTTACGGGCACTATGAATTCCTTGTGATGCCGTTCGGGTTGACGAATGCGCCGGCAGTGTTCATGGCCCTGATGAACAAGATCTTCGCCCCGTACCTCGACAGCTTTACAGTGGTGTTCATCGATGACGTGTTGGTCTACTCCAAGTCCAGAGAGGAGCACGAGCAGCATTTGAGGACGTCTCTACAGTTGCTACGTGACAACCAGCTATACGCAAAGCTCAGCAAGTGCGAGTTCTGGTTAGAGCAAGTAGTCTTCCTCGGACATATCATCTCCAGAGACGGCCTAGCAGTGGATCCAGCGAAGATCGAGGCAGTAGTGAACTGGGAGAGACCGAAGAATGTCACAGAAGTTCGGAGTTTCCTTGGCTTAGCAGGCTACTACCGCAGATTTGTCAAGAGTTTCTCTTCGATTTCAGCCCCTTTGACCAAGCTGACAAGGAAGGACGTACCGTTCGTATGGACCGATGCATGCGAGGACAGCTTTCAAGAGCTGAAGGAGAGACTGACGTCAGCACCGATCTTATCTTTACCTTCTGGTACAGGCGGTTTCGTTGTCTTCACCGATGCTTCAGGGACCGGTCTTGGTTGTGTTTTGATGCAGGAGGGCAAAGTCATTGCTTATGGATCACGCCAGCTGAAGGAACACGAGAAGAAGTATGCTACTCACGACCTGGAGCTTGCAGCAGTCGTGTTCGCACTGAAGATGTGGCGGCACTCCCTCTACGGAGAGAAGTTCGAAGTCCATTCAGATCATCGCAGTTTGCAGTACCTGTTCACTCAGCATGATCTCAACAACCGTCAGAGGCGTTGGATGGAATACATCAAGGATTACGACTTCCCTATCAAATACCACCCGGGTAAGGCGAACGTCGTAGCAGATGCTTTGAGCAGGAAGACCGCCCTAGTCAGTTTTCTAGCAGCAGAGGGCGTGTGGACCGATGTCTTCAGTGACTTGGATGTCCAGTTTCAGCCGCTCAGCGATAGAGTTATGCTTGCTACCATGTCCGCATGGGAACCGGAGTTGCTAGGAGAGGTCAAGGACAGTCAACGCAGCGATCCTAAGCTTGTCAGAGTGATCGAGCAGATTGACCAGAGGCCAGAGTTCAGACTGATTGGTGGAGTACTCTACTACCAGGACAGGCTGTGTGTACCAGATATCCAGGAGCTGAAGGACCAGATCTTAGCAGATGCACACCACAGCAGATATTCGATTCACCCGGGCAGCACCAAGATGTATAGGAACCTGAGGAGTTACTACTGGTGGAACAACATCAAGAAAGAGATTGCAGGCTATGTGGCCAGATGTCTGACCTGTCAGCAGATCAAAGCCGAGCACCAAAAGCCACCAGGGCTACTTCATCAGCTCGAGATACCTCAGTGGAAGTGGGAGCATATTACCATGGATTTTATTGCAGGACTTCCAGCTACCAGGAGACGCAGTGATGGCATTTGGGTGATCGTGGATAGACTGACTAAGTCAGCTCACTTCTTGCCAGTGTCGATGAGAGCAGGACTCGACGTCCTTGCTAAGCTGTACGTGGACAAGATCGTCTCTTTGCACGGAGTTCCAGCTTCGATTGTTTCAGACCGAGATCCACGCTTCACTTCTCACTTTTGGGATAGTCTTCAGCGAGCTTTGGGTACCAAGTTGAGCTTCAGCACAGCCTATCATCCTCAGACAGACGGACAGACAGAGCGCACCAACCAGACCTTGGAGGATATGTTGCGAGCTTGTGTTCTAGACTACAAGGAGAACTGGGAGGATTCCTTGCCACTCTGTGAGTTTGCCTACAACAACAGTTACCACTCGAGCATCAAGATGGCACCGTTTGAGGCGTTGTACGGCAGGAAGTGCAAGACCGCAGTCTGTTGGGAGGAAGTTGGTGTCAGGAGTTTCCATGGACCATCTATTGTCGGCGATACCAGTGAGAAGATCCGCCAGATAGTGGAGAACCTGAAGGTTAGCCGCAGTCGACAGAAGAGCTATGCAGACAATCGGCGCAGACCACTCGAGTTCCAGAAGGGAGACCGTGTCTTCCTGAAGGTTTCCCCAGCTCGAGGCACCCTCAGATTCGGCGAGAAGGGCAAGTTAGCACGGAGATACGTCGGACCCTTTGAGATCAAGGCTAGGATCGGAGATGTCGCCTACAGACTTCAGTTGCCAGCAGAGCTATCGGGTGTGCACGACGTCTTCCATGTCTCGATGTTGAGGAAGTATGTGGAGGACCCTACCCACATTCTGCATCACCAGCCACTCGACATCCAGCCCGACGCGTCCTACATCGCCAAACCAGTCGCCGTCATCGACACCAAGGAGAAGGTGCTTCGGGACCGAACCATCCAGTTCGTGAAGGTTCAGTGGGAGCATCACACTCCGGAGGAGGCTACTTGGGAGCTACGAGACCAGGTGGCAAGAGATTATCCACATCTTCTACCGCAGGTATGTCCCTACTTTGTTTTTACATTTGGGGACCAAATGTTTTTAAAGGAGGGAGGAATGTGAGACCCCACCCCTGGTGGGCCCTCAATGTGAATTTGAATACTATATATAAGCCTAAGTATTTTAGTTATACTAATTATGGGACTTAGTGAGGGTAGTTATGTATTTTCCTAGGGTTAGACTAGTGGTGTAATTAGTAGAGTCAATAGGGTGTCTTTTGTTATTCTTAGAGTTAGTTAGTTTGTTAGAGGCCCTAGCTAGAATTTTGTATTTACTATAGGGGGGTTTGCACCAAGAATCTTCTAGAAGCCCACCTAAAGACCCAAATACCCTCTACCCTAACCCTAATCCTATTCTAACCTCAAGGGCAATTTTGTCCCTAACCCAAAAACCCAACCTATATAAACTAAACCCTCCCCTGCCCTAACAACTACTGTTCATCTCCTTTTCTCTCAAGCTCCAATCTCTTCTCTCTTCTTCTTCCCCAATTCCCTCCAACGAACCCACATCTCCCCCTCCAATCTCTCTTTTCTCTTCCTCGCCCCAGAAATCCCTGACAGAAGGCCAGCCGAGACCAACCCGCACCATAAGAGCAACTGCCGAGACCCTGCCTTTTGGTTTCCCTGTGGTTTTCTCTCCTTTCCTTCTACCTTCAATTAATCAAGGCAAGTGCACTGTGCTGGTAGTCTAGATTGCATGTTTCCTTCCTTTGATTTGCAGTAGAATTCCAATTTGTAATATATATGTTTAGATCGATCCTTGAGCATGTTTGTTTGGTTCCTTTGGCCATTGATGGATGGGATTACCTCATTTGGATGATCAATGGCCGGTTGATGATGGGTGGATGATGTAGGAATGATTTATTTTGCTTCTGTAGTGTCTATGGAGAATCCCAGAAGAATTGGGTCACGGGAATGAGTTTCCGGAGATGGAATGACGAGAACCCATCTCGCAGTATTGAGATCGGAATCGAAGTAGGACCGCCCTTGGTAGATCAGGACCCTACGTCTATGTGAGGGGGCCTGTGCGACCATGGGGTGCTACTTGATCTGGATTTTGATCAGAGGTGGACCACCATTCCTGTGCTTAATGAAGAGAAGTTGTGTCCTGTCGCAGAACTGGGTTCTGTAACAGAACACAACACTGTTAGGAGAGATGGACAGAGTCCAGCGATGGCCGAGCTCCGCACCTGCAGAGCCCAGCGGTTGCCGAGCTCAGCATTAGTGCAGCTCAGCAACTGCCGAACTCAGCACTTGCAGAGCCCAGCGGTTGCCGAGCTCAGCGTTAGCGCAGCTCAGCAACTGCCGAGCTCAGTACTGGCCGGACTCAGCGCTGGATTCAACGCTAGCCGAACTCAGAGTTCTGCCGAGCATAATGGTTAGGATGAGATTAGCGTTTAGCCGAGCTAAGTGTCTAGGCCGAGCTCAGTGCTCAAAGCCGAGTTCAGTGTTACGGCCGAACTCAGTGTTATGGCCGAACTCAGTGTTTTACTGAGCTCAGCGCCAGACCGGGTTCCGTGCCAGACCTGGACTTCGAGCTTAGCCGAACTCAGTGCTTAACCGAGCTGAGAGCTAAACCAACCTCAAAGTCCTGACAAGCCCAATGCATTTTCCCGAACTCAGCTGGGTGATCCAACTGAGCTAGGCCCTTTGCCGAACTGAGTTGGGTAGCCCAACTGAGTATTCAATTGAGCTCCATTGCTTAGCCGAACTCCGAGATGGATTTCCAAAAAGGTGGGATTTCAACAAAGGAAACTAGAACCTGGGACATTTCTTCCAGCCAGAATTCCTAGTACGCACGGCCAACCACCCAGGCCAGGGGGTTAGCCGAACTCACAGGAAGTCCTGGACAATCAGGCTTTGCCTGCAGGATGTTTTTCCTTCTCTGATCACAGTGTGCCGAGCTGACCGCCCAGGCCAGGAGGTCGGCTGAGCACATTGTGTACAGTGACGATCCCCAGATTCTAATTTCTATTGTTGCAATCATATGTAGGGCCCATTGACCATTCAAATAGACTTCCATCACTGTGCCAGCCACGAGTCAATGGTACGGCTCAACCTTGACTCGTGGGGTCCACTAATTAAAGTCCAGGTTATGCAATCTAAGATGATTCGACCTTTATACGTTACCAAAATGATGCACATAACTTCTAAGCACCAAACACAATATTCCTTAGCATCTGTGGTTTCACTTAAAGATCGAATTACCTGAGATGGACCTGTATCCGAAAGTGGACCATTTACCTAGGTTGGACTGTTGCTATCTCCCTATGATTCGTGTACTTGGAGATTCATCTCCCTCATACTATGATTATCACTCTATTGTCCTTATTATTGCTCATACCTGTTAATTAAATGGAAAATAGAGGACCTAAACCTAGGAATACTTAGAGGTGACCCGGTAATCTGATTGGGTGGATCATTGACCCGTGTCTGTGGCTAGGCGGGCCCTTTTTATGGCCTAAGTTGGATGTGAATTACCCTAGAATGGAGAGGTTAGATTGTATGGGCTTGTGACCCATTAAGGTTGTAAATGGATCATATGTCATTGAATATGGACTTGTATCTCATATGGACTGTTATAGATCAGGCCATGTATTTGGTGGGCCTTGGTATGGATCCAATGATGGAATTGGACTTGGACTATGATCCACAGTTTATATTGAGTACTTGGACCTCTTAGGGACTTTTGTTAGGACCTTGTTCACGCAAGGCAAAGCCTAGACAGACACAGACCTTTATTGTTTCCGAGTCGGCATAGACATTCACTGAGTTGATTTAAGCTCAGCCAGTTGGACTGATCATCACAGGTAGGAGCTATTGAGATTTGTTGTGTGGCTATCATGATGAGCACTGTTGGGACGGACGGTGTGATGCCGGTTCCGGTCGTTGTGGATGATGTTGATGATATTTTACGGGGTTAGTAATCCCTAGCATTAGCTTAGGATCCCTACCGCGACTGTGTTCAGTATGGGAGGGCCGCGGCATAATATCCCGCGGTGACCAGCTTATGTGGATGTGCCATATTGTGTAGGTTTATTACTGTTATGCTTATTATGATTCTACATTGTTATCTCGCACGACTGCATAGCATATGTACCTTTGTTACTCTCTTAACTTTATACATGTCTCTACTCATTTTGATGCATACATTCTATATTATCTGCATATTGTGACTTGCGAGATCTTTAGATCTGACCCACTCTTGGTGCTTAGGTCTTGACCCAGAGTTCGAGGGCGACGCGTTCGCACTCGTTGAGGTGCCCGTAGCAGGCGACTACGGATGGGGACAGGCCGACCATGAGGTCGAGCCGGTGATTGGAGAGCCTACACCTGGGGTTGAGTGATATCTTTGTCTTGGGATTTTTTTTGAGAGAGTCTGTTGTAGTGAGAGGGTATTATTGTAATTAACTTTGGTTTTATATCATTGTCACATTTAGGCTGGACTTCAGCCCATTTATATTTGATACAGGGATGATACCTTATGCTTCCGCTATACTATCATGCTTCCGCAATTAACCATTGTTACTATGTTGATGAAAAAGTTTTAAATTGGACCTCACTGCGGACCTACGATCTTGGAAGTTCTCGGATTTTCCGGGAAGTACCGCGCCAATTTCGGTAGTTTGACGATTTTCTCGGTATTCGGAATTGGGGCGTTACAATTTTATGGTATCAGAGCGGGCAAGTCTCTAGGAAATAAAATACACTAGAAACTTTAGGACGTAGTGAGGATCTCAGTGTGGGGGTACGTATAGGGTCGATGGATCGGGTAGAATCAGTGTAGTCCTAAGTGTTGGACTTAAACTAACCTCATTTCTTTCTCTTGACAGATGTCTAGAGAGGGTTCTCCATCATATATGATACCAGCAGTCGGCAGTTCGCCAGACTTCGAGCAGCGTTTCCAGAGGTTCTTGCAGGCCTTCCTCATTTCCCAGGAGGCCCAGGCGTCGGCGCAGCAGCAGCAGGCCGAGGATTTTGCCCAATTCCAGACGCAAGTCTTGGACATCATGGACAGAGTGGCTCAGCCAGGCACAGCAGCGGCATCCGTTCGGGAGGCAGACCCGAACGTCATATTTGAGAGGTTCCTCAAAAGAGGACCCCCTGAGTTCACTGGCGCCGATGACCCGCTGGTGGCCGACGAGTGGATTGTGCGGATGGAGAAGATCTTCAAGGTCTTCGAGTGCACCGGTCAGCAGAGAGTGCAGTTCGCCGCTTACATGTTCCGGGGAGTCGCGGAAGACTGGTGGAGGATGATTCAGCGTCATTTCGAGACGATAGGAGACGAGATCGCTTGGACTGCATTCAGGGCGGACTTCCTTCGGAAGTTCATACCATCTCACGTCAGAGACCGCAAGCTGCGGGAATTTCAGGCGCTGGTGCAAGGCAGCATGACTATCTACCAGTATGAGGTTCGCTTCACCCAGCTTTCTCGTTTTGCAGAGGCTCTGATCACACCTGAGTCCGAGAGGATCCGTCGGTTCGTCGATGGGCTGAGAGACGACATTCAGCTTAACATGTCTTGCATTGAGATTCACACTTATGAGGAGGCTTTGAGGAGAGCATACTGGGCAGAGGAGCGTCTGCAGCGGATAGAGGCCAGTCAGCAACAGAGGCGAGTTAGAGCCGCCTTGGTCAGACCGCAGCCCTTGCCCATACAGCAGCAGCCATTTCAGAGACAGAGGCCAGCAGGCCAGGCCAGGCAGCATCAGTATCAGCGGCAGCCTCAGCAGCAGCAGCAGCGTGGACCCAGAGTATGCTATGACTGTGGGGAGACAGGACACATCTCCAGATTTTGCCCATTCAGAGGGGGACAGCCTCAGGCCCCGATGCTTCAGCTTCCAGCACCACCGAGAGCACCAGCTCCAGCTCCACCCGTTCAGCAGATTGCACCGGCACCCCAGCCACCTCAGCAGCAGTACCGTGCCCAGCAACATGCACGTGGGCCCCAGCAGCCCAGGGGACAGCACTACCAGAGGGGACGATACCAGAGGCCCCATGGACAGCAGCGACAGCAGCAGAGACCACAGGCTGTAGGTCAGGCATTCGCACTCACACATGAGGAGGCCGAAGCTGCAGGGAACGTCGTTGAAGGTACTCTTTCTATTTGTGATCAGATTGCTAGAGTATTGTTTGATCCTGGTGCGACACATTCCTATGTGTCTTCTGCTTTTGCTTTAGTTCTTGGTGGGGTAGGAGAGGAGTTCCCTTGCACGCTAGTTGTGTCTACGCCCGTGGGCAAGAGGGTAGTGTGTCAGACTTACCACCCCAGATGCCGAGTGCAGATCGGGGAGTACATTATGTTTGCAGATTTGATCGTGTTACCCATGCATGACTTCGACGTTATCTTGGGGATGGACTGGTTGGCCAGATATCGAGCGGTGATGGATTGCTTCGAGAAGATAGTCAGACTCACTATCGACGGTTCAGATGCCACAGTCGAGTTTGTAGGCGAGAAGAAGCCACCCAGTACCAGATTGATTTCAGCACTGAAGGCTGAGAGGCTAGTGCGATCAGGTTGCGAGGGCTACATCGCATTCATCTCAGATGACAAGAAGTCCAAGGGGGTCGAGGAGATTCCAGTTGTTTGCGAGTTTCCGGACGTGTTTCCCGACGAGATCCCAGGATTGCCTCCAGTCAGAGAGATCGACTTCACCATCGAGCTTGTGCCAGGCACCGCAACCGATTTCCAGAGCTCCTTACCGCATGGCTCCAGCAGAGCTGCGAGAGTTGATAGACAAGGGCTTCATCAGACCGAGCATGTCACCTTGGGGAGCACCTGTGCTCTTCGTGAAGAAGAAGGATGGATCGATGAGGATGTGCATCGACTACAGGCAGCTGAACCAGGCAACAGTGAAGAACAAGTATCCTCTTCCCCGGATCGACGAGCTTTTCGACCAGCTTCAGGGAGCGCAGTACTTCTCAAAGGTGGACCTGAGATCGGGATACCATCAGCTGCGAGTCAGAGAGCAGGATGTGCAGAAGACAGCGTTTCGTACTCGTTACGGGCACTATGAATTCCTTGTGATGCCGTTCGGGTTGACGAATGCGCCGGCAGTGTTCATGGCCCTGATGAACAAGATCTTCGCCCCGTACCTCGACAGCTTTACAGTGGTGTTCATCGATGACGTGTTGGTCTACTCCAAGTCCAGAGAGGAGCACGAGCAGCATTTGAGGACGTCTCTACAGTTGCTACGTGACAACCAGCTATACGCAAAGCTCAGCAAGTGCGAGTTCTGGTTAGAGCAAGTAGTCTTCCTCGGACATATCATCTCCAGAGACGGCCTAGCAGTGGATCCAGCGAAGATCGAGGCAGTAGTGAACTGGGAGAGACCGAAGAATGTCACAGAAGTTCGGAGTTTCCTTGGCTTAGCAGGCTACTACCGCAGATTTGTCAAGAGTTTCTCTTCGATTTCAGCCCCTTTGACCAAGCTGACAAGGAAGGACGTACCGTTCGTATGGACCGATGCATGCGAGGACAGCTTTCAAGAGCTGAAGGAGAGACTGACGTCAGCACCGATCTTATCTTTACCTTCTGGTACAGGCGGTTTCGTTGTCTTCACCGATGCTTCAGGGACCGGTCTTGGTTGTGTTTTGATGCAGGAGGGCAAAGTCATTGCTTATGGATCACGCCAGCTGAAGGAACACGAGAAGAAGTATGCTACTCACGACCTGGAGCTTGCAGCAGTCGTGTTCGCACTGAAGATGTGGCGGCACTCCCTCTACGGAGAGAAGTTCGAAGTCCATTCAGATCATCGCAGTTTGCAGTACCTGTTCACTCAGCATGATCTCAACAACCGTCAGAGGCGTTGGATGGAATACATCAAGGATTACGACTTCCCTATCAAATACCACCCGGGTAAGGCGAACGTCGTAGCAGATGCTTTGAGCAGGAAGACCGCCCTAGTCAGTTTTCTAGCAGCAGAGGGCGTGTGGACCGATGTCTTCAGTGACTTGGATGTCCAGTTTCAGCCGCTCAGCGATAGAGTTATGCTTGCTACCATGTCCGCATGGGAACCGGAGTTGCTAGGAGAGGTCAAGGACAGTCAACGCAGCGATCCTAAGCTTGTCAGAGTGATCGAGCAGATTGACCAGAGGCCAGAGTTCAGACTGATTGGTGGAGTACTCTACTACCAGGACAGGCTGTGTGTACCAGATATCCAGGAGCTGAAGGACCAGATCTTAGCAGATGCACACCACAGCAGATATTCGATTCACCCGGGCAGCACCAAGATGTATAGGAACCTGAGGAGTTACTACTGGTGGAACAACATCAAGAAAGAGATTGCAGGCTATGTGGCCAGATGTCTGACCTGTCAGCAGATCAAAGCCGAGCACCAAAAGCCACCAGGGCTACTTCATCAGCTCGAGATACCTCAGTGGAAGTGGGAGCATATTACCATGGATTTTATTGCAGGACTTCCAGCTACCAGGAGACGCAGTGATGGCATTTGGGTGATCGTGGATAGACTGACTAAGTCAGCTCACTTCTTGCCAGTGTCGATGAGAGCAGGACTCGACGTCCTTGCTAAGCTGTACGTGGACAAGATCGTCTCTTTGCACGGAGTTCCAGCTTCGATTGTTTCAGACCGAGATCCACGCTTCACTTCTCACTTTTGGGATAGTCTTCAGCGAGCTTTGGGTACCAAGTTGAGCTTCAGCACAGCCTATCATCCTCAGACAGACGGACAGACAGAGCGCACCAACCAGACCTTGGAGGATATGTTGCGAGCTTGTGTTCTAGACTACAAGGAGAACTGGGAGGATTCCTTGCCACTCTGTGAGTTTGCCTACAACAACAGTTACCACTCGAGCATCAAGATGGCACCGTTTGAGGCGTTGTACGGCAGGAAGTGCAAGACCGCAGTCTGTTGGGAGGAAGTTGGTGTCAGGAGTTTCCATGGACCATCTATTGTCGGCGATACCAGTGAGAAGATCCGCCAGATAGTGGAGAACCTGAAGGTTAGCCGCAGTCGACAGAAGAGCTATGCAGACAATCGGCGCAGACCACTCGAGTTCCAGAAGGGAGACCGTGTCTTCCTGAAGGTTTCCCCAGCTCGAGGCACCCTCAGATTCGGCGAGAAGGGCAAGTTAGCACGGAGATACGTCGGACCCTTTGAGATCAAGGCTAGGATCGGAGATGTCGCCTACAGACTTCAGTTGCCAGCGGAGCTATCGGGTGTGCACGACGTCTTCCATGTCTCGATGTTGAGGAAGTATGTGGAGGACCCTACCCACATTCTGCATCACCAGCCACTCGACATCCAGCCCGACGCGTCCTACATCGCCAAACCAGTCGCCGTCATCGACACCAAGGAGAAGGTGCTTCGGGACCGAACCATCCAGTTCGTGAAGGTTCAGTGGGAGCATTACACTCCGGAGGAGGCTACTTGGGAGCTACGAGACCAGGTGGCAAGAGATTATCCACATCTTCTACCGCAGGTATGTCCCTACTTTGTTTTTACATTTGGGGACCAAATGTTTTAAAGGAGGGAGGAATGTGAGACCCCACCCCTGGTGGGCCCTCAATGTGAATTTGAATACTATATATAAGCCTAAGTATTTTAGTTATACTAATTATGGGGCTTAGTGAGGGTAGTTATGTATTTTCCTAGGGTTAGACTAGTGGTGTAATTAGTAGAGTCAATACGGTGTCTTTTGTTATTCTTAGAGTTAGTTAGTTTGTTAGAGGCCCTAGCTAGAATTTTGTATTTACTATAGGGGGGTTTGCACCAAGAATCTTCTAGAAGCCCACCTAAAGACCCAAATACCCTCTACCCTAACCCTAATCCTATTCTAACCTCAAGGGCAATTTTGTCCCTAACCCAAAAACCCAACCTATATAAACTAAACCCTCCCCTGCCCTAACAACTACTGTTCATCTCCTTTTCTCTCAAGCTCCAATCTCTTCTCTCTTCTTCTTCCCCAATTTCCTCCAACGAACCCACATCTCCCCCTCCAATCTCTCTTTTCTCTTCCTCGCCCCAGAAATCCCTGACAGAAGGCCAGCCGAGACCAACCCGCACCATAAGAGCAACTGCCGAGACCCTGCCTTTTGGTTTCCCTGTGGTTTTCTCTCCTTTCCTTCTACCTTCAATTAATCAAGGCAAGTGCACTGTGCTGGTAGTCTAGATTGCATGTTTCCTTCCTTTGATTTGCAGTAGAATTCCAATTTGTAATATATATGTTTAGATCGATCCTTGAGCATGTTTGTTTGGTTCCTTTGGCCATTGATGGATGGGATTACCTCATTTGGATGATCAATGGCCGGTTGATGATGGGTGGATGATGTAGGAATGATTTATTTTGCTTCTGTAGTGTCTATGGAGAATCCCAGAAGAATTGGGTCACGGGAATGAGTTTCCGGAGATGGAATGACGAGAACCCATCTCGCAGTATTGAGATCGGAATCGAAGTAGGACCGCCCTTGGTAGATCAGGACCCTACGTCTATGTGAGGGGGCCTGTGCGACCATGGGGTGCTACTTGATCTGGATTCTGATCAGAGGTGGACCACCATTCCTGTGCTTAATGAAGAGAAGTTGTGTCCTGTCGCAGAACTGGGTTCTGTAACAGAACACAACACTGTTAGGAGAGATGGACAGAGTCCAGCGATGGCCGAGCTCCGCACCTGCAGAGCCCAGCGGTTGCCGAGCTCAGCATTAGTGCAGCTCAGCAACTGCCGAACTCAGCACTTGCAGAGCCCAGCGGTTGCCGAGCTCAGCGTTAGCGCAGCTCAGCAACTGCCGAGCTCAGTACTGGCCGGACTCAGCGCTGGATTCAACGCTAGCCGAACTCAGAGTTCTGCCGAGCATAATGGTTAGGATGAGATTAGCGTTTAGCCGAGCTAAGTGTCTAGGCCGAGCTCAGTGCTCAAAGCCGAGTTCAGTGTTACGGCCGAACTCAGTGTTATGGCCGAACTCAGTGTTTTACTGAGCTCAGCGCCAGACCGGGTTCCGTGCCAGACCGGACTTCGAGCTTAGCCGAACTCAGTGCTTAACCGAGCTGAGAGCTAAACCAACCTCAAAGTCCTGACAAGCCCAATGCATTTTCCCGAACTCAGCTGGGTGATCCAACTGAGCTAGGCCCTTTGCCGAACTGAGTTGGGTAGCCGAACTGAGTATTCAATTGAGCTCCATTGCTTAGCCGAACTCCGAGATGGATTTCCAAAAAGGTGGGATTTCAACAAAGGAGACTAGAACCTGGGACATTTCTTCCAGCCAGAATTCCTAGTACGCACGGCCAACCACCCAGGCCAGGGGGTTAGCCGAACTCACAGGAAGTCCTGGACAATCAGGCTTTGCCTGCAGGATGTTTTTCCTTCTCTGATCACAGTGTGCCGAGCTGACCGCCCAGGCCAGGAGGTCGGCTGAGCACACTGTGTACAGTGACGATCCCCAGATTCTAATTTCTATTGTTGCAATCATATGTAGGGCCCATTGACCATTCAAATAGACTTCCATCACTGTGCCAGCCACGAGTCAATGGTACGGCTCAACCTTGACTCGTGGGGTCCACTAATTAAAGTCCAGGTTATGCAATCTAAGATGATTCGACCTTTATACGTTACCAAAATGATGCACATAACTTCTAAGCACCAAACACAATATTCCTTAGCATCTGTGGTTTCACTTAAAGATCGAATTACCTGAGATGGACCTGTATCCGAAAGTGGACCATTTACCTAGGTTGGACTGTTGCTATCTCCCTATGATTCGTGTACTTGGAGATTCATCTCCCTCATACTACGATTATCACTCTATTGTCCTTATTATTGCTCATACCTGTTAATTAAATGGAAAATAGAGGACCTAAACCTAGGAATACTTAGAGGTGACCCGGTAATCTGATTGGGTGGATCATTGACCCGTGTCTGTGGCTAGGCGGGCCCTTTTTATGGCCTAAGTTGGATGTGAATTACCCTAGAATGGAGAGGTTAGATTGTATGGGCTTGTGACCCATTAAGGTTGTAAATGGATCATATGTCATTGAATATGGACTTGTATCTCATATGGACTGTTATAGATCAGGCCATGTATTTGGTGGGCCTTGGTATGGATCCAATGATGGAATTGGACTTGGACTATGATCCACAGTTTATATTGAGTACTTGGACCTCTTAGGGACTTTTGTTAGGACCTTGTTCACGCAAGGCAAAGCCTAGACAGACACAGACCTTTATTGTTTCCGAGTCGGCATAGACATTCACTGAGTTGATTTAAGCTCAGCCAGTTGGACTGATCATCACTGGTAGGAGCTATTGAGATTTGTTGTGTGGCTATCATGATGAGCACTGTTGGGACGGACGGTGTGATGCCGGTTCCGGTCGTTGTGGATGATGTTGATGATATTTTACGGGGTTAGTAATCCCTAGCATTAGCTTAGGATCCCTACCGCGACTGTGTTCAGTATGGGAGGGCCGCGGCATAATATCCCGCGGTGACCAGCTTATGTGGATGTGCCATATTGTGTAGGTTTATTACTGTTATGCTTATTATGATTCTACATTGTTATCTCGCACGACTGCATAGCATATGTACCTTTGTTACTCTCTTAACTTTATACATGTCTCTACTCATTTTGATGCATACATTCTATATAATCTGCATATTGTGACTTGCCAGATCTTTACATCTGACCCACTCTTGGTGCTTAGGTCTTGACCCAGAGTTCGAGGGCGACGCGTTCGCACTCGTTGAGGTGCCCGTAGCAGGCGACTACGGATGGGGACAGGCCGACCATGAGGTCGAGCCGGTGATTGGAGAGCCTACACCTGGGGTTGAGTGATATCTTTGTCTTGGGATTTTTTTTGAGAGAGTCTGTTGTAGTGAGAGGGTATTATTGTAATTAACTTTGGTTTTATATCATTGTCACATTTAGGCTGGACTTCAGCCCATTTATATTTGATACAGGGATGATACCTTATGCTTCCGCTATACTATCATGCTTCCGCAATTAACCATTGTTACTATGTTGATGAAAAAGTTTTAAATTGGACCTCACTGCGGACCTACGATCTTGGAAGTTCTCGGATTTTCCGGGAAGTAGCGCGCCAATTTCGGTACTTTGACGATTTTCTCGGTATTCGGAATTGGGGCGTTACACCTATAATGTCCATACCCCAGGCTTCGAAAGGCCATGAGATCGCTGTAGGATGCAGCCATTCTGGAGGCATGTGAATGTAATCTCCATGAACTTGGCATTGTTGGCAGCGCTTAGCAAATTGCATTGCGTCAGCTACCATGGTAGGCCAGTAATATCCTAACCTTTTTATCTGATCATAGAGCTTAGGTCCAGCCTGATGAGCTCCGCAAAGACCAGCATGAACTTCTTTGAGTGTTTCTTCAGCCTCTTGTTGTGACAAGCAGCGTAGAAGTACTCCGTTGAAGGATTTCCTGTAAAGGATTTTTGAAGGAATATCCAAATGGAAGCTTGGGGTTCGCCTTTGGATGCTTACCCGTTCTTTTGGATCTTCAGGTAGGATTCCGAACATAATGTAATCAATGAACGGATCCCTCCAGTCGCCAATTGAAGTTTGAAGGATTGAAATCCGACTTCCAACCACTTGGTGGCATTCAGCAACTGCTTGGTGTGTGTTAAGAGGAGGAAGGATTCTCCTTTCGCACACTGTGATTTGCATGTTTTCCCCTTCCTGGATTGCCATGGATGCGGCAAGTCCGGCTAGGGCATCTGCACGTATGTTTTCACCTCTACGAATGTGGGTGATGTGACAGATGTCAAACTTTTGCAGAAGTGATTGTGCCTTGTTGTAGTAGGGCAGCAAATCTGGCTTCTTGACTTCAAATTTCTGATTCATCTGGTTGACGATCAGTTGAGAGTCTCCAAAGACTTCCAGCATGGTGATACCGGATTCGATGGCGAGTTCCAATCCTAAGATCAGAGCTTGATATTCAGCTGCATTGTTTGTGCATGGTTCCAGTAGCGAGAAAGCGTGTGGAATCATGTATTTGTCGGGGCTAACAAAGAGGATGCCAACTCCCGAGATCAGCTGTCTTTTTTCATTTATCCTGGTTGCACCATCAAAGTACATGTCCCAGGAGGCACTTTGTGAGAAAGTCTCCACATTGTAGACTGGTTCGTCTGGGAGATCATCTCTGAGTGGAGAATCTTTAGGCAATGGATGCTCTGCGAGGAAGTCCGCTAGAGCTTGCCCTTTGATTGCTTTTTGTGGTACATACCTAATATCAAATTGTGACAGAAGGATGGACCATTTTGCCAGTCGAGCATTGAGAGAACCTGCCTTTGTGACAAGGACCTTCAAGAGGTTGACCCTCGAGACTAGGTAGACTGTGTTGGAAAGCAAGTAGTGACGCAGCTTTTGTACGGCGAACATCACTGCAAGACATTCTTTTTCGACTGGAGAGTAGCGATGCTCTGCACCTACTAGCATGCGGCTGAGGTAATATAGAGCAGCTTCTTTTCTTTGATCATTTTCTTGCGCAAGCAGAGCTCCCAGAGAGTGATCAAGGGCTCTTGTGTACAAGATGAATGGTTTTCCAGTGGTAGGAGCAGCTAACACTGGAGGTTTTGTCAGGTATGACTTGATGTCTTGGAAAGCAGCTTCACAGTCAGCATCCCAGACAAAGTTTACACCTTTTTTCATCAACCGGGAGAATGGACGGCATTTCCCCGAAAGATTGGAGATGAACCGTCTGATGTAGGCCAATCTCCCTTGAAGCCCTTTGAGTTCTCTCAAGGTTCTTGGAGAGGGCATTTCTAGAATGGCTTTGACTTTTATGGGGTCAAGCTCTATTCCAGCTTTCCGAACTAAGAATCCGAGGAACTTACCCGACGAGACGCCGAAGAAGCATTTCAATGGATTCATTCGCAGTTTGTGTTTGCGAAGCCGGAGGAAGACTTCTCGAAGGTTTTCGAGATGATCTTCTTTTCTTTTGCTTTTGACGGCGAGGTCATCAACGTAACATTCAACCGTCTTGTGCTGCATATCTTGGAATATTTTCATCATAGCCCTCTGATATGTGGCACCAGCATTCTTCAGACCAAATGGCATGACAGTGTAGCAATACACGCCAAATGGGGTTCGAAAGGATGTATGTTTTTCATCCTCAGGATGCATCTTTATCTGATTGTAGCCAGAGAAACCATCCATGAATGTCATTCGCTCGAATCCACAGGTATTATCAATCATTACCTCTGGTATGGGGAGCGGAAATTCATCTTTTGGGCATGCGCCATTCAGGTCTCTATAATCAATACAGACCCTGATCTGCCCATTTTTCTTTGTCACGGGGACAATGTTGGCCAACCATTCAGGATGTTGTTCCTCACGGATGAAGCCGACGCTTTTGAGTTTTTGAACTTCTTGTTCAATTTTATCCATCACATCTGGACGGAATCTTCTTTGGCCTTGCTTGACAGGCTTGATGTCTTCTTGAAGATTGAGTTTGTGAACTGCTATTTTGGGGTCTAAGCCTGGCATTTCAGCATAAGACCATGCAAAGCAATCAACGAACTCACGAAGAAAAGCGATATACTCGGGTAACTCATCATCCTTTATATTCTTGCTTATGAATACAGGACGTGGGTTATCTGGTGTTCCCAAGTCTATCTTTTGAACAGGATCTTCTGTTGGAAGGTTCGAAGGTGGTTCCTCCACAATATTTTCGGAGGCTTCCAGCTCAACGAAACCTTCTGGGGTTTCAAGGGCATTTCCAGACCAAGGTTTTGTTCCTTTCCACGGGTCTTCTTGATCGGTAATTTTTCCAAGGCTTGCTATGAGATGATCCCAATCGCCTGTTGAAACCGAGTCGAAGTAGGCTACTTCTTTTGGAGATGAGGGTTCTTCTGGGTCAGAAGTCCACACGTCTGTGCCATCGGACAACTCCTCTTCATTTTCGGAGAAATCGTGCCAATTGAATGAGCTTCCTGGATCGTTGTCAGGTGACTCATCAAAGAGATATCCAGGGAGATCGATGTCTTCATGGACTTGAGATGTTGAGGCTTGGTCAGTATATTGACTTTTAAGCCTTTGTGTCAACTGTCTCAAGGGAGTGTCAGGATCATACCCTAACCCGTGTGAAGACTTTTCTACATAGCCGTAGAGTCTCCAATCTTCCAGCTGGCTTTTGGTCAAGACGGGCCCCAATGGCGTGAGAATACCGCGTCCTTCTCCCAAACCGACTGGGTTTTGAGCGTCATAGCCCATTTTCTTCATAATAGCTTGTGCCACAGAACTGTATAAGGATAGTTGAGGCGTACCTTTATTTTGGAAAGGTTCAAGCATGGAGTTTGATGAAGAAGCATCCGATCTATGGAAGAAGATCGGTTTTTCCTTTGCTGAAGTTGCTGGAACAACGAAGGAAGCAGACGTAGGATCTTCTATGTCAGAAGTTGTCTCCATTGGAGTAAGAGCAGGCTGAACTTGCTGAGTGTCAGCTTGGCTTGACGATGTGTCGTCTTCTGGCTCTGAATCCGAGTCCGTGTTTTGCATGATAGACACGAAAGAGACAACAAATTTGCCCCCAGGCTTTTGTTTTGTCTTCTTCACTTTAGTTGTGATGACCAAAGGCTTTGAAGATTTGAGGGAGATGATGAAGGGAGTTTGAGTGCTCTCTTCAAATTTACCGGATGGTTTATTTTCTTCCGGTGATTGTTGAGGAGCTTTGCCTTTATCTTTCTGGAGATTTTCGGCAAAGGATGCTGTATGCTTCTCCTCTTGTTCTTTTTCACCTTCATACATCTGCGAGTCTGCGAAGTGGATTTCTTTACCTTTGAAGGGTTTTCTGTCCGCAAAGACTCGATGTATCATGCCGTCGTCGCCAACAAACTTGATGCATTGATGTAGAGTTGAAGGGACAACACCATTCTCATGGATCCAAGGGCGTCCGAGAAGGATGTTGTAGCATGAAGGGGTCTTTATTGCATACACTGTGACCTCAGAGATAAGATCACCTATCTGCAATTTGAACCTGATTTTGCCGATAGGCCTTTGAGTACTCCCATCGTATCCAAAGATAGATACAGATGTGTGGCTTAGTTTGCTGGGTGGGATGCCCAACTCTTCAAGAGCCGATGTGGAGATGAGGTTGAGTGCAGAACCTGAGTCGATCTGAACTCTATGCATAGGCATTTCCTTGATATACCCTGTGAAGTACAGGGGTCGGTTATGCCTGGTTTCGCCAAGTAGGAGGTCATCCTTTGTGAAGGCGATGGTTGCACTGGCTGCTTTTTTAACCGAGAGGCATTCAATGCATGATCCCTCAGTTTTCTTCTTTTCTCCCTTCGAGGAGGCTTCTGAGTTTTTGACCCGGTAATCCATTTCAATTTGGAGGACTTGCGGGGCATGTTTGTCGACATCCTCATTCAGCTTTTGTAATTCCGAAATGAGATTATCACGAGTGTGCGGAGACATTCGTAACAAATCTAGGATGTGCAGACGTGCAGGTATGTGCTTGAAGTGTTCAATCAAGTCATACTTGAAAGCCTCCTTAGGGCCTGCATGTTCATCATTGTTGCCACTAGGGGCGCTTACAACATCTTTTCCCGAAGGATTTACATATGTAAAGGAAGATTGGTTGTAATTTTTGTGGTAGTCCCGGCCAGAGCGGGTGCCTCTACCAACTTCGAGAGCTTCTTGAGAAGGGTCTTCGTTTGGAAGATTGTCTTCAGGATCAAGAGGCTGTCGTTTTTCATTTGCTGAGGATGTATCAGCAGCAGAGTTACCATCCTCAGTGATTGTGTTGCATGGAGCATTTTCCGGGAACAAGTCCTGAACAGCATCCAGCAATCTTTCTTCTTCGTTGACTAATTCATCGTCCCAAGCATCAATGGCTGGGAATTCTTCAGTCAGGAAGGGTGTGAACTTTGAAGTCACAGTCTCAGGAGAAGAAACCTGAGAGGGTGTCATCTCAGTGAAAGTCACATGAGACGAGGTGGCTCCAGAAGATATATTGCTAGGCGTCGCCGGAGTGTAAGTGATCTCATCAGACGATGCTTCGGAAGAGCTATAATCCCGAATTATCACATTACAAGAAGCTCTGACGGGAGACGTTGCCTGATCGGAGTCAGACTCATCCTCGGATGTGAGAGGATCGTCTATCCAGCAATTTTCTCCATTTTCAGGAGTTAAGGGAGGATGTACCTGGTGGTCTTCAGGGACTTCAGGCTCTGGATTGCGAGGAGGCTCGTTGACGCGTTCTTGCTCTTGTTCTAGAGCGAGTCGCTGCAAGATCCTTGCATATTCTTCAAGATCAGGTATGGGAGCCGGATCTTCTTCTTCATCATCCCTTTGTGGCTCAACATTGTTGATTTCCACTGGAGTAATGAGAGGTGTTGGGTCAGCAACATTTTCTTGTACAGCTTCTTGGTCTTCTTCATCATCAGACCAGGATCCTTGTGGCTGTAGGGGGTTATACCAGATTACTGGCATAAGATGAGACTCAGGAACCCATTCTTCATCGGAGAGATATTCTCCTGTTTCAAGGGACTCTTCCCACTCATCTGTGTAGTTGGATTCGAATCCATTATCGGTGTCGCTGGACTCGTATCCATCAATGGAGAATCCAACTACCGAATTGCAAGAGTATGATGCCTCCTGCATGGCTTCTTTAAATTGAGGTGGCATGAAATCACTGAGAGTAAATTTCCTTACCCCCTTTGAAGTCTCTGGAAGGGATGTTTTTGTTACCTCCAGTGAAGCGGTAGAGGAAGCCTCTGCCTTTTCTTTGACCTCTAGTTTTGGCTGGGTCTTCTCTTGCCGTTTGAGCTTGAGGAGATGTTTCCTAGCCTGCCTTCGCTGTTGAGCTGTAGGCTTTGTTTTCACGACCTCCCAATTTTCATCTTCCAGGAGATCGGGATGTACCCATATCGGTTGTCCGTCTGGTGTCGGGTAAGGAACCAGTTTCTCGGACGCTTCGATTGAGTTTATCACCTTGAAGGAAGTAGTGATCTTCTTCTTTGGTGATCTTGATGTTTGTCCACATGTCACCATGTTGACGGAGGCAGACCCATAGTTTTTGTCAAAGGTGATGACTCCATTTTTCCACATCTCATTTATTTTCTCTCTCACAACGAAGCATTGATTGAGAGGATGCGAGATCATCTGGTGGTATGGACAGTACCGAGGATCGTTGGTTTTGCCAACATCACCCGGTCTTTTTGGTTCAGGCAAGGTGAGCTTGCCGTTTGCCACAAGAGCTCCGAAGATTTCATCAACATCTTCATCAAACGGGTATTTCTTCTCTACTCGTTCTTTGAAAGCGTCTGAGAGTTCAGGTTTCTTACCAACAGCTTTGTTTTCAGCTTTCTTTGGTGGCTGAGGAGCTGACTTGGTCTGCACATTGAGGACCTCTTTCTTCTTTGGTTTTGAGGTCGTAATGGCAGTTGGCTCTTTTCTCGATGATTTCTGACTGTTGAGGTCTTTAATCACCGTTTCAGCTTCCATGGAAGCTTCTAGGAGTTCTCCCAGGTTTTTTGATTTGTTGCCGATGATCATGGAGCGGATTCTGGCTCTCATGTTGTTTCGGCAGATGTCGACTAGCGACGCTTGTGGAAATACATCAGAGCATTTGTATGCCATTGCTTTCCACTTGTGAATGAAGTCATATGTTGATTCATTCTCCCCCTGTTTTAGGCTGCACAGCTGAGCCATAGTAGCGGGATGATCTTCACCTTTGAAGTGAGTCAGGAAGCGTGTCTTTAGCATGGCCCAGTTTTGGATTGAGTCCTCCGGCAGAGTGGAGTACCAATCGAAGGCCGTACCTTTTAGGGTACTTGCAAAGAGGCGGATCTTGAGTGCATCTTGATCCGCAATAGCTCCCGTCAGGATCTTGAAGTGGATGACGTGCTGTCTGGCTGATCCTTTCCCCGTATATGTTTGGAGAGTAGGATGCTTGAATTTGGTGGGGAACGGGACCGAGTCCATCCATAAGGGATATGGTGGCTTGATCCCATGCTCCTTGAGTATATCCTCTTCTTTTGCTTTGGCGAGGATACCGTCTACGTCCTTTTTGGTAAGGGCGCGTGACTCATTTTCTTCTCTATTTACCTCGTCGTCTTGATGATTCGGAGGAGGTTCATTGTTCGCCTGATTTTGGAAGGCGAGGAGAAGGTTTTCCATCAGAGTTTCAATCCTCTGCTGGCCCTGTTCCAACTGCTGGATGCGGGTGATCGCATCTTCTGGAGGTGGATTGCAGGGTGGTGGCTCAGAATTTGTAGCCAAGACATTCATCCTTCGTGATTCGAACGAAGAAACTGTCCTGGTGACTGAGCTGGGGCTCATTCTTTTTGAAGAGGAGCTTGAGGAAGGATCACTCTGCTGTCCTTTGCTTGAAGGAGCAGGGGATTCTTCTGAATGTCTTCTTGTCCTTGAGACGCTGCGGGTCATCGGACGTCGGACATGGATTTTTGTTGCTGATTTTTGGCGCCTTCTGGTTTTTCCAACCATATGGACGGCAGCAACTTGGTTGGGTCTTTCTTTTTCGACCCATTTGGGAGAGACTTGAAGTGTGGGAGGTTGGGTCCTTTGCTTCTCTAGTCTCTTCTGTCGGTACGACGCGCGGCGGCGTATACGACGAGCAATTTGAGCTTCGGTCAGCTCTGACTGGGCTTTGACGATGAAGGATGTGCTCCCTCGGGCGCAGCAGCCGAGCCTGTCTTCTTTGTAGCTGGGCAAGGATAGGATGCGAACCCTGTCCTTCGCCTATTGCAGCGAAGCTTTGAATTTTTTAAGTTCGGCCCCTGTAGAGATGAAGGGTCGAACTGCAGGTTTGTAGGCCTTAGCAGGTGCTTGTGGAGGCCTTGTGATGCATGACTTGATTTTGGGCTTGTAGGAATAAGCCGGCTCATGCTGGGTTGACTTGGAAGTCAGGTTGGAGATGGGTCTCTCCTCTTTCATGTAGGCAAGAGGATAGAATTGGTTCTCCTTGAGTGGGGCCAGGTATGCTGGCTTAGTGGATGTCTGGGACCTTCTCTGTTTTGGTGAAGGTCTTGGGGACCAAGTCTTGGGGTAGACCTGGTTGTTTGCAGGTTGAGGCTTCGTGGGGCTGCCACGGGCTTCAGGCCTTCTGGTGCTCGCCTTTGGTGTCACGGTAGTGGCACGTTGAGAGGCGAGTTTCTGCTTCTTGGAGGGAGCAGTTTGTTCCTCGGGAAGTGGGAATGGTCCCAGCGTCCCAAAGACGATAGTCCGGGGAGTCGAGGTCGACCCGGAGTTCAGAGAGTTGCCGAGGGAGTTGACACTTCGGCAGCTGATGGGGCGCTTGTAGGTGCGCGTGGTTTGCTTCTGTTGAAGCATGAGTTGGTGCTTGTTTTCGTCGAAAGTAATGGTTAGTGAAGCTGCCATTGTTAGTTTTCGAAAATTTTTGAAACAAGACCACATCCATTAATAATCACAAGAATATAATGATCATAAATGGGAAATTCTATGGTTTCGTCTTTTCAAATTGCTCGAGATAGATGACCCAAGCAATATGAGGAAGGCAAAATGCCATAGAAGGTACAATTGTTCTCATCGCAGGTATGGTAAGCCCAGAATGGGTATCCCAGTGACTGCTAGAAGCAATTGTGAACTTAAATTCGACTTATCGAGAAGCAGAGCTTGCTCGAGGTAAGAAGAATATAAAGTTGGAGTTACAGATGTGCCGGTCGCAATACAGTAGACCCTGAAAGGGCGTACTAGTACCGCTAGACACAAATGTTTTGAGACCGCATCGATGAGATGAGATTCTCTGTTTTGAAAGGTCAAGATTGGATTCATCAAAGAGAGCAGATGGTATTCCAATCTGAACACGGGCTCAGCGATTTCCGCGAGCGCCAGTGCTCAGAAAGAAATGAACCATGATTTCTCGGATCTGAATCTAAAAATGACGAGTTTTTTTTTTTTTTTTGAAAGGCCAATATCGGGTTCATCAAAGAGAGCAAAAGGCACTCCAATCTGAACACGGGCTCAGCGATTTCCGCGAGCGCCAGTGCTCAGAAAGGAGAAGACCAAGATTTCTCTAATCTAAACCCAAAATGACGGAAGTTTTTTTTTTTGAAGATTTTGAAGATTTTTTTTTTTTAAATCCTTTTTATTTATTTATTTTTATTTATTTTTTTTTAAGATTTTTTTTTTTGAAAATTTTTTTTATTTTTTATTTTTTTATTTTAAAATTTTTATTTTTAAAAATTTTATTTTTGAAAAAAATTTATTTAAAAGACGAGAGAGTACACATAGGCCTCCTAACTCGGTCTTATGAAATCTTGATTGATAGAATTGCCCCTAGGTAAGGGTAGGATTACTTAATGAACCCGTTTGGAGGACCCTTGCCTAGAACAGTCAAGCTGTCTCCACACTCTAGACAAGGCTTTTCTTTGAATCAACCATGATCAAAGAACACAGTTGGTTTAACCTTAGTGGTCTATGTCTTTTTTTTTTATATATTTTTTTTTATTTTTATTTTTATGAATTCATCGAAGAGAAACAATGGCCCAAAACCTTAGTCGAACAGGCTCAACATTTCTGCAAGCGCGATGAACGATAGGAACGGATCAAGGTTTCTCAATTTTGAATCCAAATTGAGAAATCTAAATTTATTTTTTTTATACTTTTATATATATATATATTTTTTTTTTAGATTTTTAATGAACTCATCGAAGAGAAACGATGGCCCAACCCCCGATCCGAACACGGTCTCAGCGATTTCCGCGAGCGCCAGTGCCCAAAAGGGAAAGGATCAAAGTTTCTCAATTTTGAATCCAAAAATGAAAAATCTGTTTTTTTTTTTTTGTTTTTTTTTTTTTGAAAAGAGAAAGAGTGGAAATAAATTCAAAGAATTAGAAATTTCCAAACAAAAAATCTCATCTCATTTTTTTTTTTTGCGGAATTCAACATAGGCCACCAATTATAAAGTAGCCAAGGAATCGAGAAAAGAAATATAAGCATAGAGCAAAATATATGATATGCAAATATTTCATTTCTAGCATCGTGTTCTCAAATAAACGAGTCCCACCGGGTGTTGCCAGCTTGATGGACCGCGCTCCCGGATGCCCGGGGTTCCTACCGAGGTCGGCGGACGTGGGAGTCCGTTTGGTTCCGACCCTTTCGTAACCGGGGGGCAAAGGGGCGTGCATCAACATTTCTTTTTTTGTGGGTGTGCCAGATTTTCTATTTTTACTTGGAATTGCAAGTGGTGATCCGGAGATCAACCTTCGCAAGTAAAAATGAAATCAACTTCTTTCAAGTTTTCCATTGCACATATATTTAAGAAAAGAGACATTTTTCTTGATTTGCCGTGAAAGGCGATTTTTTTGGCATTTATAGCCGATTTTGGCGTTTATAGCCGATTTTTGGCGTTTATAGCCGATTTTTGGCATTTATAGCCGATTTACAATTCTTATCAATAATGAAAGACAAGAGTTGTGATTTTTGTCTCTTTTAAAAAAATACAAACTACAATGAAAAGCAAGAAAAGGAGGATCTAACTTCTCAGGAGATTGTGGGGGACTCGTTTAGATTGACGGTCGCAAGCCATATGTGGGCTTCGCCATCATCCATGCAGATGAGAACAGAGGATGCTATTGATTCGCTTGGCTTGGCTATAACCTCGGGTTTTTAGAGGACAAAGACCAAAAGAAGGTCCTATGTCCAATAAAAAGCCGAGTAGACGGGCTGAAAAGCCACATCTAAGCCATTGGAGGCAGGAGGAGAAGGCAAGGACCTTGGGGGGGGGGGGGTACCCCCCAAGGGACTTTTGTCACCTTGTTGCGGTGGCCGGTGTAGAACTTCCGCAGAGTTTTCTCTCTTTTTCCTTTCTCTGGATTTCTGTGCTTCTGTCTGTCTGTCTGTTTGTTGATTGATTTCTGTGTCTGTTCTTCTTGGAGAGCCCTCCTATTTATAGGCTTTTAGGTAGCCTTTTAGGAGGGTTTATGGGCTTTTAATGTCATTAAGCCGCATAATGGGAGGAGTTACAAAATTGAATTATTTATTTTGTAACTCCTTTTTCTTGGCTTCTGATTGGCCGGAGGAGATTAAGGGCATTTAATCGCCTTTAATCGCCATGATGGGAGGAGTTTCATGAGTTAAATGCCATGAATCTCTTGACTTGTAACTCCTGAATGCTTGCTTCTGATTGGGCCGTCCAAAGAAATGGATTAATGACTGTAATAAAGCTAGTCAATTAATCGCATTAAGTGGTCGCCGAGCAGCTGAAGAGTCGCAGGCCGTGCCACGTCTTTTGGGATTCTTCTGTTGATGATCATCGATGGATCTTCATGTAGATCGACATCAGATGATCATGTAATTTCAGGTGTTTGTTGCCAACAGCGGGTCGGTGCCATCTGTCCTGTCGATTTCTCAATCGGTCGGGTAGAAATCACACTTTTTTTGGTTGACCGGGTGGCGATCAATATTGTTTTCGATACTCTTGATGATTTACCTGTGTTTTGGACGGATGTCAGAGGACTTGGTGTCTCAAAAGCATGAATTTTGGAAAGTACCAGAGGCTGGGCTCTTCGAATCGCAAAAAAACGGCGAAAACCGGGGTTTCCGGGGCTTTCCCGGCGACCCCGGGTTCCAAGGTCGCCGGCGACCCTGGCCCAGGGTCGCAGGGGCCTGCGACCTTGGGCCAGGGTCGCAGGGGTCTGCGACCCTGGGGGGGTTTTCCCCCTTTCGTGTCCCGTTTTGCATCCGTTTTTGCTGTTTTTCGATTCTTTTTTCTTCTGTACTTTTCCTTGACATTTTGACCATTTATTGGCCTGATTTCTTTGTAGGAAACCTGATGAGAATCCTTGCATTTTATTTTGCAAAGTTTCCAATTTCCTGAGGAAGCCGAAGACTTTGTCGCGCAGAGCTGCCGATTTTCCGTCAGAAGCTGAAACTGGGTCAAACGATGTCGGAATGACCTGAAATTTGGTGTGAAGCCTGCTAAGCAATAAATAAGACCAACCATAGGCTTTTGTTTGAGTTTTGAAGCCGTTTGGGGTCCTATCACCTGTAGACTTGCTTTTTGTCGCGATGAAGATGTCGCGGTTTGATGTGCGGTCAACCGGTGTCCGATTGACTTGAAATTTGACAGAGAACCTATTAGAGTCATTTTAAGATGATCCATAGGCTCTGTCTTAGAAACCATGGTCCCGGAGAGCTTTGTCGCCGAGAGCTCCTTTTCAGCTGTCGGAGAAGCGAAGTTAGGCCAAATGATTTTGAAATGGCCCGAAACTTCTTGTGTACTCCTCTTTTGGCTGTCTGGAAGAATCTTGCAGTTTTTGTTTGATTCTGACAAGATTTGATTTTTGGAAGCAGCATTGCCTATTTATGGCAGGTTGCGACTTCATGTAGCTCTTTGGATCTTGAAAAGGCAAAGTGACATTTTTGGTGTCAACAATTTTTGTTATAGGTTTTTGGTACCGATACTCGTGGATGTGTCAGGGGCTTGGGGTTGGGTGTCTCAAGGTCAATCGTGCATAATTCAAATCCTTATAAGAGAGCATATGAAGAAGAGCACAAATCGCATGTGGCCCTTGAGACTGAGGTGGATGGGTTGAAATCTCGAATGGAGGACATGGAGAAGATTGTTGCTTCCCTATCTCAAAGTGGGACGCAAATGCGATCTTCAACCGATCACGAGAGTTCCTCTCGAGTAAGACACAACTTTACATATAAAATGTAGATCCATAGACTTATTTAGATTATTGAGTTACATTATGTGTTTCTTAATTATAATGTAGTTGAGACCGCCATCCACACATCAAGAGACACAAGTAAGCTCGAGAGCAACATTCACAGGGACATACAAGTTGATGCATTTAAGGAAGAGCACAGTCGTAGCCTATGGGAGTTTGATGGGGGTATCACCGAACAATTCAGATTTATATAGAATTGTTATAGATGAGATTGTGGATGGTGACATCGAGTTGATGGACGGAGTTAGGAAGATGGAAGATATTATGCTTGCAGACATTATCGATTGGCCTACATTTAGGACTTTCCCTTGCTAGTTTTTTCTCTTCTATATTACTTGGATTTTGATGATAAGATGGATGTTCGGTTGTTTTGGATAACTGGATATTTGTATGAAGCTTTGCTTCATGGACAACTTTTTGAATTTTGAATATTGTATGGATGTTCACTTTTAGTGTTATTTTGTAAGTAGCTAATGAAATATATGGAGTTTCAATGGATGTTTGAATATTGGTATTTGGATGGATGAGTAGATGATGTACATGTGGTGATTATTATTTGATTTCAACAGGTTCAATTTTTTTATATTTATTTTTTTTCAATTATTTTTTTTTCTAGAAAATAAATAAAATGACGGCCTAAAACCGTCGTTTTATAGTATAATTATGATTTTAAATTTTCATTAATTTAAAAAAAACAACAAATGGAAACCGTCGTTTATCCTGCTCTTAGCTGTCGGCATATTGTGTTAATGTGTCGGTAATGATCGTATTACACGATGTTTATGAGCCGTCGTTAATTTAAATATTAGCGATATGTAAAAACCGTCGTTTATTTAATGATTACCGACAGTTATTCACTGTGGTTTTGTAAAAGCGACTACAAAATGAACAATAGACCCAGCGACGGACGCATGTGTCATTTTTTTGATGAAAACGACGGTTTTGGACTGTCGTTTTTTGGACTTTTTTACGTAGTGGCTGTTGTATGACAAAGAAAAACTGCTCGAGAATGGAGATCGATGGGAGACATAGATTGCGGAGAATCTCAGATTTGAAAGCCTCTACCGCTGATTCACCAATTATCTTTACTTTGTTGAGAGGACATAAAATAAAAGCATAAATGTCTGCATGATTGAGAAGTCTGAATTTGTTTTATTTTGGCGTACACTCCTTTTATTGCTTTTCTCTGGTTCCACTGCCTATGTTGCTTTTGTTACATCTGTTGGGTGAATTGGTGATCAGTGTTAGAACTCTACTCAACTGGAATTGATTCCTGCTGCTTGGATCCTTGTACCTCTTAGGATACATTGTATAAACTTGGAGAAATTCCTAATTTTCAACCCTTATGATTTTTTAAATATTAGAATAATGAATCATATAAACTCAAATGCCATAGAATCAAACTTATCAAAGATCAGGCAGTAGCAAGATATTGATGAGGAAATAACAATTTACTCAAGCCATCTCCAAGATTTGTTGGGCGATGGGTTCTAACTAGACTTGGAATATCTCTGTCATAAGGGAGGGTGGCCCCCCTCTATAGATAGGGTCTGCTTTTTGGCCAACTTGTGATGATTCCCCACTCTATATTGTGTGTGCCGATGTGAGATTTGATTGTATGAGCTTCTAGATCTACTGCTTCTAATTAGGTAGATTATGCACTACATCTTAAAACTCTCTAATCAGCTTCTTATGAAAGGACAACCTATCCTGATTTAGGGCTTGGATCTTCTGATATTGGTTTGATGATGGGGCTTGATCTAATTATACTTAAAAGTTTCCAAAACTATAATATTTACGCCAGACAATAGATGACATATATCTGCTAAAATCTTTGATTGTTTTTAATAAAAAGTCACCGTACAATCGTGCTCTTGATTTGGAATAATAATGTTTCTCACTCATCAATTGATGTCGAATTATTTGTTCTTATATGGTAGAGCATTGCATTTATGTCAAGTAGAGTATTTTTTTTTCTTACAAAAAAAAGCCCTCTATACTTTCACATAACCTCAGAAAGGCCCGTATATTTTGTGGTTTGAGTAATACCTATCTTGACCAACAGTCAGACTGTAGGAAAACCGATTAGACCGTCCAATTTTTTATTTTCTTGACTGATTTACCTTTAAAAAAAATTAAATGACTTACCCATTGAGTTAAAAGGATAAAAAGACAATCTTGTCCTATAAATTTTGAGGGCCTAAAACCAAAGACTAAGATCATTTAAATGGCCCAATGTTACATATTTTCTTAATTTACATCCAAGCCTCTGTTATTAGCCATGTCTCCCGTAGTCATTATGAATTCAAGAAGGCCTATTGTTCTTTATCTATAAAACTACTAGCCATATGTCACCGTGTCAGGTCAGGGATCTTTCTGTAAAAATATAAAATATCGTCCTTTTCGAAGTTGCTGAGATTATAGGCGGCTTTTTGTAAAAATCCTATTTCAAATGAAAGGTTTTAAGGTCCGTTTCGGATCCAAAAACCAAGTCAGATACGGACCCAGACTCGTTTAGATGAAGCCCGTTTACAGCCGGTCACGCCAAGCCGTAACTTGCGGTGTAACTCCTTAGTCACGCATTTTTCATATCTTTGGTAGTTTGTACATATACAATGGTCTGACTACGGTCCTCAAGGGTCAAGACTCATGCAAAGGAAGCTCGGAGAGAGAGAGAGAGAGAGAGAGAGAGAGAGAGAGAGAGAGAGAGAGAGAGAGAGAGAGAGAGAGAAATGGAGCGCAACAATGCGACTGCGGCGGAAGCTGCGATTCTAGGGTTTCTTCAATCGAAAGAGGAGATATCGAATTCTGGAGATTTTGCATCGAGCGTGGGAATCGATCACGACGTAATCGTGAATGCCATCAAGAGCCTCCACGGATTCAAGTTCGTTGTTGCCAAGGTGTCTCTCTCCATCTCTACTTCCATTCAAATCCATTTAGGGTTTTTTGTTCTCCCAATTTTATTCTTCTATCATTACTAGAAACCCCATTAACCCCACCTCGAAAATGATTGATATGGAACCCAAACCCAGACCCCAACTTAATCAGTATTTTCTGCAATGGTCATGGAAACGATTTTGTGGGTGTAGGATATCAAGAAGGAGAGATGGATACTTACAGATGAAGGGAAGTCGTACGTGGTCACAGGCTCCTCGAATTGCAGTTCTTCTTGGCTGTGCCCCGAGAAAGAATCTCTCACGAACAGTTGCAGGTTTGCACGAAATCCCCTCAATCTTCTTTGCCTTAAGCGTTAAATCTTGAAATTCTATTGCATTTCGGCCATGCTTGGGTTAAGCTAAGCTGAGGTGCTTTTATTTTTATACTACTTCTTGCTCAATTCATGCTTGGTAGCATCAGGTCCTGCCTTAAATTAAACCATGGTTGCGAAACTTGAACTTGTATTTATATTTAGAAAATTTGACTCCAATGAGTCTACTTAATGAATTGGATTGGATGAGTCAATATTCTAATTTTAATATTCCAAAAATAATACATATATTGCATATTTTGCAGGTATGATATTGACATGACAAAATGCATTTACTGTGGGTTTTGTCAAGAGACATGTCCAGTTGATGCCATTGTGGAAGGCCCAAACTTCGAATTTGCCACAAACTCATGAGGTGAATTTCCATGTTTGTCGAAGACTTCCAAATCCCAAATGCGCTTCCTCTTTTTGATTCGGAGACAACCTAATTGCAAATTTCTTCCCCTTCATTGTAGGAGCTGTTGTATGACAAAGAAAAACTGCTCGAGAATGGTGATCGATGGGAAACAGAGATTGCGGAGAATCTCAGATCTGAAAGCCTCTACCGCTGATTCACCAATTATCTTTACTTTGTTAAGAGGACATAAAATAAAAGCAGAAATGTCTGCCTGATTGAGAAGTCTGAATTTAATTTATTTTGGCGTACACTCCTTTTACTGCTTTTCTCTGGTTCTACTGCCTATGTTGCTTTTGTTACATCTGTTGGGTGAATTGGTGATCAGTGTTGGAACTCTACTCAACTGTAATTGATTCCTGCTGCTTGGATCCTTGTACCTCTTAGGATACATTGTATAAACTTGGAGAAATTCCTAATTTTCAACCCTTTTGATTTTTTAACTATTAGAATGATGAATCATATAAACTCAAATGTCATAGAATCAAACTTATCAAAGATCAGGTGGTAGCAAGATATTGATGAGGAAATAACAATTTACTCAAGCCATCTCCTAGATTTGCTGGGTGATGGGTTCTACCTAGACTTGCAATATCTCTGTCATAAGGGAGAGTGGCCCCTCTCTATAGATAGGGTCTGCTTTTTGGCCAACTTGTGATGATTCCCCCCTTTATATTGTATGTGCCGTTGTGAGATTTAATTGTATGAGCTTTCAGATCTGCTGCTTCTCTTTAGGTAGATTATGCACTACATCTTAAACTCTCCAGTCAGCTTCTTATGCAAGGACAAAGACAGCTCTATAACCTATCCCGATTTAGGGCTTGGATCTTCTGATATTGGTCTGATGATGGGGCATGATCTTTGATTGTTTTTAATAAGAAGGTCACCGTACAATCGTGCTCTTGATTTGGAATAATAATGTTTCTCATTCATCAATGGTTGTCGAATTATTTGTGCTTATATGGTAGAGCATTGCATTTATGTCAAATAGAGTTCTTTTTTTTGAGAGATGCTATTTAGACCGATTTGGAGCATGAATTGGAGTCCGAATTGGATTGTAATGACATCTTTGACCCTCAAATGTCTTTCACTCAAACCTACTCAAATGTTTTTCACTTAAATGTCTTTTCACCTTATCAAAATTCGGTCTCCAAATCAGTCTGAATATCATTTCTCTTTTTTTTTTCTTACAAAAAAAAAAAAGCCCCCGATACTTTCACATAACCTCAGAAAGGCCGGTATATTTTGTGGTTTGAGTAATACCTATCTTGACCAACAGTCAAACTATAGGAAAATTGATTAGACCGTCCAATTTTTCATTTTCTTTACTAATTTACCTTAATTTTTTTTTTAAATGACCTACCCATTGAGTTAAAAGGATAAAAAGACAATCTTGTCCTATAAATTTTGAGGGCCTAAAACCAAAGACTAAGATCATTTAAATGGCTCGATGTTACAAATTTTCTTAATTTACATCCAAGCCTCTGGTATTAGCCATGTCTCCCTAAACCATCATGCATTCAAGTAGGCCTATTGTTCTTCATCTATAGAACTACTAGCCATATGTCACCATGTCAGGTCAGGGGGCTTTTTGTAAAAATATAAAATATGGTCCTTTTCGTAGTTGCTGAGAATATAGGCGGCTTTTTGTAAAAATCCTATTTCAAATGAGTGGACAAGGGTGGAAGATTTTAAAGTCCGTTTCGGATCCGAAAACCAAGTCAAATACGGACCCAGACTCATTTAGATGAAGCCCATTTACAGCCGGTCACACCAAGCCGTAACGTGCGGAGTAACTCCTTAGTCACGCATTTTTCATAACCTTGGTAGTTGGTACATTTACAATGGTCTGACTGCGGTCCTCAAGACTCTTGTAAAGGAAGCTCGGACAGTGGTCTTCATTGTTGTGTTTTCTGGTCACCAAGCAAACAAAAGGTGTTGATACGATTGATTTGCCGGAATTTACGATTTGGTACCGTTCAAAGGATAAGAAGTGTTTTTCGACCTTATCGACAAAAATAAGTGGATTTAGCTTGTTTGAATCCAACGGTTTAGATTCACTCTGGACAGATCTCACCTTAACTTGTAATCTTTAAACTAGGGCATGAGCTCTTTCATTATTTATTATTTCAAGTAATCAAGTTGGGGGCGGCTCCTATCTTGGCTGCGTGCTCTTTCTCCTTTGGTCACTTTAATGAATGATTTGAGCGGGACTGCTCGAGAGAAGAAAAGGATCTTATTATCTTACAAGCCATCTCTAAGCAGTCTGCAACTTTGATATCTCATTACTACCGATCAAGCTTAACCTGCCTATGAAATACCCACCTCTAGATTAGACGAGTGCCTGCCCGCAGGGTCAAAAACCTAGAAACCTGTCCGATCTATCAGGTGGTTACTTAAGCGGGCCAACAGGGGAAATATACGATCGTTACCGCCTGTACTGTGAGAGAGAGCTCGGACAGTGCGTGAGAAGTTCGGACAGTGCGTGAGAGAGAGAGAGAGAGAGGGAGATGGAGCGCAGCAATGCGACTGCGGGGGAAGATGCGATTCTAGGGTTTCTTCAATCGAAAGAGGAGATATCGAATTCTGGAGTTTTTGCATCGAGCGTAGGAATCGATCACGACGTAATCGTGAATGCCATCAAGAGCCTCCACGGATTCAAGTTCGTCGTTGCCAAGGTGTCTCTCTCCATCTCTACTTCCATTCAAATCCATTTAGGGTTTTTTCTTCTCCCAATTTTGTTCTTCTATCATTACTAGAAACCCCATTAACCCCACCTCGAAAATGATTGATATGGAACCCAAACCCAAACCCCAACTTAATCAGTATTTTCTGCAATGGTCATGGAAACGATTTTGTGGGTGTAGGATATCAAGAAGGAGAGATGGGTACTTACAGATGAAGGGAAGTCGTACGTGGCCTCAGGCTCGCCCGAGGTGCAGTTCTTCTTGGCTGTGCCCCCAGAAGGAATCTCTCACGAACAGTTGCAGGTTTGAACGAAATCCCCTCAATCTTCTTTGCCTTAAGCGTTAAGTCCTGAAATTCTACTGCATTTCGGCCATGCTCGGGTGCTTTTATTTTTGTACTGGATCTTGCTTAATTCATGCTTGGTAGCATTAGGTCCTGCCTTAGATTAAACCATGATTGTGAAACTTGAACTTGTATTTATATTTAGAAAATTTGACAGCAATGAGTCTACTCAATGACTTGGACGAGTCAAGATTCTAATTTTAATATTCAGAAAATAATACATATATATCTATGAGCATGCAGAAGGAAGCTGAATAAGGAAAAAGAAGAGGTTATACTGTGCACGAAAGTTTCTCTTCTTAATGAGACATTTAATAATACCAAACCTTGAAGAAACTCACACAAGTTACAGTTTCTATTGCACAGTCCAAGTCCACTTTTTTACTCTACTTTATAGAGTATTGACTCAGGTGCATTAGGAGTCAACTCTTTAACTTTCCAACCTTGAATTAAATTGAATCACAACCTTGCTAAGATGCACTGTGTTTGATAAAACCATCTGTGCTACATTCTACTTAATTTTCTTATGTCGTTAAATAGCCATCGCAAATGATTCTTGATTAATAGTTCAGTGATTGCTAATCTTGTGCATCAAATTCTTGTGTTTGATGCAGAAACAAGTCAACCCTGCAGTTTACAAAATTGGTCGTTCCCAGGCGACAAAAAATAAATGGGTTGAAATGGGAAAGACGCATGTGTCAAGGAAGGTATAGCAATTTGGATTTTTTAATTTTTATTTTCTACTTTTTTTCCTCTGTTTGCAGTGGGGGCGCTTTCTCTTCTAGCTCTAGTACGTGTATAAACTCTCTCTCTCCCTCTCCCTCTCCCTGTCTCTGTGTGTGTTTGTGTTTTTTTTTTTTTTTTTTGGGTGGGGGTGGGGGTGGGGGTGGGGGTGGAGGTGGGGAATTTTTGTGAGATAATGATAGAAATACCCTACTATTGAAACTTTTCCACGTAATGCTACTAAGCCAGTTTTTGGTTTTATCACATTCTTTTCTTTTTTTCATATTATATAACTGCCACAAAATTTCTTTAGTTCTCTACTTCCATTAATTGTGAAGCTTGGAAATGATAATATCTCCCATAAATGTGTAAATTTAAAAAATGTTCGAGTTTCATTTGTTAGCAAACCATTTATGCAAATCACTGTTGGCATTTGAAAACTCTCATTTTGTTATTAATAACATGTTTGTTAAATTGAAAAATGTTACAGTGTCATTTGTAAGTAAACCATTTATGCAAATCACTGTTGACATTTGAAAACTCTCATTTTGCTATTAGCAACATATTTGTTTGATCCCAGAAAATGGATGAAATTGACTGCTCATCTGTGAATAATATTTTGTGTAGGATATGCTGTATAAAAAGCATTGACCATTGTTTTACATTCAAAAGCTCAACTAGTTCCATGTGGGTTTTCAGATTTTTTTGTGCCTTTCTCTAAATGCATTTCCAATGTACCTGTCGTTTTGTTTCCTGCCTCATTTTCCATTTTTTTCTTCACTTAGTGAGGGGGGTCTTTTACCTTTGCTGGAGGCCCCTATATATGAATATATGTGTATTTGAACAAGTTAGTAGGAGTCTAGTAGATGTGTATTTCCTTATTCATTTTGTGATTAATATTTAATATACATGGTAGCATTAGTTTGCCCAAATGACTACTCCTTTTTTGACCTTCTGTAGGTTGAGCACGTTGAAGACCGAGTGAAGGATTTGCTTCAAAAAGTGCATGATGGAAAGGTGCATAATCTGTTGATTGTTAGCAGATTGCTATTTGTTTGTATGAAATTATGATTATTTTGTTTTCAATCAATCGCTTATTAGCTTCAGTGTATAGACTTGTTCATATAAACTTTCAGGAACTACTATTCAAAATGTAGAAAAAAATAAAAATAAAAAACACTTACTGCACAGGTTTATAGTTGGTGGTTTTTTACCCTACACTAGCTCTTAGCGGCATAGTTGTCAATTTCGTTTAGGCACCTGTTTTGGTTTGGCCTTGAAATTGTTCGGAAATTTGATGAAACTTTTCAAATTTGCATTTTGGAAAAATATAAACATATAAATATGGAAAAATTTAAAATAACATATAAATTGTATACATTTAATTTATTCTACTAAATCAATAGTGCAATATGTTATTTCTACGTGACCAACTTTTGGATTTTTGCTCTCTTTCTTCAAACAGTACTAAAGATTTTTTTTTTCCTCATAAAAGGTTATACTTGATCAATTTGACAGTGAGCTCATGTCCTCCTAGAGTGAAATTTGGCTAGGGTTTGGCCAGGGCCTTATTTCCTATTAGAGTGAAATTTGGCTAGGGCCCATTTATGAGTGGGACATTTTTAATAAGTGGGTCTCAATGTGGAGTCCATGAATCTCAGGTGAAGACACGAATCGAAAGGATGTAAAAGAAAATAAAAACGAAAATGTTTGAAAGGGCATTTGGCCCTTTTTGTCCACACAGAAAAAGAAATAAAACGAGAAGAGGGAAAGAATGGAGGTAGGGAGAAGGAAGAGGAAGAAGAAGAAGGGTTTCTCATCTCAGGATTTCGAGGATCGTCTTTGCCAAATGTCACCTTTTCTTTACCTACTTTAATGTCATTTAGACATTATTTGACTCGTGGGTTTGGTTTTGGCCAACCCAAGGTGGACCCTTTCATGGAACCTTGGGTTTATGTTGCATTGTACTTGTTCATAGTGAAAAAAACAAAAAAGCACCTCTTTGAGTTGTCATCATAATATTGATAACTTCTATGTTGTTGTAGGTCATTGACACTAAAGATATCGAGGATTTGAAAAAAAGAAAGCTTATCACTTTACAGTAGGTTCTCTCATCCTTCTTTTTCAACTTCTTTATATAATGCTTGGCTTTGGCTACGGTTGCTGTTTTGCATACTTCATCCTTCTTTGGAAACAGACATTTGTTTATGTTAGTCTACTTGGATTGCCATTTTGTAGTCCTACAACTTGATATGGGCTAATACTCTATAATTTTTATGTACTTGTGTATAATATTTTACACCTTGCTGATGTGAAGGACGTGGAAGGGCTACTCAATCCAGAAGGGTCCCAATTATGCTCCAAAGAGGGTGAAAGCTGCTACTGATTTAACTCGAGAGCATCTGCAGAGGTACTCCTTGTATTCATAAATGATTCATTTACTTTATTTTAGAGGATTATTCTGTTTATAATGAACAGAGCACTTATCACATGGATTCCACTAGCATTAATGGTGATCTAGGATTCCCGAGTAAAGCTATGTATGGATCCTTTTTCCTTATTGTGATTTATTTATATTCCATTAAAAGAAAGAAACAATACCTCCACAAAGGCACCCCAAAAGAATGGCAAAAAATCCCAAGAGCACATGTACATGCCTCAAAACTAGGTCATAAAAAGGATATGCAGTCTAGATGCTCCTGCTTTTGTTAGAGAAGACACTCCCATCAAAGTTCAATTTAATCTAAATACTACTTTTGGTGGAGGAGATCACTTAGTTAGAGCTACTCACCTACTCACTTTTCCTCCCACAACCTCCATCTGGCACCTGAGGCAAAAGCTCTGCAACGGTCAAATCGGATCTGATTGAAATTGGTCTCCTTCATGGGTATTGATAAAAAAAAGTTAAAGCCAGTAAAAATTGGTGTTTGAACCAGTTAGACCCACCATTAATTGATTTAAAATATTTTTAAAATTATATTTTTTTAGCTCATGATTGAGCCGTGTTAAATTGAATTGTCAAACTGGGGGGTTGAACTAAATTTTGTCCAATCCACTAGATTGCCCTGACATCTTGTTTTTAAAATATTGGGAAGGTCCAAGGCCCATTTATCATTGAAATTACGCAACTTAGCTACCTAGAGAGACACCATTGTAAGCAACTTGTTTTCATGGAATCTGTTGTTTTGTTATTTCCAAGTAGCCCAATTATTTGCAGAAGAGATAGGGTTCCAGATAATCTTGCCTGTCCCTGCTAGGGCCATGCCTCGTCAAGCTATAAGGAAGTAATCAGTCCTATTTAGGAACACCCAGGAGCAATCATACCATGCTTGTTTTGGTTGCCATTTGATTGAGCATATGAACACCGAAGTAAGTAGAAGGTGAAATGTCATCTCCTCTGCCTTCAAGCACGGTGGAAATCATTAACAATAATAGTTTACCTTAAACCTTTTTATAGATTATCCATAGTCAGAATCCACTCTTCAAGGGCTATTTATGTGGAGGCTTGTACCATGAATATAGGCCACACATTTGATAATGGGTGTCTATCAACATTACCTACATCTGAGTAGCTTGAGAACAACAAAAAAATGGGTCTATTTGAAAAGGCATCACTCCTATGGCACGTCCATACTCGTAAGTCCTATCCAGCTCTATAGTAATACACTTAATGAGACCTTTGAACTGTTCAATTCATTATGAAGATTCCCTGGAAAATGGAGTTCCATGAATTTTCTCCCTCAGATTAGTTGTAGGCTAGCAGTCATCAACTGTCAACTGGTTTTCACTTGGTACTGTAATTACACAGGCACTGTAGCTTTGACGCTCAACAGGGTGGGGTTCAACAACATTTTTACCCCAACATAGTTGGGACAAGGCTTTGATGATATTTTATTGCCTCCTTGGTAACCCTTAGGTTTAGGATCTTCCTGGATTGGTTTTTCGTAAAATCTCCATACTAAGAACTGGATACAAATCCTGTTGCCTCTCTATAACCTGCTATTTATCAGATCTATGGCTCTTTCAGCCTTAGCTCTGGCTTTGAAGCACACAAAACCCACATGCCTTAGGTTTCTATGTCCGCGGCTTCTAGGTTCTAATGTATCGAACTCTATCCCAGCTCTACAAGTCTACAACACATTGCCATAAGCTTCGGGCCGCACAAAGGAGGTGATGACATTCTTCCACATGTGTCTGATCTTCTCAGGCAATAGCTTGTGTCAAGTCCTCTCATCTTACCCCATGGCTGATTTTCCATCAAGCCCACTTGAATCTTTGAATCCTTGTGCATGGCTCAATTACCGTGTTCTACCTATGCGATGTGATTTTGGTACTAAACACTGATGGTGAACTTGTAGGAATCTCTGATTTAACTAAATTATGCTGCCTTGGCTCTGTGTTTTTGAACTTATAATTCTATAAAGAGATTCTGTTAGTATCAAATGGAAGGTCTCTACTATGGAAGAGGTCTCAAGTTGAGCTAGTTTATGCCTGATTGCCTGTTACTATTAACTGTCCGGGCAGTTGGCTTCCATGAAAATGGTTTTCTTTTCTTTTCTCTCTTTCCTCTTTTCCCGTCAAAATGCCTATTTTTTTTCTTCTAATTTTTGGAAATGTCTATGATGAACTTTCAAAGTGTGTCAAAGTATTTGTGATTATCATGGGTAGGTGCACCATAGCGGTCAACCAAAGTGTTATGTGTGTGAATACCCTCTCCCCGCATCACAGTTATAGCACATCTGACGTGCTTTAACATGCTTCTCTCTTTCTCTACATGTGTTGAGTCTCACAAAATGATATGACCATGTGAGCCCCTTCCCCCCATCCCTCCCAATTATAGAATCATGGCGGGCCCCACAATACCGCTACCTTCTGTTGGTCTAAGTTCAAAGATGTCTATGACGAACCAACATTCTAAATTTGTCTTTTAGGTATTTGTGACTAGATCCCTTAACTAACAGTACACAGTGTAAATGTCAACCAAAGCATTATAACTTGGTGTATAAATTGCTCCTTTTCCCTTTTTACAGTTGTAGCACTTCTCACATGCTTTAACGTGCTTCTCTCACCTTCTACATATGGTGGTTGTCGCCAAAATGATATGATCATGTATGCCCAACCTAGCCTAATGATGGAATCATGATGGGCCTCACTCTCTGTGGCGCCCACCATGACCCTATCATTGGGATGGATGGAGCTCACATGACCATGTATTTTGGTGGGGGCCGACCACATGGAGAGATAAAATTGAGATGTTAAAACATAATGTATAAGTGCTACTACTATAGCAAAGACAATGCTTATGTTGCACATCAGTTAACACCTTTGACATCGCTGCCTACCATCAATGGAAGGATGGGCATAAATATTATCTGTCAAAGAGCTAGTATAGAAATATCAGTTAATCAATGACTTCTATAAAACTAGGAAAAAGGCACAGCTATTGGGATGGATTGCGCCCGCACAATCATTTCATTTTGGTGAGGCCCATCGTGTGGGGAGAAGTAGATATAGTTTAACCTAGTATGGTGATGGTGTGGGCCTCACTCTTTTTGGTGTCCTACCAAATTGTAGGATCATGTATGTCTGATGTAGTTCAATGATGGAATTATGGTGGGCATCGATTGTCTTTTTATACTAATGGTGGAACATTGTGATTCCATCCATCATTGTGTAGTGGGGGCCACCGTATTCTATCATTGAGATGGACTGGGCCCACATGATCATTCCATTGTGGTGGGTGCACTGTGTGGGAAGACAGAGAGATAAAACTATAAAAGTGATGTGTTAAAACACAAAAAAAGGTGCTATAGCTCTAGCAAGAGTTGTTGACTTACTCTAAGAACTTAAGCTGATAGAGAATGGTATAACAATCTATATCAAAGGGCACAACATGTCAACAACCCCCTGCAGGTGCAAGCTCCGCACGGGAACATACACCACACCCTTGATGGGAGAATACAGGGCACCAAGGCACAACACTATTTTGGGACGCGAACACTCGACCTTCTGCTCTGATGCCATGTTGAAACCCTAGACCTGATTTGATCTATGGTTTTAACTTAGTGTCTCTTAGAAAAAAACCAAAGAAGAAACAAAGGAAAAGGAGAGAGAGGAGTTTGAGGGAGAAACAGAAGAACGATCTAAACCATTAGTGCGGGCAACCGACCATTCTTATATTACTAGATCTCAGTTTCTGCAAATTACAAATAAGCCCCTCAAGTTTCTGATATTTACACCAAGGTCCCATCATATTATGAATAAGTCCTATTCTCTAACTTGTAACAAGAGCAAATGTTCATGTTGCAAACTTGTGATGCCTTTGGCTGATGGCCTCTATGCACACTGCGAGTCAAATGAGTTGTGAATATTTTTTAAGTCAAGGGGTTATTTTAGAAGTATCATTTCATTAAGGATTTTCTAAATTCAAAACAAAATTCATAGGTGTTTCTAAATCAATCTCCCAAGACAGAGTTAAACAATCATAAAAAATTTTGGTGGGCTTTCACCCCTGTAAAACAAAATGCATGATTTTTTTCTAAATCAATCCCCCAAGCAGTGTTTTTAAAAGCGCGAGGCGCATCAAGGCGCTAAGGTCTCCTGGGGCCTAGGCGCTAAGGCGCGAGGCGAGGCGCGGGCTTCATTGAAGCGAGGCGCACATTGTATATAAAAAATATATATTTTCGTATAGACAGATAATTCACAAAATAGAACAAAAGTAGAACAAATTAGAACAAATTAGACAAACAGACAGATAATTGGCAAGGAATATTAGAAAAATTCTAAACATCATACAGCATCCATAGTCCATCACTCTAAATGTTAAACATTCAATCAAAGTACCAAAATCCATAAAAAAATAACAGCAGAGCAGAAAAAAAAAAGCAGCAGAAATAAAATAAAAAAAATAACAGCAGCAGCAGCAATTTCAGCCCATAATGTTCTGGCTCAAGTTCAACAGCAGAGCAAAAAAAAAACAGCAGCAGCAACAATTTCAGCATCAACAGTGATGAGCAAAAAAAAAAATAATAATAACAGCAGAGCAAAAAAAAAAGCAAAACAGCAGTAGAGCATCAACAGTGAAGAGCAAAAAAAAAAAACAGCAAAACAGCAGCAGAGCATCAACAGTGAAGAGCAAAAAAAAAAAAAAAACAGCAAAACAGCAGCCGAGCATCAACAGTGGAGCAAAAAAAAAAAAAAAAAACAGCAGCAGAAAAAAAGCAGCAGAAAAAAAAAAAAAAAAAGCAGCAGCAGCAGTAATAAAAGAAGAGCAGAAGATGATCGCTGGAGCCAGTCGCTGGATATTGATCGCTGACCGGGTCTTCACTGCTGGACGATGATCGTTGGAGGTGGACGATGATGATGGCTGCAGAGGATGCTGGCTGGATGCTGGACGATGATCGCTGGATGCAGAGGTGGACGATGATCACTGCTGCTTTCCCTTTCTCCTTTCCCTCCTTTTTTTTTTTTTCATTGGATGCTGGAGTCTGGAAGCTGCCCTCCTTTCCCTCTTTTTTTTTTTTTTTCCGTTGGATGCTTGAGTCTGGAAGCCAGGGCAGCATCTCTTCATTTATATCAGAACATTTTCAATAAGCCCTTTCCATCCTTTCTTTTTTTAATTAAAGCCTTGCCCAGATAGTCAGGCGCAAGAGGCTCGCGCCTTGGGCCCAGGCCCAAGGCGCGCGCCTCATGGGCTTTTCCAGCGCCTCATTAAAATCGCCTGGACTGGCCTCATGTGAGGCGCAACCGTTGGGACTTGCTGCGCCTGGGGCCTAGGCGCGCGCCTAGGCGCGCTTTTTAAATCACTGCCCCCAAGACAGAGTTAAACAATCATAAAAACTTTTGGTGGGCTTTCACCCTTGTAAGTTTGTTTCCAGTACATGTCTCCTTTGCTGTTTACCTATTTTAATGGCAGTTACTATTTCAAGGAAAATAAGTTCCAAAAAAAATAAATCATTAAACTAGATGTTTATCTTATGTTATGAATACCTTGCCGGAATCATCCATGTGTTGTTTGTAATTTGTGAAATTGCTTCATATCCACATTTCCCCACTCTATTCCTTTACCTATACCAATATTCATATTTTCACTTCGCAGATTGTGGCATATGTAGCCTCCAAATGCATAAATAATTTACAGGCATATAATTTAAGAAAGCTTCTTTGATTTCTGAATATTTTGATCCCCACAAGATATGTTCTTGATGAAGTATATATTTTTACTGCCTTCATTTATTTTATACGCACATGCAAAGAGGGTCTGGTACTCTGGTTGCAAATTGGGAATTCATTATTCCCCATCCAGTGCCCTAGTGGTTCAATTATAATGCCAATCATGTTGCAATGCAATTATGGGGCTGAATGCTTAGATACTTGGAAGAAATGAACTTACTAAATTACGTTGCCTTAGGTTTTTGTATTTTAATTCATAATGCTTTGTGGAGATTTTACTATGGAAGACGGGTTGCCAACGGTTGGCATTGTGTTTGTTTGGCACTATCTTTTTCATGGGTTTGAGCGGTGTTTTTTGTAGTTCCTTATTTTTAATGGTCTGGTATGTGCTTTTGGCTGCCTGGAGAAATTTTTTTTATATGATCGTTGACTTTATTTTCCAAGTTTAAAAAGGTCCTTGATGAATGAACATTCTAAACTAATCTTTAACAAATTTATGAATTATGACCAAATCCCTCAACTGACAATAGGCATTGTAACTGTCAAGCAGGTGTTAGAACTTAATATCTCAAGTGACTCTTTTTTCTTTTTCTATTTTCATAGCTCTTTTCCACAATTTAAAATCTCTCTCTCTCTCTCTCTCTCTCTCTCTCTCTCTCTCTCTCTCTCTCTCTCTCTCTCTCTCTCTCTCTCTCTCTCTCTCTCTCTCTCTCCCCATATTGTCTCCCACCTCATTGTAGGATCATGTATGCCCTACCTAGTCCAATGATGGAATCATGGTGGGCCTCACTGGTCTTTATAGACTAATGGTGGAACATCATGATCTCATCATTATGCAGGGGGGCCATCATGATTCTATCATTGGGATGGATTGAGCCCACATGATCATTTTATATTGGTGGGGGCACTATGTGGGGAGGCATAGAGATAAAAGAGACGTTTAAAACACATCCAGATAAGTGCTACAACTCTAGCTAGAGCGAACTTGTAAAACCGTTCGCTGACAGCCACTATGCATACTGTCAGTCAATCAAATGACAGTCATGAATATTTTTTAGGTCAAGGTGGTGCTTTAAAAATATTAATTCATTAAGGACTTTCTAAGTTCAGAACAGAACTCATGGGTGTTTCTCAGTTAATCCCCTACAGCAGAGTTTGGTTGAAAGACGTGCTTAATTTCATAGAAGTGAAGTAATTATAGGTAAATTGTTTCAAGTAAAGAGTCATAAAAGAGATGTTTATCATTTGTTGTGAATACCCATAACAATATCATCCTTGTTTTGTTTTTGGAAAATTGGTAGGTTAAGTTGTTGACAGCTGACCCCAACATAGTTGGGACAAGGCTTTGACGATGATGATGAGGTTGGGCTATTGACAAGAGCCCTTTGCACAGTTGGAAGGTGCTCATTGTTGCAACCACAAGGTTGTTGGTTTGAGTCATACAAATAAGAGAAGTGTATGTTTTCACTTGGGGGACGTTTGTGTAGTGCTGCAGAAGAGGAAAGACGTGTTCCTCTTCCCCGGTAATACGTTTCCAACAGAGGTAGGTGGTGTTTAGCGTGGAAAAAATGCTATTTTTTAGGTGTTATCTGTGGAAAGCGTATATGCACCATATGTTAGTTACACTTTCGGAAGCGGAAACACTTTTTTGTGGAAACTGCCTTACACAAACGTGCCCTTAGTTTATCTTGTATACACATGGAAAATAAACTTTTCGAGAAGGGTCTAGCTGCAAACATGCTGAAATATCAGTTTGATGCGAATGCATTTATCATCGGATTGAAGCAATAGCTGATGAGTGCATTGCATCAATCACATCATCTGCACTTCCAATCTATATCACACCCATCAGCTTGATAGTGACATACCTCCATTCGTGGGAACTGGGAAGAGGAGATGTTTGAAGGAGGAAAGTGGTTGTCTTAGTAGAGATCTGTTGGGAACTTAATGGTATACGTGGACTCACAGGACAAGTTCACTACGTAGGTTACTTGTGCGTCACGCTATAAATTGCTTGCGCGCATCAGCTTTACATGGGGCCCACTTGGGATCAATCCACCGCTCAGGAACTTAATCCACGTGAAGTACTAAATGGTTTCTTGATCATAGTGATAATCTTTATTAGACTATTTACCCTAATCTTACACCTTTAGATCTTTCAGACAACCAAAATTTATAGCTATCATCCAGCCAGCCTCATATTTGGCCATCACTGATCCACGATGAGACATGTCTATCTCCTTTCTGTTGGTTCGTGGTCCGAAATATGGCCCATAGGAATGTATTGAAAATTCTGTGCTACCCAAGTCTCGCCGCCCCCGCGCCCCCCCCCCCCCCCCCCCCCCCCCCCCCCCCCCCCAAACCAACCAACACACACACACACAAAATAATAAATAAATCATGCTCTTACTCTGCAAAATTTCCTCAATCCCGCCTGATTTAAAGGCATAAACTGTGAATCCCGCACAACTTCCATGCAAGATTCCCATTGGATTAATCACCCCTCATGTGCCCAAATTTCACAGTAATCAAACTGACATGTGTCACTGTAAGCAATCTCCCTAAATTGAAACCATTAAGTTTGGACCTTTTAAGTCGATTGCTATGGTTAGCCAAGCAGTTTTTTGACTTTTTCTCCTGATGATGTGGATATCCTACTAGAATTGTACTGTATAAAATTACATGGGACTGTTCAACTGCTAACCCCAGCACATACATACAGAGCAAGTTGCACCCCTTGTCTGAATTCTAAAACCTTGTTCACATGTGAATACACAGACACGATGACAATGCCTATGCCAGAAGAGATTAGTTGCTTATCTGTTTATTTGTCATAGATAAGTCTTGATATCACTTCCTGGTTATTTTGCTGATAGTTTATCATTTGATTGCTTGGCAAAGCGGTGAGTGGAAGGATTTAGAATTTAAGGAGTATAATTTCAGAGCTCTTGGCCCACCCATGGAAGCTGGCCATTTGCATCCTCTTCTCAAGGTGTGCACTTTTCCATTCCTATCTTTTGTTATCATTTTAGATCTTATGCATTTGATAAGTAAAGTGCTTTGTTCTCTAATTGCAATTATCAAGTGCTTCATTGCTGGAATCCTAGTACTTTCTGAGACGTGAATCTCAAGCACCCTTTCCACATGGTGCTACTGCATATCTGATTTCTAGAATATCAGTGCATGAGTGGCTTGGGCCTGTCTCACATTGGGCAGGATTTTGGCTGAGCTTTTAGGTCTGGACTGGTCCATGAGTAATTTGTTGACCAATTACTAAATGGGCAGCATGTGTGCCCTTCTATCTTCTATGGCCCAACTAGATAGGCCAATTTGGCCTGGCATTTAAAACAGGTGGACTAAGTGATTTGCAAATTGTTAGGCTCCTAGTTGACTTTAAAGCTAATGTTATGAGTTGGGCCCCAAATAGCAGACATAATAAAACAATATAAAAGGTACGGGCTTCAGCAAGCTTTGGTCTAGACTAAATGGTTGCAACTTTCAACCTTAGGATGCCTAATGGGTAGGCAAACAGCATTAGATGAATGGTCTGCAAGTATTTAAGGCACTGGCAACTGTTGCTTGCCTCATTGACATCGCTTAACTTCTTTTTCATCATCATGTCAGGTACGGGAAATGTTCCGAAGGATCTTCCTTGAAATGGGGTACGATAATTTATTTATTTTAGCTGATTATTTTTACCCCTTTATAGATCTATGTTAGTGAATATTGGAGTTGATCATCGGTTGAATTTCTGAAAATGGATGTGCAGCTTCGAGGAGATGCCAACTAATAACTTTGTCGAAAGCAGGTTTGTTGTTTTGTCTTAATTTGCATTGTTGTTTCTATTACAGTGACTCGCATTCAATCAAATTCCAGAATTTGTACTTCCTGAATGTGGTTGAGGGTTGTTTGGCAAAATCATATGTGATAGGAAAATGATTCACATGTGCAAATGATGCACATGTGATTCATTTCCATATGCAATTTAGTCCCATGGAAACACTTTTCATTGTTTGTCATTGTCACATGTGAATCTCAATAGATCCAACCATTCACCATTTTTCTCAAGTTTCTCAAAATCTACAATGAAATAAGACATAACATTTGACCCCTTAACTATTTTTAGCCTTCCAAAGAGGATAAATGGTTTGGATAATGATTCCGTAGCCCACAAAAGTCCAAAAACCAAAATTATCAGTTTGGAGTTTTTTATAATTTTCTCAAAATATATGATAAATCAACTGCTAAAATTTGATCACCCAATTATTTTTAGCATTTTAAAGAGGATGAATGGTTTGGATCATGAAATAGGGGCCCACAAGAATATAAAATTGAAAACAGCAGACTGCCTCATAACCACACGCAAAAGGCGCCATTTTCCATCAAACGGTTCACAGTTTTTCTCAAGTTTCTCAAAACCCATGATAAATCAAAATTTAAAATTTGGTTTCCTAGTTTGTTTAAATTTTTTCTGCATTTTTAAGAGGATTAATGGTTCCGGTCGTGAAAATGAACCCCATAGAAGTCCAAAATGGCAGATTTTTCTATTCTGGACTCTCACAAATATTAAAAACCCCTGTGAAGAATCAACGGATGAAGTTTGAACACGTGGCCCCTTTTTATTTTATAAAGAGTTTGAACGGTTTAGATCTTGATTACAGGGCCAACACAATTTGAAAAATGGAGAAAAATGGACTGCTAGTGGAGAGACATCCATAACATGTGATTCACATTGGTTCAATCCAACAGTTGTACATATTTTAAAGATTTCTTGAAATCCGTAAAGAGTTAAGATCTGAAATTTCACCACCTTGCCCTTTTTGGCCTTCTAAAGAGGATTGACGGTTAAAATTTGACTTGGCCGTGTTTGGCCTTTTAAAGAGTCCGAACGGTTCAGATCTTGATTGAAGGGCCCACATGAGTAAAAAAATTGGAAAAAAAAAGGGGATGGGGCGTTGATGAGGAGGAATCACAATAGCAACGCCTTTTTTTGCCAGTTTTCACATCTCCTGCTGTTGTCTTTCACATCTATTTAGGTGTGAAATTTTGGGGCTAAACAACCACATCATTTTCACACCCTTTTCACACCAACACCAAATTTATGCATGTGATGCATAAATGAGTGGAACCAAACATAACCAATGCATAACCATTATACACCTCCTCATTTACATATCATTTTCACACCAACCAAACAACCCCTAATGTTGTTTAAGATTTTGTTTGCAGCTTTTGGAATTTTGACGCCCTGTTCCAGCCACAGCAACACCCTGCTCGTGATTCACATGATACCTTCTTTCTAAAAGGTTATCTAGTACCAGCAAACAGTCTACTCAAGAATTGATTGTTTTCGCATCCTTCAATAGATTAATCATATGAAAACCATACTTGCAGTTCCTTCCACTACAAGGCAGCTGCCTGAAGATTATGTTGAGAGGGTAAAGCGAGTTCATGAATCTGGTGGTTATGGTTCCAAAGGGTATGGCATTTTGTACTCTTGTTTCGGCCTATTGTTGAAATTACTCATATGCCCTTCTATCTGTAGGTATGGATATGATTGGAAAAGAGAGGAAGCAGATAAAAATTTGCTACGGACCCACACAACTGCAGTTTCCTCAAGGTTGCTTTACTTGCTTGCACAGGTACTGACAGCAATGAAGTCTCTATTTGACTTGGTTCTCTGCATACTTTTCAGGCAAATTACCATTTTCTTCTTTAGGCGGCAAACATTTCTCTCACTAATGCCTACTGAAAGGAAAACAAAATTGGCCTTTTTTTTTTTTAATGGTGCCATGACAGACTAAATAGAAAGCGTCCCTGATAAATATATGCTGTGATTAGTGTGTATCACAAACATTGTGATCATTTGACAAGAACTTGTAGCTTAGTTAGAACATAGAAAGTGCTTGCTGTTGCCACCGCAAGGTTGGGGACTCGACGCATGTTCCTTTATAATAAAAAAAAAAAAAAAAAGCCATTTATGCATCTTGTCTTCATTATCTGTTTCTTTATTCTTCCACAATGTCAAAGTTTGTGTGTTGCGATCAGTTCTTTATGTTGTGGAGGCTCCCCTGTCTTTTTTGTAGTATTTCTTTTTCACTTGATTGATAGTTTTTATTGATTGTAAATGAGAGCTGGGATATTGACAATTCCACTTGGTTCAGTGTTTTTTTTAAGCACGACATAAAGATTTGATGCACTTCTTTCCTCAGAAGTTTGAGGTGTCTTCATTCTTATAGACCTTTTTTTTTTTTCTGCTTCTTCTTTTGCTTAACTATTAATTTTATGCTCAGAAACCTTTTGCCCCAAAAAGGTATTTCTCTATAGATCGCGTGTTTCGAAATGAAGCAGTTGATCGGACCCATCTTGCAGAGTTCCACCAAATTGAAGGTACCTATCCAATAGTAAAAACTTTTCCATTCTCAAATGAAGTTGGTGTTCGTGGACATAGACTGATTTTTCCTAGATCAAGTAGGGAGTCAAGTCAAGCATGATTACTTCTCTGCTTGTCTCACATAATGGACCTATTTCAATTCTTCTGTTCATGGTCTCAGGTCTTGTCTGTGATCGAGGGCTTAAACTTGGTGATCTGATTGGAGTCTTGAGCGATTTCTTTGAACGCCTGGGTAAGAAGTTACTTTAATAAAACATTACTTTGTTTAAGCCTTGCGTCAACCATATCTTGCCCGACATTACTCTAGGAAAAAATGTGTTTAATTTGTGTTTGACTTGCTGGATTGGATGCATGGTAAACTTGCTCTAGCCCAAGTAAAATTAGTTATGAGCGTTCACTGAGAATATTTGTTATGTGCCCTTTATTATTGGTATTTGTCATCTGTTTTTAAATCTTATTTGGAAAGATCCTCAATATGTTTGTGTTCCATCTCCTGCATTGTTTAGGAATGTCAAAGCTGCAATTCAAACCTGCTTACAATCCGTACACAGAGCCTAGCATGGAAATTTTCAGGTATGTAATCATTATCGCTGATTAGAAATATTATAGCAAGAGTCTTCTGCTTATGTCTTATGATGTAATGGTGTTCCTCTTGCTTTGGAATATCTTTTCCCCAGTTTCCAGATGAATTGCTTCATAAAATGAATCTTATTCACATTTGTTACTTTCTGCCTCCAAATCCAATGCATATTCATAGTTCTGCATCTTCCAATACTTAAATCCTCTATGTCCTCTATCTATCAGCTACCATGAGGGTTTCAAGAAATGGGTGGAGGTGGGGAACTCTGGTCTGTTTAGGCCTGAAATGTTGCTTTCGATGGGGCTACCTGAAGATGTTTCTGTAATTGCATGGGGCCTTTCTCTTGAAAGGTTAGAACATCGCTATCTATCTATCTATCTCTCTCTCTCTCTCTCTCTCTCTCTCTCTCTCTCTCTCTCTCTCTCTCTCTCTCCTCTCTCTCTCTCTCTCTCTCTCTCTCTCTCTCTCTCTCTCTCTCTCTCTCTCTCTCTCTCTCTCTCTCTCTCTCTCTCCTCTCTCTCTCTCTCTCTCTCTCTCTCTCATATATATATATATATATAAATATAAATACACGCACTAATTAAATTAACATGTCTGCTGGAAGAGCTAAGATGACTCAGTCCAGGGCATTGTCAAGGTAGGCGTCCAATGTCCAGGCAACATTAGTTGATGGATCTGCACACAAAAGATCATGTACTTCCACTAAGATTATATTATGTTGGTTAAATGGATTCAATTATATTGAAATGTTGGTGGTCAGGTGAAATCTGTGCAGTGAAGTGTATGGCTGATGCCACAAACTATTGGATCTCAATGTCACCCTATCTTAGGTGACAAGCCAAATATCACCAGTATACATGTGAATTTTTTTAATGGTTGTATACATGTGATATTTGGCATTGAACCATGGCTTAAGTTGTGATCAACTCCCACAACTATATGGGAATGTGAGGCCTCATGGCATATCTCAAATCAATGGTCACAGGGGCATATCTCAAATCGAATGTGAGGCCTCTGATCATGAGGAGGTTGACATCTATTGACTTGGCATGAGAAATTGGCCCCTATCGTCAGTAGCTCGTCCCGTCTTTGAAAAATCAGTCCTCATATTTGTGGATTGATTCATAGGGGACTCCATCATTTGAATTTGAAATGTGATGTTTTATTTCAAAATCAAACCACATTATCATCATCATCGTAGCCTTGTCCCAATTATGTCGAGGTAGGCTAAACGAAAGAGTTTGGTTGGGATGGAAAGGTGTCATCATGGAATTATCAATTTAAGGTAAAATTTTATCCTGTGAGAGCACACATCACCAAAGGCGGGACCCCTCTAAATTTCACCGGGTCCAATGTGATGAATGGCACCAATACGGAGCACGCAAGAGCGCTGGAGATTGTCCTTAAATTTAAGATCCCGGAAGATTAATTAAAATTTTAGCTGGTTCACTCATTTTTCTTTGGATTACGGAAGTACACTGACATGGATTTATTCTTGTTTTACTTGTGCCAGACCCACCATGATATTGTATGGAATTGACAACATCCGAGATCTTTTTGGACCCAAGGTATGTACTTGGATTTGTATCTTCCCTCCTGCTGATAAACATGATTTTTAACTTAATCAGGGCAACCCTTGCCTGCATTTTACCGCTCCAAAAAAAATAGAAAGAGAGACTTGGATGCATTGACTGACCATGGTGCTATTTGTCAGCTTGCTTAGATTTGCTTTGGAAGTTGCAAAATGGTGGGTTAGGTTAGGTTAGGTGATAAAAGATTCTAATGTCCTTTTGTTTGTGCAGGTGGACCTCACTCTCATTAAGACTAACCCGATCTGTCGTCTTGGAATTCAGTAGGAGGGGCCCTTCAATGTGCGCATCCTGCAAATGGCTTGTTTTTTGAGCCATCTTGTCTCCTGGCAATGTCTTGGCGGGAATTGTTGTGCAAATGATTCTTAGTGAGTTTAATAGACAGGATATTGATTATGTCACAAACGAATGTGATTTATTCCCAAAGGTGTGGGAAGAGTTTTGTCAATTTTTATTACCTGATCTACATAGGAGGGGCTTTGTTGATTACTTTTTTTTTTTTTTTTTTTTGCCAAATGCAAGACAATGCACGCTGCAGCCTTTGTTTTGTCTTTTTTTTTTTTTCAATTGGTCGAAGAATTTTATTGCGAAAGGAAATTTCCAAATCAACGTTTGGTCACCAGACACCACAGCCACAGCACAAAGCGTTATTTTTGTGTGCATCGGTTGAAGTGAGCCTTATGTGACGTGGGTGGAATGGGACTGAATTTCCATTCCCTTTGAAATTCAACCTTATGCCCTTGCCCAATTCTTCATGCAACCTCTTAATGGTGGATCTCTTCCAAAGATTGAATCAATCTGATTGGTCTTGTTGACCACAGGTTTTTTGTCTTCGTACTTGACCTGTTGTTCTTTTGTGCCTTTGATGAAGGTCACATAGATCTGCAAGTGTTCATTAATGATTATGTTTGCCCTTTTTAAGTTGTCACTGCCAAAACAAGCCCCACCAAAGAAAGCTCAATTAGAGTAGCTAGTTTAAAGAATTTGCTGCTAGGCGACTCATGTACTTGATATCCCATACATTTCAGTCGCCTTGGGTCCAACCTATGGTGAGTAAAAAAGATGAATGATTGATTACCGGTCACCAAAAGTAAATCACCATTTTCTGATGGGATCCTGCGATGCAGGAAATTATATTTTCAAATTTAATTTCCAAGACAAATGAAAAAAATACTCAGCACACAAATAATAGAAAGAAGATTCTCAATGAGTGAAGAACTCTGTAATTGTTATTCAGAACTGATTATATAAAACAGTAAACAATAGCACCTATTTATAGGTGAATACAAAACTACTTCCTAAAAAAAAAAAGCTTCAACTGAAACCTACTTTAACACCAAGTGGCTAACCACTACTTGCATAACAGTGCCTACAAATCTGCTATACAGACTTATTCAAAACAAGACTAAGTCTACAAAATAGTTTGAGTTTAAATAATTCCAACAGCCTCCCTTAAACTCAAACTTTCAGAGCTATACATGCCCATCTTCTGCTTCAATCTGTAGAAAGTTTCAGCTTTCAATGATTTTGTGAGAATGTCGGCAATCTGATCTTCAGACTTGCAAAATTCAATTGCAATTTCATCTTCTTTAACAAGATCACGGATGTAATGAAATTTGATGTCGATACTCGATATGCTTGCTTCTCCCATGAAACACCGGATTCTTTGTGAGAGAAATAGCCGACTTGTTGTCACAATAAATCTTTGTAGGAAGTTGCTGCTCGTCTCAGCTCATCACATAGTCGCCGCAGCCAAACAGCTTGACATGCAGCGGATGCAACTGCCATATATTCTGCTTCAGCAGTAGAAAGTGCAACTACTTGTTGTTTCTTGGAAGACCAAGAAATTGCTCCTAAACCCATGTGGAACACAAAACCAGAAGTGCTTTTTTCTATCATTCACATCTCCTGCCCAAACACTGTCTATGTACCCAACAAGATCACAATTGTTAACAGATGTATAAAAGATACCATGACTTCGAGTACCTTTTACGTAGCGCAAAATTTGTTTCGCAATTTGCAAGTGAACTTGACTCGGTAAACCGGCTAATAAAACCAACTCCAAACGTAATGTCAGGTCTAGTAGAAGTCAAATAACGTAGACTACCTACTAAACTTCGAAAATAAGTTGGGTTGACAAGCTCACCATTTCCGACTGTATCCATCTGCAATCTTGTTTCAACAGGAGTTTTGATAGGATTACATTACTCCATCTTGAACCGCTTCAAGATATCTGCCGCATATTTCTTCTGTGAGAGAAATATCCCATCCCGTCTGCTCAATCTCAAGGCCAAGAAAGTAAGACATCAGTCCCATGTCAGTCATTTCAAGTGCTATTCATAGCCTTCCTGAATTCAGCAAACAAGCTGGGACTAATTCCAGTAAATATCATATCATCTACGTATAAACATACAATAAGCATATCTCCTTTTGCATTTGATTTGATATATAATGTAGGTTCATAAGGACACTGGAAAAAACCATTTTCCTGGAAATATGAGTCTATAAGTGTGTACCATGCCCGCGGAGCCTGTTTTAACCCATACATGGCTTTCTTCAACCTGAGAACCTTATCTTCATCGCCTTTCTTCACATAACCAGCTGGTTGATCAATGAAAACCTCTTCATTAAGGAATCCGTCCAGAAATGCAGATTTGACGTCCATCTGATGTATCTTCCATTTCTCTTGGGCAGCTAAGGCAATCACCAGACGTATTGTAACCATGTGAGCTGCCGGTGCAAAAACTTCATAGTAGTCAATACCTGGCTTTTGTTTGTAGCCTTTCACGACCAACCGAGCCTTCAGCTTGTCCACCTGACCATCAGATTTGTACTTTGTTTTATACACCCATTTGACGCCAATCGTTTTCTTTCCTTCAGGAAGAGAAGTCAGCTCCCAGGTATCATTCTTTTCTATGGATTGAATTTCAGCATCCATAGCCAGCAACCATTCATCATGTTGTGCTGCTTCTGCAAAAGAGAGAGGGTCACAATCTGCAAACAAAGCGAAATTTACAAGTTCCTCGTCAGTTACATCATTATCATTTCATCTGGATACACCACTGATAAAAAAATTTTCCGCTAAACTTCGGAAGCTGAGGTTGAATTGTTCCGTTCATGTTTATGACCTGCTTACAAGCAATCTAAGTGAACTACTTAGAAAAACAAGAACTCTGGAAAATTTGGCTATGATACCAAATGCAGGAAATTATATTTTCAAATTTAATTTCCAAGACAAACAAAAAAAATACTCAGCAGACAAATAATAGAAAGAAGATTCTCAATGAGTGAAGAACTCTGTATTTGTTATTCAGAACTGATTATATAAAACAGTAAACAATAGCACCTATTTATAGGTGAATACAAAACAACTTCTTCCTAAAAAAGCTTCAACTGAAACCTACTTTAACGCCACCAAGTGACTGACCACTAATTGCATGACAGTGCCTGCAAATCTGCTATACAGACTTATTCAAAACAAGACAAAGTCAACAAAATAGTTTGAGTTTAAACAATTCCAACATGCGAGTGCGTTAGTGTTATGACATCTCTACCTTAGTGAAATTTTTGGAGAGGATGGAGTTAGGGATGTAAACGGGTTGGTTTCATACATGTCTACGGTAGAGTTGGAACCCTCAATGAAAGGGGATCTATGGTAGAGCTGGAACCGTTAATGAAAGGGTGCAACTAGAACTGGTGATGTATACAGGTCGGTTTCGTTCTGTGTCTAGTGGACCCAGAGCTGGAACAGGGTGCAACAGAACCGGTGCTGTATATGGGACAGGTCCAGGTCTGAGTCTAGATAGATATGGAGGGATTTTCGAAAATTGAGGTAATATATCAGGTCCACGGGTCGGAACCAAAGTAAAACTAGATCCTGACCCAAATCTGATTTTTAGCGGGTTGGAATCTCTGAGTAATCATAGAATCTAGATCCATTTACATTCCTTGATAAAGTTGATGTTTATAGATGTAAAAATGGGACCAACAACCAAAGCATTTGTTCACTAGCGTACTATTCTGCACGGCTGCTTGTGCTTTTGATCCATCTTATGTTGTGGAGTCCAATCACTTGTCAAAAGAGTGAAACTATGCAAAAGAGTGAAACACCATAGTGGAGTCTGCCTGTCAAAATAAATGCCGAATGAGAACTGATTCAACTGTATGAATGATCATTAGATAAAAAACATGTGATTGGTGGATGTGAAAGTCTCAATGGACCGAAATTTCAGGCCAGAAAAATGGCCTGAAATTTCGGTCCCTGTAGCATTACTCTTGTTGATGGGTATGGTTGATGAGGCTTGGAGGTTGTCTCCATTCTATAGGTGTGGTCTGGTTCTTTGGATGCTTGTTCTGTTTTCCATATTATGGTATGTGTGGAAAGAGAGGAATGCTAGAGTTTTCAGGGGATTTGTGACGTATGTGGTGCCCTTTATGTTTGCAGATAGCCAAATGGGCCTCTACTAGGGGGGTATTTGACAATCTTAGTGTTGATGGTATCTGGCATAATTGAGATGCCTCCTCGTATCATGAGATATCTAAGGAGAGTAAAGTGGTATCTTGGGCTCCACCTCATTTAGGAAAGTTGAAGCTTAATGTTGAAGGAGTCGCTAGGGGAAGCTGTGGCTGGCGGGAGTAGGTAGGGGGTGCTTAGCAACAGTCAAGGTGTTATTTCGGTTTTCTAAGGGTGCGCTTGTACGATGAGAGGAATCCAAGGTAGAGAGGAGCACTGTTCTGATTTTCCATGCAGCCACTTATTTCAATTGTTTGGTGCAATGTTTTTTCCTCATGAAAAATGTTAAAAAAAGAAAAGAAATGTTTTTCTTCGATGAAAAGGATTTTGATTTCCTATGTGAGGGGTAGCAATGCGAGACTCCTCTATATCATGGAAACGGAAATCAGCAGAGAACAAAATCCTCTCACTACACAAACACGCCCTAAGAATGTGGGTTGTATCGAGTCTAATGAGGCAGAGGCAATGGCTATTTTAAAAGGCTTCACATCTTTGATTCATCATCTCTTCAAGCTAATTTGATGGCGGAAAGTGAATTTGAATCAGTATTTTAAAACCCAAACTCAGCCCTGACTCGATCATGGTGGGTCAAGTTGAGTTGGGTGCAACTTGGTTGTGTCGGGTTGAGTCTCAAGTGGAAGCCTGAGTTAAATGCTTAGAGAATCCACTCTCTTTTTGTGGATATGCCATAGAAAAGCACCTAGCAGTTGCCAAAGAGAGGATCTGGCATTATTGACGAGACTAGAAAGCAGAATCCAGTTGTTGATATTAATGCACGTGTGCATTGAGTCTGGATCCTTTGATGCTTTGACAATTGACCTACAAAAATCTTTTATTGAAGGTGTGAAATTCCACATTGGGGCCCGTGTATTTTGTGCCTCTCAAAATGACCGACCTCCCATTTTATCATAAATCCCCAAATTTTACTTCGGCAGACCAACTCCGACAAAGTATCTGGGGATATACAATAAACTGGGAGGGCATTCACTTTGAGCGGCCCGGATTTACAATAGGTGGGCCCGACTGTAGGGTTCCACTCATTTAACTCGGGATTTCTTTAAGTTGAAGCAAGAGGATCCGGACTCATATGCACTACATGTCTTGGAGTCTCAACTCACTACCACTCATTATTACTTTCAACTGTTTCTTTTCTCATTTCAATTCTCCTTTAAAATCTGCTTCTTCTTTACTCCTCCATATGATCCTCGCAGAAAAAGAAAATGATATATCACAGGACTTGACCAAATCATAATGTTATCAAAAATCATTATTTATAATCATAAAGCAAAAAAGAAAAAAAAGAAAAGAAAAGGAAAGAAAAGAAGAGGAAGAAAGGAAAAGCAAATTCAATCCTGTCATTATCTTTCTGAAACAGCACTCTATCTAGATTCAAGAAGGAAAACATAAACAGATTAAAACATACAGCATGTATAATAATAGTTAGAATAACAAAATAATCATTTGCCTCCAAAACTTTTGAAAGTGAGAGTGTCTTATAAGCTATGACAAGAAGAAATCTATTTTGCCTAGCATACTACACTAAAATGGAGGCTTAAAGGCTCATTTGGATGTACTATAACCTATAGGCAGTTGGACATTTCACATAATAGATGGTTATCCATTTTTTAATGTTTTGAGGAAGTGTACAGGTTAGAAACTATGTTAGGCTTTCTTCTGCCTATTCCACCAAAAGTTGTTATCAGTACTGAGAGCCAGCATTCTATATGGATTGAGAAGTTTGAACAATTAGCATCCAATATTGTCGTTAATGGGATTCCGATGCACAAACCCCCATTAACACTATCCATCCGCATTCAAATGGAAGTCCCTTCCCAAGCTTCTGTATTCCACATCTCATTTTCCACCACAACCAAATGGCATTATACTTCGTATCTTTTAGATCCTCTTATAATGCCAGCAAAGAACCGCAGGCAATTAAAAAAACCCTGCATATCCAATGCATCCCCAACCCATTCAAACTCAATTCTACCATCCAATATCTGACGAATTGTCTAACTCAACTCCATCTGCATCTCTATCCACTACCCCCTTCCTCATCAATTGCGCCTTCTCAGACATCTGCTGCAAATCTGTGCACTGATTTTTCATTGAATAATCTGAACTCTCCTCTCTTCAATGGGCTCTCAGCCTTCTGTTCGAGCTCCATGAACCCTTCTCTGCCATCTTCATCATTCCCTTAACTGCCATTAAGATATCACACCCGAATTGGAAGAGGCCTTTCGTTGCCACCACTGCTAATCCTACAATTGCCGTCAAATCCTTATTTTGACCTCTGATCCCTGGGAAACCCAAATCCAGAGATGGGTTTTTGTTAATGACGTTCTAGGTTCACAGGAATCACCGCAAGGATTAGCAGCAGTTAGTTCAACTATTTCGTCTTCCCATTGCCCCATACTGCTTACATCTGTGAACGTCGGACTTGCAGGAGACCTCAGGAACAACAACGGGGAAATAGAAGGGAAAAGAAACAATGTGATGAAGAAGAAGAAAACTAGTTTTTTGTTTCCCACCAAGTTACCATTTCCGTGCGAAATGCTGTCCGCAAAAGTGAAGCAGCAGCTTCCTAACCTGAAGTCCCTGGAGGTTGGCTTGCGAGAAAAGTGAAAATTGACGTTTGCTTAATAAAAAGTGTTTTTTAAATGTTAATGACCAAACACAATTTTAATAGCTTTTCAACTTTTCATAAGCATAAGGTCAAAAAAGTTCTTTGAGAAAGTACAACCAAACGCACCCTAGTGATTCCAACTCTATTGCAAAGAAATTAAGTTCTTACAATCCTTGTTTTAAGTGAAGTTTCAGCTAGTGGGGAGGATGGCTAATGGTTTTGTGGATGCTTTGGCCAACAAGGTGCATTAATTTTCTCATTTGCTTGCTTTCACAATGAAAAAAAAAAAACAATGTAGTTAGTAGTTTCTTTTGTTTTGGTGTAATTCTTTTATACCATTGTGTTCTCCCTATCTCCAAGATGGGGTATTTTGGATGGATGTAAATCTTTCTCCTCTTTGATTAATTTTCTGTTACCGGTATAAAAAAAAGGGATTATTGACAACTGGCAAGCCACGGTTGACAGTATACACTAGAATATGAGTTGGCATCTCAATAACAGAAAGATTAGAGGTTGGAAAACTACCTTCATAGCTCATCTTCCGCGGACTCAGTAGTTTGAATAGTTGTGTCCTTATTTTTTTTTTTAATGAGAACCCAATGATATCTTCTTTGGACCTATTCACATCATATTGCACTAGCTTGCCGCTCGCAGATGAGAAGTATAATGTCGGGTAAACTTTAACATAAAAAATATCATTTGGATATCATTTGCAGTGGCATCCTATGCAATGATCAAAAGAGTAAATCAAGTTAGAAGCAAAGTAAATAACAAAAATATAGAAAAGTCTCAAAAATATATTGAAAATGCAATACAGAACAGACAGGTGATTCCAAAGCAAACTAAGGCTTGCCTTGTTGGCCCACCTAGATGCATGTCAATCAATTAGGAGGGGATATGGGATGGCAAAGTATATATCAAACTTAGGTGTTGCGCAAAAAAACTGGGAACCATGTGATCATTCTAACCCTTAGTTGAAGGGTCTCAGTCGTATAGAATTTGGATTGGTCAAATGGGGTGAGCGCTAATTCGTATGTGGTTTGGAAGCTCATTAGTGTGAATGTGTGTAGGGACTGATCATTTTTTTTGGGGGGGGGGGGGGGGGGGGGGGGGGGGGGGCAGGGGGTTTTGGCATGTGGGACCCCATAGACTGGAATTTAGGTAAAAGTGGGTCATGAAAACCTAAGAAGTAAGAAAAGCTACTAAAACAAACTAAGCCATTGGATACATTGATGTTCTCCTCAGTCCACACAAATCAACAAGCTATATTGGGTACACAGTGCTGGTCTTTTTGCAGAGAGACAGCTCTCATGCTTTCATTATTATTCAGGATTACCTCAATTATATACAGTGAACACACATCATTACCTTCTTAAAACTTCTATCCGAGAGAAAATGGTAATAGAATGTTCCTTGATGTAATACTTCTCTGCAACTGAAAATAGTATGCTATTTTTGTTTTCCTTCTTAAAACGAAACATCAAACAAGATTAATAGAAACCAACAACATGACCAGAATGAAACAAACACAGAACACCAATTAGGCTCAGCATTGGAAGGTAACATATGAAAGAAACAAGCTCAACAATCTAGAATATTCAATAATAATCTGGGATACAATGGCCGTTTATTTGCACTTGAGTGGAGTGAAAGTGGAGTGGAATTGGTGCCAACATTAGGAAATTATACTTTTTAATGTATTGGGATGGCTCTGAGGAGACAAGAGGAGTAAACATGTCGGTCTGAAGTGGATTCCTATTTTATTCCACTTCACTCTACTCAGAGTTGCTCCCACAATATATAATAAAATGCCTGTTAACTTCCATCCTATTCATTTAAAACTTTTTTTTCCTTTACACCAACCATCCAAAACTTTATTTCAACTCACTCATCTTTAACTTTATGCATAGTGTGACACTTATCCACTCTTTTGCAAACAAACATGAGGCTAAAGGAAAATTGTTAAATAGAATTGCAAATGGAAATAGTGGAGAAAGACAAAATAAACAAAAGCATTTCTCTGTTTGCATTTGGACATTATACTTAAATGCAAACAAATAAACAACAGCATCTCTCTGTTTGCATTTGGACATAATACTTAAAACGCTCTAAATGGCCGTTCCAAGTGAAGTGTAGCTTTTCTTCACTGTAATAGTTCCTTGTGGAGGGAATAGGAAAAAGGACGGGGGGGGGGGGGGGGGGGGGGGGGGGGGGGGGGGTGGGATGATTTGCAATCCACAGAGGAGGTGCTGAGGGAGGATGAAATCTGTCTGCAAAAAGTTGTTGGACCTTCCGATCCTCGACATTAAAAACACCTGAATCACAACATCCGCGTGGACTGTGAAAATATAGTTACGGGCAGTTGTCTCCAAAATATATGCGATTTCCTTTGAAGCCTGGGAATTCGCTTGCCATAACAATTATGGAAGAATTATACCCCATAAACACTATCCTATCCCCCAAGCTTTTCACCTTAGTCAATTTTTTATCGGGCGGCCCCTCACCCACCGGGGCAGGGGCCTTGTAAATGTCAAAATTGGTGATATGCGTGGACGAGTGTCATCGATATACCCTTCATCTCTAATAATCACAAACATGCTATCAGAGATTGTCTGGTACCAAGTAGGAAGGGCCATGGTGATGGGGTCCAAGCCTTGAGTGAGCTTTTCAAAGCAGGGGGGATTGTCCTTGAGTAAGAAACACCCGAGGTCGCATTCGACAGGAAATGTACATGCGTTTTTCTGACTTTAGGTACTGGGAGGTCCGACTTTAGGTACTAGGAGGGAAATAAATGGACTTGATACAACATCCTCAACACAAAGAGATTTATGAGTATCTGGAAACTTTATATGTAAAGATGCAGGAAGCAGGCTATGTACCTGATACAACATCATTTCTTCATGATGTTGATCAAGAAGAGAATGAAACAGTTCTTCGTGTCCACAGTGAGAGCTTGTTGTTGCATTTGGGATCATGAATACAGTTCAAGGGACAACAATCTAGATCATCAAGAACCTAAGAGTCTATGGAGATTGTCATACTGCAATCAAATTTATTTCCAAGATTGTTAGTCGACAGATTGTTGTGAGAGATTCAAATCGTTTTCTTCATTTCAAAGACGGGCTCTGCTCTTGTGGGGACTATTGGTGAGATTAATGAAGAAAAAAAATACGGTACAAACCCATTGGGCTAGGTTTCCAGGTAATTGTGTTGTCCTCATTTTGATGGTTGTGGGCAGATTGCTCTACTTCCCAGCCAATTTTTATTATGCAAGATTGTCAATTGAGAGACTGTTTTGAGGATTCAAATAATTTCATAAATTCAAGGACTGGTTCTGCTCCTGTTGGGCTTATTAGTGATATCACTTCATAAGGAATTTTGAAAACCAATTCTGACTCTTATGGTACAAATCGATTGAGCTGGGTTCAACAGCTGTGCAGTCTTCACATGTTGCTTGTGGCCAAGACTGGTTTCCTTCTTTCAGATTTAAGGTATGGCTTTTTTAGGCCTTGAGGCCTCTTGTATTCTTCGACGCTATTGACTTCTGAAGATAAAAAAACAAATATCATCAAAGAGCTAACTACAAGGATCATTATCTTAGCCTCATCCGAACATCCAATCATTCTGGGTCAGCAGCTAACAACAGGAATATGTAAGAATAGTTTAATTCCAGATTTGTAATTTAAGAGGTGATTTTCATGCTTTTTCTTCATTTCCATTTAATTGAAATGAAAATGTCAATTACAAGCTGAAAAACTCACGTACTGCCTTCCCAGTACCTAAAGTCAGAAAAACTCATGTACATTTCCAGTCGAATGCGACCTTCGGGTGTTTCTTACAAGGTCAAATTCGACGCAGGGAACTAAAATGTATTAGGGTCACTTTCTACCACAGGGTAGAATTCGACCTCCAGCGCTAAAACTGAAGGTCGAATTCGAGCACCAAAAAAAAAATGGTAAAAAAAATTGGGAATCTTGTACGGATTCCCTATTAGGTGGATGTTTGCCTAATGTTCCCTGTTCGGTGTACTGACCACATAAAGTGATTTTTTTCCTGTAAAAACCTCTTGTTTATATGTTAAAAAAAAAGTCAGCCCCGTAAAACATTCATTCCTCATCAGCTACCAAATGTACTAAAGATGGCAATTAAGCCATGTAATAAGTAAACATTTGGTTTTTCCTCCAAGAGGATTTTATGGGAAAAAAACTCTTAGATGCCTCCTGCTTGAAGAAGGACCTCCTAAATATTACTACACATATGTGGTCCAGTGGGGCGAATTGCATCTTTTTTAACATTAGAGTGGAGCAACGATATTGTCGCCCATCTCTCCCCTTCCCTCTAACCTATGCACTCTCCTTTCCCCATTCCCCAAATGCCCCTCCTCATCTTCATCTCTTCTAAACCTATGATTTCTAATTTTTTTATGTTCTCTCCTTCCTTGGCTTCTAGTGTTTGGACAAATCTATGATTTATAATTCATGATGTTTTAACTGCCGGCGCGGGGAGGAAAGAGAGGGAGGGCTTGCTCTGGTTTAGTGATCTCATCCAATACGTTGGCTGCAATTTCTCGAGGGCCATCATTTAGGCGAATCGAGAAGATACGAGTTTTTAAGGCAGCGATATTATCGCCCATTTATAGATCGTCACTCGGTCAAACAAGCAAAAAAATAAGAAATGCGGAAGGATGACCTTTTTTTGTGTTCATCGAACTATGAGATCCTTTTTCGTACATGGATCATTTCCTTTCTCGTACATGGATCACCTAAGAGGTTTTTTCCCGTAAAATCCTCTTCATTCAATTAAACAAGTATAAAACCCGAGTCTTTAAATCAATCCAGACTGTCCACATGGTAGTTTAGAATGGATAACTAACTAGATGGCATAAGGGAGTCCAAGTATGATGGCGACGTCCACCGGTTCAGATCATCCCCTCTGCATAACTTTTGGGACACTATCATTGAGAATGGACCCCTATTTGACTTTAGTGGTGTTACCCAGTGTTTAATTGGTGCCTGTCTGCCTATGTACAAAATAATTAATTATATACTTTCTCCAAATGGAAGGGACAATTAAAGTTGAGGGCCTGTTCAGTTGCATGGAATTGAATTACTAGTAATGCATTCAGGGCAAAATGGGTTCCAAAGAAGGAATATTAAAGAGTTGAGGTGTGAAGGCTAGGGAGATAGCAGACTAACCATTTTCGTCTCCCCTTATTCATTTTCTGACATAAAAGGAGATGTATAAATCCAAAAGCTTAGGCTGATAGGTGGAAGACTCGTACTGATATATGAAACCCCGTCAAGGGCGATGTGGGACTTTCCCAACAATACAAAACTCATCTAATCTAAATCATAGGTTGGTCAAGTTTGCTACCATATTTTAAAAATAAAATTAAATTTTGACATTCACAAATTCATTTTCTTTGACACAGGAAGGACCTAACCTACAATCGCTTACACTTTTCTAAACTTCCTCCAAACACTACACAAGCTAAATATATCATCACTCATTCTCCTCTCTTCTTTAGAATGTACTTACCTCTGATACTTTGAGAGAGAGAGAGAGAGAGAGAGAGAGAGAGAGAGAGAGAGAGAGAGAGAGAGAGAGAGAGAGAGAGAGAGAGAGAGAGAGAGAGAGAGAGAGAGAGATATTTTGACCCCCTATAGCTTGACAATTATAAAACTGGCCAGTTTATGGGCCCCACTGAATGGAACAACATATAAATAGTTGGCAAATTTGTTGGGACATTGCTAGTCATCTGATTTAAATGGACGGTCCAAATAATTTGATATGTCAAGTGAGTCACTCCATCATTGCATCTTATCACACATGTTACACATGGTCAATGTAATGGTTACGTCCAGTATGATAGCCCTAGGATACAAGCCAGATCTACTGTGCTATATACCCTCAAGCCATGCACATACAGGGCATGTATGGATATGGATCTCCCTCTTATGCATGCCTTTCCACTTCATTTTGGATGGCCACACAAACACTCACGCAGATTTTATTCTTTATTCATTAATAGAATCATAAAAGAGATGAATTTTAATCAGTGCCTCCAATTTTCATTCAGGATTTTTTTTTAAAAAACTGTAGTCCATCTTATTTGTTATATAGGATTCATGCAGCTCTTTTATGTTCCAGTTTCCTCAACCAAATTTAGCAGCATATGTTTAAAAAAAGCCACTACTTCTAATGTCTTTTGGTGAAGATTAGTTTGATGCTGCTCTTGATTGCAAGCTCATGCATGCTTCTATATCTTCGAAAAGTTGTTGCATTTATGTTCCTTTTTCATTGAAGTTCAGCTCTTTCAACACCACTATCGGCTGTGATTCTAATCACTCGCAACTGTAGCGGTGTTATTCATTTTCTGGCAGAAGTTCAGAAGAGTAAAAGAACATGAAAGCAGGATGAACAGCAAAGATGGCCCTCAAACAGACTTAAATGATTTGGGTCAGAAGTGATGTGTCCATAACAATAAAGCTATTGAAGATATCAAAACAGAAGCTGTTCATAAAAACAATGACCAGTGACAAATATTTTCATCAGGAGAAGAAAATACAAAGCAGTTCATAAATGAAGTAGCAACAGACAACACCATGAAGAATCCATGATAACAACTTGGTGCCACTGTTGGGCTACATGTTCAGGGGATAAGGAGGGCTTTGGTGTACGAATTCATAGAAAAGGGAACTTCAGATAAGTACATCTACAAGAACAAGCAAGAAGGAAATGAACTACAAGAGGATAGCACTTTTGAATTGCTACAACCCATACAATATACAACACAGGCTTACAAGTTACAACAGCAAGAGGAGTGATGTACCTGCATGAAGAATGCAGGAGTAGGATATTGCATTGTAACATTAAGCCTCGTAATGTTCTTCTCAGACAAAATGTCCAATTTTGGGGTTGCTCGGATGATTGATAAAGATCACAAGTCATGTCTCTCTAATGTTCGCTCAAGGGACTCAAGGATATATGGCATCGGATATGTGGTCAAAATATAGTCTGGTAACTGAAAAGTCTGATGTGTAGTTACAGGTACCATGATTTGCATGAGCCTGCTTCTAGCCAAGTTTATTTTCCTGCATGGGTGTTTAATCAAGTGGTGAAAGCATAACAGGCATAAGGAAGAACAACCAATCCCATCAAAATTGCAGGAGATGAAATGAATGTCAATGATGATAACATTTTGAATAAGATGTGTTTGGCAGGCTTGTAGTGCATTCAACATATTGCTTCAATTAGCCATTCCAAGAGCAAAGTAGGAAATGAAGACATCCAAACACCCCCGTATCAATCTCCAAAAGAAGGTGAAAAGATTCAACACAACATCTTAAACTAGCCAGCTGGTTATTCAAATGCTAGAGATGAATCAATTAGGAATTCTTCATAAAATTTGCTAGTGTTAGCTACTTGGCTTCATAATGTCAAACTAGGGTATATACTCCACATGGCCTGAGTGTGATTGGCTTCACGAGGGATCTCTACTTGCTGGATAGTGTCCAACAACCAGCCACTGGTGAACTAGTGTACAACAACCAGCTATGTATGTCACGCCCCAAAAATTCGATTGGATCCTAACCGCATTATTAGGGCATGAGAATCGGGGCCAATTAAAATCTTTCCTTTAAATACATTTGCGGCCCCAATTCCGGGTGGATCGAAGTCCATAGTGAGGTTATGAGTGATGATCAATCACCATAAACAAACACGGAAGCAACGATTCATACAATTTGCGCAGATGGTTACCAATACAACATACAATAACATCAGAGCTGATACAAGTAACAGAAAGGCATTTACTTATATTTCAATTACAAAATGCATTAAGAGTTTTAACGAATGTCTAAAATACCATAATGACCTATGCAAGAGGCACCTATGCTCGTAGCCGGAGTGTAAAGTGAGGCTCTCATGTACCAATCCAGCCGCACCACACTGCTGCCACACTCCACTAGGGGTAAACCCTCAACTAGTGAATCTCGTAAGACCGGCACAATCACCTATACAATGGGTTCCACTACGTAAGCACCAAATGTAGCAACATCATATATACTGGCAAGTAAATAGATATGAGTAACAGTGAAACATGTGCCAACCAAAACCAATATGTCAGAAAGTACAGAAATAATGGATAAACGAAACGTAACTAACCAACAAAATAATCAGACCATCATATGCTATGAGAATGAACACACCCGGGCGAACCCGGTACCCAGACAAACTGGTCAAACAAATGCAACCCAGGCGAACCCGGTTAAACCCAGACAAGCTGGTATGGTGGCGTACGTCCACCTCCCGATCTGCAGACGGTAAGTACAAAACCATACGCGGGTACACACACAAACCCACATGTACACACATATTCAAACCCACATCTACACACACAGATACAAACCCACACATACACACACAGATACAAACCCACACATACACACACAAACCCAAACTTGCACATTCACACACAAACCCACACACACACACAGATCCAAACCTACACATACACACACAAACCCAAACCTGCACATTCACACACAAACCCACACACACACAGATATCCAAACCTACACCTACACACACAAACCCAAACCTGCACATTCACACACAAACCCAAACCTACACATACACACACAAACCCAAACCTGCACATTCAAACACAAACACACACACACACACACACACACAGATCCAAACCTACACATACACACACAAACCCAAACCTGCACATTCACACACAAACCCACACACACACACAAATCCAAACGTACACACACACCCCCAAACCCACACACACACTCTCCTAAACAAGAGTTCCGGTTAATCCTACATAGGGTGCTCCCATCACATTGTCAATAGAGCCACAAGGGAGCCCACCCCGTGAGCATATTAACAGAGGGTATTAGACCAAGTAACGGAATGGTATATGCTCCTGTCTTGTAATATTCGGGAGGTCATAAGCTAACCATAGCCTATTCAAATCCTATAGTCAAGGGCCAAGGGAAGTGGGCACTAACCAACCTAAGGCTAGGGTCATTCATCACATGTAGGGTCCATACCGTCTAACACGGTGGTTACACGGGTCCGAAATGCATCTCACAATCATTTGGTGCTTCTGATGCTGTTGGCACCTCGGGGTTCCACTACGCCACTCACTTAGCCCAATATGGATCCCACATATACTTCCTCACAACCCATCGGGGTTCCACTACGCCACTCACTTAGCCCAATATGGATCCCACATATACTTCCTCACAACCCACAAGGAGATGTTAGCCTACACACCCCCTTACTAGAGGCCCAATTCATATTCATAGGTCAAGTAGGGCCAAGGGCCAAGGTCCAAGTTTTAAGGGTAAATGGGTTCCAAATATTCCATTTAATTTAACACCATTTTAATGCCCTCAAATCCATTCAATTTAACACCATTTTAACACCCATTAATAGCTCCACCATTAGTGTATTTTAAATCCATACCCACCAATCCAATTATCATAAATGCACATATTAGAGATATGTAACACATTTATAGCTTTAGTAGATATATTTAACACATTGAAGACATTAGTAGAGATATTTAACACATTTCAAGCATTAGTAGATATATTTAACATATTTAAAGTAGTAGTAGAGATATTTAACATATTTAAAGCATCTAGTAGAGATATTTAACACATTTTAAGCATATTGAACACATTTTAAGCATCAAAACCAACAAACGCAACATGTATACACTATTATTCATGTCTATGTACTTGCCTTGGCTTGATTGCCCAAATCCACAAATCCTAGCTCCATAGCCCAACAAACCAAACCTAAGGGATAATAGCAAAATAAAACTAAATTAAAATATAAAACTAAAAGAATGGAAAGCTCTAAACTATCTTAACACAACTCCACACCCAAAGCACATAAACCAAACCTAGGGGGAAGAAGAGCTTACCAAATAACTGGGTGGATGGAGTGGTGGCTTGCAAATTGGGGATGAGAAGCTTGCGGGATCCACGAGGAGATGATGATGATGATCGGAGGTTGTGGGGCCCACTTGATTGGTGGCCCACAAAATTAGTGGTGATGGAGGGTCTCTTTGGTGATCCATTGACAAGGAGAAGGAAGAAGACAGAAACAAAGAAAGAAATAAAGAATGGAGAAAGAAAGAGAGAGAAAATGTGAAATGGTGGAATGGGTGAGATGGGTGGGGGAGAAGTCAACTCACGTTTACAGTATGTGGAGAGAAAGAGAGAAAGAAATAAAGAATGAAAAGAGAGAAATGGGATGAGAGATGAGAGGAGATGAAGAAATGGGTGCGGTTTTCTTCGTTGGCAGGGAGGTGAGTGAAGTTAGGTGAGGCAAAGAGAGAAAACAGAGAAAGAAAGAGAGAAACAGGGAAGGAAAGGAAGAAAGGAAAAATGGGGAAATAGAAAGAGATGGAGTGGGCTGGTTCGCCGGAGATGGGGAAGCACGGTGGCGGCGCAGGTGGGTCCGGTGGCGACGGTGATGGCACCAGGATAGTGGGGCCCATGGCTGGGTGAAGGAGAGATGAGTGGGAGAAATGAGAGATGGGAGATAAGATAGTGGAGTAAAGAGAGGAGAAGGAGAGCTTGATGGTGATGATCGCCGGAGATGGGGGAGCTCGGCGATGGCGAGGAGAGTGAGGGAGGGAGAACGAGAGGGATGAGAGGGCTGCTGTTGATGTGGAGTGGAATGAAGGGGAAGAGAGGGGGAGTTTGACCTAGTAAAGGAAAAGGGGGAAAGTGGAAATGGGTGAGGGTTGCACGTGGGTTAAGGTGAGGAGGTGGGGAAATGATGGGAGTGAGGTGATGAGGTGGGGATCACATGGGATTAGGTTAGGTGGGGTGGGGTTTAACTTTTGGCAAAATGAGATGGGAAGGTGGGGTTCACATGGAATAAAGGTGGGGAGATGGGGAAAATTACCAAATGGGCATTAGGGTCATTTTGAGGTGGGTTTTGGGCCAATAATATGATGGGTCTAACACATGAATGTCATGTATGATGAAAGCTACTCAATGCACCTAATTATGCTACAAAACTAGATTAACCAACACTAATCTTAATTAATAATGCTAACCCCCTAATTAAAGCCAGGGGCCTTACAATGTATATGTGATGCAGTGAGATCTAAGAAGAAGAGGGCCCATCACCAAGGATAATTTGCTTTCTTTAAATAGTTTAGTAATTTTAGTAATTTAATGTAATCAGAGAGATTTTAGTGATTTGATTTAATTAGAGATTTTAGTGAGTGATTTTAGGAATCGCTGAATAATGGTAGTTTCTTTATTTAGACTATTCCTCTATTATAAATAACTAAATAGAGAGGGATGCTTGATTGTAAGGTATGCTATATTCTTAATAAAGTTCAGAATTGTTCTCGTGAGTGAGTTCTTTGGGAGTTCTCATCTAATTGGCCTTAGGGCTTGAGTCTAAGGGCTCGATCTCACCGTCGGAGGTGTAGATCTTTATCGTGATCGTGGCTGCGCCATCAATATGCATTCATTTTTTAATGTTACGGCAGTGTGAACACTATGGCTGCCATTTATCAGATCACTAGTCATATCTTTCATGTAGTATTTATTGATGGTGTAGCTGTTTTCCATGTGTAGACGAGTAGGATACAATTAAAGGAAAAAAGAAAAGATGAATAGGTCTTCTTTGGTAGAAGGTTTTCAGCGGATCAGCATCTAAGGCCCACCAGATAATTACCTTTGATCATCCATAGGGCCAGTATCTTCTGAGCAAAGAACCACATTGTACAACAAAGGTAGACTATTTATACCGAATTTTCTGATGGGAACTTGGCCTGTCAGGAATCTCAAATTCCCATCAGAAACTGTAGGATGAAAACGATGTTTGATGGGGGAGAATTCCAATAATTGAATCCATATTGCTACAGAGAACTGGCTTTGATGACCTCTGGAGTTCTCTAAATTGCAGAACTTCAAATGCTAGTGAGAGATTTGACATGTAGGAATTTCAGTCAGTGGAATGAGCTGAATTTTGGAGTATGGAACTTAACTTTCTTCCAATTGGATAGGCTGTTATTCACCGAGTATACCTCCCATATCTGCTTTTTGACCTTTTCTTCTAGAAGCCATCTACAAAGATAAAAGGTACTAGGATAAGAAAGATGTGCCCTATGGGCCTGTTTAGATGCATTGGATTACATAGCAATTCAAGGTTAAATCATATCCACAAAGGACTTTAAAAGAGGTGAGGGGAGAAGGATGTGGGGTGAGGAGAGAAGGAAGTAAGCTGGTGATGTGGACGTTGACTTTCCATGGATCGAGTTAATGGTTGGGTATTCATTTCCCATCTTCCCTTGATTCAATTTCCATTAATGGGGAGGTTTGATGGGGTTTTGATATCCCCTTTGGTCTCTTTATTTTTAACCACTTATGATGTGAATTATTCCAATTCCTATATATTCTAATGTAAACAAACGGGTCCTATCAGAGACATACCTTCACATGCAAATGGGTCACATTCCTATTGTTTGACTGTATAGGACATGATCTTACCTATCCTCAAGGAAATATAAAGGTGCCTACGTTTATATAAGATTTTTGCAACGATTGCATCTCCCCATATATATAAGCAGTAAGCGGCCATGGAACAAACCCAGCCACCACCATCCTCGCCCTCCATTTTCTGGCCACCTCATATCTCTCTATCCTTTCTTCCCCCTCACAAGCCATGATATTGAATATTTTACACACTAGGCACTGCCTCTAAACATCCATTCTGTCTGTACTCTCCCTTGACAATATCATGTCTAGTAACTCGAACACAGCTGAGTAATAGTTGTAGGTCACCACGAACCTAGGAAAGAATGGAGCTGTGTTGGTATTCACATCTTGCCCAACGACTGTCACCAGCTTCAGTTCCAAACTCTTCACCATGCAGAGAAGGTGGTCCCTCAGGTTTACGGTCAAAACGCTTTCATCTAGGATATGATGAGCTGGAATGCAAAGTCAACAAGTGACTTATTGGGTCAACGTCCAGCATCGACAGAGTAACACCGTCTTGGCAGCCATTGCATGGAACTGAAATGGCAACCCAACTACCTCTACAAGCTTCTCTAACCACTGCCATTGCTTCAGTCCACCGACCAAACACTGCACTGACTCCGGGATGTCCATCCCGCATATTCTCACATGGGTTCGCTTAACTGGTGTTCTAGCAAGAGTTTGTATGAGTATTATGTACTGACTTCCATGGTTAATGTCAAAACCTACGATGTGGACCTTCTCTTCAGCTTTGAACGCCTCAGCAATTGCATGGTTAGCTGCCATGGGCCCAAAGTTGAAACATGGATATATCTCAGAGAGGATCTGCCAGGCCGATAACCGATCAGAAGTTGGTGGCTATTTGCAATTTAGAGCCCTGTGGAGGACATGACCAGATGCTGCCATACGAGCAGCCAGACCTTCCACCATGTAGGCAGCAATCCTTAGAGAAGGATCACCTTGGATTGAAACCATCTGCCAGAGTCCCACCATGATGCCTGAAGCTCCCTCCATGTTGTCTTCTAAAATTGCACCCACACACTCAAAAAGCAGCTTCTTGGGAGTTCGACTTGTGCACGAATGAGGACTGGAAATGGGTTCCACATGCATTTCCTTGTCGTTGCTATTGGTGCTCAGGTTTGAATCAAAGGAGAATGTGAGCTAGGGAGTAGAAGATCTCTCAAGGGTCCAGCCAATTTGCTGTCAACACTCAAGCTTTGATCCAAGTCCAACATTAGTCATCCTTATCTCCCAGCAGCTCTTATTCCAGCTCTTAAGGGCACGTTTGGTAAACGTAGAAGAATCCTCATTTTAGAGGATTCTCTCCATCTTTAAAGAATCAATACATCCTCAAGAAGGATTCCCAATGAGAGTTCAATGTTTGGATGGAGGGAGGTTTCCTATAAATTGTATAATGTGTGATCCGATGGTCACAAACATTTTTTTTTTAATTTTCAAAATCCATGAAAAATCAAGACCTCAACTTTCACCTCAAAGTAGTTTGTGGTCATCTAGAGAATATCTACGATTCAGATCGTGCAAAGGGGGCCCACAGGAATAAGAAATTAATATTTTAGTACTGGACTTTTTTGCAAACATCTCAAAATATGGTAAGGATCAACGGTTGAAATTTGGTCAACTAGCCGTGTTTGACCTTCCAGAAATAACTACTGGTTCAGATCGTGCAAAGGGGGCCCACAGGAACCAGAAAATTAAAAAAAAGGGACTGGATTTAATCCCCTTTTTTGGCCCACAGCAACTCAGAAATCGCCATCTAACGTCCCAGACGGTTTTGCAAATATCTCAAGATCTAAGATGAATCAACGGCTGAAATTTTGTGACATGGCCGTTATGGACCTTCTTAACACAATCATCGGTTCAGATCTTGATTGTGGGGCCCATAAAAACAAAAACAAAAAAAAACAAAAAAACCGGTCTGCCCTATATTAACGTCCAGATGTACTGTAGCTCCGCAAATCCTTGCATGTGCTGAATCCATCGATCCGATTCAATTCCATGCTGAACCAAACACTCAAAATCCACGAGATCATGGATTTGAGGCGAGGAATCTGACACTAAGACCGTTGCCAAACGTGCCCTAAAACTTTAATCTGATTTTATCTTCATCATAGTCCATTCCAACCGCTGGGCTTCCTTTATATAAGTGTTCTGATATTAAAGGGGTCGGATGAGTGATGCCAGCAGTTAGTGAGGGATAGGAATGGTCTAAAGTACTCTTCAAATGGGTTCTGTGCAGTAACTAAAGGTCCAGAAACACCCGTCAGCAGATAGGAAGAAGAAACTTGAGGAATAATCACAGAGAGTGAAATGACAGAATTAGATGGGTGGAAAAAGCCAGTCTGTCTGGTGAGAAATATCAGTAAGGAGGAACTGGAGTATTGTCCATATAGGTTATGGCAGTCGTCATTGCCCGTCGGTGCATAGAGGATGGAATCACCCTATGGTGAGGTTGATGAATCTACAGACCTGACTACAGACATGATATCCTTATCAAGCCACTCAAAAGTGAAGAAAAAATGAAGCTATACTGATAACAAGATGCAAGTCCTCCCCACGTTCTCTATCACCAATAGTTAACTAGTAATGAAAGTTTGTAGACAACAACCGCAAAGTGTAGCAAGCAGAAAAGTCTTTCTCTATTCAATGAGAAACACTCTACAAGCATGAAGACACTGGTAAATTTCCTTTTTGTGTCCAAGAAAGCTGAACTAAACTATCCAATCATAAAAATGTGACAAAAGTTCATTGACATGGTATTAATGGAATCTGTAATCTTTAGGGTAGGGACTATTTCAAGAGTTATTCAAGGCAACATTTGGCTTACAAAGCATTCCTGTATATTTACCATGCACCAATTGAAAGAGATAAAAGCCTCCGCTTTAAGAAACAGAGAGGCACCTCCATTGATGTACTTGGAGATATCCAGAAAGGTCGTATTGCATGCAAAACAACATATGCTTTGTCCAGTGACTAGTTTATTTCACTAGGATCTAGAAAAAGGGACCAATATATTCAGATCCTGTTTTCTCTCTCTTCTTATTTGGGGAACCTAAAATGTATCATTTTTCTACAGCTACATTACTTTTTGATAGATGCCTTTCCAAATTAGAAGAATATTTTAAAAGAGAATTTAGTGCTGTGTAAGAACCCATCCACAGGGATTGAGAGGCATATCTTGGACATTTGAATAGATAATGGCAACAAGCATTGAGCAAAGCCCAAGCCCCTTAAAAAAAAAGGAGGTTCAGACTCATGACCTGTAGGCAAGACTACAGTTCCAGGAACGTTCAGTTGTCCCCTAGAAAATGGAGAGATTGAGATTTGAGATTCTTGTCTGCAAAACTTAGCATCCTTCATGCATCAGCTAATATATGATGTGGAATATTTTAATTTGGAATGAAAAATGCAGAAAAATAACAAACAGCCCAGTGCTGTATTGAAGTTGCGGTTTCCTACGCTGCCGCTGCACCATAAGCATAGGAAGATGTTACACCATCCAAACTGCCAAAATACTCAGGAATACTTCTTCTGGACTTGCAATTGGGTTACATCTAGGGACCCTTGAGGCAGTTGTGGAGTTTTGTATCAAACATGGACTGGCCAGGCATTACCAGGCATGCAACCGCCTTCTACACACAACAGATTTGTGATGGGGACATCAACCCAATCCCTTCAAGATCTACCGGCGATAGAGTCGCAGCGTTGCATATCAGCCTAATTTGTGGATGAATGATGCATGTCCTTGTGGATGAATGATGCAAGTCCAGACTTTGATTGTCAAGACAGCGATAATCCACCGTGGATTACTATTCTGATAACATCCAACAGTTGGATTTCTTCATATTGAGTATCTGATGAACTGAAGGCCCCATGTGTGCAATCACAAAGAAGGCCCCACACTAGGAAGTTCCACGCGGTAGGAATTAAAATAATCAAAAAGAAATCAAGAGGGGCCCAAGAGATATAAGAGAAGGAGTTTAACAAATATCCCCGTGCGCGGTGGGGCGTGGGGAAGGGGTTGGGGGTGGTGCGTCCAGAAACCCCATTCGCACGGCATTTTTTTGTTTTGTTTCATTTTATTTTATTTTATTTATGGTGATGTCATTAAAGAGACTTAGGGTTTTATTTATATGAGATGGTACTTCTCTTTTCTTTATGATGCTTTATGAATGAAAACCTAAGTTTTGAGTTCTCCATGAGTTCTTCTTCGATGTGCTCTTGAGATCTTCACTTTTCCTCCTGGATTGGAGTTTGGCACGAGGCCAGTTTTGAGACAATCCTCTTTATCTTCATCTTAATTTATTTCCTTTTTTTCCCTCATTCAAACCCTAAACTACATCATCTCCATCATTCATCAGCCACCAAAACCTAAAACCAACCATAAAACCCAATTCCCTCCAGCCATAGATCCGTTTTATTTATTTTTTATAACGGTAAATCTTATTCCAGAAAAGAACAAAACAAAGAGAAAACAACGAACAAGACTGAACACAAACAAATAAACTAAACATCAAAAGAAATATGTAACCGAATTACTCCTTCCCTAGCAAGACCATTTGCCAAAACATTAGCTTCACGGGGAATGTGAAGAAAAGAAGCTCCTAGCTGAGACGAAATATCTTGCACCTCCTCCACCAAGTCTGCCAAAGTCCACGGAGAAGAAGACTTTCCAGAACCACAACGAATCGCAAAGAAGGGAACTCCTTCAATGATTGCATGAAAAACTCCCAACTGACGTAATTCACGGCATTCCACCAATAAAACATACATTTCAGCTCTCCATTTGAATCAACACAATTCACCGGACCTGAAAATGTTTTTACAATTTTTCCAGAAAAGTCATGAATAACACCATCAATATCACGCATCTGAATATGCGGAAAATAATTGCCATCAAAATTCAGCTTGAAAGAACCATTCGGAGAAGGTTCCCTAAACAGTTTTTGCCTGAGATTAGAACACCTACCACCTTGAAAATAGGCTTGCCAAGATCTATTTAGAGCTTTTAAAGTAACTCCAACAAATTCAGCCTTCCTAATTGCCCATTCCAAAACAACCCAAACAACAAACCGAATCAAAGGTTTGCATTTGTTTTGAAAAACTCTATTATTCCTCTCAATCCATAACTGACATAGACCAGCATATAAGGATAACCGCCACAAAATGTGCCCATGAACAGATTTTCCACTAAAATTCACTCACTACTCAAAAAACTCTTTAATAGAACAAGACATAACCCTACACATATCAAACATTTTAAGGATAGAGGCCCACACTCTATGCGCATAGTTACAATGGACCAACAGGTGATTCACCGTTTCATCATCTTCTAAACAGAATGGGCACCCATTGACAACAATAAGATTTCTCCTTCTCAATTGATACTTATTTAAGTATTTTATGTAAGCGCACTACCAAACAGAACACCAAAATTCTTGGAGGAACAAAAGGGTTCCAAAACCTCTTCCAACCAGCCATCCTACCACCCAAACCAATCAAAACATTATACAAAGACTAAACCAAAAAATATCCTTTGCATCTGGCTTCCAAATTCTGACATCCATTCGCCCTTCAGAGAGATAAATCTTCTCAAGTAAAGAGAGGAGTCTAATATACTAAGCCAACTCATGATCATGCAAAATTTGTCGAAAGTGAAAATTCCAAAAAAATAGATCCACCCACAGAAGACAGTTATTTGCAACAAAGGCCAGAGGATTCTTATCCAACAGAAAGAGAATAGGAAACTGACACTTCAGGTTAGCATTACCACACCATTCATCATGCCCAAACTTAATACATTTCCCATCATGAACCTTCAAAATCCATAATACACCATCCATCCCTTCCAACCTTATACTTATCAATAACGATTTGTCTCCATAACCCTTGAGTCGAGTTACCCACCCTCCATGACCATTTTCCAAGCAACGCTTTGTTCATATTTTCAATAGAGCGAATACCCAAACCTCCCTGCAAAATAGTTCACAAATAATCTCCCATCTTACCAAATGATATTTCCTCCGATCAACAGTATCATTCCAAACGAAATCACGTTGAATTTTCTCTATTCTTCGCACGATACCATTAGGACATCTGAAGCAAGACAAAAATATATATCGACATGCTTGAAAGTACCGATTTAAGAAGAGTTAGATGACAACCAATTACAGATACTTACACTTCCACGAACTAAGCCTTTTATCCAACCTCTCCACCACTGGATCCCATAAGCTTTTCTTCGGAATCCCCAAACACAGAGGAAAGCCCAAATGTTTAGAAGGAAGCCTACCAACTTTACAACCAAAAGTATTTGCCAAACAATTAACATGATTGTCCTCCATATGTATGCCAATCAACCCACATTTCCCATAGTTAATATTAAGGCCTGATAACATCTCAAACCACCGAAAAAGCTTTAGACACTCCACTTGTTCCAAAAAAAGCATCGCAAAAAATGATTGTATCATCCGCAAATTGTAAGTGGGTTACGTAGTAGTCAGCATTATCAATTGAAAAATCGGAGATCGACCCAGCTTGATTTGCATGATTCATTAATGCATTGAGAGCTTCTGCTATAATAACGAAAAGTATAGGAGAAAGAGATCCTCTAGAACTATTGAAAAAATCTTTCGGAGAACCATTCACTAAGATAGAAAATTGAGCCGAGGAAACGCAACTATGAATCCATTCACACCACCCTTTAAGACAAAACCCCATACGAGCCATCAAACATTGCAAAAACCCTCAACCCATCCACACCATATCATAGACCTTCTCAAAATCCAATTTACAAACCAAACCAGGACGATGCTGCTTATACCTTGCATGTATACACTCATGGGCTATAAGCACGCTATCTAAAATCTAGCGACAGTCAACAAACGCCCCTTGGATATCTGAAATGATCTCAGGTAAAACTCTTCATAAACAATTGGCCAAAACCTTAGCCAAAATCTTATAAAGCCTCCCAACCAAACTAATAGGTCTGAAATCGCTCAATGAAATAGCACCTTCTCTCTTAAGAATCAAAGAAATAAGCGAGGCACCCAACTCCTTAGAGATGACACCATTCTCATGAAATTCATTAAAGAAAATTTGGAACTCATCTTCTAGGAGAATCCAAAAGTGTTGGAAAAAAGCAATGGGAAATCCATATGGACCTGGGGCACGATCCCCTCCAAGACTAAACACAGCAGCCTTTATCTCATCTTTAGAAAAAAGAAGCTTCCAAAGAATAAACACTAACAGAATATAAAAACTTAAAAGCAATTCCATCTAACCTTGGCCTCAACCTCTTACTGCCCGTATAGAGACGCTTAAAAAGCTGAACAATTTCCTTCTCTATATCATTTTTAGACTCCCAGACTCTTCCTCTAGAAACAATAGATGTAATTCGATTCACCCACCGACAGGCATTAGCAATGGCGCAGAAGAAGCCAGTGTTACGATCTCCTTCTTTCAACCATTTATTTCTAGAGTGATGCTTCCATTTAATCTTGTCTTGAAGAGTCAGCCTACAAAATTGCTCTTGAAGCATCAATCTGTTTTCCTTATCCACCTCGGTTAAAAGCCCAGCTTCTGCTTTCTTGTCAATAGATTGAATCTCATCAAGCAAACGATTTTTCAGTTCTTGAATATTACCAAAAGCTTCCTTGCACCAACATATCAATTTATGCTTCAAAAGTTTAGCTTTTGATCTAACTGAAAACCCATCAATCCCCCAACTTTCTTTTCTACCCACCATTCATTATCACGACTTAGAAAAATCCTTCTCAAGAAGCCACACTAGCTCAAATCGATTTGAAACCGGCTTTGCCAAAGCATTTTGAACACAATCAGGGAATAAATCCCACCAACCTGTAGATGCTAAGAAACGATCCAGACAACTCATCATTGTATCCTCCTGATTGTTTCTCCAAGTTAAATCTGCTCCTCCCAGAGGCAATTCAACAAGATCATGCTGTCAAATCCAATTAGAAAAATCCCTCATAGCTGTACTCACAACACAACCACCCTTTTTCTCGTAAGGAAATCTAATAACATCGAAAACTCCCCCTAACACCCAAGGTGTCTATTCCACTTCATAGCCACCTGACTTAATTCCTACAAACAAGAAGCTCTATCACTAGCATTGTAAGGCCCATAAACCGAAGTGGCCACACATTCCGCATTTCTTCAAACATCTTTGAACAACACTGATATAGAAAAATGCCCCACAAATTCATCAACCTTTTGCCACAAGGACGAGTTCCAAAATAATAAAATTCCTCCAGCTATCCAACAAAAGAACACAAATTGACCATCAGGCCAAGGACAAATCAATGTAAAAACTTGAGCATCGATAACTTCCATTTTAGTCTCTTGAATAAAAAACCACTCTCCTTTGACTAATTGGAAAACCCATTTCATAATGGCTATCTTCAAAATAGAATGCAAGCCACGAATATTCCAAGAGACCATATTCCAACCAATTGCACACTCATTTTCCTATCACCAACCAGATGGTCATATTTTATAGAAGATGCCAATTTCTGCAACTTTTAGAAACTTCCTGGTTTTGACATTTCCCTTTCTCTTGGTGGAGCATCTCCCGGATAAACCTCCTCATTTCCCCTGACCTACCCTCCATAGAAACCCCCAGGATCTGAGCAATCTTAATCATTTTACCTTCATTAATCTTATCTGCTTGATGCAGTGCGATCCAAGAAAAAGAGGCCCCACCAAGGAACCCTACAATGATTTGCTTTCTTTAAATAGTTTAGTAATTTTAGTAATTTGATGTAATCTCTGATTTGACTTAATCAGAGAGATTTTAGTGATTTGATTTACTTAAGATTTTAGGGAGTGATTTTAGGAATCGGTTTTTTGATGTAACCTCTGATTTGACTTAATCAAAGAGATTTTAGTGATTTGATTTACTTAGAGATTTTAGGGAGTGATTTTAGGAATCATTGAATAATGGTAGTTTCTTTATTAGACCATTCATCTATTATAACTAGAGGGGGATGCTTGATTGTAAGGTATGCTTTATTCTTAATAAAATTCAGGAGTTCTCGACTTCTCGTGAGTTCCTCTTTGGGTATTTTTCCTAAGTGATCTTAGGGCTTCAGTCGGAAGACTCGATCTCACTGTCGGAGATGTAGGCCTTCACCGTGATCGTGGTTGAGCTGCACCACCACTTCATGTTCTTCGGAAATGAAACCGATGCAGTTAGTGGGTTGAGTTAAAATCTTAACAGCATTTTCTTCCATCACCAAAGCCTTTACCTGGTCCTCAGGGTCGACACAAATGTGATCATCTTCAATGAGTAAGCATCCTCGCCTGAAGATAATTCTTCCCATCGGCCAACATATTTGATGCTAGAATCCAAAAGAAGGGGATTAGCAGTATCGTCCACCATCTCCTCTCCACTGACAGGAGGGTCTGTATCCGCAGGTAGTTCTCCACGAACACTACTACCAGACTTCTTCTCATGAGCAGAATGACTTAGAATCATTGCATTAGTAGTTTGGGCCTAACCTGAAAGTCCAATACTCCTCTGATCCAAAAGGCCCGCTGGAGGCGGTGGTAATTCTCAGCAAACAGAAAGTTGCTTAGGGGCAAAATGGCCATTTCGTAGTTCTCCAAAAATATCTTTAATAGTCGGATAGCTCTACAAGATTTCTTTCCTCCCAAGAGTCCGTCGAAACGAGATGGAGTCCTAATCTGCAGCCGAGGATTGTGAGATACGCGGCCCAACGGTACCAGACATTGCCACAATCTGTGTCTCCTGCTCCCTTCCCATAGGCGATTCCCCATTGTTTTTACCATATGTGTCCCCTTTCCCTTTACCAATCGCACAATTGGAGGATTTTTTAATTTTAAATCCCAGATCCCCTGAAATTATGCTGGAATCAACTTAAGGCACCATTGATGCAAGACTTGTAACAATGCCTTGGATCATCACATACTATCCACTTAATCTTCAATCTTAGATTGTGCATGATTGGATACGTTTATGATTTTAATTGAATTATTAATTCCAAATTGATCTGCAACAATGCCTTGGATCATCACATACTATCCACTTAATCTTCAATCTTAGATTGTACATGATTGGCTACGTTTATGATTTTAATTGAATTATTAATTCCAAATTGATCTGCAACAATGCCTTGGATCATCACATACTATCCACTTAATCTTCAATCTTAGATTGTGCATGATTGGCTACGTTTATGATTTTAATTGAATTATTAATTCCAAATTGATCTCGCAAATTCATATTAGGTTAGCTTTCATGTTGTCCTGCATCAAGATGCAAAAATGGCACTATTACAGAAACAATTCGTCCAGGGAATATGTCGTGTTTCAATTTATTTGACCCTATACAACATCATTAAATAGCACCATGTAGAATGTCACGGGCAAAGATTTTTGCATGCCTTCAAAGTTCAAACAAGCCAATCATCAAACAGAGACAGGTTCACAGATTTATCTGATTGCCTTGGAGATCTAACCTACTTTGCAAGAATTCTGAACATTGATCTCATAGATTCTTTTCTCATGGCTTTTTGAGACATAGCCAGTACTTCTTGTTTAAAGCAAACAAAAGGGTGGTCAATAATCATACTGAGCTTATCGCAAAGAAAGACGGAGACGTAAAGGGATAAGTGACTCATCAATTAGCAAACCAAAGCAGAGAATTCTAGCGTCTTTTGATCAAGGACTAGGTTTTCCTTGAACAAAAAACATGCCTTATAGAGTGAACGCGCTTAAAAGTTAAGGAAGAAGCAAACAACAGAAACAGAAGACCAAATATCCCCTTTCTAGCATCAACATCATGCAACATGGGGCAAAAGGAAATGGACCTAGAAATTTTAACCAACATGCAATCCCAAGAAGACTATTCAAATAGATGTTAGTTTCTACCAATAAGCACTTGAGGAAATCTAACAAAAAGTGAGTCTTGAACCAGCAATCAAGATAGAAAAGCAAGGATAAAGTTTCAAGCGTGCCATATCTCATGCAGGATTATATACACTTCTATTCAAGAGATCCACATAAAATAAAATAACTGAAAACAAACCAAAATTAGAACATGCCCATAATAAAATGGGCATGGATCATATGCTACATACAATCAGGAGACAATAAGAGAAATGTAACTTGATGATATCACTATGCTAATATTTAGCTTCAAAATTGCAGAAACAACACGGATAGGTGACATACAAGGTTTATCAAAGAAGAAAAGACCAAATTTTGACAAAAGAAAAGATCTAATTTTGACAATGGCGCATAAAAAAGATGAAAGACAGAGCAAAATGACATTTCAAGGCACCATCTGTTAAAAAAATGACAATTTGTGAAGTCTGGTTGTTGAAGAGAAACAAAGAGCAGACAAAAGGAAGGGTATATGGAAGAAATGAAAGAAAGAAAAATAAAAGCCATCGATGGATTTTGAATAGTGATCAATTCAAGATTCTGGGCAACGCATGCAAACTGCAAAGAACTACTAAACGTCCATCCTTTTGGATATCTCCTTCAAATCAGAGAAGATTAGAACATGACAAAGTTACCTTGTTGGACGCTTCTTCAGAGCGGGTGTGTCTTTCCTTGAGCTCTTCCTCTACAACACCTCCCTGTTCATTCACTTCTAACCTTGTTAGTTTTCATGAAATACTCTTCTCCTGATTGGCCCACTGTTTTTTTATTTTTCATTTTTTTTCTTTGTCAGTTTCTTGTCATGAAAGATTTGACAGATGAGAGACATGATGAGGTGCGTACCTTGATAAAGCCCATTTTGTGTTGAATCCTCCATTGTGGGACCACTTTCATTGATCAAACAGTTGGATCAAACTATCCCTCCATAAGTGGAGTATTCTTAGAGAGAATACCAAGCTCCTAGGAGCAATATTGACCATTGGATTGAAACAGTGGAGAATTTTACAATGTGATCATTCTTGCGATTTTGATGCAATGTGAATACAACTTTGAACAAAGTTATGTCTTCCAAACACTTGGGTGGAGAATAGATTCATCCAACTATTCAGACTGAGTAAAGTGCCCAACTGTAGAGAGATCGCTTGGGATATATACCTCACTTTGTCATGTATCTAGATACACACATAATTTCCCGATTCTATTACATATACTCAGTGGGACCCACCATGATTAACTAATTCATTTTTCATATGGTCCTTAACTTCATCGTCGTCGTCATCATCATCTTCTTCATTTTTTTTTTTTTTATAATAGAGTGTCCCCGCCCTTTGGGCAGGAATAATCCCTACGGGCCTAGGGGGAGCCGGGTAAATCCCCTGTAGCCCCAGTGTGGTAGTGCAGTTTCGAACCCTCAACTTCCAGGCGCAAACCGTGGTCCTAGGCCAACTGAGCTACCCCTTGGGGTTTATCTTCTTCTTCTTCATTATCATCATCATCATGGCTCCCTTCTATTTGCAGTCTCACCTAATCAATTCTACTAATAAAGAGTGGATGCCTGACATGCGGAGAACACTTCATGAATAGTCACTCGGAGCACTAAAAAAATTCCTTGTCAATTGTCCAATGTAAGCTACTTTTTGGAATAATCATGTGGCCCACTAAAAATTATTCATAAGCTGTCAAATGTAAACGTAATGGCGTATTTATTTGCATTAGAATACATAGGAATTGAATACACGATGTTGTTAAAAATGAAGAGTAAAAGTGAATTTTCAAAGATGAACATCAAATAACATTTTCTTTAGGGAAATAGAATCAAAAGAAGATGTTATTTGATGATCATTTTTGAAAATTCACCTTTGGTCTTCATTTTTAACCACCGTATGTATTCAATTCCTATGTATTTTAATGCAAACAAGCAGTGCAAGGAAAGGATTGCAGATAATTGGCCGTTGCTGTGAATCATCACACTTTATTGGAAGTCAGACTTCTGCAATCTTTATAAGACATGTATTATTCCAAAGTCTCACAAACCTTTTATGCTACTCTTTGTATTGACCAAGGGTGCAACTTGGGCCTATCCAAACTTGGCCTAGCACGATCTGAACCCACAAAAGGTTAAATTTTGGTTGGAGTCGGACTGCATTTTGAAGCCCACATTGAAGTTAGGTCAAAATGGAGACCCTACCTTGCTTATGTAAAACAATTGCTGCCTCCTTTAGGGCCCACTTGGACACAAAATAATCATTGCAGGCAGGGAAATAGGTATCTCCAGATGGAGCTTCTCTCACCTGCAGGAGTTCTGCATAAGGATGCTCCATGATTCTTAATCCATGTCGTCCACAAAGTAGGAACCCTCTAAATCAAAGATGGGGGCCAAAATTATAGCATGGCCGTAGGAGAAAATCACTCCACTATTTGGACATGGACTAAAAGTGTTATTGGCGACATCATCAAAGCCCTGTCCCAACTATTTTGGAGTCGGCTACATGAATGTTGTTTCTCCATTCCGATCTATCTAGAGCCAAATCCTCATATAGGTTGGACTTCTTTAGATCCAACCTTACTACTTCCATCCACGTTGTCTCCGGCTTACCCCTTCGCTTTGGTGGGCCATCAACCTGCATAGGAAAACTTTTTCCTCACTGACGTCGTTGATGACCTGCATTAGACAACTCCAAACCATCTCAAACAAGTTTTTCTTATTTTATCATCTATTCATGGCACCTTTAACTGCTCCTAAAAGTGCTCATTTCTGATTTCATCCTTCCCAGTTGTACCACACAACCACCTCACCATTCTCATCTTTGCTACACTCATTTTAATGACACAGACTAAAAGTGTGCCTAATAAAAATTCAATTAAATGGTTTTGGTCCTTTAATTTTTAAGCCCTCAAATTTGAAGATTATATATCATGCAAATTTAATGTGATAATATCAATACCAAGTAATGTTAGATTATTATTAGGATCGATGCCAATTTAAGGGACTATTTTTTTAGATTATTTTTAGGATCAATGCCAATTTGAGGGACTATTTTTATCACACATGTCCATAAGGAAGGGCGAGAGGTAAAGGAGTCATCTTACGGAGAATCAAGCTATATATCATCACCGTCATTGTCAGTTGTCACTATCATATTAATATAATTCATAGCACATACTACAAGTACTATACTATATCAAAAGAATATATTTTAATATCAATACCCATAAAGCGAATAAAAAGGAAAAAAGAAAAGTGGATATCATTCAGGATGGAAATTTACAATTTAGCTCAAGCGTAAGTAGGCTAAGGTCAAAATGCTAAGTTTGGGTTTGGATTTCCAAAAACACAACTCAGATGGAGGTTCAGTTGGGATAAAACTTGAACCCTTTGCCATAGCCAGTTATATTTGGCCTCTATTTTGCATATGTAAAAAAGAAAACCCGATTTTTTCTGCCTGGTATCCTTTGTAGTATTGCGATGAACTGAAAAAGTGAAACAAGTTTTGGTGACATGAGAAATGACAATGGCTTTGGAAGTAGTCTTCGTAAGAATAGTGGGATGCAAGCTAATCATTAGCTTGAGTTCTTGGGAGCTAGTCTAAGTTCCAAAGTTTTTTTAAAATGTTGAGGCCAAAAAAATTATTTGAATGTGAGTTAAGTATAAAAGTCGTTGTCTTGAGTATCCAGAATTTCTTTTTCTTGAACTCTCTAATAAGCCCAGTTAAGGAAGATCTAAACAACTAAAAATCACACATTTTGCATCTAGCTAAACCACTAAAAATCACACAATTTGCATGTAGAATAGTATATTGCATTATAGATTGGGTAATATATGGGAGATGCTCTTGTGAGAGTTACTCTCACGGTACTATGAGAGTAAGGGGTGGGGGACCTCGCATTTAGGCCGTTGGCATTGGATATGGATGTGAGAGTAAGGGGTGGGGGTATTCACATTGGTTGAGATGATGTCGACATGGTGTTGAAGTAATAAAAATGCATATGATGCACGCATGCAGTTTTCCAAATCTACATAACCATCAATCACAACTAAACCAAGCCGGATAGTATTATAGAGTCATAGAAAAAACCAAGCCAAACAACTAAAAGGTAGGAAGAGTAATTAGACGACTGACAAGCACAAAAGACCAATTATGCTTAGCATTGAAAGAGTGCATATGATAATGAAACAAACAAGTTAAACAATCTAGGACATTGAATGATAATCCGGGATACGATCGTAAAGTAAAATAAAACAAATAAACAAAAGCATCTCTCTGTTTGCATTTGGACATGATACTTAAAACGCTCTAAATAGTAAGCAAATTAGAATTGTTAACTGCTGCTAAGTAGAAGCCGATGGCTGTAGCTTTTCTTCACCGTTCCTTGTGGAGGGAATAGGAACAGGACGGGGTTGCAATCCATAGAGGAGGTGCTGAGGGAGGATGAAATCTGTCTGCAAAAAGTTGCTCGACCTTCCGATCCTCGACATTAAAAACACCCGAATCACAACATCCGCGTGGACTGCGAAAATATAGCTCCGGGCAGTTGTCTCCAAAATATATGTGATTTCCTTTGAAGCCTGGGAATTCGCTTGCCATAACAATTATGGAAGAATTATACCCCAGAAACACTATCCTATCCCCCAAGCTTTCCACCTTAGTCAATTCTTTATCGGGCGCCCCCTCACCCACCGGGGCAGGGGCCTTGTAAATGTCAAAATTGCGCGATATGCGTGGACTAGTGTCATCGATATACCCTTCATCTCTAATAATCACAAACATGCTATCAGAGACTATGTCTGGTACCAAGTAGGAAGGGGCATGGCGATGGAGGTCCAAGCCTTGAGTGAGCTTTTCAAAGCAGGGGGGATTGTCCTCGCAGCGAAAAAGGTATATGCCTGCTGCCGGATTGAGCGCGTAAAACTGTCCATTGTGATATACTACATCCGCCGTGTATGGGGCTTCATCGATCTCAGTCCAGACCTTATCTCCAATCCTACAAAAAGCAGAATGTCCAAGTCCGTAGATGACCACTGCCATGTTGGCATCATCCGAAAGTGCAGCCTTGCATATGTGCAGGTCACGGATCTCTTCGATGGTGTAAGCTCCCTCCTCGCCCTCTTTGGCTACGTAGTTCTGGTGTTTGAAGGTGGACTGGTGAGGGAGCTGTAATGTCTTTTTAGACCAGGGATGAAAGAGAGATACGTTGAGATCTATATCCACAGTCATCAGCCACCCGTTCTGGAAGGAGCCGCAGCAGCGCTTGCCGCGCATATCCGGAAGCCCAACAGCGAATATCTTCTGCCTGGAGAGACTAAAGAAATCGCGAGCGTCGGGATCTTCTTCTTCTTCTTCTTTGTCTTTAGGAAGCATCATCAGCCATGGAAGCTCACGGAGTTTGCTGCTTCTCTTGTTCAAAATCGCCTCCCATGACTTGCAAACAAATTTCATTCTTATACAATCTGGTGAAATCAAGAGATTGCAAATCATCTCTAACAGATCTTCAGAAAGATCCACCCAGGTGTTGTTGGCCATGATAAATATATATATAGATCTATAGATAGATTGATCGATTGCACACAAAAAGGGATAAATTATATATAACCACAAGCAAATCAATAAGAAATCAAACAAGACAAGTGAAGTGAAGAGATGAACGGAACCAAAGAAGAGACAGAAACTGATATGGAGAAGAAGGAGATATCTACTTTTATTAGGGTTACAATCAGAGGACTCACTTAACAGGAATTATAATTAGCAAGGGCCGTCCATGTTGGATAGCACTCCCTCCGCTGCTGCTATATTCTATTCTCAAGTTTCAGTTTAAGAAGGAGTGGATTCTACTTTATGACGCATGGATGTGTGTTTAAAATAAGTGGATTCCACCGTACGATGGAACACTATGATGCGTGTGCATCATTGCTCATGTGTATTTAAAATATTTCTATCACACAGTCTTATTATGGGACCCGTTGTTTTTTAACTGAAACTTGATGATAACTCATCTAGAGCGATACTATGATCTTTATATGGGTCCCATGATAGATTGTCGTATAATAGTTGCAACGGTTTCCTAGCTAGGATTCTCACAGGACTCACTCCCTACTCACACGGGAACTCAAGGTAGACCCAATTTGTTCAAAACTCAAACAGATAAAATCAAATCCCACCTCAAATTGAAATGTCTGCAAAGTTCAATCCAACCAGTTCCTTCTATTATATCATAATATATATATATATATATATATAATAACTAGCTAGAAAACTGTTGCAACTAGTTTTTTTTTTTTTTTTTTTGTGTGTGTGTGCTAACCGGGGGTATCCAAGGCCTCTTAGAGCACCTGACTAAATCCCCCGGGGTGGTGGCCTCCTCCTGTTTCCACGCACCGAGTCCGTCGGGCTAGGAACCTAGCCTGGAGTCCCAACACTTGGTGGGCATCGATGCTGAGACCTCCGGGTGGTAACTGTTGCAACTAGTTATGGCTTGAAATTGAACGAGGAGAGGAGTCGCCGAGGAGTGAGGATTCTCTGCCCGTGTAACACTTTTTCTAAACAGACCATGGAGGTAGAATCGGGACCGTTAAAGTTAGATAGATCGGTTGGATGATTTATATATGGACCCCACAATGTAGTTCTAGAGCATCCGGAGTCGGACTCGACGCCACATAAAGGTCTCCAAGTATATGTAGCATTCTCAAATTTTTTTTCCTAATAATATAATGTTGACTAGCATGAAGCTCCTACGCGATGCACAAGTTAAGTCTCGTGCGACCTTAATAATATTTTAAAACTAATATCCCTTTCATATAAATTCATTTATTATAAAATAATTAGAAAATTCAAATCAACCAAAAAATTATGAAAACCAAACCTTTTTTTCCTTTAATCCACATTAGCATACACATTTCATCTTAAAAATAAAGATTTGTATGCATTTTTGTTCATTTTGAATACTATATATTACTTTAATTTATACAGTTGGAAGGCATCCCTTTGAATTGGATCACATCCACACAAATGGGCACAAGAGACACATTTTATTGAAAAGGCACATATGTAGCCCAAGAGATATATTTTATTGAAAAGGCACATATTATATCTGTTTTTAAAAGGACTCATTCACAAATGGGCACCGAGAAGCTGATGTGGCTTCTCCTAAAGCTTGAATTGAGTTTTTTTTCCCCACTAACATTCAGCTTTAAAGAAAAAGAATGGTTCAATTAAGAACGTGTTTAACCCTATCTAAGATCGTAGAATTGTATTTTATGCAATCCAGCCTATCAGCCAAGTTATATGCATATCAATTTATGCAGCCCAGCTCGTGGGCCGATTTAAATGTATGCTTATCAAACATTTATCGAAGGAGGGCAGATGGAAAGACTCGTAATGGAAAAGGGGGGAGACAAAAAAAAAGGCCTCATTCAATTATCGTAGCACTTGATTTAACATTGTTAAAGTCAAATGATATCTTAACCGCATATCCTTTTGGGACTCAATTCAATAGTGAGTGAATGCCTAATGACGCTAAAAGCTTATGCATAATGCCATATTATGGAATGACCAAAGGGGCTTGCTTCAAATCACCGATTGAAAGTGGCCTAGAGAATCCGGACTCGGGCAACCTTTTTCGTTTTATTCCGCATCTACGGTAATTTTTTTTAAAAATCCTTTAAAACAAAAACGCCCCGCCCCCCTTGGAAATTAACTAATAATACCCAAAGTGGGACAAAATTAGCCCAAGCTCTATCCACAGCAACTCCTTTTCATCCTTCCCCATTCTACCAATTTGATCCTAAGGTGGGCCACACTGGGTACCCCAATTAACTTAGGTCACCAACCCTAGATGAATGTTCCAAGTAAATGTTGTAAGCTTCCTCCTCGCCCTCGTCGGCTACGTAGTTCTGGTGTTTGAAGGTGGATTGGTGAGGGAGCTCTATTTGCTTTTTAGACCGGGGATGAAAGAGACATACGTTGAGATCTATGTCCACAATCATCAACCACCCACTTTGGAAGGACCCGCAGCAGCGCTTGTTGCGCATCTCCGGAAGCCCAACAGTGAATATCTTCTGCCTGGAGAGACTAAAGAAATCGCGAGCATCAGAATCTTCTTCTTCTTTGTCTTTAGGAAGCATCATCAGCCATGGAAGCTCATGGAGTTTGCTGCTCCTCTTCTTCAAAATCGACTGCCATGACTTGCAAACAAATTTCATTCTTATACAATCTGGTGAAATCAAGAGATTGCAAATCATCTCCAACAGATCTTCAGGAAGATCCACCCAGGTGTTGTTGGCCATGATAAATATATATATCTATAGATAGATTGATAGATTGCACACAAAAAGGGATAAATTATATATAACCACAAATGGATCAATTAGGAATCAAATAAGACAAGTGAAGTGAAGAGATGAACGGAACCAAAGGAGAGAAAAATGTCAAATAGAAACTGATATGGGGATGTATCTACTTTTATTAGGACTTCAATCAGAGGACTCGTCTAGTCCGAATCGTATCCAGTAAATATATAAGGAGTTTACTCGATACTGCATGATGCCAGCAAGTCGGGATCCTCTGTTATAGACTTAACATGAATTATAAGGTAACAAGGGCCACGTTTAGATAATCGGGACCGTCCAAGTTGGATAGCATCCCCTCCGCTACTGATATATTCTATTCTCAAGTTTCGGTTTAAAAAGGAGTGGATTTCACTGTATGACGCATGCATGTGTGTTTAAAACAAGTGGGTTCCACCATGTGATGGAGCACTATGATGCGTGTACATCATTGCTAATGTGTATTTAAAATATTTCTATCACACAGTCATATCATGGGACTCATTGTTTTTTAAATGAAACTTGATGATAACTCATCTAGAGCGATACGATGATCTATATTTGGGTCCCATGATAGATTGTCGTGCAATGGTTGCAACAGTTTCCTAGCTAGGATCCTCACAGGACTCACATACTCCCTACTCACATGTGCACTGAACACAGTTTTACTAAGAAAGTCTTTAAACAATAAAGTTTTTAAAAAATTCTGTAGAAGCTTCAATACGTTTAAAAATAAATTTTCAATAGAAAATGAGTGATTGTAAATTGCAAAGCTCGTGCAATGTCCAAATTAATACAGCTGACACTACTTTTTTTCTATACATTTGAAAATAATAAAAACAATGATATAGTGAGAAAAATGAGATTTCAAAAGACAATCGATATGAAACTTATATAACTTTTTGAGGATATAAATCACGTACCAAGTAAAATACTTATTTTAGTTGTTTACACTTAAAACGATCACTTTATTCACTGACTCTAAAGTTAGTAGTAACGTTAGCATGACAAGCAATTTCTATGAGATTCTCGTTTTCCCTTTAAGGAAAGGTATGACGCTTCATTGAAATATATGAAAAGAAGAAGAACAACAACAACAAGAAGAAGAAGCTTGCAATGATGAAAGAAATAAATGTGTTAGAAAATTATCATAGTTTTTCAATTTAAACCTCATAAGTAAGAGCAATAATAAATAAATATATTCATGCCCTTGAAATGCCCTTTTATAATAAAAGAAATTCACAAAAGTTGTATATTAAGAAACTAAAAATTGTACAAAACAACAATAATTTTACGATATCAATCTATAAGACCTACTACTAAATTGCATTTATGAAATTATCCTTAGCAATCACTAATATTAGAAGAGAACCAATATTTAGTAGTAGTATCACATTATCCAACTTGTGATTATTCTTCCAACAGGGGTATAAATCAAGATCAATACATATATTATGCCAAATTGAAAATTCAATTATTCTAATTTAATAAAATAGAAACACATGAAGCAAAAGGGAAATGAATATTTAAATTTTTTTACATGGTAACTTTCATTAAAAGAGAGAAAAAAACAGGGCGGACATAAAATGAGTTTAAGTTTGTACATTTCACTTTCTTATTTATGATATTTTCTCAGTTGCTACTTTTTTCTAAAAAAGAAAAAGAAAATACTAAACATAAAGCAATAATGTAAACGAAGTACTTGTGTATATGGGATATGCTTATAAGTTTTGGAGGTCCCTATACCTTTTTCAAATGCTATAATAAATAATATTGAACCGAAGGAACATCAAATTACAATTACTTAAGTTTAGTGTACAAAAGATTAAAGGGTTAATATTTAAAAAATAATAATAAAGGGTTACATCCATACAAAAAAAAATAATCTCATATCTTTTGGAAACCTCCCGGAGCCCTCTAATGTTCTTAACTCTCAAATTTCAAATACTACAACCACTCAAGTATCTTTTAGTTCCACCAAAAAATAAAAATAAAAATAAATAAATAAATATAAACTATTTGTACAATTAGCATTGTTTCAGGTAAAAAAAAAAAGAAAAGAAGAGAATGTTAATTCTCTCGTGTGTAGTCAATTTGATATTTGAATTACAACACAACCATCAATTGGCCACCGGCAACAATAACAAAAGTAGCAAGCTAGCTAATACCTTTTGTCGTGACTTTTAAACTGATTTTTAAGCTAATGACGAAGTATTTAAAGTGCCTACAAAATTATAAGTATTGAACACCAAAAGGTAGAAAGTAAAATAAACTTGATTCCTTTTCTTTTGACCCATTATAAAATACACTATTCATTTTCTTTTTTATTTTCATCCCGTCTTAGTTCAATGTTAAGTTTTCAAAGTTAAAAGGCAGTATGTACACCATGAACCACATAATGGAGTAAATAGTGCATAGTTAAAATCTTTTATTTTTCCCACCTTGGCTTAATTTATTAACCGAGGTGGACAAAATAGTGCCAAGAAAGACTAAAAAAATTGTTTGAATGATAAGATCTGAAATATTTTTTCTTTGAAATGATTCTTTAATAGCACCATAGCAAACAATTAATTTTACAAAAAAAAAATGAATAAAAGTTTGAAAATAAGTGAACAAAATGGTTCAATGAGAACCACGAATGAATGCTTATTGGTCTTATCCCACTCTTGAGGGGTTCATTTGGGTATAGTAGGGGGGTAATTAGCAATTTTTCAGAGAATTTAGGGGGCTTTTTCATAATTTTAGATTTCTTGAGTTTATGGTACCGTTGGTAGATATTTTTAATTCCTAAACTTTGGTCTTCTAGCTCATCTTGATCCGGATCTTCAAAACCCCTCTAAATCCAAGCCTGACCCAAAGTCTATTTTAGAAAAATTGGAAAATTTTCATTATGTCCCCATCTTTATCCATCCGATTCACTCTCTCTTATCACTTTTCTTTCTCTTTCCTTTATCTCATTCTATTTCCTCCCTTAGGACATCTTACTCTCTTTTTAATATATTACTAACTACCATATCTTAAATTTTACTGGGTAGGTGTGTAGTGAAAAAGTACTACACTTTTATCTCTTTTATATAAGGGTATAGATAGATATAGATATAGATATAGAGATAGATATTTGGGGGTGGGCCCCACAATGGTGTAGTGAAAAAGTTTATAATTTCTCAATATAATATATTATTATATTATATTATAATATTTGGGGGTGGGCCCCACAATGGTGCAATGAAAAAGTTTGCATTATAATATTTGGGGGTGGGCCCCACAAAGGTGAAATGAAAAAGTTTACAATTTCTCAAAATAATATATTATTATATTATATTATAATATTTGGGGGTGGACCCCACAATGATGTAGTAAAAAAGTTTGTATTATAATATTTGGGAGTGGGCCCCAAAATGGTGTAGTGAAAAAGTTTGTATCTTGAAGTGGGTCCCACAATGGTGTAGTCACAAAAAAGTTAAAAAATCTTCTACTCTTATAAGATATATAATTATTATCTATTATTATAATATAATATATATATAATGAAGTGGGCCCCATAATGGTGTAGTCACCAAAAAGTTAAAAAAATGTCCTCTTCTTCTCTTTTATAAGAGTAGAAGATGATGATAATAATAATAATAATAATAATAATATATAATAACAAACTAGAAAACTGTTGCAACTAGTTATGGCTTGAAATTGAACGAGGAGAGGAGTTGCTGAGGAGTGAGGATTCTCTGCCCGTGTAACACTTTTTCTAAAAGCCCACGGAGGTAAAATCGGCACCGTTAAAGTTAAATAGATCGGTCGAATGATTTATATATGGACCCCACGATGTAGTTCTAGAGCATCCGGAGTCCGACTTGACGCCACGTCAAAGTCTCCAAGTATTTGTAGCATTCTCAAATTTTTTTCCTAATACTATAATGTTGACTACCATGAAGCTCCTACACGAAGCACAGGTTAAGTCTCGTGCGACCTGAATAATATTTTAAAACTAATATCCCTTTCATATAAATTCATTTATTGCAAAATAATTAGAAAATTCAAATCAACCAAAAAATTATGAAAACCAAACCTTTCTTCCTTTAACCCACGTTAGCGTACACATTTCATCTTAAATATAAAGGATTCGTATGCATTTCAATTCATTTTGGATACTATATAAAAACTTTAAAAATAACTTTAATTTATACAATTGGAAGGCATCCCTTTGAATTGGATCACATCCAAACAAATGGGCCCAAGAGACACATTTTATTAAAAAGGCACATATGTAGCCCAAAAGACACATTTTATTGAAAATGCACATATTATAAGTTTTTAAAATGACTCATTCACAAATGGGCCACAAGAAGCTGATGTAGCTTCTCCTAAAGTCATAATTGAGTTTTTTTTTCCAACTAACATTCAGCTTTAAAGAGAAAGAATGGTTCGATTAAGAACGTATTTAACCCAATCTAAGATCGTAGGGTTGTATTTTATGCAATTCAACCTATCGGCCAAGTTATATACATATCAATTTATGCAGCCCAGCTCGTGGCCCAATTTAAATGAATGCTTATCAAACATTTATCGGAGGAGGCAGATGGAAAGACTCGTAATGGAAAAGGGGAGAGACAAAAAAAAAGGCTCATTCAATTATTGTAGCCCTTGCTTAACATTGTTAAAGTCGAATGATATCTTAACCACAGATCCTTTTGATTTTGAAACTCAATTCAATAATGAGTGAATGCCTAATGACGGAAAAAGTTTATGCATAATGCCAGATTATAGAATGACCAAAGGGGCTTGCTTCAATTCATCGATTGAAAGTGGCCTTTTCGTTGTATTCCGCATCTAAGGTAATTTTTTTAAAAAACCCTTGAAAACAAAAACGCCCCGCCCCCCTTGGAAATTAACTAATAATACCCAGAGCGGGACAAAATTAGCCCAAGCTTTATCAACAGCAACTCCTTTTCATCCTTACCCATTCTACCGATTTGATCCAAACATAGGCCACACTTGAGGGTGTCCCAATTAACTTAGGTCACCAACCCTAGATGAATGTTCCATATAAATGTTGTAACCTCCCTCCTAGCCCTCGTCAGCTATGTAGTTCTGGTGTTAATTTGAAGGTGGATTGGTGAGGGAGCGATGTTTGCTTTTTAGGCCGGGGATGAAAGAGACATACGTTGAGATCTATGTCCACAGTCATCAACCACCCATTTTGGAATGACCCGCAGCAGCGCATGCCGCGCATCTCTGGAAGCCCAACAATGAATATCTTCTGCCTGGAGAGACTAAAGAAATCGCAAGCGTCGGGATCTTCTTCTTCTTTGTCTTTAGGAAGATCATCAGCCATGGAAGCTCACGGAGTTTGTTGTTTCTCTTCTTCAAAATCGACTGCCATGACTTGCAAACAAATTTCATTCTTATACAATCTGGTGAAATCAAGAGATTGCAAATCATCTCCAACAGATCTTCAGGAAGATCCACCCAGGTATTGTTGGCCATGATAAATATATATATATAGATAGATTGATGGATTGCACACAAAAAGGGATAAATTATATATAACCACAAACAGATCAATTAGAAATCAAACAAGACAAGTGAAGTGAAGAGATGAACGGAACCAAAGGAGAGAAAAAGGTCAAATAGAAACTGATATGGAGACGAAGGAGACATCTACTTTTATTAGGGCTTCAATCAGAGGACTCGTCTCGTCCGAATCGTATCCAATAAGGAGTTTACTAGATATTGCATGATGCCAGCAAGTCTGGATCCTCTGTTACAGACTTAACAGGAATAATGATGTAACAAGGGCCACGTTTCGATAATCAGGACCGTCCAAGTTGGATAGCATCCCCTCCACTATTGATATATTCTATTCCTAAGTTTCAGTTTAAAAAGGAGTGGATTCCAATGTATGACGCATGCCTGTGTGTTTAAAACAAGTGGGTTCCCCCATATGATGGAGCACTATGATGCGTGTGCATAATTGCCGATGTGTATTTAAAATATTTCTATCACACAGTCCTATCATGGGAGCCATTATTTTTTAACAGAAACTTGATGATAACTCATCTAGAGCGGTATGATGATCTATATATGGGTCCCATGATAGATTGTCGTGTAATAGTTACAGCAGTTTCCGAGCTAGGATCCTCACACGACTCACTCCCTCCTCACACGAGAACTCAAGGTAGACCCAATTTTTTCAAAATTCAAACAGCTAAAATCAGACCCATCCTCACATTGAAATGTCTACAAAGTCAAATCCAACCAGAGTTCCTTCTATTATATCATAATATATATAATAACTAGCTAGAAAACTATTGCAACTAGTTATGGTTTGAAATTGAACGAGGGGAGGAGTCGCTTAGGAGTGAGGATTCTCTGCCCATGTAATACTTTTTCTAAACAGCCCACGGAGGTAGAATCAGGACCGTTAAAGTTAGACCGATCGGACGGATGATTTATATATGGACCACACGATGTAGTTCCAGAGCATCCGGAGTCGGACTCGATGCCACGTAAAGGTCTCCCAATATATGTAGCATTCTCAAGTTTTATCCTAATACTCTAATGTTGACTAGCATGAAGCTCCTACGCGATGACAAGTTAAGTCTCGTGCGACCTAAATAATATATTAAAACTAATATCCATTTCATATAACTTCATTCATAACAAAATAATTAGAAAACTCAAATCAACCAAAAAATTATGAAAACCAAACCTTTCTTCCTTTAATCCACGTTAGCATACACGTTTCATCTTAAAAATAAATGATACGTATGCATTTCTGTTCGTTTTGAATACTATATAAAAACTTTTAAAATAACCTTAATTTATAGTGTTGAAAGGCATCCCTTTGAATTAGATAGCAACCACAGAAATGGGCCCAAGAGAGACATTTTATTGAAAAGGCACATATGTAACCCAAGAGACACATTTTATTGAAAAGGCACATATTATATGTTTTTAAAAGGACTCATTCACAAATGGTCCCCAAGAAGCTGATATGGCTTCTCCTAAAGTCATAATTGAGTTTTTTTTTCCAACTAACATTCAACTTTAAAGAGAAAGAATGGTTCGATTAAGAACGTGTTTAACCCAATCCAAGATCGTAGGGTTGTATTTTATGCAATCCAGCCTATCGGACAAGTTATATGCATATCAATTTATGCAGCCCAGCTCATGGGCCGATTTAAATGTATGCTTATCAAACATTTATCGGAGGAGGGCAGATGGAAAGACTCGTAATGAAAAAGGGGGAAACAAAAAAAAGGCCTCATTCAAATTATTGTAGCCCTTGATTTAACATTGTTAAAGTCAAATGATATCTTAACCACAGATCCTTTTGATTTTGAAACTCAATTCAATAGTGAGTGAATGCCTAATGAAGGAAAAAGTTTATGCATAATGCCAGATTATGGAATGACCAAAGGGTCTTGCTTCAATTCACCGATTGAAAGTGGCCTAGAGAATCCGGACTCGGGCCTCCTTTTTCATTGTATTCCGCATCTAAGGTATTTTTTTTTAAATCCTTTAAAACAAAAGCGCCCCGCCCCCTTGGAAATTAACTAATAATACCCAGAGCGGGACAAAATTAGCCCAAGCTCTATCCACAGCAACTCCTTTTCATCCTTCCCCATTCTACCGATTTGATCCAAAGGTGGGCCACACTGGAGAGTACCCCAATTAACTTAGGTCACCAACCCTAGATGAATGTTCCAAATAAATGTTGTAAGCTCCCTCCTCGCCCTCATCGGCTACGTAGTTCTGGTGTTTCAAGGTGGATTGGTGAGGGAGCTCTATTTGCTTTTTAGACCTGGGATGAAAGAAACATACGTTGAGATCTATGTCCATAGTCATCAACCGCCCATTTTGGAATGACCCGCAGCAGTGCTTGCCGCGCATCTCCGGAAGCCCAACAGTGAATATCTTCTGCTTGGAGAGACTAAAGAAATCGCGAGCGTCGGGATCTTCTTCTTCTTCATCTTTACGAAGCATCATCAGCCATGAAGCTCACGGATATTCTTCAAAGTCGCTCGCCATGACTTGCAAACAGATTGCAATGTTATGCAATCCGGTGGAATCAAAAGACTGCAAATCTTCTCCAAGATATCTTGAGGAAGATCAACCTAGTTTTTGGCTATTGAGAAATAATTGTAGATGAAGAAGGGAATACCTACTTCTTAGGGCTTAAAAGAGGAGTCGCAGAGGAATTTTATTCAGAGCCCTTGGCTTCGCTGCTTAGAGCCCTGCATCTCTCTCTCTCTCTCTAATCTCAATGTCGATTGCTTTTGGAATTGGCCTGGTCCTTTTGTTTTTCTTTATTTCACATAAAAATATACTAAAATGCCACTTTTGAGGTATTTTTTGGGGCTGTATTTTGTGAAGCTTTGTGATTTTTTTATTTTTTTTAGGATAGGAAATAATGGATTTATATATAATTTGTTGCTCTTATGCCTTTGAAATAAATCTATGTTTGATGAGTGACATTCAACCTTTTGAATATTGTTTTATTCTAAATATATCTTTGATTTAAAAAGAATAGAAAGAAAAAGGTGCATCAACTGCCTATGCCATGTTAACGTAATTTATGTAGGTGTGTTGGATATTGCTTGTTATTGATTGGCGTCGTCAAATCCATATAGCCGACCCCACCTAGTGGTAAAAGGCTTGGTTTGGTTTGGTGTTGGATATTGCTTGTTTGTTGTTTGTGTCCATTATAATATATGGATTCATATTTCGCGCTTTCATAGCGGTAACAACATGGCAACATGTTGTAGTTGAGAGAGAGGAGGAAGTGCATGTAGAGGTAAAATTATTCAGGTGCATGGGATGCATATTTTTTCAGAAGTGGTGGGGTAGATGGGAGTTGTATGAGTGAGGGAGTGCAGCAAAGAAAACATGTTATAGTTGTAAAAACTAGCATTGGTACCTCACAAGCACGTATCAGAGGACTTACAATTATGTCATTATGCCACTCGTGATAGAAAGCAATAGGAACACTGCTTGACTGAAAGAGTCCTCCCACCATTAGCCAGCAAGCAGGCTGGTCGAACAAAGAAGAACAGGATTTGAGTGGAAGATCGACATCGCAAACGAATGGTGGTAAAATGTTCAAACTAAAAAGAGAGGGGCCACAACCGTGGGAACTGCAAAAATCCACCAGTTCAACGATGAACTTCATGAAACTTGATCCAAAGAATATGTCATGTTTTATTAATTTGGTTATTTCCTTCTCCTTTTTTTTTTGAGAAAAATGGTATGTATACGACATATATAACAGTCGATGTGATGTTTTGGGGTTGTATGTGAACAATGTTTATGGAGAGTTTATTAAATGGCAATGATAGTCTTTGTATTGGGTATGTTTATGTGTTGAAATTATCCTTAATGTGAAGAATGTATGGATGCTTATTTTCAACTAGGAAGATGATGTACGGATGTGTTTTTACGTAATAAGTTTGCATGGAATCGCAATTCCATGCACGTCACTTGCTACAAGTACGTTACTGCCTTTTTGGAATTTACTACACAGTCGGTATTGATGCAGGTTATTTGATTTTTTGATAGAAAATTGTAACTTTCTTACCCTAATTTTGATACAGGGTCGGTACCGACCTTACTAGTTAAAAATAAGGTCGGTACCGACGCATGTTTCTATTTTCTTTTCACAGAGTTGTAACTTTTCATGACAATAGGGTCGGCACCGACCTTAGGTAGTGTAAATTAAGGTTGCCACCGACCACACGCCAAATTGGTAAAAACGAAGGGTTTTTCGGCCCTATTGCTCTAATTGGTGCAACATCTAAAGTGCTTGATCGGGTCATACGTGCGAATTAAATGCTTTTTCTGGTAAAATCCTCTAAAATTTAAGATATAGGCCCAACCCAAATACTAAAGCACAACATTCAAACTAGCTCAACCTAAATTTATTTTTGATAATTTGGGCTCTACCCAAAATACTAAAATGTAAGGTTCAAACCAAGCTTAAAGTGGGCTACGCCTCCATTAGTAGTGTGAGACCCCACCCCTGGTGGGCCCTCAATGTGAATTTGAATACTATATATTAGCCTAAGTATTTTAATTATGGGACTTAGTGAGGGTAGTTATGTATTTTCCTAGGGTTAGTCTAGTGGTGTAATTAGTAGAGTCAATAGGGGGTCTTTTGTTATTTTTAGAGTTAGGGAGTTTGTTAGAGGCCCTAGCTAGAGTTTTGTATTTACTATAGGGGGTTTGCACCAAAGAATCTTCTAGAAGCCCACCTAAAGACCTAGATACCCTTTACCCTAACCCTAATCCCATTCTAACCCTAAGGGCATTTTTGTCCATAACCCAAAAAACCCAACCTATATAAACTAAACCCTCCCCTGCCCAAACAACTTCTGTTCATCTCCTTTTTCCTCTCTCAAGTTTCAATCTCTTCTCTCTTCTTCTTCTTCTTCCCCAATTCCCTCCAACGAACCCTCGTCTCTCTTCCAATCTCTCTCTCTCTCTCTCCCTCGCCCCAGAAATCCCTGACAGAAGGCCAGCCGAGATCGACCTGCACCGTAGGAGCAACTGCCGAGACCTTTCCTTTTGGTTTCCCTGTGGTTTTCTCTCTCTTTTCCTTCTACCTTCAATCGATCAAGGCAAGTGCACTGTGCTGGTAGTCTAGATTGCATGTTTCCTTCCTTTGATTTGCAGTAGAATTCCAATTTGTAGTATATATGTTTAGATCGATCCTTGAGCATGTTTGTTTGGTTCCTTTGGCCATTGATGGATGGGATTACCTCATTTGGATGATCAATGGCCGGTTGATGATGGGTGGATGATGTAGGGATGATTTATTTTGCTTCTGTAATGGTCTATGGAGAATCCCAGAAGAATTGGGCCACGGGAATGAGTTTCCGGAGATGGAATGACAAGAACCCATCTCGCAGTATTGAGATCAGAATCGAAGTAGGACCACCCTTGGTAGATCAGGACCCTACGTCTATGTGAGGGGGCCTGTGCGACCATGGCGTGCCTACTTGATCTGGATTTTGATCAGAGGTGGACCACCATTCCTGTGCTTAATGAAGAGAAGTTGTGTCCTGTCGCAGAACTGGGTTCTGTAACAGAACACAACACTGATAGGAGAGATGGACAGAGTCCAGCGATGGCCGAGCTCAGCACTTGCAGAGCCCAGCGGTTGCCGAGCTCAGCATTAGTGCAGCTCAGCAACTGCCGAACTCAGCACTTGCAGGGCCCAGCGGTTGCCGAGCTCAGCGTTAGCGCAGCTCAGCAACTGCCGAGCTCAGCACTGCCGAGCTCAGCGATGGCTGGATTCAACACTAGCCGAACTCAGAGTTCTGCCGAGCATAATGGTTAGGATGAGATTCGCGTTTAGCCGAGCTAAGTGTCTAGGCCGAGCTCAGTGCTCAAAGCCGAGTTCAGTGTTACGGCCGAACTCAGTGTTATGGCCGAACTCAGTGTTTTACTGAGCTCAGCGCCAGACCGGGTTCCGTGCCAGACCGGACTTCGAGCTTAGCCGAACTCAGTGCTTAACCGAGCTGAGAGCTAAACCAACCTCAATGCCCTGCCAAGTCCAATGCATTTTCCCGAACTCAGCTGGGTGATCCAACTGAGCTAGGCCCTTTGCCGAGCTGAGCTGGGTAGCCGAACTGAGTATTCAATTGAGCTCCATTGCTTAGCCGAACTCCGAGATGGATTTCCAAAAAGGTGGGATTTCAACAAAGGAGACTAGAACCTGGGACATTCCCTTCAGCCAGAATTCTTAGTGTGCACGGCCAACTACCCAGGCCAGGGAGTTAGCCGAACTCACAGGAAGTCCTGGACAAACAGGCTTTGCCTGTAGGGTGTTTTTCCTTCTCTGGTCCCAGTGTGCCGAGCTGACCGCCCAGGCCAGGAGGTCGGCTGAGCACACTGTGTACAGTGACGATCCCCAGATTCTAATTTCTATTGTTGCAATCATATGTGGAACCCATTGACCATTCAAATAGACTTCCATCACTGTGCCAGCCACGAGTCAATGGTACGGCTCAACCTTGACTCGTGGGGTCCACTAATTAAAGTCCAGGTTATGTAATCTTAGATGATTCGACCTTTATACGTTACCAAATGATGCACATAACTTCTAAGCACCAAACACAATATTCCTTAGCATCTGTGGTTTCACTTAAAGATCGAATTACCTGAGATGGACCTGTATCCGAAAGTGGACCATTTACCTAGGTTGGACTGTTGCTATCTCCCTATGATTCGTATACTTGGAGATTCATCTCCCTCATACTATGACTATCACTCTATTGTCCTTATTATTGCTCATACCTGTTAATTAAATGGAAAATGGAGGACCTAAACCTAGGAATACTTAGAGGTGACCCGGTAATCTGATTTGGGTGGATCATTGACCCGTGTCTGTGGCTAGGCGGGCCCTTTTTATGGCCTAAGTTGGATGTGAATTACCCTAGAATGGAGAGGTTAGATTGTATGGGCTTGTGACCCATTATGGACGTAGATGGATCATATGTCATTGAACATGGACTTGTGTCTCATATGGATTGTTATAGACCAGGCCAAGTATTTGGTGGGCCTTGGTACGGATCCAATGATTGGAATTGGACTTGAACTATGATCCACAATTTGTATTGAGTACTTAGACCTCTTAGGGACTTTTGTTAGGACTTGTTCACGCAAGGCAAAGCCTAGACAGACATAGACCTTTATTGTTTCCAAGTCGGCATAGACATTCACTCAGTTGATTTAAGCTCAGCAGTTGGACTGATCATCACTGGTAGGAGCTATTGAGATTTGTTGTGTGGCTATCATGATGAGCACTGTTGGGACGGACTGTGTGATGCCGGTTCCGGTCGTTTGTGGATGATGTTGATGATATTTTGCGGGGTTAGTAATCCCTAGCATTAGCTTAGGATCCCTACCGCGACTGTGTTCAGTATGGGAGGGCCGCGGCATAATATCCCGCGGTGACCAGCTTATGTGGATGTGCCATATTGTGTAGGTTTATTACTGTTATGCTTATTATGATTCTACATTGTTATCTTGCACGACTGCATAGCAATGTACCTTTGTTACTCTCTAATCTTATACAGTCTCTACTCATTTTGATGCATACATTCTATATTATCTTGTCATATTGTGACTTGCCAGATTCTTTAGATCTGACCCACTATCTGGTGCTTAGGTCTTGACCCCGAGTCGAGGGCGATGCGTTCGCACTCGTTGAGGTGCCCGTAGCAGGCGACTACGGATGGGGGCGGCCGACCATGAGGTCGAGCCGGAAGGTGGAGAGCCGACACTAGCTGCAGGGGTTTGAGTGTTCCTTTGTCTTGGGGTTTTGAGAGACATTTGTTGTGAGTTGGGTAGTAATGAAAAATATGTAATTAAACTTTGATTTTGTTATCACTATACATTTAGGCTGGACTTCAGCCCATCTACATTTGACATATATACGTTGATACCTTATGCTTCCGCTATCTCTGTATGGCTTCCCGCTTATAATACGCTTCCGCAATAATAACTGTTGTTACATTATTGTTCAAAAAGTTTTAAATTGGACCTCACTGCGGACCTACGATCTTGGAAGTTCTCGGATTTTCCGGGAAGTAGCGCGCCAATTTCGGTACTTTGACGATTTCCTCGGTATCCGGAATTGGGGCGTTACAAGTAGTCCTAAGCTCAACCTAAATTTTATTTTTGGTAATTTGGGCCCAACCCAAATACTAAAACGTAAGGTTCAAACTAGGCTCAAAGCCTGCCCTACATAATCTGTACTTATTTCTTCAAATTACTTGTAAATATAGTAACATACCCTTCAATTACCCGCATGATGCTCACCATGCGGTGGAGTGCATTTGAATTTGAAAGACGCTATTATAGTAGAATTTTTGTGTGTAATGCATTCTAACTTGGTCTCAAATCCATAAAGAAATCCGATTGAGTATTGTGCTGGCTGTCGGCTACCTAACGCACAACCCTCCTCCTTTGTCCGGGCTTGGGACCGGCTATATCAAGGATACCCCAACATACTTGAAATTGAATGCCGATAAGAAGCCAAAAAAAAATGAAAAGGTCTGATTTAGAAGAGTTATCAAGCCAAGCTGAAATATGCCTTATTTTTGTTGGATTCAAGTTGTTTGGCTGGGTGGGTTAGTGTTGTTTGTTTTTTTTTTTTTTTTTGCATCTTAAAATTTTAAATGCCCTGCTGGCTGTGGATTTTAGGAAATTGGAGACGGCTGGTTTGAGGCAATATTGCAGGTGTTTTAAACTTGTAAGTGCTGTTGTTAAATGGTTTTTCTTTTAGTTGTTCCAATCATTGCATTGAATGATTTTTTTTTTAATTTGTACAGACTACAATCAAAGTTGTTTCAGGCATGACCTTTCAGGTTTACACAGCTTCATATCATTTTTCGCTCATAGATACAAACATATTGATATCATGTCAAGTTTTCTTTTGAATGTATGGTAATTGTATCTTTGATTTGTTTGATAAATGAGATTTTATGGATTGCTTGACAATTTTTATGGAGTGCATCTTGCTCTTTTTACCTAGTTCTTGTAATGGATCCCAGCTTTAGCATTTTTTAGACTTTACTCATGCTACAAAAGAAAAATCTGAAAAGTCGTGAATGGGCTATAAGCATAAAAAAAAAATCCAAAAAGCAGTGTCATTTTGTGTTTGGAATTGCACGTACCTTACACGTGAAGGGCCCAACTAGTATGAATGAAAAGAGGAGTGCATGAGAATTTGAAGGAGTGGAGCTCCACATTAAGGCCCATCTATTTGAGAAATCGAGCCGCTCAAAGTAAAGGTCTCCAAGTATATATAGCATTCTCAAATTTATCCTGATACTATAATGTTGATGGTTCGATTAAGAACGTGTTTAACACAATCTAAGATCGTAGACTTGTATTTTATGCAATCCAGCCTATGTGCCAACTTATATGCATATCAATTTATGCAGCCAAACTCGTGGGTTGATTTAAATGTATGCTTATCAAACGTTTATGGAAGGAGGCCAGATGGAAAGACTCGTTAAGAAAAAAAGGGGAGACAAAAAAAATAGGGCTTCATTCAATTGTCGTAGCCCTTGATGTAACAACATTGTTAAAGTCGAATGACATCTTAACCGCATATCCTTTTTAGACTCATTTCAATGGTGAGTGAATGCTCAATGACAGTCAAAATTTATTCAAAAATCCCGCCCCCACCCCGCCCCCTTGAAAACTAATTATACCGAAAGTGGGACAAAAAGAGCAAATGTTCTCCAAGAAACTCATGACGCCGTTTGATTGTGAAATGTTTTAAGTGCTTGCAGTGACTACTAATTGGAGATTTTCATATTTTTAGAGTTGAAAGAATCCAGAATAATCAATCACCATCAACGTTAGTTTGATGACTCTAATCAATCTGACAGCATCTGAATTTGCTCAATAGATTAGTAATAAATAGTCACGCATTACTAAGAAATTTCCACGACAACTCCTTTTCATCCTTCCCATTCTACCGATTTGATCATAAGGTGGGCCACACTAGAGGGAACCCCGCTTAACTTAGGTCAACAACCCTAGATGGATGTAGGCATGTAAATCTGGGCGGGCGGCCCAAGTCCAGCATGGGCTCGGCAAGGAAAAATCGTGCCTGGGCCGTTGACTTGGTCAATAGGCCGAAGAAGAAGAAGAAGCAGTGGGAAAAGAATAAACCCAATTCTACAAAAAAATAAAAAACTAAAATAAAACCAATTCCACTAAAGAATAAAAGGGTCTACCCAAACTCTTAAGGTGGGGCATTGGGTCAGGAATTACCACTACCTGGTGGAGTTAAGTTGTATCATTTGTCTCCATTGGATCCCATCAAATCAACAGTCTGGATCCCACTATTGATTGGGAACCCTACTTCTCACCTTAGTACCTAAGATTCATAACTTTCATACTATTATATTTCTAGAGACAAATATTTTTTTTAGTGCACATTACCTCCGAGGGATAGAGTTTGGTCAACAGCCCAAGTCCAAGTCCAAGTCTAAGTAAAGTCCAACTTGAAAAAAAAAATGAAAGAAGTGGGCCACCCACGAGCGGCACGACTAGGGCCATGCCCTAGGCCGTGCTGGGCTGACCCTCATGGGAATGGGCACGGCACGGTCCGTCAAAGTTTGATGGGCAGTGCAGGCACGCCCGGGCACGAGTGGGCCCGATGGTGAGTGGGCCGTGATTTAGATGCCTAGATGGATTTTCCAACTTCCAAGTAAATGAAAATGAAATAAAACCCTTCCCTTTCCTCTCTTCCGATCTCATTTTCCCCACAAACAAAGGAGAATGAAATAAAACCCTTCCCTTTCCTCTCTTCTAATCTCATTTCCCTCACAGACAAAGGAGGGAGGGAGGGAGAGAAAGAGAGAGATGGCAAAGCCTCTGGGTCCGACTGGGGAGTTCTTCAAGAGGAGAGACGAGTGGAGGAAGCATCCGATGCTGAGCAACCAGTTCAGGCACGCCCTTCTAGGCCTTGGAACCGGCTTCGTCGCCTTTGGAATCTATCTCATCGCTGAAGCGCCCTACAATAAGTTCTATGCTAAGCCCCATGATTCTCACTCCACCCACTGATTCCGAATCAAAAGACCCAAAATCAAATCCCCTTCGATTAACGTACTTGCATAATTATAACCCAATTTGCTGTTTGTTTCACTTGTTCCTTTTTTCTTTTCAATTCTATCTCTTCTCACATAGTTTAATCTTTCTTATCTGGGTTCTGTAGATGATTGATGAATTAGAAATTTATATTCTTGAAGCAAGTAGATTTCTTTCTATAAATATGTAAATCCCCTTCAGGCCGGGTGGACCAAATGGAGGAGTGCTTCGGGGGTCTTGTGTGATCGGAAAGTCCCCCTCAAGGTTAAAAGAAAGTATTATAAGGTGGTGGTACGACCAGCGTTGTTATATGGATCAGAGTGTTGGGCAGTAAAGCATAATCATGTCAAGAAGAATGGAAGTTGCGGAGATGAGAATGCTAAGATGGATTGTGCGGGATCACAGGAGAGATAGGATTAGGAATGAGGAGATTAGGGGCAAAGTAGGAATAGCACCGATTGGAGAGAAAATCGACTGAGATGGTTCGGTCATGTTAGAAGGCGTCCAACGGAGGCACCTGTTAAAAGGTGTGAAAGCATGGAGATTGCCAGGTGTAAGAGAGGGAGAGGGAGACCCAAGAGAAGTTGGAAAGAAACTATTAAACATGACCTTGCCTACATGGATCTAACGGAGGACATGGCCCTAAACAGATTTGATTAGCGTCGTCAAATCCATATAGCCGACCCCACCTAGTGGAAAAAGGCTTGTTTGGTTATTTTTTATTCACACTGATGATAGCATCACTCAAATAAATGTTGAGTGACGCTATCGTCACTGTTCGCAACTTATTTACTTCACTTCGTCCCCTCCCCTGATTCGTTTCTCAAGTATTATCTTCACTGAAATGAGTAAGTGGGGAAAAAAGACGAGGAAGAGTGTATTTTGAAGGGATGCGGAGTATCATCTTGATGCTGACAATCGCAAAAAGATGCAAGATTTAACAACCTAACACACTCTAAGCGCAGTTTGATCTCCCAATCCAATCCTTAGAAGTTCTACTTAGACGGTTTCACGGGGGTACATCTTGACTCGTCTAGAGCTTTTATGCCGCTGATGCGCAGTGTGGCACCTGCTGAATCATATAGAGTTTGTAGCTAGGCGTCACACACACAAAGACCTGAACATTGCGTTAGACCGGGTGATCAAAATAGAAAAAAGACGAGCTGCTAGCATGGAACGGGCCTCTCTTCCCTTGCAGTCAAAACTTTCTTCTTCAGCGGGACCGCCAGGGCTAGAAGTCTCGTTTCCTTCAACTAATTCAAACAATTCAATCAGTGGGAAAATCATCTTACTGCACATTTGATTATATACAACCTCGTGAACATTACAATCAATCAATCGAGAGGAAGGGGTTGCAGGTGGGGAGGAAGAAGAGACAAAAATGAAAAGAAAAGAAGGAAAGAAGATGGTGGGGGAAGGGGTTGCAGGTGAGGAGGAAGAAGAGACAAAAAGGAAAAGAAAAGAATGAAATAAGAAGATGGGGGAAGGGTGTTGAGTGACGCTAGCGTCACTGGGGAAGGGTGTTGAGTGACGCTAGCGTCACTGTCGTCAGAAACCCAGTGACGCTAGCGTCACTTACCCCATGCTTTAAAAAAAAAAAACTCAAATAGTACTGACAGACCCAATTAGCGCTACATATTTGGCAAGGACCTATTGGGATAAATGGTTGTATTTGAGAATTTTATCGGTAAAATCCTCATAAAATAATATCAACTAATTTAATTTAAATATTGTAAGTTTTTATTATCATTGAGTAAATAGTGCTTGGTAATTTCTGCAAATTTCAGTATAACTCTGAATTGTTTGGAATTTAATAAAAAAAATCACAAAGATGATATACCAAACGAGAGATGGAGAGAAAGTAATCAATTGACCTCATGCAGGACCCACTAATTAGTAATCATAAGTGTTAATAATCATGGTAGGACCCATCTACTGTTAAAAAACCATAAAGATTACATGTTAAAACCATAAGATCCAAGCAATGTTGTTTAATTAAGGTGGGTAAACGTTGGTAACCATAGTGTAATACATCTAATGGTAATTATCATAAATGACCCTATCTAGTTTTTTTTTCCTTTTTTGTAAAACCTTATCTAATGTCAAAGTCATTTATGAACGCATCTATAAGAAATCATTGTGGGCCCATTTGATGTTGGTAGCCATATTAACACTATGTGAGCTATTAAATAAGACCCATTTAATGTTGACATAATTCAATCTTGGCAACAGTATGAGATCCGACTAATTTTGGTAGTATGGGACCCACCTAATTTTGGTAATCACAATAAAAGCCCCCTAGTGTGACATTTGTAGGACCCACCTAATATTGAAAATGAATAAAGGGTTATGTATTCATGATATAGTTATAGGACCTCACATTAAATTTGTAAACACCGTGGGGCCAATCTAAGGGGGTGTTTGGATAAATAAATAATATAATATCAATAAATTCAAATATTGTAAGATCTCATTATCATAAAACAAAATAGTGTCATATTATTATATTATGTAAATTATAGTATTGCAATTTCCACAAATTTTAATATACTTTTGAAGTGTTTGACAATTTATACAAAAAAATCACAAGATGTGCCAAACACAAAATAGAGAGAAAGTAATCAATTGACACAATACAGGACCCTTAGTAATCATAGTTGTTAATAAGCATGGTAGGGCCCATCTATTATTAAAAAAATATCATAGGATTAAATGTTAAAACCATGAGATCCAAGTAATGTCATTTAATTAGTGTAATACATCTAAAGGTGATTAACACATATGGCCATATTTAGTTTTTTTTTTCTTTTATAATCTTATTTAATGCCAAAAATCACTGATGAATCCATCTATAAAAAATCATTGTGGGACTCATTTAATGTTGATTGTCATATTAACACTAGGGAAACTATCAAATAATAGGACCCATTTGATGATGATAAATACAATCACACAATTCAATATTGGTAATCAATATGAGACTTGGCTAATTTTGGTAGTATAGGACCCACCTAATGTTGGTAACTACGATGAAGGGCCCATAGTGTGACATTTATAGGACTCATTTAAGGGGCCGGCTCTCCTCAGCTGGATGCGTGCGAATGACACATGTGGGCGGGGAACCCAAAATGAGCTCTCATCTCAAATCTCGCTATTTTCCCCCTTTCTCATTTCCCCCCTTTTGTTTTCCCCGCCAGACCGAATCGCTCCCCCCCTCTCTCTGCGATCTCTCCCAGCTCGCTGCGATCTCTCTCCCATCTCGCCTGTGATCTCTCTCCCCCATCTCGCCTGCGCGCTCTCTCACTGCTGCGTTCTCTCGCTGCTACGTCAAATCTCTGCTGCACTGCGATCTCTCTCGCTCTCTCCCCCTCTTTGCTGCGCTGCGATCTCCACCACATCTCGTTGCTGCTCTCCCCCTCTCTGCTGCGATCTCTCCTCATCTCACTGCTTCTCTCCCCCTCTCTGCTGCGTCTCTCGTCATCTCTCCCTCTCTCGTCGCTGTAAGGTCTGCGTGACGACATCAGCAAGGTAAATGCTCTGTTTTTTCCTACATGTAGACCCTGTTGGTATATGATAATGTTCCATGTTTGCCTAAACAATGGGCGTGGGTTGTACAAGCAGAAACTTAAATTTGGTGATAGAGTTGCATTCCACTTCCACAACCACCGAGAGATCCGGATGGAATTAATTTAAAAAAAGAATAAGAAGATGATATTGAAGTGGGTTGGAAATGATGGTTGTTGATTGGCTGAGAGTGTTGGATTTTGAAGTGGATATTTGATTTTCTTGGATTTTGAAGATGATATTGAAGTAGCCCATTATGGACTGATTTAAGACATTGACACACCAGTGTTTGGATTTTGTCATCCTGGCCATTGATTTGTATGAAATACTCTGGGTGATGGGTGTCCAAAAAGATTGAATCTTTCTTCTTCCTTGTTGTTTCTTTCTCTATGACATACTTGTATTATAATTTTTATTTAATCTGGGCGATGGGTGTGAATGTTGTGGTTCATGGGTTTTTTCAATTTAAGTTTGTTCTTGTTTCATGGTACATGTGTAAGTTCTCTTTTGTGAACTTATCTGGGTTTATTATATTTTTGACAATAAAAGCATAAGAATTTGTTCTTGACCATGTTTTTTTTTTTTTTTTCCATATTATGCTATTTCTTTCTTCCTTTCTTTTCTTTGGGTTTTGGAGAGAATATGAAACAGATGGCTTCTGATGTTGTTATTATTTCTGCAATATCATGCCAAAGGAGTTTTTCCACAGTGGTTCAACCTGTGGGTCACTTGGAATCATGGCAATCATTGGAGAAGTGGGGATTGAAAGGCATATAGTAGGTCTACAGTTGTGCCATTTTTTTTAAAGGGGTGGGAAGTGGGAACCCTTAATTAAGGTCCCCAAGTGCTTTTTGCATGATCAATTCAGTGATGAGTATAATAGGATTGATCACAGCTCTTTTTTTTGTGTTTATCCCTTTTTTCTGAGAAGAAAATGGTCTCTGCTCAATTTCCTTTGTACATCATATTATTTTTTTTGTTTTTGACTGACTTTAGGCATCTATTTTTGCTTTCTTAACTCGCAGGATAAAATTTCTTGCAATGGACATGGAGATGAGATGGTTGTTAATGACGGTGGTGGTGGGGGGAGAGGATATCATGTATTGGACTTGAAAGAGATATTTTAAGTGTTTTTTTTCCTGATGATCTCAGACTGCTTGGTGGATGTGTGGGATTTTTTGTAATGAGATTGTGTAAAATAGAGTATGAATGTGGCTGCGTGGAGAATGGATTAAATCTGTTTCAATGGAATGTGTTGTGATGGGATTGAATTTGTAGACTGCAAAGTGAATCCAATGAAATGTATTTCGTTATTGAAGTGAAGTTTGAATATATTTGTTCCAAGGTACTTGCAGTTTCAAGTCTGTCGTTATGGGATGTCCTATTTCTTTGTTGTGGATTGTTGTTTTTTTTTTTGGATATTATGGAGGTGTTGAATGTTGAATTTCATATCAGTCCTTAATTTGAATTTGAGTAGATGTTGAGTGAAGATATGAGTAGTTCAGACTCCACTTCTAGAGTTCTGGATTCTGCCATATGAGTAGTTCATAATATGGACTTCATAAACCCCAAAATAAGTGGGCTTTATTTTGATTCATGGTTATATGGTTGTGTGGTTTTTTGAGCAACTACCATTTTCATGGTTATATGGTTGTGTGGTTTTTTGGGCTCATTTATGAGAAGGATCAATTTGTGCATGAGTTTTTTGGAACTGCAACATTCAATACTTGTTATTGGATTTCAACACTGAAGCTATTCACCTATAACATTCACCATTCTTATTCAACATCACCTTTAACAAAACCACCTGTTTTTGCCCATCACTTTTAACATCAGCATTCACCATTCTTATTCAACATCAAACCAACCATTCACCTATAACTTTCACATTCAAACTCAACTTGTTTTTGTCCATCACCTATAATATTCAACATCAACACAAATTCTTTTGTCATTGAATATCAAGGCTCTGACATCAACTAAATAAGAACATCAATATTATCATTCACACGGAACATCAACACAAGCATTCAGATTCAGCACCAACATCGTCATTCTTACTCAACATTAACAAATATTCATCACCTTCAACATCACCATGCTCATGCTCATACTGAGCAAGGCCAACAACACTTATGTAGCAACCATTCAACATGGGGCAAAAAGAAATCCAACATGATCATTCAACATTCACATTTAACATCAACTATTTTAAATTCAACATTGAACATAAATCAACTTCATCAACAACAGGATTGGAGTGACAACAGGATTTCCCTATGTAAGTAGGGAAATGAGAGAGATGATGCAAAATCCATTCATTAATGTATGTGCATAAACACTCAAATGCACATAATGATGTGCACCTACTTACATATTCATAAGAACCCACAGAATTTAATGTCTATGCATATACACTCAAATGCACATAATGTCTGTGACAACAAGTCTTGATCAATCTCAGAGTTAAACTACACGAACAAAAGGTGGGCATGACTGTGCTTTCTTCTTTGAAATCAGTCATGATGTCTTCCTTCCTTGATGTCAGTCTTCATGGCTTCCTTCCTTCTCGGCATATAGTCATGATGGTAGTCTTCACAATGGCAACTTTGCTGCATTGAATTAATTGAGCTGCAATAGACATAAGAAACTCTTGAGGAAAAATAAAACAAATTATAGAAGCACCAAGTTTCATCATCATAAAACAAACAGAAAAAAAACACAAACAGAAAAAAAACAAACGTAAGAGCATCTTGACCGACAAACATAACCTAGATCATGAATAAAACAATTTGGATGTCATGTTTTCATCTACAGCCAGATAGTGGACAACTGATGATGAGGAGGAGGTAGGAGGTCATATCCCTGGATCACAAATAATTAAAATTGGTCATTAATAACAGACCCAAAGAAAGAATTTTCGGGCTTTGTTTTTTTTTTTTTTTTCATCAAACTATTTATCAAGCTACCCAGTTTTCTCAAACTCATTCATCAATTTTTCTACTAGGCAGCAGTATGACTGATATAACACAAACACAAGCACAAGCATTTCATTAATTTCTAAAAAAAATGAGGTGATGAGGTATCACTATATGGTGCTGTGAGGCCCCACCCCTGGTGGGCTCTCAATTTGAATTTGAATACTATATATTAGCCTAAGTATTTTAATTATACTAATTATGGGGTTTAGTTAAGGGTAATTATGTATTTTCCTAGGATTAGTCTAGTTGTGTAATTAGTAGAGTCAATAGGGTGTCTTTTATTAATTGTAGAGTTAGTTAGTTTGTTAGAGGCCCTAACTAGAAATTTGCGTTTACTATAGGGGGTTTACACCAGAGAATCTTTTAGAAGCCCCACCTAAAGACCTAAGTACCCTCTACCCAACCCTAATCCTATTCTAACCCCAAGGGCATTTTTGTCCCTAGCCCAAAAATCCAACCTATTTAAACTAAACTCACCCTGCCCAAGCAAATCACTGTTCATCTCATCTCTCAATTCCTATCTCTTTTCTCTCTTCTTCTTCCCCACTTCTCTCCAACGAGCCCTCATCTTCCCCTCCAATTCCTATCTCTCTCCCTCTTTCGTTCTCTCCACAGAATTTCCAATAGAAGGCCAACCCCAGCTAAAACCCCAAGGCTGATCAACAACAGAGGAGCCCCACAGTTGGATTTCCCCTATTATAGCTTGGTTCTCTTTCCTTCTTCATTCTTTAAATCAGGCAAGTGCTCTATGCTGCTAACTTAGAATGCATGACTTATCTTCCTTTTGATTTGCAAATTTCAATTCTGTTTATATATATTTAGATCGATCTTTGAGCTTGTCTGTTGGTTTTTCTTTGACCATTGATGGATGAGGTTACCTCATTTGGATGATCAATGGTCCGGTTGATGATGGATGGATGATATGGAAATGATTTTATTCTTTGCCTATGCTTCTGTGATGGTCTGAGGAGAAACCCAGGGGAATTGGGTCACTATATCAAGTTCCCGGAGGTGGAATTGTGAAAATCCATTTTGCTGCGTCGAGACCAGGAACCAGGTGGGACCACCCTTGGAAAATCAGGACCCCACATCTGATAGAGGGGCCCTGGGCGACCATAGTAGTGCAGCCTGATCTGAGTTTAATCAGCGCGGGGGCCACCATCCTTGCACTATGGAGATATGGGCATCATTCAAGATGGGTCTTCATTTTGAACATCATACAGTGGTGGGGCCCACTGGGTGATCTGATCACAATCTCATCCGCTCTAATAGCCGTGCGGGGTGGGGCGACCATGAGGGTGGATTTTGATCTAAATCTGATCAAGCATGGGAAAGTGGTCCAGTGAACTTGTGGGGCCCAGGTAGGTCCCTGATTTCAGATCTAGTCCAGATATAGGATCATGAAATTCTCCTCAAACCCAGAGCTCAGCAATGGCCGAGCTCAGCACTGGCCGAGCTCAGCGATGATTGGATTCAACACTGGCCGAGCTCAGTGTTGACCGAACTCAGTGTTCTGCCGAGCACAATGCTCAGGTCGAGACCCGCATTTAGGCCGAGCTCAGTGTTATGGCCGAGCTTAGTGTTTTACCGAGCTCAGTGCCAGACCGGGCTCCGTGCTTCACCGCGCTCAGCTCTTGAATGAGCTAAGAGCTTGACCGACCTCAATGCCTGACCGAGCTCAATGCTTTACCGAACTCAGCTGGGTGACTGAACTGAGCTAGGTGCTTTGCCGAGCTGAGCTGGGTGACCGAGCTGAGTGTTCAATTGAGCTCAAGTGCTTAGCCGAACTCCGACCTGGATTCCGACCAGGGGGTTAGCCGAACTCACAGGAAGTTCTGGACAATCAGGCATTGCCTGCAGGGTGTCGCGCCGCTGATCCCAGTGTGCCGAGCTGACCGCCCAGGCCAGGAGGTCGGCTGAGCACACTGTGTACAGCGTTACTTCCCAGATTCTAATTTCTATTGTTGTAATCATATGTGGGGCCCATTGACCATCCAAATAGACTTCCATCACTGTGCCAACCACGAGTCGATGGTGTGGCTCAACCTTGACTCGTGGGGTCCACTAATTAAGGTCCAGGCTATGTAATCTAATATGATTCGACCTTTATATGTTACCAGTGATGCACATAACTTTTGAGCACCAAACACAGTATTCCTTAGCATCAGTGGTTTCACTTAAAGATCGAATTACCTGAGATAGACCTGAATTTGAAAGTTAATCATTTACTTAGGTTGGACTGTTGATATCTCCCATTGATCGTTGTACTTGGAGATTCATCTCCCTCATATTATTACTATCACTCTATTGTCCTTATTATTGCTTATACCTGTTAATTAAATGGAAAATGGAGGACCCGAACCTAGGACTACTTAGAGGTGACCCGGTAATATGATTGGGTGAACATTGACCCGTGTCTGTGGCTAGGCGGGCCCTTTTATGGCCTAAGCTTGGATTACCCTAGACTGGAGAGATTAGATTGTATGGGCTTGTGACCCATTATGGATGTAAATGGATCATCTGTTATTGAACATGAACTTGTATCTCATATGGACTGTTGTAGACCAGGCCATGTATTTGGTGGGCCTTGGTATGGATCCAATGATTGGACTTGGACTTGTACTATGATCCATAGGTTGTATTGGGTACTTGGATCTCTTAGGGACTTTTGTTGGGACCTTGTTCACGCAAGGCAAAGCCTAGACAGACACAGACTCTTATTGTTTCCTGAGTCGGCATAGACATTCACTCAGTTGATCTCAGCTCAGCCAGTTGGACTGATCATCACTGGTCGGAGCTATTGAGAGTGTTGTGTGGCTATCATGATGAGCATTATTGGAGACGGACGGTGTGATACCGAGTTCGGTCTCAGTGTGTGTTGATGGATGATGTTATTTGCGGGGCTAGATAATCCCCAGCACTGTGAGATTTTCCCCGCCGCGACTGTGTTCAGTATGGGAGGGCCGCGGTATAATATCCCGCGGTATCCAGCTTGTGTGAGTGTGCCATTTTGTGTGGGGTTATATTATGTTTATCTTGATTCTATTTGTTTATCTTGCTCAACTGCCTAGGATCTGTACCATTGCTATTCTCTTAACTTTATTACTGTCTCTACTCATTTGATGCATACATCCTACATTATCAGCATACTGTGACTTGCCAGATCTTTAAATCTGATCCACTCTTGGTGCTCAGGTCTTGACCCCGAGTTCGAGGGCGATGCGTACGCACTCATAGAGGCGCCCGTAGTAGGTGACTACGGATGGGGACCGGCCGACCAAGAGGTCGAGCCGGAGGGTGGAGAGCCAGTACCAGTGGCAGGGGCTTGAGTGTCTGTTTGTTTGGGATTTTGAGAGATTTTTGTGGTGAGCTGGGTAGTTGTCAAATATGTAATTAAACCATGATTTTTTTTATCACTTGTTATTTTTAGGCTGGATAAGCCTGTTATACATGATATGATTTTGATGATACTTTATGCTTCCGCTATCTCTGTATTGCTTCTGCTTATTTCTTTATGCTTCCGCAATATTAACTGTTGTTATAATATTGTTCAAAAAGTTTTAAATTGGATCTCACTTCAAACCTACGATCTTGGAAGTTCTCGGATTTTCCGGGAAGTAGTGCGCCAATTTCGGTACTTTGACGGTTTTCTCGGTATTCGGAATTGGGGCGTTACATTTTATGGTATCAGAGCGGGCAAGTCTCTAGGAAATAAAATACACTAGAAACTTTAGGACGTAGTGAGGATTTAAGTGTGGGGGTACGTGTAACGTCGATGGATCGGGTAGAATCAGTGTAGTCCTAAGTGTTGGACTTGAACTAACCCAATTTCTTTCTCTTGACAGATGTCTGGAGAAGGTTCTCCACCACATATGATACCAGCAGTCGGTGGCCAGCCCGACTTCGAGTAGCGTTTCCAGAGATTCCTACAGGCCTTCCTTGTTTCTCAGGAGGCCCAGGCTTTGGCGCAGCAGCGGCAGGCCGAGGACTTTGCGCAGTTTCAGACGCAAGTCCTGGATGTCATCGAGAGGGTGGCTCAGCCAGGTATAGCAGCGGCACTTGTTCGGGAGGCAGACCCAAACATCATCTTTAAGAGGTTCCTCAAGAGGGGACCACCTGAGTTCACTGGCGCAGATGATCCGCTAGTGGCCGATGACTGGATCGTACGGATGGAGAAGATCTTCAGAGTCTTTGAGTGCACCGGCCAGCAGAGGGTGCAGCTAGCTGCTTACATATTCCGGGGAGTCGCGGAGGACTGGTGGAGGACAGTTCAGCATCATTTCGAGGTGATCGGAGACGAGATTGCTTGGACTGCCTTCAGAGCAGACTTCCTCCGGAAGTTCATACCGGCTCATGTCAGAGACCGCAAGCTGCGGGAGTTTCAGGCATTGGTGTAGGGCAGCATAACTGTCTACCAGTATGAGGTTCGCTTCACCCAGCTCTCTCGCTTTGTAGAGGCTCTGGTCACGCCTGAGTCAGAGAGGATTCGGCGGTTCGTCGAGGGACTGAGAGATGAGATCCAGCTCAACATGTCTTGCATTGAGATTCACACTTATGAGGAGGCTTTGAGGAGGGCTTACTGGGTAGAGGAGCGTCTGCAGCGGATTGAGGCCAGTCAGCAGCAGAGACGGGTCCGGGTTGCTCTGGCCAGACCGCAGCCTGTGCCCCTACAGCAACAGCCATTCCAGAGACAGAGGCTAGCTGGGCAGTATCATCAGCGTCAGTAGTAGCAGCGTGGGCCCAGAGTGTGCTATGACTGCGGGAGCCATGGCACATCTCCAAAATTTGTCCACTACGAGGCGGACAGCCCCCGATGCTCCAGCTTCCAGCACCTCCTAGAGCTTCAGCTCCAGCTCCAGCTCCAGCTCCACCCGCTCCGCAGATTGCACCAGCACCTCAGCCACCTCAGCAGCAGTACCGTGCCTAGCAGCAGGCACGTGGACCCCAGCAGCCCAGGGGACAGCACTACCAGAGGGGACGTCACCAGAGGCCCTATGGACAGCAGCGACAGCAACAGAGACCTCAGGCCGCAGGTCAGGCATTTGCACTCACACATGAGGAGGCCGAAGCTGCAGGGAATGTCGTTGAAGGTACTCTTTTTATTTGTGATCAAGTTGCTAGACTATTGTTTGATCCCGGTGTGACACATTCCTATGAGTCTTCTGCTTTTGCTTTAGTTCTTGGTGGGGTAGGAGAGGAGTTGCCTTGCACGCTAGTTGTGTTTACGCCCGTGGGCAAGAAGGTAGTGTGTCAGACTTACCACCCCAAATGCCGAGTGCAGATCGGGGAGTACATTATGTTTGCAGATTTGATCGTATTACCCATGCATGACTTCGACGTTATCTTGGGGATGGATTGGTTGGTCAGATACCGAGCGGTGATAGATTGCTTCAAGAAGACAGTCAGACTCAGCATCGACGGTTCAGATGACACAATCGAGTTTGAAGGCGAGAAGAAGCCACACGGTACCAGGTTGATTTCAGCATTGAAGGCAGAGAGGCTAGTGAGATCAGGTTGCGAGGGCTACATCGCATTCATCTCAGAAGACAAGAAATCCAAGGGAGTCGAGGAGATTCCGGTTGTTTGTAAGTTTCCAGACGTGTTTCCAGATGAGATCCCAGGATTGCCTCCAGTTAGAGAGATCGACTTCACCACCGAGCTTGTGCCAGGCACCGCACTGATTTCCGGAGCTCTTTACCGCATGGCTCCGGCAGAGCTGCGAGAGTTGAAGACCCAGTTGCAAGAGTTGATAGGCAAGGGCTTCATCAGACCGAGCATGTCACCTTGGGGAGCACCTGTGCTTTTCGTGAAGAAGAAGGATGGGTCGATGAGGATGTGCATTGACTACAGGTAGCTGAACCAGGCAACAGTGAAGAACAAGTATCCTCTTCCCCGGATCGACGAGCTTTTCGACCAGCTTCAGGGAGCGCAGTACTTTTTGAAGGTGGACCTGAGATCGGGATATCATCAGCTGCGAGTCAGAGAGCAAGATGTGCAGAAGACGGCGTTTTGTACTCGTTACGAGCACTATGAGTTCCTTCTGATGCCATTCGGGTTGACGAATGCGCCGGCAGTGTTCATGGCCCTGATGAACAAGATCTTCACTCCGTACCTCGACAGCTTCACAGTGGTGTTCATCGACGACGTGTTGGTCTACTCCAAGTCCAGAGAGGAGCACGAGCAGCATTTGAGGACATCTCTATAGTTGTTGCATGACAACCAATTGTACGCGAAGCTCAGCAAGTGTGAGTTTTGGTAGAGCAGGTAGTTTTCCTCGGACATATCATCTCCAGAGACGGCCTAGCAGTGGATCCAGCGAAGATCGAGGTAGTAGTGAACTGGGAGAGACAGAAGAATGTCACAGAAATTTAGAGTTTCCTTGGCTTAGCAGGCTACTACCGCAGATTTGTCAAGAGTTTCTCTTCAATTTCAGTCCTTTGACCAAGCTGACGAGGAAGGATGTACCGTTCGTGTGGACATATGCTTGTGAGAACAGTTTCCAAGAGCTGAAGGAGAGACTGACGATAGCACCGATCTTATCTTTACCTTCTGGTACAGGCAGTTTTGTTGTCTTCATTGATGCTTCAGGGACCGGTCTTGGTTGTGTTTTGATGCAGGAGGGCAAAGTCATTGCCTATGGATCACGCTAGCTGAAGGAACACGAGAAGAAGTATGCTACTCACGATCTAGAGCTTGCAGCAGTCGTGTTTGCACTGAAGATGTGGGGGCACTACCTCTACGGAGAGAAGTTTGAGATCCATTCAGATCATCGCAGCTTGCAATACCTGTTCACTCAACACGATCTCAACAACCGTCAGAGGCGTTGGATGGAGTACATCAAGGATTACGACTTCCCTATCAAATACCACCCGGGTAAGGAGAACGTCGTAGCATATGCTTTGAGCAGGAAGACCGCCCTAGTCAGTTTTCTAGCAGTAGAAGGTGTGTGGACAGACGTCTTCAGTGACTTGGATGTCTAGTTTCAGCCGCTCAGTGACAGAGTTTTGCTTGCTACCATGTCCGCATGGGAACCAGAGTTGCTTGGAGAGGTCAAGGACAGTCAACGCAGCGATCCTAAGCTTGTCAGAATGATCGAACAGATTGACCAGAGGCCCAAGTTCAGACTGATTGGTGGAGTGCTCTACTACCAGGACAGGCTGTGTGTACCAGATATCCAGGAGCTGAAGGACCAGATCGTAGCAGATGCATACCACAGCAGATATTCGATTCACCCGGGCAACACCAAGATGTACAAGAACTTGAGGAGCTACTACTGGTGGAACAACATGAAGAAAGAGATTGCAACCTATGTGGCCAGATGTCTGACATGTCAGCAAATCAAGGCAGAGCACCAGAAGCCACCAGGGCTACTTCATCAGCTCGAGATACCTCGGTGGAAGTGGGAGCATATTACCATGGATTTTATTGCAGGACTTTCAGCTACCCGGAGACGCTGTGATGGCATTTGGGTGATCGTGGATAAATTGACCAAGTCAGCTCACTTCTTGTCAGTGTCGATGAGAGCAGGACTGGACGTCCTTACTAAGCTATACGTGGACAAGATCATCTCTTTGCATGGAGTTCCAGCTTCGATTGTTTCAGACAGAGATCCACGCTTCACATCTCACTTCTGGGAGAGTCTACAGCAGGCCTTGGGTACCAAGTTGAGCTTCAGCACAGCCTACCATCCTCAGACAGACGGACAGACGGAGCGCACCAACCAAACCTTGGAGGACATGTTGCGAGTTTGTGTCCTAGATTACAAGGAGAACTAGGAGGATTCATTGCCACTTTGTGAGTTTGCCTACAACAAAAGTTACCACTCGAGCATCAAGATGGCACCGTTCGAAGCGTTGTACGGCAGGAAGTGCAAGATCCAGTCTGTTGGGAGGAAGTTGGTGTCAGGAGTTTCCATGGACCATCTATCGTCGGCGACACCAGTGAGAAGATCCACCAGATAGTGAAGAACCTGAAGATTAGCCGCAGTCGACAGAAGAGCTATGCAGACAACCGATGCAGACCACTTGAGTTTCAGAAGGGAGACCGTGTATTCTTGAAGGTTTCCCCAGCTTGAGGCACCCTCAGATTCGGCGAGAAGGGTAAGTTAGCACGGAGGTACGTCGGACCCTTTGAGATCAAGGCCAGGATCAGAGATGTCGCCTACAGACTTCAGTTGCCAGCGGAGTTATCGGGTGTGCACGACGTCTTCCACGTCTCGATGTTGAGGAAATATGTGGAGGACCCTACCCATATTCTGCATCACTAGCCGCTCGACATCCAGCCCGACGCATCCTACATCGCCAGGCCAGTCGCCGTCATCGACACCAAGGAGAAGGTGCTTTAGAACTGAACCATTCAGTTTGTGAAGGTTCAATGGGAGCATCACACCCCAGCTGAGGCTACTTGGGAACTACGAGACCAGGTGGCGAGAGATTATTCGCATCTTCTACCGCATGTATGTTCTTACTTTGTTTTTACAATTGGGGACCAAATGTCTTTAACGAGGGAGGAATGTGAGGCCCCACCCCTGGTGGGCCCTCAATTTGAATTTGAATACTATATATTAGCCTAAGTATTTTAATTATACTAATTATGGGGCTTAGTTAAGGGTAATTATGTATTTTCCTAGAATTAGTCTAGTTGTGTAATTGTAGAGTCAATATGGTATCTTTTGTTAATTGTAGAGTTAGTTAGTTTGTTAGAGGCCCTAGCTAGAAATTTGTATTTACTATAGGGGGTTTACACCAGAGAATCTTCTAGAAGCCCCACCTAAAGACCTAAGTACCCTCTACCCTAACCCTAATCCTATTCTAACCCCAAGGGCATTTTTGTCCCTAGCCCAAAAACCCAACCTATTTAAACTAAACTCTCCCTGCCCAAGCAAATTACTGTTCATCTCCTCTATCAATTCCTATACTAAACTCTCCCTGCCCAAGCAAATCACTGTTCATCTCCTCTCTCAACACTGGTCGAGCTCAGTGTTGACCGAACTCAATGTTCTGCCGAGCACAATGCTCAGGTCGAGACCCGCGTTTAGGCCGAGCTCAGTGTTATGGCCGAGCTCAGTGTTTTACTGAGCTCAGTGCCAGACCGGGCTCCGTGCTTCACCGCGCTCAGCGCTTGACCGAGCTAAGAGCTTGATCGACCTCAATGCCTGACCGAGCTCAATGCTTTACCGAACTCAGCTGGGTGACCGAACTGAGCTAGGTGCTTTGCCGAGCTGAGCTGGGTGACCGAGCTGAGTGCTCAATTGAGTTCAAGTGCTTAGCCGAACTCCGAGCTGGATTCCGAAAAGGCCGGATTCCAATAAAGGAGACTAGAACCTGGGACATTCCCTTTTAGCCAGAGCTTTCAGTGTGCACGGCCAACTACCCAGCCCAGGGGGTTAGCCGAACTCACAGGAAGTTCTGGACAATCAGGCATTGCCTGCAGGGTCTTGCTCCTCTGATCCCAGCGTGCCGAGCTGACCGTCCAGGCCAGGAGGTCGGCTGAGCACACTGTGTACAGCGACACTTCCCAGATTCTAATTTCTATTGTTGTAATCATATGTGGGGCCCATTGACCATCCAAATAGACTTCCATCACTGTGCCAACCACGAGTCGATGGTGTGGCTCAACCTTGACTCGTGGGGTCCACTAATTAAGGTCTAGGCCATGTAATCTAATATGATTCAACCTTTATATGTTACCAGTGATGTACATAACTTCTGAGCACCAAAAACAGTATTCCTTAGCATCAGTGGTTTCACTTAAAGATCGAATTACCTGAGATAGACCTGAATTTGAAAGTTGATCATTTACTTAGGTTGGACTGTTGATATCTCTCATTGATCCTTGTACTTGGAGATTCATCTCCCTCATATTATTACTATCACTCTATTGTCCTTATTATTGCTTATACCTGTTAATTAAAAGGAAAATGGAGGACCCGAACCTAGGACTACTTAGAGGTGACCCGGTAATATGATTGGGTGAACATTGACCCGTGTCTGTGGCTAGGCGGGCCCTTTTATGCCCTAAGCTTGGATTACCCTAGACTGGAGGTTAGATTGTATGGGCTTGTGACCCATTATGGATGTAAATGGATCATGTGTTATTGAACATGAACTTGTATCTCAGATGGACTGTTGTAGACCAGGCCATGTATTTGGTGGGCCTTGGTATGGATCCAATGATTGGACTTGGACTTGTACTATGATCCATAGGTTGTATTGGGTACTTGGACCTCTTAGGGACTTTTGTTAGGATCTTGTTCACGTAAGGCAAAGCCTAGACAGACACAGACTCTTATTGTTTCCTGAGTCGGCATAGACATTCACTCAGTTGATCTCAGCTCAGCCAGTTGGACTGATCATCACTGGTCGGAGCTATTGAGAGTGTTGTGTGGCTATCATGATGAGCATTGTTGGAGACGGACAGTGTGATACCGAGTCCGATCTCAGTGTGTGTTGATGGATGATGTTATTTGTGGGGCTAGATAATCCCCAGCACTGTGAGATTTTCCCCGCCGCGACTGTGTTCAGTATGGGAGGGCCGCGGCATAATATCCCGCGGTATCCAGCTTGTATGAGTGTGCCATTTTGTGTAGGGTTATATTATGTTTATCTTGATTCTATTTGTTTATCTTGCTCAACTGCTTAGGATCTGTACCATTGCTATTCTCTTAACTTTATTACTGTCTCTACTCATTTGATGCATACATCCTACACTATCAGCATACTGTGACTTGCCAGATCTTTAAATCTAATCCACTCTTGGTGCTCAGGTCTTGACCCCGAGTTCGAGGGCGATGCGTACGCACTCGTAAAGGTGCCCGTAGTAGGTGACTACGGATGGGGACCGGCCGACCAAGAGGTCGAGCCGGAGGGTGGAGAGCCAGTACCAGTGGCAGGGGCTTGAGTGTCTATTTGTTTGGGATTTTGAGAGATTTTTGTGGTGAGCTGGGTAGTTAGTCAAATATGTAATTAAACCTTGATTTTTTTATCACTTGTTACTTTTAGGCTGGATAAGCCCGTTATACATGATGATACCTTATGCTTCCGCTATCTCTGTATTGCTTCCGCTTATTTCTTTATGCTTCCGCAATATTAACTGTTGTTATAATATTGTTCAAAAAGTTATAAATTGGACCTCACTGCAGACCTACGATCTTGGAAGTTCTCGGATTTTTCGGGAAGTAGCGCGCCAATTTCGGTACTTTGACGGTTTTCTCGGTATCCGAAATTGGAGCGTTACAGGTGCTTTATCTAAACAGTTCACATGTCAGATACCATCTAATGCAGTCATTGCTTGGCAAATCCATAAATAGATGATCACATTTGGGAAACAAATCACCTACATTTAACAGATGTAAGGGATTATTCATGAATATGTTAATGTTAATGTTAACACTTATGATTTTTAGTGCATTGGGCATGAGTTTTGATTGTTTTAATTATTAGTGCAATGGGGCCATCTGGCTTTCAGTTCTCTGCCATAGACCATTAGCTCAAATAATATTTGGGACAATGCTAAATAATATGGGATGGTTCTAATCAAATGGTTTGCCTTCTTGAGATATGAGCCATACATTATAAATGAATCACCATAACCCCCCAATTCCCCTTTAAGCACGCTCATTTTGTGGACGCAAATCACATGGCTAAGATGTTTTGATATGGATGAAACTTCACCAAATTTAAGATTATGCTTGTACAACCCACGCCCATTGTTTAGGCAAACATGGAACAATATCATATACCGACAGGGTCTACATGTAGAAAAAAAAAACAGAGCATTTACCTTGCTGATGTCCTCACGTAGACCTTACAGCGACGAGAGAGGGAGAGATGAGGAGAGACGCGGCAGAGAGGGAGAGAGCAGCAACGAGATAAGGAGAGATCGCAGCAGAGAGGGGGAGAGCAGCAGCGAGATGTGGTGGAGATCGCAGCGCAGTAGAGAGGGGGAGAGAGCGAGAGAGATCGCAGCGCAGCAGAGATTTGACGTAGCAGCGAGAGAGCGCGCAGGCAAGATGGGGGAGATCGATCACAGGCGAGATCGGAGAGAGAGATCGCGGCGAGATGGGAGAGAGAGATCACAGCGAGAGAGAGAGGGAGCGATTAGGTCTGGCGGGGGAAACAAAAGGGGGGAAATGAGAAAGGGGGAAAATAACGAAATTATAGATGAGAGCTCATTTTGTGTTCCCCGCCCACATGTCATTCGCACGCATCCAGCTGAGGCTCTCTCAACTGCAGTTGAGGAGAGCCGGCCCCCTCATTTAATATTGATAATTAACGAGTGCTATGTAATCGTGACTAGCACCAAACGCCCGTGCTAAGCCCGGGCCAAAAGTAAAAATATATTAGAAATTTAAGAATTATTTTAAAATATTATTAAGATAAAATAAGTCTAAAAGAAAGAAATTTATTATCTTTGAATATTATAATCTTTTAACATGTGATGAAAATAAATATAAAATGATAAGTAAACTTACATAACATAATGCCCTCTTAAATTTAAAGGCATTGACTATTACACAAGTATGAATGTGTGTCTATATAGGGGCAGCTCTCCTAAGCTAAAGTTTAGGTTAAGGTGAGCTCAAGTTTGTGGTGGGGCCCACATGGGGATTTCAAGGACTCACTGGGACCCTTCTCTTTGCAAAAAACTAGTCTCAATCGTGGTTTCTACTATCTCCATCTAGCCCTAAAAGTTTAATAGTCAACAATCCATTCGGATTGGCACACAGTCGATCTAACGATCCAGTAAATCCAGATCTGACCAAAAGCTAATAGACATGTACAATTTATGGAGGTCTTGTGTTTGGTTTATTTGGATGGACCAATGGTGGGCCCCACAAGCGTAAGCTTACAGAATTAAATAGAGAGGTATGGTGCCCGGGCTCAAAAATATAATGAAATATGTAATTCTTTTCTGAGATACTATCAGAAAAGAACAAATTTTATAGAAATAAATAAGTAGTTTATATTTATTATATATATAACTTTAACAAAAAAGAAAAAATAACTTGGTGGGGTCACATGATGTAACATCTAACGGTGAGCCTTATATTCTTATTCCTTCAAAGTGTGTCCAATTGGACAGTGGGACCTTGCTGATGTGTCATTCCGAGGATCCTTAGTGGGGTCACATGATGTAACATCTAAAGATATGCCCATATCCCAATGTCTAAAGGTGTGTCCAATTGAATATTTGGTCAGTAGGCCCTTGTTGATGTGGTGTTCCAAGGAGAATTGGTGGGGTCACATGATGTAATATTTAAAAGTGAGCCTCTTATCTTAATTCATTAAGGTGCATCATAATATGTTTAAAGGTGGCCTTGTTTGTCTGGTTTTTAACTTCTTGGCAGAAGTGGAGAAATGATAGGTCTGATGAGGATGGAAGAAGTTGTTTAGAGAAATTGTAGGAGATATGATAAAGATGTGAGTTTGTTATCTTGATGTGGCACCCCTCACAGCCCACATCTCCCTTTGCTTTAATATATATAACTAGCAACAAAAGGCTCGTGCTAAGCCCGAGCAAAAAATGAAAATATGTTAAAATTTAAGAATTCTTTTGAAATATTATTAAGATAAAATAAATAGAAAATAGTTTTTTTTCTTATATTTGAATATTAAAAAATTTTCTATGAAAATAAATATAAAATAAAGTAAATTTACATAACACGACGACCCCTTGAATTTAAAGGCGTTGACCATTACGACCATCTCATTTACGGATATATTTTACTATTGATGATTGAAAATATAAGAAAAAGAAAACAAACTGGATGGATCTACATCTACTAAAAAGAACCAAAAGAAAGTGATAAAAAAAATTAACGTGTTTAATCCATCAAAGGGGCCACCATTGAGATATTTTTAATGTGTGGGACCCACTGATGGCCCTACATTCAAAGAAGAAAAAAAGGGAATATAAGAAGAAAGGAAATGGAAAACAAATGATTTCATCTTCAATGGGCCGCACACAACATTTGGATTTATGGTGATGGAACAGTTGGCCCCCACAGATGATTGATAGTATAAGAAAACAAAATTAAAGGAGAGGGGGGCGAACAAGTGTAAGAGAAGAAAAAAATATAAAAGATGTACATTGCAGGGGATGAGTGTACGTGGATATAGATATGAGTCATCATAATATGTTTCTAATATACACACAAATCACATCCTAACAAATATCAAAGAAATTAAGCTTGTGTATGATACCAACCCAGTCTGATTGTCCACTATGGATACATATTGACCTTGAAAACCAAAATCTATGTATAATCCATGAGTGGGTCCCACTGCAGAAATAAGTTAAATGTGCGGGGCCCACTAATTGATTTGCATCCAGTAAGAAACCAGACAACAGCCAACAGGCTTGCCTCCCACTTAGCATCCCTATATAAGTGGGGCCCACTCTTAGAAAAAAGGGGGTTAAGAGAAGGCCATTGGGATTTATTCAAATACTAGAGTCCAATCTTGAAATATATTTAATACGAACTAGTGCCCACTACTGGGTTCATCCATTTGAGGAAAAAATATTGAAAGAAGAGTAAAGGGGCAACAACTTGGATTTCATTCATCGGTAGGGCCCACAAAACATATTTAACATGGGACCCATTGATGATTGAAGATCTAAGAAAAAGAAAACAAACTGACTGTAAATATTTGCTTATAATTTGGATAATGGCAAGAAATAGGACTCAAATTCAAATACTCATAAAAATATCTTATGAGAGAGGTTTTAGGAGAGAAAAAGTAGTCCAAAGTTAGGTCATTCCTTAAAATAATGTGGGTTTTTTGTGCATATTTCTTTGAAATGAGAGACTTTTTAGGGATAAGGTGGCACCCCTCACAGCCCACCTCCCCCTTTGCTTTAATATATATATAATATATGGCTATAGAACCCTATAATAAATTTGTAAACATTGTGGGGGCAATCTAATATTAGAAGTCAAAATTGCACTGCTATATGAATCATTAGTGTCAAACTTTATAGCGGACTACTATAATCAATTGTTGTTTATAGACTCTCCAATGGTTTTTTACTAAAACTCTTCATTAGTATTTAGTAATTTTTCAACCGCCTTCAATATATGGACAGTTAGGATTTGATGCTGCAATCAATGAAGCCGAACATAATAAAAGCCCCACTGACCATAATCCAACACGTCGGGGCATGTGCATGAACGGTCCAGATTGAAGTAACACGTCACCTCACATTCGTTTCTAACATGTGCATGAACGGTCCAGATTGAAGTAACACGTCACCTCACATTCGTCCAAATCTACTCCCTTCAATAAATGGACGGTTGGGATACGATTTTGTGACAAATCATTGAAGCAGAACAGGGCAACAACCCAACTGAATGCCATCCAACACCCCAGGCCATGTACATGAACGGTCCAGATCAAAAGTAACACATCACCCAAAATTCCTCGAACCGTCTAGAACATGCACATAGCCCACGTCAAAAGAAGCCAACGTGAAATCCTAGATCCCTACACAACTCTAGAATTCTCTCTTCCACAGAGAAAAGATGACTCTAGAAAACCCCTTCAACCAACCTTTCCATCCCTATATAAAATCCCCCAACACACACCTATCTCCAACATCAATACACAAGTTCAAAGATATCTATCTCTATCTTCATCTAGCAACTTGCCATCACTTCTACAACATACCCACTTTCTCATTTTTCACATCTCTCTCTCTAGATATATATATTGCCATTGGTATCTGATTTTGATTGGGGATCATGAAGAGTGCATTGCTTCTTTCTATTTTATTTATTGTGGTGGTGGGTCTGGTGGTTCCAGCAAAGGGCCTAGTGCCGTATGGTAGAACCATATGGGATATGATGCTGCCTACAGAAGACCCATTTAGGATCTTGGAGCAGACCCCTCTAGCCATCCCCAAAGGGATGGAGACTACATTAGCTCTTGCACGTGCCGATTGGAAGGAGACCCCACACGCCCACATCATCTCTCTTGATGTTCCAGGTATGTAGTTTCAATTGTGATAAATTGTTATATTTTCTGTGGTAGCTAAATCTTTTGACCCATATTGTTTACTGGTCTTATATTAACCACAAACTAGTTTAATTTGATGGCCAGTTGGTTGTATGTAATTGAACTCCTAGGACTTTTAGTTTAATTTGATGGCCAGTTGGTTGTATGTAATTGAATTCCTAGGACTTTTAGAAAATGCATTCCTAAGTGGGGGATCGTTTGTTAAATTAAATTAAGGTGACCCACAAGTATAAAAGAATCATAAAAATTACGGTGAGTATTCAAGAAATGAGAGTTGGGAACTGAATATACAGTCATTACCGATTCACCATAGTAAATTAAATCATAGGAAAGTAATGATCCTTGTACATGTTCACCTAATATTCTTCACCCTTCACATGTTAATGATGCTCTTTTGCCCTGTGATTGATCTTGTTCAAATCGAGTAACTAATAGTTAAAACCCTCCATACATTGGCATGTTTGCATGTTTGGCTGTGGGTATTTCGAAAAAAAAAAATTTTTTTGACGAGTGAGTTGTTTGAACAGGGATAAAGAAGGAAGACATAAAGATAGAAGTGGAGGAGAACAGGGTCTTGAGGATAAGTGGAGAGAGGAAGGGGGAGGAGGAAGTTGATGGAGAGAAATGGCACAGGGCAGAGCGGACTTCTGGCAAGTTCTGGAGACAGTTCAGGCTCCCCAACAATGCTGATTTGGATACAATCAAGGCCCACCTAGAAGATGGGGTGTTGAGGATCTCCATCCAAAAGTTGGCAGAGGAAAAGAAGAGGCAGCCCAAGGTGGTGGACATTGTGGAGGAGGGATCAAAGGGTCAGGACATCAAGGCATCCAAGTATGACTTGAAGTAGCACCTTTGATCTGGTCAATGTGATGGTAGCTCAACGTAGAAAACTTTATAAGAGAGTATTATGTGGTTTTGTGAGGGATGCTTTAGTTTTGTTGATCTTGATAATATAATTTGAAGCGTGTATAAGTATCTGAAAATAAGGAATATCCTATCCTATAAAGAATAAAAGCTTTGTTTTCTTTATACTAGTTCCTTTTACTCTTTTTCCTCTTATTTAGGAAATTTCATCGTGGGGCTAATTATTGATAATCTGAACTGTTAAAATGAGCACCTACCTCTTAACACAAGTCTCCAAACTCTACTTAAAGTAGGTTTTGCTGTTAGATTGAGTGTGTGATTAATTTCAATAGAAGTTTGGATACTTCATAATCCAAGGTGTGGGGTTACTGTTAACTAGTTGTTTGTGCCTCCTAACACCATTTTTTTAATTTTAAGATTACTGGCTAGCAACTCTGGCATGACCTTAAAGTCAGACGTCTCGAGTTTGAAACTACGCGGGGCCTTATTAATGCTCATGTGTTTTGTTCGGATTTGAGATTTTGAGTGCGCAGATCCAAATATGTAGTTGTATTTGAATTTTTTAGGCAAATTTAGGATTTTCGTGTGAGTGGACCTAAGATCTTCATGCAAGTTGCATAGGCGAGGGTGACCGCCCATGTACTTTTGTGTACACCCATGCTCTCTTAAACAACAGTTAAATCAAATCTAGTGGTTCAGAGTTAAATAATGAAGTTTTGGGTTCAGAGTGGAATAATGAAATGTTTTTTGGTTCGATTTACCAAAAAAATCTAGTGGTTCAGAGCTCCTGGTCCACTTTATGTAGTTTTGGGTGCTCACGGACTATCAAGAGTTAAATAATGATTCTAATAATCTAGATTGAGGGGAACAGGTATCATTGGTTTTGTAAGCCCCCCAAATTGTATTTTAGATGATGGGCGGCCTACTGATTAAACATGATTCGGACCTCCTATTTGGATTTATTTGTTAAAGATGATTGAGGTTAACTTATATGACGGGTTTTGTATGCTCAACATGACTAGACAATATGACAGTAATTGCTCTTAGTTAGATGATATTTTGGTACCCTAGAGAGTAGTGGAGAACTCAAAGAACTCAAAGGAAAGTCGAGTTTCTCTTTCCATGGATGTAGGTAAGATCGTCGAAGCATATAAATCTTTGTCTGTGTGTAATTTCTTCACTTCTTGTATGGCTTGTCAATCGCGGTGATTCACGTTTTCACACACATGCAAACAACATGTAGTCCCTTTGGATTCACATAAGCCCATATCTGATACTATATATTGACAAAAGATTTTACATAATGTCTATGTGAGGCAGTGGGAGCTTAATGGGTTAAATGTACATAATGTCTATGTGAGGCAGTGGGAGCTTAATGGGTTAAATGTACCCGCATCCAACACCGGAGGAAATTCATCCAACTGAAGCAGTTTTAACTTGAATCTGTATTTGGAAATGCATGTGTGTATAAAATATGAATGTGAAACTGTAGCTAGTGAAATGAATATGAATATGTAACTGTATGATGTAATTGCAGTCTCTTTGAAAAAGAGAATGAATGTGATTGTAAATTGAAGTGTGATCAACCAATCAAAAAAAGAGAACGGTTCGAAACTGCACTACAACACTGAGGCCACAGGGAATTTACCTAGCTCCTCCTGGGCCCGTAGGGATTAGTCCGGCTCAAAGGGTTCGGACACCCTCAGTATAAAAAAGAATAGAAAAAAGAGAAAACAGGTACCCTAGAGGGCCACTAACCGAAAAAAGGCCACTAGTCAATATTGCACTGAAGTGGTTCCCTGTGACCACTTCCGTTTTTTTTTAATTAAAGATTTAAATGTGTGACAATGTCGCCGCTTAATCGCCTAAAACCTCATTTCCCTCTATTTTCCTCTTCAACCTCCTATCGTTTCTCCCTTCTCTTGCAGTTTCCTTCTGCCCCTCCTCACACTCTCCCATCAAACACCTCACTCCCTTCTCTAATACCTTAGCACTAACCGACCCATCTTCTCATAATCCACATCGAATTCCATCCGTAATGCAAGACGAATCCACATAGCAAATTCTGAGTGGCTTGCAGGTATGATTAATTACATCGGTTGCAATCTCTTAAATGTTTCCCTGGTGTCATATTTGGTGCTGTGAATGCTCTAGACGGGGCATTTTCTTTTTCATCTTTTCTGGCTTGACACCAATAGCATGTGCATAAATGCTGCTACCAGCTGTTATGGGCTTTATGGGCTTTGAAATTAAAAGAACAGCCCCCACTTTAATACCCATTCATTGCTTTAGAGATGTAATCAGTGCTCTATTCCATATCGTTGAAAATTATTTGAAATAGAGGCGTCTTTATTTTTTTATTTTTTGCACACATTCAAACCTGAAGTTTTTTTTTGTTTTTACGGTGGTGTCGGTAGGATATCGTTGGACATTGTGGATGGAATTCGATGTGGATTATGAGAAAGATGGGTGGGTTAGTGCTGAGGAGTTGGAGAGGGGAGTGAGGTGCTTGATGGGAGAGTGTGAAGAGGAGCATAAGGAAACCACCAAAGAAAGGAGGGAAACGATGGGAGGAAGAAGGGAAAAATGGGGTTTCAGACGATTAAACGACGACGTCGTTACACGTTTAAATAGGATATTAAGCGACAACATCGTCACACGTTTAAATCTTTAATAATAATAAAAAAAAAAGAAACTTCCGTGCAATATTAACTAGTGGCTTCTTTTTCGATTAGTGGTCATCTAGGGTCCTTTTGTTGGTAGTTTTCTCTAGAAAAAAGAAAAATAAATGCAGTAAAAGAAAGACCCAATGATGGGACTCGGCAACTGAGTGACTCAGGGTGACTCTGCTTGACACCTACCAAAACCATGGCTGAGAAAGAACCAATCTAATAATATTGCTACACGCATGTGCAGGTTTGCAAAACTGGCAGAGTCATGTATGCCCAGATAATAGAAAATCTATTATCATTAGGTTTTTTTTTTTTTTTTTTACTTGTATTAATCACTACAAAGATTCTTGAAAATCTTTCTGTTTATTTCTTTACATTGGCTCCCTCGTAATTTTGTATTTAGAGGATTTTTACCGGAAAAAACACTTAATATGCACGTGCGACCCGAGTAAATTTAGATAATTCATATGCATTTTTTTAGAATTACCCCTTCCCCAATATTTCTTTTATATACAGCCCCCCAAGTTGAGTTTCCTAGGTTCACCCTTGGTACCCTTGCATTTTATGCTGACATTGTCCATTGAGCAAATCGATTGATCATCTTGAAGGAAGGATTTATTTAACATCAGTGCTTCCATGGAGCATTGAATATCAGTGCTTTTTGTTTTCTTCTTCTTTTTAGTTATGAGTCAGCAGCCCACTGCACTTCAAATATTTTAGAGGAATTTACCCCACAGGACCCCCTAGGACCTCATACCACTTTGGAGGAGTTGAAAATATTGTATGTATGAAAAAGGTCCCCAAGGTCTGTTCTTTTTTTTTTTTTTTGTCGTTTAGCGAATGGTCGATATCGACCACTTTTATGGTCGATATCGACCATTCTGCGGGAATCAAAAAAAAAACGGGGTTTTTCAGGATGAAGAAGCAGGGGAGGAGGAGGAGGGAGGAGATGGGATTTTTCTCTCTTGATTGTTGCTGCTTGTTCCCCATTCAAATTTACTTCTCCAAATCAAAACTAAATAGAAGACAAAAACAGGTTTTGTATCCCGAACGAAGCACTGATCTCTGCCATAATCCTTTTTTTTTCCCTTTGTTTACAGTGGTTGATATCGACAATAAAAGTGGTCGATACTGACAATGACTGTATTTTTTTTGTTTCAGTTATGTGGTCGATATCGCAATAAAAAGTGGTCGATATCGACCATTTTGCGGGAACCCAAACAAAAATTGGGTTTTTCAGGAGGGAGAAGAGGGGAGTTTTATGGTCGATATCGACCATTCTGTGGGAACCCAAAAAAAATTGGGTTTTTTAGGATGGAGAGGAGGAGGAGGAGGAGGAGGAGGGAGGAAGAGGGAGGAGAGGGGGAGGCGGACACAACCAATAGTCCTTGGAGGAGCGCTTGGTGGCGACGGCGAGCGTCCGGTCGGCTGGTCGTATAGAAATGGCGAGGCTAGCGTCGAGGGTGGTCGCAGATGGCCCACACTGATGATGATGATGGATGATGAAAAGGCACTAACTGGGAGAAGAAGATGGTCCCACTAGCAACACCACCACCTCCACCTCCTATTTGATCCGAAGAGCTCGTCTGCTGGTCGCTGTGTTGTTGGTGCTGGCAAAGATGTTTGAGGGCGCCATCTTTATTTGAAATATTTCACTCCTTTTCTTCTCCTTTCATGACCCCATCTCTCTACTACTACTACTACAGAGAGGAAGAGAGAGATGAAGAAGAAATGAAGTAATAGGGTGTGATTTTGTATGGTGGGGATGCACACGTGGGGCTTGGTGGGATCAGCTATGC